>CM060676.1:60562007-61762007 GCA_030686995.1 Artemisia argyi
AGCTTAACTTTGCTTATTCTGCCTATTTAGAGTTCTTTGAATGCTTATGTTTAGTTGTTATCTGTTTTAACTTAAGTTTTCACTCTTACTGCTTATATCTAGTGTAATCCACAACTACTTGTTCTCATTGTTCTTTGTGCTAAATTTCTATTCTAGTAGCTTTATTTATGAAAGGATAATCAGTTTCTAGCTTAAAATTAATGGGTTACAGCTTAAATATAAGAATTATAGTGTAAGCATAAGGTTTAAAGGGTGTTTGATTTAACTGTGTTTAGCATGATTTAGTTGTTATTTTGCTAATTTCCTTTCTCTATCAGTTCACATTAGGCTTATAATAGTTAGTTAAATCTTAATAATGGCACCTTAAACATCAAAAAGTCAAATCCACTTGAAAATCTTCATACAGTTGGCATAAAAAGTAAAATAGGAACTGAAATCTTGCATACTGCTAGAAGAAGAGTGCATTTAGGATAATCATAACATAAATTAGCTTAATATATCATTTAGGGTCACAATTAAGCATTAAAAATTGGATTTGGTCAAAGCTTGAGTGCATCAAAAAAGTCAAACCTGCATGCTCATTGGTCCAAAGCCTACCTGAGCTAGGGTCATTTTAGGGCTCAATTGCTTGTTTAAAATTAGGGCTTTTATAATTTTTAGGTAGCTCATAGTATAGAATTTTAGGATTGGCCTTTAGGTTTTACTTAACAGCTTATTAGGGTGCTTAAATTTAAGCTGCAAGTAAGGTTGTTAGCTATACATTTCTGTTTCAAAGTTCCAACTGCATAAGTATCTTTTTGCTTACCTTGAGTGTTTATTTTTTTTTTGGGTAAAGGGTTTATACCCGGTGAATATACCTTGAGTGTTTATTTCATCATCATAAGTTGTATTAAACTTACCTAAGTGTGTGCTACTGTTTCTGAGCTTATTGAGGCTTTTGGGTAAAACTGCTTATTCACTAGTACTTATTAGAAATGCTCATTTTCTCATCTGCCTTAATCTGAGTACTTATTTGAGTGTGTAGAGCTGCATTGTGCTCAGGAAAGTTGTTAGGACCCACAATGAACTTTTGGTGCTCATTGGTTTACAATTGCTTATAAATAAGCTCTTAATCAAACTACTTATTAGGCCAACTACTTATTAGTGTTTCCAAATTGAGTAATTTTATTTTTACTAGGCTTAGTTTATTAAATTAGAATTTCCTGAATTTTTTCAGATTTTTTCTAGCTTATTTAGTACTTTTAATAATTAAAATTAATTTTTAAACCTTTTTAATTAATTTTTAATAACTTTTAATTCCTAAAAATTACATAAAAATCCAAAAAAAAAATAGTGTTCTATTTCAAAAATAGCTTTTAGTTATTTTAGAATTTTTAAAATTAAAATTACATTTTTCTAGGTTAATTTCATATTTTCTTGCATTTTTAATATATATTAAATATTAGAAAATAGTTTTTAATTCATAATAATTACATAAAAAGCCTAAAAAATATATTTTTAATTTTAAAAATAGTTTTAGGTTATTTTAGATTTTTCAAAATTAGATTTATATTTTTCTCACTTAATTTCACTTTTATTTCTGTTTTTACTACTTTTTAATTAGTAAAAATAATTTTTAATTAATACTACCTCCGTCCCATTTAAAGTGTCTACTTTCATAGTGCACAAAGTTTTAGGAGATTCTACTAACTAAACTCTCCACCAATCAAATATTACTTTTACCCACTAAACTCTCATTTTATTGGTTGGAAGGTACAAGTGGACACTTTAAATGGGACATGCAAAGATTCCATTGTGGACACTTTAAATGGGACGGAGAGAGTAATAATTAAATAAAAAGCAAAAAAAAAATATTTTTCTTTTTCCCAAAATTTTATTTTGTCATTAGAACTTAGAAAAATCATTTTCATACCCGTAGGGTTAGTCCAGCTTTAAATTCACTTTTTATTTCGCGCGTTTACGTTTAATTTATGTTTAATTTACGTATTTAGTTTTAATTGCGTGTTAGGCTTACGTGTTTTCTTACTTGTACATTTTACTTGTTTACTTGTAGTTTAATTAGGGTTCCCCATAAACCCACTTCACATTCACTTCACGATTCACGAAACTGATCCAATGAACTCGAATTCAGCCTTCGTTGGGAAAACGACCCGGGGATTCATATTTACCCGTGCAATCCTCGGAGATATCTTTCTATATATATAGTAAGTATCTGATATCAAACTTTTGGCGCCGCTGCCGGGGAAGGTTTGAAAAGAGTGCGTCATTTTCGTTCGTTGTTTTTGTGATTTGAAGATCCTTCCTCCCCGGAAGTTACTTATTTTCGTTATATTATAAAAATACAAAAATAGAATAAATAAAACACTTTTCCTAAAGTGCTTTAAAAAATATACAATAATAAGGATCCTCACTTTCCTTCGAAAGTGTTGTAAGCCATTCCGAATAAACAACAAAAGAAATCGCAAGGTTAGTCGTTCATCGGATTATTTTGAGTTTTACAACCGAATAAATGGGGTTCTATGGAAGTCTTGACATTAAATTGCAGACTGAGTGAGGCAGGTTTTCAAGCATCTTCTGAACACCTTTGCCTCTCCGCCCCGCTGCGCGTAAACTCAAAAGAAACGGTTGCGGTTAGTGTAGTGATTACCAAAAATAAAATAAAATCTTTGTCTTTCTTTTAATACTTAAAAAACCCAAAAATATTTTAACACCTAAGTTGATTTTGATTTTGTTTTTCCTTTTCTTTTATATTTACAAAAATCCAAGAAGAATCTCCGTTACCCTCTCAATTGTTTAATTCTCTTCTTTTACCCTCGCTACCATTTAATTCTTGATCTTCTTTATCCTCTAAACGTTTAATTCTCTCTTCTCAACCCTCTGTATGTTTAATTCTGATGGACTCATCTTCTGTTAATTGTGGTTAACCTCTCTTCGGAGAACCGTGTATTTGGTGTACATGCGAGCAGTGTGGTAGTGACCTTCGAAACGGATGTTGTAGGTTTTGTAATTCTAACACGTATGTTCAAAAATCATTCAACAATCCTTCAAACTTTTCCGATTACCAACCACAACCACCACCGCCTTCGTTCACTTGCTATAACTGTGGAAATCCATCCGATGAAGGAGTACTTTGTGGACAGTGTTTTTGTAATCAATGTGGATTTATTAATTATATGTGCTACACTCCAAAAGTTGAAACTTCATTCGCTTATGATTCTAATCTGAGCTTTTTCAATAATCCACAAAACGATTTCAATTCATATGAGCAAAATCCGTATTATCAAAATTTTAATGATGAATCGTTTCAAAATGCACCGACTTCACAACAACAACACGGCTGTGAGTATTGTGGAGGTCTACACTTTATGTCACACCCCGCCACGGCGGAAACGCGCGGGTGTAACTTCATGGATATCATCACAACACCTGGTGTCAACATAGAGAACAACTACATGCACATAAATAGAGCAATGTACCAACACACAGTGTTGTAACAATACCCAAAGATAAATAACCAAAACAAAATCCAAAAGGTATCTTCAATAGATTTGAAAGTACCAAACAGAAAACATAAATGTATCATATCCAAATCCAAATAAAATCAAATCCCAAAACATAAGTAAGTCTCCATGCAACTAAGTCTCGCCTAATTGCTGCCCTCAACTTTGGCCTTAGAATGCTCACCTGAAAATGATGCTTAAAATGTCAACATAACGTTGGTGAGATTCATAGGTTTGAGACTCAACACACAAGGCAACCAAAATCACTGTGATTACAAAATATAGCTAGACAAATAATTATAGTTATCATATAAGCTACATGTATCATAAGGCAATATCACACATAAGGCAACCATCGGGCCGGAACGTGACCCCCGCTCCAAAACACATCATACCGGGCCGGATCGTGACCCCCGCTCCCAAAATAATGGGTAAATTAATACCCTCCGATCGGACCACACAGCACAAAAATAGTGATTAGGGATGCTACTCTCCAATTAGGTCGTATGCACGAGCAACAGGGTAAGCACTCTCCCAATTGGACCACACAGCTATCACACAACATATCATTACCGTTAACATATAGCATAAATACGATAACATTAAAAGTCCAAGCTCTTTAACACATATACACATAATCACAGTAATTCAAATCATTTAAGACAAGCATCATTCCCATCCTAAGTTTAAAACAAGTTAAAAATATGGGACTATTGTAACACCCCCAAAATATCGCAGCGGAAGACTGTGTCATTGGGGTGCTACTTCATAATACAAAGTACAAGGTATAGAAAACGACCTCTAAATGAGACGTTTTGAAAAGTTACCATTCGATTAATAAATTCCGAGTTACAAACTTGAGTTCCATAATACAATACATAAGAGTTTTAAGACATATCGAATGGTAAAGATAAAAGCATAAGTCTTCAAAACATGCCAAGCGACTCTATGCTCCATGCAACAGCTATCACCTTACAGACCTGAGACAAACATGCTAAAGTGTCAACACAATGGTTGGTGAGTTCATAGAGTTTGTCTTAAAATAGTTGAAAAGTCTATAAAGAATGTTCACACAGCAAAGGCATTGTGATTCCACTCAGTTGCAAGTCCCGCCCATAACAACACTTGCAACCTGTGTGTTCACAACCCACTGCTAAATATATAGTATGATTAAGACATGTATAAGTTCATCACAACAATTAAGCAATTAGTCGTGAGTCTCTACTTCATCTCCGAAGACCTCACTTTTATGATGTATCCAACATTCGTAAATGTTAGGATGTATCAAAGCTAATGGTCATCCAACAACTTAATTCGGAGCCACTAGATAGCCTCAATGGTTATCCAACAACTTAATTTGGAGCCACTGGAAGTCTCAATGGTCATCCAACAACTTAATTTGGAGCCACTGGAAGTCTCACAATTAAGTATAACGCAGTTAAGTATAACACAATCATGTATATATGAAATCAAGTATAATGCAATCAAGTATAAATGTTTTGAGTATTTGTACAAGTAAGCAAGTAGTCGAGCATGTATCTCCCCCAAAGAGTTAAAACAAGTATAAAAAGAGTAGGGGCTATGACTCACCTTAAGCTTATGTAATGAGAAATGAAAGTGGTAGTTGAATCGCGAAAGTCTCTAAGAGCAGCCTATAATAGAACGTTGCGACTTAGGTTTGGAGTAACGTCTAAGAATACGAAGAATTGCCTATATATGTCTTGCATAATGTTCATGATGTAGTACTTAGTATATAGTGTAAGTCTTTGAATATAAATGGTTTATGAAACATGTATAGGTTGTATATCTCTTACTACCGTTCGGGCCGACATAATTCAGAAGTCATGGAGTAAACGTTCGAGGAGCCAGGACACTTTAATTCGTAAATCCACAACTCATCTCGACGGCTTACTTAATGAACTCCTCACATGAGGCTCCCTACTATTGTAGTATTTGATAACATATATATAAGTTTTGATCTGAAAAGTTACATGTCCAATATTTGAATAAACTTATATGAAGATTGTTATTAGGGTAAGTTTCTTAAGTCTTGTATGACAATTACTTGTAAGATCTCATGGTTCTTTTAATGGAGTAGATCCAAATTGTATGTTTAAGTTATCGCCAACTCTTTAACTCATTTTTCGCCTAAGTATGTTTATATGGTCATTTAGTCATGGCCTTGCCGTGACCTTTGGTCATTGTTCCATGGTCTTGAGACTCAACCTTGGCTCTAGCCATGGTTGTGGTCTTGAATCTAGGTCATTAGACCTCTTGGTCTTTTTAAACAATAACAATTATATAGTGACTTATATATATAAAATAGCTGTTAAGAAACTGAAGAAAATCTCATTCGTTATTGGTTTTCTGGAGACGTGCACTTGAGTTTTTGAAGAAAACGTGATTCCGGACAACTTTCGTGTTTTAACTTTTTCGTGAAACGGACCAGAAGGGCCTCTTTTTGCGTGTTTTATGTTCTGTCATAGAAAGTATTTGGCAGTTTTGCCGTAAAGTTTTGGTAATTTCAAATGGTCATAACTTTTGACTCGGGTACTCGTTTTGGGTGATTCAAATTGCTATGTTTTCCTTGTTAAGTCCTATTTAACAGTAGGTAAGTTTCAAATATCATAGTTATACTATTTTGGTCTGATTTCACCAAGAAAGTCACTAGTTTACTTGTTTAAATAACATAAGTTAACATTTATATATCAATACTTGTTTTACCAATTTTTATTCATCATGGACATAATAACAAGACAATATATAGTATGAATGATATGTAAATAGCATGAATATGATATTTAATAAGTAGTATGTTAGGGTTTTGCTTACAACTTTAGGCTTTCTAAAAGAAAGGTAAGTAACTAGTAAGGTAAGGACTTTGATTGAATATCTTCTCTTCACTTTAGCAACCCTTCTACTCTTGTATTCTTGAAGGATTTGTGATGAAGATTGAGGTGACTTGAGTGGATCTAAACTCAAGAGAATCACCAATAGTTTCTAGGGTTTGGAAGTAGTTTGATGAATCAAAACCTAAACTAGGGTTTCTATGTTGATGTTGCACTTGAATCTTGCTTGAAACTAGGAGTAAATTAGCTAATGAAAGGGTGATGGGGTGTGTGTTGTGGGACGACAAGGAGGGGAGGGGAGGGCTTATATAGGGTCTTGAGGAGGTTACATGAAAGACTAGTCAAAGCTTGGAGAGAAAGTTTGGACAAATGTAATAATCTTAAGGCTTATGGCATGAGATCAAGCCACATGGTGATTCCCCCACCCCCCCTAGAGGCGGTTTTCCTTGGATAAGGAGGGATGACTTGGTTCTTGGTGATATTATCCTACTTATATGACTAGTTTTGACTCCGTAAATTGCTAACCCGTAAGTTGTTAAGCCACGAAACGTAAAACCGAGTATCGTAAAAATGTGAAACTTGAAAGGATGACTAAACTTGTCAATATACTCCATAATAAAACATAAAATGAGTGGTAGGTTCTATTGGGGTGCTAAAACCCTGCTAAAACTGGAAACACGGGTCTAAAACGCATAATACGTAAAATGTACGAATATTGTGTAAAATTGAGAAAAGTAAAATGTTACTTTTCTAATACGATAATAATGATTTAAAATGACTTATAATGTCTGGGCTGGGCTCAGTCTAGTGTCGGTTGGTATTTAATGTCTTTAAACTTAAAACCGTAAGCCTAAAAATCAAGAAATGATTTATAAAATCAAGGAATGATTTTTGGTCAAAGAAGGAGGGAAAAATATGTTGACTTTTTCCAAAAATGTGAAAACTCAAATCGTCTTAGAAACGTTGTGCAGGTATAGGCTAAGGTTACGGCTAAGTAAAAGTGCTTAAAAACGAGAATTCCTGTTTCTCACGGCCGAGGTTTATTTGGTCATATTTTTCTCAGTCATGATTAATTCTCAAATAAATCATGAGTGTATCAAACATTTTTCTGATGTGGGGAAAATTAACGCGGTCGAGTTTCGTTGTGCGTAGGATTTTTGAATGACGTTTTACCCTAAAACGTGCATTTCCTTAATAACTTTCGCGAAAATGATCTGATGAGTGTCAAACTTTTATATTGCCAGGGAAATGATTTATCATACGAGAATATGAAATAAAAATCAAATTTCGGAAAAGTGAATAGTAAAAATGAATAGTAAAAGTGAACAGTAAAATGAATAGTAAAATTTTAGGGAATAGAAATTAATCTGAAAATGCGAATTGTTACAACTATGAACTCACCTTAAACTCCGCAGCTTCCACAAAAACAACTCACAATCTATAGCACACAAAAATAATCCACATTACACAAGGTCAAGCTAAAAGCTACAACCCATGTAATACACATATGATGGATGTCTAAGACTCATATGATCCACCATGGATCTCCTAGACACCATACTAACCACTACCAAAACTTGATACTCACTAAATCCCTTGCACTCTTAAAATCAGAAAATGCAGAATTTTGGGGTACATTCACCCACATAAAATCACGACAAATAAAGCTCAACAACTCACACAAAAAATTTACCATGGTCTCTCATAAGCATAGAAGCTAATCCCAGAAGGCCATGGACCAATAACACACACAAATACTCATAAGAAATTCAAACTTGTCAACTACTCAAATTCGGATCTGAACGCACACCAAAAAGTTTTGATTTTTAATAATTACTTCCACAAGTTTTTATCGCGAATCCTCTTCGTAGTCTAATATAACCTAAAACTTAACTATTCCAGAAGGCCAAGTCAAAATACCACTTTTACAACCACATGACACCCTCAAACGTTTACCCAAAATCTGTCCCAGTTTGACAGCTTTGACACCTTAACAAAGAAAAATCAAAAGACCGACTTCCCGACCTTAAAATCGATCGTGGCTGGACTTTTTGGAAAGCTCTCTCATTATAATTCAATTTAGACCTAAAATTTGTGACTTAACTCTTCACCATCTGTTATTTACACTCACATCTTTACAGCCATAGTTTTCTGTCCAAACCCTAACACATAATCTAACGCGTTTAACACTCAATTCCCTTAACCATTAACCATATTATTAACATCTAATCATCCTAACATGTTTTACTTCAATAATTTACAGAAGTATATAAACCCTAGATTCCATCATATTAAATATTACATGAATCATAACAATATTTAATTAATTACACGTAAGGGTTAAAGATTTTACCTAGATTCTTGATTATTTCCAGACAATTATGAAACCCTAATTTTTTCTTCTTGTTTCTCCTTGTGGTCGACTCAATATGCAGGAAAAAGGGGTAGGGGAGTTTTGATTTTGTATTTATAATTATAGTGGATAACCCTTAAGGCTTAGAGTTGTATTTGGTATCAAATTTGGTTTCCTTTTTCCCCTCTAATCCCATAATCGGCCGCCCCTATACTTTATATATATATATTTTTTTATTAACTTTATTTATTACACTCAAAACCTCATACTTTTCATATTTTATGTATTCCCATAACAAAACCTAACGTCTTTCGCGATAAACCTTAATTTTACGACAAACCGGAAAATATTCATTTTCAAAATAAAGTTTCCAAAAATAGATTTTTACACACTCCATAAGCATTTCCTCACAAAACAACATTCCCGTAACTTACTAACACTCAATAACTTGAACAAAGACTCGTTACGCAAAACCTCAAAACGCCAAATATACACAAGTCATTTCTACACCACATAGGTGATCAAAATGAACTTTCCCAAAATCAACATCATCAAAAATCACAATAACAACCACAACGCGAAGGGATTTAGTGCTAACTCAAATACTAACCACACTATAACACACAATAACACACATATAACTACTCAAACCATATCAAACAAAGTTAGATTAACTCGAGGCTAAAAGTCTAACTAACCTGCTAAAATCACGGTTGTTACATCATCCCCTACTTAGGGAAAGCTCATCCCGAGATTTAACAGCTCGCATCATCAGACTTCTCAGCAAACAACTTAGGATACTTAGCTCTCATTTGATCCTCACGCTCCCAAGTAAACTCAGGACCACGTTTGGAATTCCATCGTACCTTTACCAATGCAATCTTACTACGCTTCATACTCTTAACTGCTCGGTCCATAATCTCAACAGGTTCCTCCACAAAGTGAAGTGTTCTATCAACCTTAATCTCATCTAGTGGCACATGCAAGCTAGCATCCGCCAAACACTTCTTCAAATTAGACACGTGAAACGTATCATGCACACTACCTAATTCCTCAGGCAATCTCTACCGATAAGCCACAAGTCTAATCCTCTCCGTAATATCAAATGGCCCAACATATCTAGGTGCTAACTTGCCTTTCTTACTGAAACGCACAACACCCTTCCATGGTGACACCTTCAACATCACAAAATCTCCAACACTAAACTCCAAAGGTTTGCGGCGATTATCCGCATAACTCTTTTGACGATCCCTCGCAGCCTTAAGTCTTTCTTTAATACGAGAGACCATATTCGTAGTCTCTTGTACCAATTCAGGTCCAATTAACTGACTCATCCCAACCTCTGCCCATAACACCGGTGATCTACACTTCCTTCCGTACAACATCTCAAATGGTGCACATCTAATGCTTGAATGATAGCTGTTATTATAAGAAAACTCAGCCAAAGGCAAATGAGTATCCCAGCTTCCTCCAAAATCAATAGCACAAGCACGAAGCAAATCCTCTAACGTCTGAATCGTTCGCTCACTTTGTCCATCGATCTGTGGATGATAAGCAGTACTCATATCCAACCGTGTATTCAAAGCCTTTTGCAACGACTGCCAGAACCGCGAAGTGAACCTACTATCCCGATCTGAAATGATAGACACAGGCTCACCATGCCTTGCCACAATCTCATTTATATAGATCCTTGCCAACTTCTCCATCTTGTAATCTTCACGAATGGCCAGAAAATGTGCAGACTTCGTCAATCTGTCCATAATAACCCATATCGTGTCATGTCCATTACTTGTGCGAGGCAATTTAGTAATGAAATCCATAGTTATATTATCCCACTTCCATTCAGGAATTGGCGGCTGCTGCAACAATCCAGAGGGTTTCTGATGTTCAGCCTTAACCTTCAAACAAGTTAAACATCGACTAACATACTCAGCTATCTCCCTCTTCATGCCCGGCCACCAATAAGCATCTCTAAGATCGTAGTACATCTTATTAGACCCTGGATGAATCGAGTATCTCGTCTTATGAGCCTCATCCATGATCACCTTTCTCACATCTCCCACTAGTGGAACCCATATTCGATCTAAGAAATATAGTCCACCATCTTCCTTCCTTTCCATCTGCTGATCTAAACCACGCAACATTTCAGCCACAAGGTTCTCATCCTTGAGAGCCTCCTCTTGTGCTGCCAATATCTTACTCTTAATTCCTGACTGCAATATTATGCTCATAGCTCGCACACGCCTTGGCTTAATTCTTTCCTTTCTACTCAACGCATCGGCCACCACATTCGCTTTTCCAAGATGATAACGAATGTCGCAGTCGTAATCACTTAACAGCTCCATCCATCTTCTTTGACACATATTCAACTCCTTCTGATTAAAAATATGCTGAAGACTCTTATGATCGGTATAGACCATACTCTTCGTACCATACAAATAATGTCTCCAATTCTTGAGAGCAAATACCACCGCACCAAGCTCTAGATCGTGAGTGGTATAATTCTTCTCATGAACCTTGAGTTATCGTGATGCATATCACCTTCCCCCTTTGCATTAACACACATCCAAATCCTTGATTCGACGCATCGCAATATACCACAAAATCATCTGGCCCATCAGGTAACGTCAGAATAGGTGCATTACACAAACTATCCTTTAATGTCTGAAAAGCCACTTCTTGCTCATCTCCCCACTCATACTTTTTATTCTTCTGAGTCAACATAGTGAGATGCTTAGCAATTTTTGAAAAATTTGCTATAAATCTCCTGTAGTATCCTCCCAGTCCTAAGAAAGAGCGTATCTCAGAAGGTGTCGTAGGAGCCTTCCAATTCTTGACCGCTTCTATCTTGCTAGGATCTACATGTATACCTTCACTATTCACTATATGACCAAGAAATTGCACCTCTTGCAGCCAAAATTCACATTTAGAGAACTTAGCGTACAATCTCTCATTCTCCAACAAGCCAAGTATTAACCTCAAGTGTTCCCCATGCTCTTCCTTCGACTTGGAGTAAATCAGAATGTCGTCAATAAACACAATTACGAATTAATTCAAATAGGGTCTACACACACGATTCATCAAATCCATGAATACCACTGGTGCATTAGTCAACCCAAATGGCATAACCGTAAATTCGAAGTGTCTATAACGAGTTCTAAAAGCTGTCTTGGGAATATCCTCCTCATGCACTCTTAACTGATGATAACCAGATCGCAGATCTACCTTTGAGAAAAATCTAGCTCCCTGCAACTGGTCGAAAAGATCATCAATTCTAGGTAAAGGATACCGATTCTTCACCGTCAACTTATTCAACTCTCGGTAATCAATACACAATCTAAACGAACCATTTTTCTTCTTAACGAACAAAACAGGCGCTCCCCACGGAGAATGACTAGGTCGAATAAACCCCTTATCTTGAAGTTCTTTCAACTATGCAGCCAACTCCTGCATCTCCGTAGGTGCCAATCGATAAGGAGCTTTTGCTACCGGCGTCGCTCCAGGAATTAACTCAATACAAAACTCCACCTGTCGTATTGGCGGTAATCCGGACAAATCCTCAGGAAAAACGCCCGAAAACTCACACACTATTGGAATATCCCCCACTTTGAGTTCCCTAGACTTCGCACTCGTAGGGGATTTCAAATTCTTCTCCACGCTTTCTCTTTGTACTCGCAGCACACCACCACCCTCTAATGGAATTCGAACCACCTTTTCATGGCATATTACTTCAGCTTTATGCCTAGCCAACCAATCTATCCCTATTACCACGTCAAAGCTACCATGTCCTAAGGGTATTAAGTCAATCTTAAATGCAACACCCTCTAATACGATAACGCACTCACGAATAACCTTATCAACTTCTATTTCTATACCACTAGCTATTTCAATCAAAATACTAGGTCTAAGTTCACTAAACTCAACACCCAATATTCTAGCAAATTCAGTAGTAGCAAAACAATAATCCGCACCCATATCAAATAACGTAGTAGCATAATGACCATTGAGAGAGAACGTACCAGTAACAACGTTCGGGTCTTGGCGCGCCTCGCTTGCATTCATTGTAAATGCCTTTCCCTTAGCTGCATTTGTTGGAACCATAGTTTTACTATTTTATCAAGTCTCGGTCATTTGTAATAATGCTAGGTTGCTTAGTTATTATTTACTATCATTTACATTTTGTATTAAGTTTACTAGGCTTAAGAATGAGGTCCATGGGCCTCAAGCCCATACGTTTCATGTAAAGGGAAGGAGTAGGAATGTTGCCCTAGCTCCTTTCCTATAAATACTAGTCTTAGGCCTCTTGTAAACTTGGTTGGTTATTTGGAAACATTAAGGAAACTCTTGCATTTCACTTTCTCAAATTTCTCATAATCATCCCACTCTCATTCTCATCTCATTTCTCTTATCATTATACTTGTGTTTACTAAATGGTGACCTAACAAGTGGTATCATTCGCTAGAGGAAGGTGTAGTTCTTGTTTTCATTGATTTCTTTCTTATAAATTCGTTTTTTTTTTATCGAATTTCTTGTGAAATTTTAAACTTTTGTTCTGTTTCTTGGTTTTTCTCACATCTTTGCTTACAAACTTGTGTTTAAAATCAAAACAAACCATCAAGTTCCAAACTTTTACAATAAAATTCGATTTTTTGCTTCTTTGTACTTTTATCGAAAATTTTAAAAATTTGAAATTTTTCTTAAAGTTGTCTACTTTCTTTAAGATCTATTCATTTTATACACAAAAGTACAAGAATCTTGAAATAAAAACGAGTTTTAGGATTGCTTTCTTTGAAAAACAACACCAACAAGTTATCGAGAACTTACTCCTTGCCCATTTCGAGATCCTCTAAAAGTGCACTACCTCGACTTCGTTTGTGTGGACTCGGTATTTTCTTTCTTGTATAAGAAAGTTAAGTACTTCGACTTTTGGGAAAGTTTTCGAAATTGTATAATTTTGAAAACTAACTTTCGCAATTTTCGAAAATTATCGAGAAAATTATTTAGTTATCGAAATCTTATTTTTCGATAAACCTGATTAAGTATCGAAATCTTATTTTTCGATAAACCTGCTTAAGTATCGCAATCTTATTTCTCGATAAAACTGAAAATTTTCAAAATCTTTTCTCGATAATCTGCCAAGTTTCTCGAAAATCTGCCAAGTTTCGAAAACATATTATCGAAATCTCATTTGAAGTTGGGCTTATTTTCTCGATAATTGGTTAATTCTACACTTTCTACAAGATCCATTTCTACACAAGTGTTCTAAGATGTCTCAGCCACCGAATCACTACTTTCCTCATATTCAGCAACCTCAACATCAGCAGTCTCAGCAACCTCAGCATCAGCAGTATCAGCAACAACAATACCTTCCGCACATAATGAATCAACAACCTCCTAAATACAATCCACAACAACATTACTTAATGATGCAACAACAACTCATTCCTCAACAGCAACCATATCAAGTGCTACAACAAACCACTCAGTTTTCCTCCAAACAACCTCACTGGTTTGACAGAATGTGTGAAGTTATTACAACTCAACAATCCCGACATGAGGCAGGATCACTTGAAACACCTCCAATGCTAACACCTGGGAATTATGTTCAATGGTCAAGTCGATTCTTAAGATTTCTTGAACTAAAGAAACCTCATGGGCAGTTCTTAAAGCAAGTGATACTTGAAGGACCATTTGAGTGGCCAACACGATTTGAAGCTGGTGATCCTAATGCTGATCCTCCACGTCCTCCTGGTGATAGACCCCTTCCAGAATCTTCACTCTCTGAAGAACAGAAACTACATCGTGAAGCTGATCAGTATGCAATGGCTTATATACTTCAAGGTATATCTAATCCGATCTATCGCAGTGTCGATGCTCAGAAAACAGCCAAAGCTATGTGGGAACACGTTCATCTCCTCATGGAAGGCACTCAATTGAACAAAGATGACATGGAATCCAAGCTTTACATGGAATACACTGACATCACAACTGAACCTGGAGAGTCACTTGAATCCTACTATCATCGTTTCACAAATGTGGTTAATGATCTGGAATGTCACAAAATCACTGTACCAAGGATCGCTGTGAACTCCAAATTTGTGGGTAGTCTTGGCCCTGATTGGCATAAATATGTGACATTTGTTCGTCAAACGAAGAATCTTCATGATGCTCCATATGGGTTGTTGTATGATTTTCTGAAACACCATGAACCTGAAGTGGAAAAAGATAGAGCTCTACGAGGAGGATACACACCAACAACAACACCAAATTCTTTGGCTCTCGTAGCTCAATCTCCCTATGCTCCACCACCAATGTCAAATCATGCATATGTTCAAGAGCAGAACTACTTTAGTTATCCACAATCTTCCACCTCGAACCAAATGATCCCTTATGATTCATCTCTACAAGATTCTTCTACTCAACTTGTTCCGTCAAACAACAATGATGCTGTGTACTACTCCAACTCCAATGATGATGACGATGATGACTTTAATACGTTGAATCAGGGACTTGCTCTTATTGCTCGTGCTTTCAGCAAATTCTCCAACAAAACAAACAACCGTCAACGTTCATCTTCAAACACAAGAAATCAAGCTGTTGTTAATGATGGAAGAGTGGAAATTCAGAATCGTAGCTATGGTCGATCTGGTTCAGGAAGCTCTTCAGGAAATTATGGGAATAGTCAGAGGTTTAGTAACAATACCGGGTTCAGAAACAACTCAGCATCTCCTCAACAAAGGTCTGACTCAGTTGCTACAAGGAACTCCAGCTCAGGGAATGCAGTTTGGTGCTACAATTGCAATGAACAAGGTCATATAGCTACAGCATGTCCCAAACCGAGAACTCGGGGTAGTAAGTTTCACAAGCAGGCATTACTCATGGCTCTTCAAGATGAAAAGGATGGACATTTCCCTGAACAAGACAACAACTTCATGGCAAATGTACACAATGATGATGACATGGAAGATCTGGAAGCTAATGCAGCTGTGATGCTTATGGCCAACATGCAGGAACTTAAGCTCAATGATTCAGGTCCAGTGTATGACACTGACGGCTTGTCTCAGGTACATGACCTCAATGCATGCTTTATAAATGAAATTATCTCACCCTCTGCTTCTGAATCAGATATGGCGCAAGTTGTTCCATCTACATCATCTTCATCCTCTCAAATAGATGAACAAATAAGCACAGTTGTCATATTTGATGATGACACAGTTGTTTCATTTGATGATCCTATTGAGAATGATAAATATGATCAGTTAGAACAACATGAACCATCATTTGATACAGACCCTGACCTCATAATGTTATCTAAACAACTGAATGCTCAACAATTGCTAATTGCAAAGTGCAACGAGAAAAACAAAGTTTTAAAAGAAACTAATGCAACACTTGCAAGAGACATTGAGTGTTATAAAATTCAGCTTTCTAATCAAGAACAAAAGATTAAACACACTAAAAGTTTTGAAAAAGCTTTTCAAGATTCTTACAACAAAGAACAAGATCTTCAACGCAAAATACAAGATTTAATTGAGTCACATGGAAAGTTGATTTCGAAACTTGAAAGTGAGAAGGGTGAATTGCAAAAACAAGTTGAATGTCTTCAAACTGAACTTTCAAAAACAGAAACAAAATTGTCAAGTTGTCAAAAAGATTTTCATGAACATAAAATACAGAAACGGAAGTACATAGACAACTTACTCGGTGATATTGTTGATCTTGAAAAACAACTCAAAGAATTTCGTCACATTGTTTACAAACACGGGAACTCTGTCACAACAATTCAGAAATTTACTTTAAAACCGAGACCCAATTGCGGATATGCACTTGGTGATTACAATTCAATGTTTCTACACACGGCATTCAAAGAAATTCCAAAAATTTACAGTATGGATTATTTTCTTGATAATACGATTGTGCGTGCTGTTGTTTTTGATACTGAGGAAAAAGAAGAACTTGAAGACGAGAGTCGATAAAAAATGAGTCAAGTTCAATATTGGACACCATATGACTATTCAAAAGCTCCTCCAATTTCAAAATCTTTTGTTACTCAAAAGGAATTACCTGAGAAATCATGGTTTATCGAAGAGTCATATGTTTCATCTCACAATGTGGCTCCTGTCCCACATGTAGCACAAATAAATGGTCCTTTACCATCATCCGGTGTACTTACACCTTTACCAAAATGTCGTGTCTTAAATTATTTCAAAACCTTTATGGAAGACATCGATATTTTGGAGGAAACAATTGAACGCAATTCAGAAATAAAAATTGAAACTTTTCAATCCGCTTACGAGCGAGAAAAGAGAGATATTTTTCAAAAACAAATGAAACCAATTGTTCAACACCTTCGTCTATGTGCTACACGTTGGGATCAGGAACTTCAAAAGGAGGTCAAAAATATGATAAACGTTTTTGATACTGCTGAAAATGAGATTTTGGTCCAAAAGCTACAAACTAAAGTTTTCAAAAATGATGCTGATCGACTCTTGGAACAAGTTCTCTGTGCTGATATTTTGTCTGTTATCATGAATGATCTCTATAAATCTGGTACTTCTATGCTTGTAGATGATCTCTGTGTTGATAACAATTTGTTGAATGTGGAATTAGAGACACTTAAAAATGAGAATGAAAATCTGAAGAAAAAGAATGATGATGTGACAAAACAGTTTTCAAAAGAAATTTGTCAACTCAAACAAATGCTTGAATGGTGTCAAGCTCAAAGTCTTAAAAAGGAATTGAAGTTTCAAAGTCAAAATGTTTCAAACTCTTGTCAGATTTGCAAAAACAACGAGTCTTTAAAAGGTCGATGTTTCCAATACGAGAAAGAAATTGCGGATTTAAAAATTGAAAACGCCGAATGGCAACAAAACCGCGACGACATCAAATATTGCAACGGTTTACTTGAGTCTGAAATTCAGGACAAAAATCACATCATCATTGATTTAAAAGAGAAAGTCAAGCTACTTCAAAAAGGTAAAATGGTTGACACCACGGTGATAGCACCAGGAATGTATCAAATAAACAAAACTGATAAAGGAAAGGTTGTTCAAAACACTAATGTTGATAACTCCACTTCTACAGGACTAGTCTCCACTTCTAGCGTTAGCAGACCCAAGCGAAAAAGTAAAAAGAAGAATAGGATCTTGCAACGTAAGAGAGGACACCTAGAAGCTCAAGAAGTAGAAGACCAACTTAGGAATTTGAATAATACTCATGTTGCATCAGATTTAGATTCTAATCTGGCAAATTGTAATCAAAATCTAAATGTAACAAATGATAAACCTTTGAATGTTTTGAATATTAATGCATCTTGTGTGTTTTGTCGTAAAAGCGTATCATCTGGTGATCATACAAAATGTTTAGCTAATTCTCTTCTCAATCGTCATAAGAAACGTAGGACACGCATTCCTTTTAGGTCCACTAATGCCTCTAAGTCTAACTTAGGAAAGCCGTCTTCTACGGTTTCTGATGATGTCCCAGTTACCCCCATAGGTGCCGAGAACAAATCTAGGACTGAGCCAACTACTAGTGCATTTAACATTAAGAAAGCAAAAACTAGTTGGAATTGGCAACGTTGGTTACAACACAAACCAGACTTTAAATGGATTCCTAAATTGTTGAATATATGTGTTACTAACCAACAGGAACCCGCATTATCTTTGGGTTCCACCCTTACTTCTGTTCCACCCGTGTCTTCTTCTGGTGATGCAGGTGGTACAGATTGTTCTCTGGATTGTTGATAGCGGATGCACCCGACATATGACAGGCAATCTCAAACTGCTACACAACTTTGTCTCAAAGTTTATAGGAACTGTCAGATTCGGGAATGATCATTACGCTCTAATAATGGGATATGGTGACTACATCAGCGGTAACATTGAAATTAGTCGTGTTTACTACGTGGAAGGCCTTGGACACAACCTTTTCTCTGTTGGTCAATTCTGTGATGGGGATCTAGAAGTTGCATTTCGTGAGAAAACTTGCTTTGTTCGTGACTTACAAGGAAACGATCTAATGTCTGGCTCACGCGGCTCCAATCTTTATACAATCTCAATGACAGATATGATTGCAACATCTCCGATATGTCTTCTCTCCAAAGCTGAATCGACTAAATCTTGGTTATGGCACAAACGTCTTTCGCACTTGAATTTCAGAACCATGACTGACCTTGCTCGTTATAAACTTGTCGATGGATTTCCAAGATTCCGTTTTACCAAAGATCACTTATGTCCAGCCTGTGAACAAGGAAAAAGTACTCGAGCTCATTTTCCTTCAAAACCTGAGCAAAGTACGAATCATGTTTTACAACTGCTTCATATGGATTTGTGTGGACCGATGCGTGTTCAAAGTATCAACGGTAAACGCTACATACTAGTAATTGTGGATGACTTCTCCAGATGGACTTGGGTTTATTTTCTACGAAGTAAAGATCAAGCTCCTTCGATGATCATCACCTTTCTCACCAAAATTCAAATTCAGCTTCGCAACACGGTACGAATCGTCAGAACTGACAATGGAACTGAATTCAAGAATCAGACACTTCGGTCTTACTATGAGAAAGTGGGAATTGAACATCAAACGTCTATACCTAGAAGCCCATAACAGAATGGTGTGGTTGAAAGACGCAACAGGACGTTAGTGGAAGCTGCTAGAACTATGTTGATTAATGCTCAATTACCAGATTACTTATGGGCAGAAGCTGTTTCAACCGCATGTTATACTCAAAACCGTTGCATGATCACAAAACGCCATCGCAAAACACCATATCAAATTGTTCACAAAAGGAAACCGAACATCGATTACTTTCATGTATTTGGAGCACTTTGCTATCCGAAAAATGATCGTGATGATTTAGGTAAACTCAAAGCTAAGGCTGACATCGGAGTGTTCGTTGGATATTGTGATAATTCCAAAGGTTTTCGGATATGGAATCGTCGTACAAGAGAAATTCAAGAAACCATTCACGCTAATTTCGATGAACTCACCCAAATGGCTTCTGAGCAACACAGCTTAGGACCCGAATTCAACCGTCTTAACTCTCCGGCATCTTCAGCTGAACCTTTACCACTTAACCGCAAAGAATTAGAAACCTTGTTTGCTCCACTATTTGATGACACAATTGAATACCGTCCTACTGAGGTCTCACCAAATTCCGCTGCTCAACCTGATCACATTCCAGTACCAGACTCACCTCAACAAACTTCTACAAGTGTTGAAAGAGACGGTCCTTCAATTGAATCACCATCAACAGCAGAACAAACTGGTTCTACTCCCTGCCATCCAGCTGAAGATCCAACACCACAATCAGTTCCACAATCCGCAGAGCATGATCTTGATGCGTTCATTAATCCGTTTGCACCAGCTACTACAGTTCCTGATATAGCTGAGTCGTCAACACGCAACTTGGATCCTGCCAACATGCGAGATACGTATCAACTACACCCATCAACACACAAATGGACTCGTGACCATCCACTAGTTCATATTATTGGCCATCCAGATGCACCTGTTATGACAAGACAACGACTTCACACAGATGGAGAAACTTGCATCTACGCACTCACAGTTTGTCATGAAGAACCCAAGAACATTAAAGATGCAATGACTTATGACAACTGGATTGAATCTATGCAAGAGGAATTTCAGCAATTCATAAGATTAGAAGTCTGGGAATTAGTTGAAAGACCTGACGGAGTCTTTGTCATCGGGTTAAAATGGATCTGGAAGAATAAGCTTGATGCAGAAGGGACAGTCATCCGCAACAAATCACGTCTGGTAGCGAAAGGATACTCTCAACTTGAAGGTCTAGACTTTGCTGAATCCTTTGCTCCAGTGGCACGACATGAAGCTGTTCGGATCTTTTTGGCTTATGCTGCTCATAGGAATATGGTGGTTTACCAAATGGATGTGAAAACTGCGTTTCTGAATGGAGAACTCCATGAAGAAGTTTATGTCAGCCAACCTGAAGGCTTCGTTGATCCTGAGCGTCCTAATCACGTCTACCGACTCAAAAAGGCTCTCTACGGACTCAAGCAAGCCCCACGGGCGTGGTATGACAAACTGTCCACTTTCTTACTGGCCAATAAATTTTTTAAAGGATCGGTGGATCCAACACTGTTTACAAAAACCTACGGGGAGGACTTACTTGTTGTTCAAATATATGTCGATGACATCATTTTTGCCTCAACAAAACGAAGTTACTCTAATGATTTTGCAAAATTAATGAAAGATAATTTTGAAATGTCCATGATGGGTGAACTTACGTTCTTTCTAGGATTACAAGTTCATCAATCACCCCGTGGAATTTTTATAAATCAGTCCAAATATGCTCTTGAAATCTTAAAGAAACATGGAATGATAACTTGTGATACTTATAATACGCCAATGGGCTATACCACAAAACTAGATGCTGATTTACATGGGACTCCCGTTGACCCTACCAAATACCGAAGTATGATTGGGTCCCTCATGTATCTCACAGCTAGTAGACCTGATATAGTTTTGGCTGTCTACATGTGCTCTCGTTATCAGTCAAGACCAACTGAAAGACACCTCAATGAGGTCAAAAGAATCCTTCAATACATAAAGGGAACCATTAACTTGGGAATCTGGTATCTGAAGGATTCTGGTTTTGAACTAATTGCTTTTTCAGATGTTGATCATGCAGGATGTTTAGACACACGCAAAAGTACATCTGGTGGATTACAGTTTCTCGGAGACAAACTTGTGTCATGGAAATCTAAGAAGCAGGACTGCACTTCACTGTCGTCTACGGAATCTGAATACGTAGCCATGTCTGCTTGTTGCGCTCAAGTCATTTGGATGCGATCACAACTTAATGATTATGGCTACCTATTCAACAAGATTCCCATCTACTGTGATTCAAAAAGTGCAATTGCTATCTCCTGCAACACTGTGCATCATTGCAAATCCAAACACATCGATCTCCGTTATCATTTCATCAAAGAGCATGTGGAAAGGGGTACAGTTGAACTTTATTTTGTTGGAACTGAATACCAATTGGCGGACTTACTTACCAAATCCTTGGCACCATCAAGGTTTGCTAGTCTAGTTCACCAGATTGGTATGAGATGTTTGACACCAGAGGATCTGGAAAAGTTTTTAAAATACCACTGATCGTCAAACATCACAACTATCTTTGTATAATATTTTGTTTTTCTTTCTTTACTACAAATTTTTTCATAAAAAAAAAAAAAAAAAAAAAAAAAAAAAAAAAAAAAAAAAACTAATGCAAGTATATCGCTTCCATTCAACACCTTGTTCTTACTTTACAAGTGTTGAGGGGGAGTCACGCTTAAATCTTTTACCAATTAATTGGTATACTTGCATAATTCTCGTATTTTACGGATTCGGAGTGTGTGCGGGTGGTTTATTTCACTACACTTTGTCTTATATGGTTTTAGTCTTCATAAGTCAACTTAACGAATGCACATCTCAATGTCAATAGACTTGCTAGTTACTTTAGGGTTCTAGTTAAAGTACTTTATAGTTAAGGGACCAATGTAGTCAAAGTCTTAAAGATTCAATAACTTTAGTTCACTAGTTTGTTCTATATACAAGTCCAAGGACCAAAAGTGACTAAAATCAAAGTTTTAAAAATAACTTAAACATACAAACCGTACCACAGTTTCAAAACCACTAAACCCCTAAAACCTTTTTTTCTTAAACCCACGGTTCACAATCATTCTTGCTATCCACGACTTTGATCTTTTAATTGTAAGTTCCTATGGATTCACTAGGGTATTTCAAACATAGGATCTTGGTTAATTGGTTTTTCAATGGTTAGATCTCTCGTATTCGTGATGTCGAGAACTAGGGTTAGGATTTCGAAAATGCGAGTAACCTGTTGTGATGGTTAATTCTTGATGGGGTTTAGTCACTTTACTTGTTTCTAATACTTTCTCATCGTTTATTATCTCATTCAATCATGTTTGCTTTGTTTTCGATTTCAAAAGAATGGGTCGAAGTGGGTATTTAAGCTTCTGTGATTAATAGGTTGTTTTTAGTGGTGGGATTTGCTTCAAAGGTCTCTTATGTGCATACCTAATCTTGCTAGGATGTTTCTCACCCTTGTTCATGATTCTCGATATACCTTGTTTACCTCGTTCGTGAATTTTATCGAGATTATCATGACTCATGTGTTATATTATGTGATATGTGTCATTAATGGCCGTTGTGATTTGCTAGTACCCATGATACTCAGTTGTCTCAAAATTCTTCATGTTATCGAAATTCATGTTCATGATTAAATATCGAAATCTTTGTGTTTGCCTAAAGAATGGTTAATCTACCTTGGTGACAGACCAATATCAGTGGAAACGTGATTTGTGAATGATATGTACGTGTAATCTCATGATTATTCGATTAAATTCTTGTATAAGAATGTTTTCGAGAATCTGTGTTATATCGAAATCTTTCGAAAAATTATCGAGAAACTCAAGTTCTCGATAAATTTTCATTTATCGAAATCTTTCTGGGAACTCCATTTTTTCGAAATCTTCAATTTCTCGAAATATAAGTTTATCGAAATTAATTTTATGTGGTTTCTCGATAACTTTGATTTTGTCGCAAAAACCTGACATAGGAAAGATCTCGATAATGTTTCTCGAAGATGACACTTTCTCGATAATGTTTCATTTATCGAAATCATTCAGTTTATTAAACTTTCTCGATATCACTAGTTTCTCGATATGTTGTTATAAGAATTTTTTTTTTGATAACATTAACTTTTTTCGAAAAGAAAGTAATCTCGATAAAAGGTCCATGATGCATTTTTTTCGAAATCTTGTTTGGTATTATATCATTGGTGTGATTCATTAGTGTTGTGTAATGTGATGTTATTGTGAATTGTGCTTGTCATGTTGTGCTTATCTGCAAGGTGCATTATTTGACTTATAACATAATGACACATTTGTGCTTAAATTGTCTCAAGTAGATATCTGTATCCAAACTCTAAACTGTGCTAACACATAACAAATTTGGATGTTTGGTTTATGGTGATACTTTTCAGATAAACATGGCTGAACACAATGAGAACGTTGCTGTACAAACTCTTCCATTACTCACCTTGGATGACATCACTCCCGAGAACTACAATGTCACAATTGGCAACAACAATCCCAGAGTCGATTTCAACAAGTTGAATATCACAGAGAAATCATGCAAGATTGTGAAAGATATCCTACTGGCACATCCATGCAAACCACTTCTCACCTGCTCTACTTCAGTTCCACTGTTCTACCTTCATCAGTTCTGGCTTACTGCTCAGGCCAACTTGGATAATGAGTCTTTCACTGTTACCTTAGATGGCCAAGATTACTCTGTAGATCATGACGTTCTTCGAACAGCCCTTCTCATGCCACAAACTGACAACGAATTTGCTCCGATACTACCTGACCTGGAACTTCTTGACTTCTTCATTGAATTAGGATATGAGGTTGATGATGATGAACCTCTAATCAAGCTTTCCAAATTTAATGTCAAGTATATCCCTCAGCCTTGGAGAACATTCTGTTTGTTGGTTGTTAGATCTATATCTGGAAGGAAAAGTGGTCATGAACATCCAAGGCTCGAACACCTGCAAACATTCTGGGGAATGGTGACTCTGACACCGATTGACTTTGCAGTTCCCATCATGAATGATATCGTCTACAGTATTCAGACCGACCGTGTGAAGACTATGATACCATTCACAAGATTCACCAAGCTTATCATTGAACATCTCTGCAAAAGTTCTCCAGAATTCATCAAGAGGATGGCTGATCCTAATGAGCCGAAGCACCTCTTCGAGGACGACTTCACCACCTTATTCATCAAATCGACCACTTCCTCTACCAAGATCAAAGGAATGAGGATTCCCGAATACCTTCTGAATGACAGCATAAAGAAAAGGGCGAACTTCAAGTTGTATGATCTGGCTTACAAAGGGGAACTGGAAGAAGCAACAATAAAGACTCGTAGCAAAGGAAGTGTAAAGTCTGGGAGTACCATGAGCACCACTGGATCACCTCATACAAGATCTAAGTCTGCTACAATGGCAAAACCCAAGACTACTACCACACCTAAACCTACATCCAAACCTAAACCTGCTACCAAACCAAAGAAGAAGGCAACTCCTGAATACTTTATTCGGGATGAACCTACTCCTCCACCTTCTGACACCAAGTCCGAGTTTGATACTGAATCTGATGAAGAAGAACCAGACTATGAACTGAGATACAGAGCACCTGATGAAGGATTTCCAGCAACAGAGATTGCCGTACAACAAAGTCTTGAAACTTATGAAGAAGAGACAAGGAGAAGAAAAGGAGTCACTATCAATGAGCCGAATGATGATGAAGACGAACCAATCGTTGAACCATTGGTCGATAAACGCAAACTCAAAAGTATAGTTGTCGACACTAGAGATGAAGAAAAGCGGCTTAGGAAAGAACAGAGGAAAGCAAACCTTGAAAGCCGACTTCTATCACACCCTCCAACACCACCACCTATTGATCAGTCAGAACATGTAGGGGCTACAAGCAGTATGGTTCCTCCAACAACGTCAGAATCAGCTCCACAACCTGATGACAACGTTAAGGATACTGACAAGGCTGAAGATGTCCACATGACAGAGACTGCTACTTTAGAGGAGAACGTTGGCGGTCAAGAGAACTTAGCTACGGATCAGGAACATGAATATCTTATTACTCCAGAGTTTCTTGCTCGAGAAGCAGAGGAAGCAGAAGAACGTCGCAGAAAAGAAAATGAAGAGAAGAACCAGTTCGACACCAACATATTTCTTAAGTCATCTTCTCAGCAGACTTCCTCAGCTCAACCTCCACCTCCACAAGACTCTCCACCAAAGGATCCGACTCCTCCCGCATCTTCTTCAGACTCTCACAACGAGTCTTCATCCGAATCATCACCAGAGCACTCATCACCCACACCTTCTGAAACCGCATCTAAACAGCATTCGATCAATGAACCAAAACAACAAGTTGATCTTAAGGAGCAAGTGAACAAACTCACCGACATGGTTACCAAACTTACTAAACAAGTTGAGGAATTCCAGGATTCTACGCAGCTGATCGACAAGTTCTTGAAATCTGATTACGAAGGCTTTATCAGAACTGCAACACATGATTTTCTCACTGAAAATCTGGTTGAGATGATCACTCCTACCATTGCAGACCTTCTCAAACCAATTAATGACAACTTGGATCACAGAATCAGGAGTGTTACGAAGAAAATGTTGTCTACTACACCATTCACGCTTCACACCGCTAAACCTTCTACTGTGACTCCACCTGTCCCTGAACTGTCCTTCAACGAAATGCTTGCCAAAATCTTCGACAATGTTGCCTCCAAAACCACACAAACTGCTGAAGAAAAAGCACTTCATGAGGCTATGGCGGCTTACATATCAAAGGAGTCATGCAAAGATGCTGCTGGAACCCGTAAACGGACTAGAAAAGATGACGATCCTAACCCAAACTCCAAAGGCAAGAAACCTAAGTCTGGAACAGGTCCCTCATCCTCTCTACAGCCACAAAAGGACTCCACTCCTCCTGGAACTCAACAACAACCATCAGCTACTGGTAAAGGTCAAACCGAAGATGAAGAAATGTTCATGGAACAAACTGATGACTTCCAAGATCAACATGACACCGATTACCGTGCTCCACCTACTCATGATTCTCATGCTGGTCCATCATCACCGTCCAAAGTCAAAGACAAAGATGTTACATCCAAGTCTAAGAAATCCAAGAAGAAAACACGTCATTCATGGCTCGACAATGATGACAATCCTCAGAATGATTGGCTGACAGAAATGGTCCAAGCTCAACCTCCTCTGGAAGAAGAAGAACCTCTTCCTGGTAACACTCTTCAGTTCACCCAGGTCATTATGAAGGATCTTCACATCAACAAACTCACAAAGGCGGAGCTTAGGAGAATCAATAGGGATGCACAAGAATTCCTCAAGAAAAGATCTGGAAACAAAGTCGAATACGAATATCACATGCAGAATATAGCTAGTGCAATGTCTGCCGACTTTGACTGGTTAAATCCTGAAGTGAATATCGATCTAAGTTCCAAGAATCATGAAAAACCTTACTTCACCGACTGGACCAAACCATTACCGTTGAAAGGATTTCCTGACAAACCGAAGATACCTTACAGCTTCTTCTTCAACAAAGATCTTCGTAACATCCAGCTCACTCAAGAGATATCCAAGAAGAAATATGCTTCCTCACTCACAATCTCAGTACCAGCCGCTAGATACGAAATTCCAGCCATTGAAGAAACTACCCGTATTTTCAGCAACTCCATCGTAGCTTACGACAGAGATGCTCTACACGGAATTCAACATTGGCCTGATCGTCGTCGTCTCGGTTATACAGGCAGATTAGGAGAGACATCATTGGAAAATGTGAAGCAGAAATCAAAGATCATCGCTATCTTGGAGATTCAGTAGTCGAAACGGTTTAACTACTTATTCATGTGTGAAATTGTTGTTAAACGACAAGATGAAAAGAAGTACAAGTTCTCCGAAGCAGACTTTCCCAACCTTTATCTCAATGACATAGAAGATATGTATCTTGAAAAGGTTCAGAGTAGAATGCGCGGATTCGATAGAGACGTTCAGTACAACTTCATGGCATCGCTACTTCTTTACATCCGACGACTGATTGTTCAAGAAAGAGTGGAAGATCTTCAGCTTGGAGTGGAAAGTTACCAACAAAAGATCAATTTGACAAAACCACAATTCTACTTTGATGGTCTCTATGAAACACCACAGTTTACTCTCATCCAAGAACCGTTTGGTTTCACCTACATCAACAGCAAAAAGCTACAAAGCTTCATGAGGTTCGATGAAGTACACAAATTCTGTGATGTTACACTCAAATCAGTTCGTGATGGGCTTGTCAAAAGGTTGAATGATGATAGACGTAAGATAGCTAAGGGGGAACAACCTAGATGGAAATCCAGCTCCAGAAGACAAGTTCGTAACTTTGTCTTAAAGATTGAAGAAAGGTTATTTCGACGGGAACAGATCAGACGACTGGAAAGCTACATCGGTGCCATACCATCGTTTCCTGTCAGAAACTTCGAAAGACCAGAACCAAAGTTCACTAACTTCGATGCTCCACTTCCGGACGAAGAAAAACTTGGTATATTTGGTTATATTTTTTTTTCATTATCAATTGTTTCATTGATTGAATCATTTTTCCATATGGTTTGTGCACACATAACAGTGTACAACCCGTACTTCTAATGAAAGGACCCTGAGGTACGCTTCAGTGCCTCAATCCTAAACATAAGGAGCGAAGGCTTCTTACTTTTGAGTAGAATTAATCAAACATTTATGATTTTTTCATAATTCTGCTCAAAAGGACAAGTATTTCACCTCAATAAGACCTAATCACTTGTTGAGGGGGAGCACTTGTCAAAACAAAATACTTTGCTCTAAATCAAAAATTCTTGGTGAATCTCCCCGTAAGACTCAAAAGGCATATTTTAATCTAAAAGTTTGTCAAAAACACCATTTTATATGCTATTTTTGAGGGGGAGAAAATGAAAAAGTGATTAAAATATACGAAGTCAAAGCTTTAAGTTGTATCATGTGCGAGCTAGACTCAGTATTAACCCAGGAATTGACGAGATAATACAAGTTAGTAACATCGAAAGGACTTATCCTCGACGGGTAATAACATCAAGTTAGTTACTAGAGCTAGTAGTCACCTAAAAGCTGACTATGTATCTCTTTAACTAGCCACGTAAGCGTGTCTCGAAAAGGATATGTCTGAGTAGAAATGTACCGTCTCGAGAAACTTTCTGTGAACTTGATCAGGCCGGGTAATAATTTCAAGCTAGTTTAACTAGTGATGTAAGCGTGTCTCGAATCGGTCGTGTTCACGGAAAGTGGATCAATTCAAAAGTGTTTGCTCCTCCCGCATGTGCAAATTTATTTAAACACTTATGAGCACATGTGCAGGGGGAGCCCTTCAAAAGTGTACGCAAAACTCTCAAAGTGTTAACCAAAATATTTGATTATCACAAACACTTTGAGAGATTTTCTATCAAAGGTTTCTTGGCTACTGTCGGAGTTATAAGGTGATTAAGATAGGAATATCCGTCCTATGATCCGCCAGAGCCGGAGGGATCTACCCAAGGACATCTCCCATAGTTAGAATTAGAAGTCCTTAGGTATGATACGAAAAAAAAAAGAAGAGAAATGAATGAAAGGGAAAGAAGGAGTTGAAGAATTAAAAAGAAAAGTAAAGTAAGGGTGAAAAGAAATAGCCCTCCATATGTTCAACCTTAGGGCAGACACCGGGTTCAATACGTATGCTACTGGTTGTTGCTAAGGCAACGCCGGTATTGAAGATTAAGTCGTCATGGACCCAGTGACGCAATGCACTAAACCTTCTTAACCACTCAAGTTCTCTTAAAAGGATTTGTTTCATTCTCACGGGGAACCCGCGTAACCTATCGACCTATCTCTTAGAGACGGTTGATATTGAAGCAGGAGACACCTCCCCAGTCTCCGCATAGGAAACCTAAGTGTGCACTTATAGAGTCTAGAGCCATGAGATACATCAAAGATCTCTTAGGAACACTTAGTATTTCTGCAACTGGTGTTCTACATCAATGGGCATCAGTTGTAAACTATCGAGTCCTTCGCAGATCTTAGCAATCTTCCAAGAACGTTTATGAGAGGATTACGTAAGTATTTCTCAATGATTGAACGGAAATCCTGCCAGGGTCAACATCTAACAGCCCTGACAGCAGGTCACTTCGGTAATCCCACAAGGGTTACGCTTAGTGTTTGCGGTGGTTCCATTACGGTCTACCGTCGTGGAGTGATCCCCAGCGACTCACCCAGTCATTGAGCTACCTAGTAGGTCTCGTAAGCTCCTTCGGGAGTATCTGATATGGGAACGGCCTGGATAAGGATTAGAAGGAGTCTTCACAATATGCTGTTGATGAGCTCTAATTCCTTATCCGTAAGTACCGGTGATTTATTGCTAACTGTCTACTCGCAGGTACCTCACTTCCATGATGACGGATTCCACATGCTCATACATGCATCTTGAAGTCATCAAAAGCTCCCTCAAAGATCAAAGCAACACAAAGTTCAAAAGAAAGATTCTACGCCAAAAAGAAGAATCTACAAAGTTTAAAGACCAAAGATCTTAAGTGTACAAAAGGGACTACGTGCATGTATAAGTCAGAATTCAAAAGATGTATGAGCATGTTGGAATGGCGGACAACCACCACAGACGCAGGAGCGACGAACGGCAGATTACTTCATAACATAATCACTACAACATCATCAAAGAACAAAGACAAAGAGCAAAGTATATCCATCTTTATTATAATCATTTCTGAAGACATCTAAAGCTATGAAAGTCAAAGATTAAGACGAAGACGTCAAGCAACCATGATGACCGACCCTTAGGGGGAGATTGTTGGAACCATAGTTTTACTATTTTATCAAGTCTCGGTCATTTGTAATAATGCTAGGTTGCTTAGTTATTATTTACTATCATTTACATTTTGTATTAAGTTTACTAGGCTTAAGAATGAGGTCCATGGGCCTCAAGCCCATACGTTTCATGTAAAGGGAAGGAGTAGGAATGTTGCCCTAGCTCCTTTCCTATAAATACTAGTCTTAGGCCTCTTGTAAACTTGGTTGGTTATTTGGAAACATTAAGGAAACTCTTGCATTTCACTTTCTCAAATTTCTCATAATCATCCCACTCTCATTCTCATCTCATTTCTCTTATCATTATACTTATGTTTACTAAATGGTGACCTAACAGCATTTCTATTAAACCCTTGTCCTTGTCCTCCTTCAATAGTTAACTGATTCCCAGGCCGTCCAAACATTCCAACAAGTTTGAGACATCCGTTACGCAGATGATCAGTACTACCACACTCATAGCATGCCCTGCGATAAACCCCTGCGCCAACCGAGTTGATTGGAGTCGCTTGAGTAATCACCGCACGACAGTCCCTAGCAAAGTGTCCAGGTTTGCCACACCTGAAACACACACGACATGGAGTGTTCTCTAGATGATGGTACCCGCACATAGCACATCTAGGGGCATTACTCATATATCCCTTCTTCTCATTATTACCAGTCTTAGCCATAGAAACTGTTCCCACATAACCTGCTGCTATCATAGGATCCGTTACTATGAACCCCTTTCCTTTTCTTGCTTTCTTATTGTCACCACTAAAACCAGCTGTCTTAGTAGTATCAACCTCCTCTCGCTTCTTCTCTCCCGACTTTGCCAGTGTTCCACTCCTAACTGCTTCATCTGTCAGTGCCCCAGCCTTTTGAATAGCACTTAGAAGCGTTGTCGGCTCGGTCGCCCTAACCATCGAACGAATCTGTGGAACCAATCCACGGATATACTTCTCAATACGCTTCGATTCAGGAGTTACTAGATGAGGAACCATCCTAGCTAACTCATGAAACCTATCAGTGTACCCCATATGATTAGCTCCAACCATAGTATGATTCCACAACTCTTCTTCCAATTTCTGTAGCTCATTGACTGGGCAAAACTCCTCCACCATTAAGGCTTTGAAGTCCTCCCAAGTCATACCCAAAGCCGCAACTCGTCCCCTAGCCTGAAGTTGCGTGTTCCACCAGGTCAACGCCTTGTTAACCAAAGAACTAACCGCATACTTAACTTTATGGACCTCACTACATCCACTTATATCCATCACAGACTCCATTTTCTCTAGCCATCAAGTGAGTGCAATTGCACCACCCTTTCCATCAAATTCCTTAGGCTTACAGGCCATGAACTCCTTGTAAGTACGCCAATTATTTCCGCCGCCTCCACTTCCAGCACCATCAGGATGAGCTCCACTGCCTATCTGCGCACTCAATTGAGTCACAAGTTCAGGCATTAAAGCTTCTAGCTGCTGATTGATCATTTGCTGAAAGATAGGGTTGCTATCCCCAATAATAGGTGTCGACTTCTTGGACTTCTTCGGTGTCCGGTAAGCTCCACTCATAGGTGACTTAGTGATAGGTCGTCTTGGTTTCCTTGGCGCCATTTCCTAAACACGCAGGACAATAGAACCATTAGAGACCATTCACAAGATTCTACAATCTCCATAATCCTACTCAATCATCTACCTCCCATCACATGAGACAATCTAAATCACATACCAAATAAACTCAACTCTACCACACATAAGCATATCACCATTGATTCAATGTAATTGGCTGTAGGTCCACATATGCCGTGATACATTTATAATTGTGTTGGCCACCCACAATTTTAGATGTAACCTTCCACATGTGTACTTACTTCCAAAGCCACACCTAACCATAGTAACATCTTATAACAAATAGCACGCAATCAATACTAACCAAAATATACTCCCATAATACTCATAATATACACACTAAAATATCCAAACTCGCCCAAGGCTTCTCATTAAAACACGGGATAAATCCCAATAAAAATCCGAAGGAATTCACATTCCAACATACAATCAGCGTCAAAACAACTCAACAAAACCATAAAACATTGAAACAAACATAACATTGAAAACAAGTCATACCCAGTTCGAGTCCTATCTAAGACCTAAAACGGTGTACGCGCAGTGGACTCCAAGTCTGAATCCACTTCCTCCTCCTCGCTCATCCATCCATTCATATTTCCATGATTCTGTGGTAGAGGATGTCTTGCAAAATCATCTTCACGATCTCTTAACTCTTCATCTATCCTTTCCACAAAATCATACAATCCTCGGGGTCTAGCCCAAACTACCCCATCATCTTCCAGAAACTGAGGACACTTGCACGGGTACTTGGTGGTGAAACCTTCCTTATCTGCTACCTTTGTCTCATATCTCTCCACCCTTTCCCCATTCACATTCTCGAGTGTCATCTTCTCTTCAATCACACATGGTACCATGCTAGCGGGGACCAATATCCTCCTGTTGGTTCTCTTCATCTTCCCAACTCCCTTGCATCCCTTAGCAACTACAGTAGCCCAACGAAGTGTCTTTCGCGTAGGAGGTGCCATTCTATAAATGACACACACACGATGCTAACTACAGGGTTCGATAGACGCTCAAAAACTCAATAAAATAACTCATAATTTAGGAAAATAGACATGTAAAGATATTATACTTACACATAGGTCCTAAATGCAACTATATGAGGGACTCCTAAGCTATAGTCTAGGTTAAACCACCTACTTCTCTATAACCAAGGCTCTGATACCAATCTGTCACACCCCGCCACGGCGAAAACGCGCGAGTGTAACTTCATGGATATCATCACAACACCTGGTGTCAACATAGAGAACAACTACATGCACATAAATAGAGCAATGTACCAACACACAGTGTTGTAACAATACCCAAAGATAAATAACCAAAACAAAATCCAAAAGGTATCTTCAATAGATTTGAAAGTACCAAACAGAAAACATAAATGTATCATATCCAAATCCAAATAAAATCAAATCCCAAAACATAAGTAAGTCTCCATGCAACTAAGTCTCACCTAATTGCTGCCCTCAACTTTGGCCTTAGAATGCTCACCTGAAAATGATGCTTAAAATGTCAACATAACATTGGTGAGATTCATAGGTTTGAGACTCAACACACAAGGCAACCAAAATCACTGTGATTACAAAATATAGTTGGACAAATAATTATAGTTATCATATAAGCTACACGTATCATAAGGCAATATCACACATAAGGCAACCATCAGGCCGGAACGTGACCCCCGCTCCAAAACACATCATACCGGGCCGGATCGTGACCCCCGATCCCAAAATAATGGGTAAATTAATACCCTCCGATCAGACCACACAGCACAAAAATACTGAGTAGGGATGCTACTCTCCAATTAGGTCGTATGCACGAGCAACAGGGTAAGTACCCTCCCAATTGGACCACACAGCTATCATACAACATATCATTACCGTTCACATATAGCATAAATACGATAACATTAAAAGTCCAAGCTCTTTAACACACATACACATAATCACAGTAATTCAAATCATTTAAGACAAGCATCATTCCCATCCCAAGTTTAAAACAAGTTAAAAATATGGGACTATGAACTCACCTTAAACTCCGCAGCTTCCACAAAAACAACTCACAATCTATAGCACACAAAAATAATCCACATTACACAAGGTCAAGCTAAAAGCTACAACCCATGTAATACACATATAATGGATTTCTAAGACTCATATGACCCACCATGGATCTCCTAGACACCATACTAACCACTACCATAACTTAATACTCACTAAATCCCTTGCACTCTTAAAATCAGAAAATGCAAAATTTTTTGGTACATTCACCCACATAAAATCACGACAAATAAAGCTCAACAACTCACACCAAAAATTTACCATGGTCTCTCATAAGCATAGAAGCTAATCCCAGAAGGCCATGGACCAATAACAAACACAAATACTCATAAGAAATTCAAACTTGTCAACTACTCAAATTCGGATATGAACGCACACCAAAAAGTTTTGATTTTTAATAATTACTTCCACAAGTTTTTATCGTGAATCCTGTTCGTGGTAGTCCAATATAACCTAAAACTTAACTATTCCAGAAGGCCAAGTCAAAATACCACTTTTACAACCACATGACACCCTCAAACTTTTACCCAAAATCTGTCCCGGTTTGACAGCTTTGACACCTTAAAAAAGAAAAATCAAAAGACCGACTTCCCGACCTTAAAATCGATCGTGGCTGGACTTTTTGGAAAGCCCTCTCATTATACTTCAATTTAGACCTAAACCTCGTGACTTAACTCTTAACCATCTATTATTTACACTCACATCTTTACAGCCATAGTTTTCTGTCCAAACCCTAACACATAATCTAACGCGTTTAACACTCAATTCCCTTAACCATTAACCATATTATTAACATCTAATCATCCTAACATGTTTTACTGCAATAATTTACAGAAGTATATAAACCCTAGATTCCATCATATTAAATATTACATGAATCATAACAATATTTAATTAATTACACGTAAGGGTTAAAGATTTTACCTTGATTCTTGATTATTGCTAGACAATTATGAAACCCTAATTTTTTCTTCTTGTTTCTCCTTGTGGTCGACTCAATATGCAGGAAAAAGAGGTAGGGGAGTTTTGATTTTGTATTTATAATTATAGTGGATAACCCTTAAGGCTTAGAGTTGTATTTGGTATCAAATTTGGTTTCCTTTTTCCCCTCTAATCCCATAATTGGCCGCCCCTATACTTTATATATTTATTTTTATTTTTTTTTTAAATTTATTCATTACACTCAAAACCTCATACTTTTCATATTTTATGTATTCCCATAACAAAACCTAACATCTTTTGCGACAAACCTTAATTTTACAACAAACCGGAAAATATTCATTTTCAAAATAAAGTTTCCAAAAATAGATTTTTACATACTCCATAAGCATTTCCTCACAAAACAACATTCCCGTAACTTACTAACGCTCAATAACTTGAACGAAGACTCGTTACGCAAAACCTCAAAACGCCAAATATACACAAGTCATTTCTACACCACATAGGTGATCAAAATGAACTTTCCCAAAATCAACATCATCAAAAATCACAATAACAACCACAACGCGAAGGGATTTAGTGCTAACTCAAATACTAACCACACTATAACACACAATAACACATATATAACTACTCAAACCATACCAAACAAAGTTAGATTAACTCGAGGCTAAAAGTCTAACTAACCTGCTAAAATCACGGTTGTTACACTTTATCACCGATTGTCAAACAAAGAATCTGTTTCCTTGTGACCATTATGATAATTCTCGCGACCAACCTCCACAATACCAAACTTTTAAAACACCACCTCAGCCTTTACCTAATGAAGATTTGTTATATAGTGATCTAAAGGCTTTATTAGCAAAATCTGCCCTAGAAGAACCTCGTCAGAAGACTTACAAAGAACTACTAGCTGAAGAGGCAACTAGAGTAAGTCATCCACATATTATGATTATCAATTATGATGACGACGATGATGAGGATTCAATCCAAATTGGGGGTATTTACACTTCATCTGCTGAGATCACACCAGTCGAAGAAGAAAAGAGCATAACAGAGTTATTAGCAGAGGAGCAGATGAAGAATATCCGAGCTTTATATGCTGATGAAAAGGTCAACGAAGACGTACTTGATATTTCAGATTCATCTTCGAGTGGCAATCCCACTCCATCCTCAGATCCTATCATTTCCGATTCTTCCTGTCCTTCTATCACTCCGACTGACAGAAGTGATGTCTTTTTAGATGAGATCGAGGCTTGTCTTGCTAATAATAATTCCGACTCGATGATGGTTGATGATACTAATTTTGATCCGGAGGGAGATATTTTTTTCCTTGAAGAGTTATTGAATGAAGAACCGTTATTTTCCCTCCCTCCGAAGAGCAGTGAAGAAATTATTGAGTCCTCTCATGAACATGATGAGATATTTTCCGATTCCGACAATGATTGTACTTCTTTATCTTGTGGAGATATCGATTATATTGAGGAATTACCTTCTGAGCTCGTTAGCTAAGAGGAAGATGTGATTGACCCTGCACTTCAAGAACGATTATCGAATGTTTATTCTCTCATTTCTAAAATTGAAGCATTAAATAATCGACCGACTTCTTCTATCCCCATTAAGGATAGTGACTATAATCTGACTGAGTATGAGGTATTCCGTTTTGGAGAGTAGAATAGTGACAGTACCACTTCTCCTCCTGATCTTTCTCTACCTGAATATGAATCATTTATCTTTGAGGAGTTCGCCGGTGAACTCACTCCCATCGATCCTCTTCCACCAAGAATCGAAGAAGTTTTTGAGCATAATGATTTTTCATCCATCAATGATTCATCATCCTCTGAGGATTTTACCGTAGATGATACTTCTATATCGTTCCTCTCTGAGGATAAGATTTTCAAACCTGATATATTACCTTATAAGGACTCTAAAGGGCTCCATCCTGACATCCTTCCTTCTTATGATGCTAATTATGGAGAATTTTTAAAAGAAATTTTGAAGGATGATGATAGGAAGAATAAGGAGAAAGTTGAGCTTACTTTGGAGGATCTTGACCTCACGATCGTCATTATGATCTTTCTTCCTTTTCTTACCTATTATGTTGTTTCTCCCATCCGTCACTCCCCCGGGAGTGAGGATGTTGTCTTTGACCCCGGTATCTCTGACTTTCATATCAGGTGTCCGTTGCTCCCTCAAGGATAATTAAATTCGGGGCGAGTCTAAGCTATGCTACTCGATAATAAACAAGCACTTCGTGGGAGGCACCCCATACTTATCCATTTATCTTTTCTTTCTATTTTCTTTTTCTAATAAATAACCATGAAGGGGGTTCCCTCTTCCATTTTCTCATGTTTCGTGTTTGTGCTTGTGGTTTTATGCCCAGATTGCCCGAAAATGAAGACTCTCGTGCTCATCGTGCTGTCCTTTCTCCACTCAAGTCTCATTTTTCGATGCTTCTCTCATATCCTAATCATTTCGTTTAACGTTTATCTATTTGGCATACCTAATAAACGGCCTTAGATTCTCATAGGTTACCCTTACCTTTGAAACATTGAGGACAATGTTTCGCTTTAGTCCGGGAGGGGTGAATCTTTCGATTCCATTTTTTACCCTGCATTTTGCCGAGTACTCACGCAACCCCGTTTTTTTTTTTAAATTTGAGAAATTTTGAAGAAAAAGCACAAAAAAATGAGAAAAAATTCAAAAATTACAAAAATTACAAAAATATAATAAGTTTTAAGAAAAATGTTGACTTTCCTGTTGGTTAGAGTAGGAATAAAATTTTGACTTGATCGGGCATGTTGAGCCCTAGCTTGTTCCCTTAACCTATATAATCATTAAAGCTTACGCTAGTCTTTTACACAAGGAGCTAGAAAACGCGAATTCTTTCTAAGAGTTTGTAAGTTCCCGTAATTGACTTTATATATGCGTAGCTTGATTATCGGCTAAGCATCCGCGGATCTCATTACTTGAGATTTTAAATTTGCGGAGAACGAGAAATGATAGAGTTTATTTAGAAGTTAAATGCTAAACGTGAAGTAGTTGGTTCTCTTTAAAGCTCATGAAAGGTACTTGTGGTCTTTTCGTTCCCATAGAATTGTTTCACCCTATATAATAGATCTCTTAGGAATAATTAAGGGTGCACGATTTGGGCAATACTTAGTTTTTTCTCGTTCCTAAGAAAATTTCTGCATATGGAGGTTTGGTACACATAGGGGTACTGCCAGTATTACAGTGAAATAGACTATCACATCTTGCCGGTTCGCAGCTGATGTTGTGATCTTAATAAAGACCGTAGGACTCGGGGTTTGGAAAATAATAATGAATAATGTATAATAATAATAATCCAAAGCCATAAAAGTTTTCTACATCTTGCCGGCTCACAACCGATGTTGTAGACTTCAAAAAGGCGGAGGAAAAATCCAAGGTCATAATAAGACTATTAAATCTTGTCGGCTCACAACCGATGTTGTAATTGTTGTAAAAGGCTAAGGACAAATACATTAATGTGCTTGATAATGTTAAATAAATTTCAAGCTTCGATTCCGGGGGTGTCCTAATAAAAAGCTTCCGTCTCGGGTCTCAGACATGGGATGTTTTGATTGTAAATAAAAGGGATGCCCCCAAAATCGTGTTAAATTAGAGACCTCCATGTGGACCCGATTTTTGTATGCATGGATTTTCGAGGGAAGGTTTGGAAACTACTTAGCGTCCAAATTTATGCTCTTATCGGACTAAAAATTATCAAAACGAGAAATTCATTTCTCACAAAAATAAAATAATGAAATACAAAAATAGGAAATGGGAACAAGAGGTAATTACACAAGTAACTTGCATGGGTAGTGTTAGCATTTAACTTGTAATTAAACAATGATTTCGTTTTTGCATTTGGCTTGGGAACTCTGAAAAATCGGGGACGATGAATTTTATCTGAATGGTCACTTCTCCATGAGTCGTGTTTCCTACTCAAGGATCCTAAAAGTTATCGAAAGATAATGAAAGTTAACATGCCGTCACCCGAATAAAGTAGGAAATGTAAATAGGTAGGAATAAGTAGGATAACCGGGGCATTTTTGGGATTTAAAATTTAGTAGTCTCTTTTGAATATTTTGCTACTTTCAAAGTTAGTAAAAAGAGATGAGGAATTTTAGACTTAAAAAATGTAAGCTCATAGCATTGCGTGAGGACACAACAATATCTTAGTCCGAGAGATTTTGATGTGAGTAAATACACACACCTTTTATTGACCAAATCAAGACCCAAAAACCGATAAATAATTGCCAAATATATATGTTTTTGTTTTTTTATACATGCAGGTAAAGAAATATGAGAAAATGACAAAAACCGAGCAAAATAACCAAATACGAGCACGAGACGTGGAAATAGTCAAAGGCAGGGATCGAGATGCTAAAAAATCAAAGAAAGCCCCAGAAGACAAAACAAGTCCATCATAATTCAAGAAATTTCAAATGAAGCCCTTAAAAGATAAATTTAAAGATTTGGCAAGAATGGTCCTTCAAGTTCCAAGATTGGCAAATATGGTCCCTGAAAGAGAATTTTGAAGAAATGTCAAGACAGGACCTCAAAGGATTAGGGATTGACAATAATGGCCTTGGATTGCATATTTAAAGTTTAGCAAGAAAGGACCCTAAAATTTATAGAAGTTACATATTTGGTCCTTGTGAACTTTTAACATTTAAACCTAAATTATCCTAAATCCTAACACAACTGGACCTAAACACAAAATATTAAATAAAACTCACCCAAATAAACCCAACACTTAACCCCATTACCTCACCCACCGGCCCACATCACACACCAACCCAATCCTTATTAAAATAAAACCCAACCCGGACACCCAATTTACCCACAAACCGACCCGGTCAAAATAATAATTCCCTGGGTCAAAATCCCCAAACATTTCCCCCCCTTTTTTACCCTGTATCACTGTACATCTTCAACCCCTATTCACCCACTCAAATTACCCCATCCAAACCTAGTATGCTCTGGAAAGTTTTGACAACGTATCAGTCAACACGTCACATCCCTTACACGTGGACCATTTAAGCAATTGGATTGGCTAGAAGCTGCTAGAAAGGAGATCGTGTGGCCATGAATGCTTGACTAGAAGAACCTTTTGGTGGGATTATGATCTAAGGGTCTAAATTAAAATTCTGGGAGCTTCATCCAAGCAAACCCACCGCCTTTCAAAGCTATAAATAGGGATCCTGCTCATGGTTATTGTCGTGTAGTATCTCATAGATAAAATTAGGGTTTAAATTCAAGTCTTTTGTAATATTTCTGCTATAATGTAATCTTGTTTAAGCTTTAATAAAATAACCTTGTTCCTTAAATTTCAATTTAATCTGTTTTTGTTCATTAATTTTTCAAGCTTATTTCTTTTCAAAAATCTTAATTTCTCATTTAATAAAGCCTTCTTAGGACTGTATTAAGTTTCATTTTGTAATATATATATATATATATATATATATATATATATATATATATATATATATATATATATATATATATAATCAGTTTGAGGGAATAGCAGCTTGCATAAGCTAAAACCCCTCCTGATAAGCTCATTAAGCTCTTCATAGCTTAGATGAGCTTATCTCAATAGCTATTATTAGCCTTTCTCATTTGCAGTCCACTTCAAAGTAAGTGTTTCCCTTTCATTTCTTACGTACTCTTTATATAGCTTAATCATTGTTACTTTTAGCTAAACTTTGCTTATTCTGCCTATTTAGAGTTCTTTGAATGCTTATGTTTAGTTGTTATCTGTTTTAACTTAAGTTTTCATTCTTGCTGCTTATATCTAGTGTAATCCACATCTACTTGTTCTCATTGTTCTTTGTGCTAAATTTTTGTTCTAGTAGCTTTATTTATGATAGGATAATCTGTTTCTAGCTTAAAATTAATAGGTTACAGCTTAAATACAAGAATTGTAGTGTAAGCATAAGGTTTAAGGGGTGTTTGGTTTAACTGTGTTTAGCATGATTTAGTTGTTGTTTTGCTAATTTCCTTTTTCTGTCAGTTCACATTAGGCTTATAATTGTTAGTCAAATCTTAATAATGGCACCTTAAACATCCAAAAGTCAAATCCACTTGAAAATCTTCATATAGTTGGCATAAAAGTAAAATAGGAATTGAAATCTTGCATACTGCTAGAAGAAGAGTGCATTTAGGATAATCATAACGTAAATTACCTTAATATATCATTTAGGGTCAGAATTAAGCATTAGAAATTGGATTTGGTCAAAGCTTGAGTGCATCAAAAAAGTCAAACCTGCAGGTCATTAGTCCAAAGCCTACCTGATCTACCGTCATTTTAGGGCTCAATTGCTTGTTTAAAATTAGGGCTTTTATAATTTTTAGGTAGCTCATGGTATAGAATTTTAGGATTGGCCTTTAGGTTTTACTTAACAGCTTATTAGGGTGCTTAAATTTAAGCTGCAAGTAGGGTTGTTAGCTATACATTTCTTTTTCAAAGTTCCAACTGCATAAGTATCTTTTTGCTTACCTTGAGTGCTTATCTCATCATCATAAGTTGTATTAAGCTTACCTAAGTGTGTGCTACTATTTCTGAGCTTATTGAGGCTTTTGGGTAAAACTGCTTATTCACTAGTACTTATTAGAACTGCTAATTTTCTCAACTGCCTTAATCTGAGTACTTATTTAAGTGTGTAAAGTTGCATTGTACTCAGGAAAGTTGTTAGGACCCACTGTGAACTTTTGGTGCTCATTGGTTTACAATTGCTTATAAATAAGCTCTTAATCAAACTACTTATTAGGCTAACTACTTATTAGTGTTTCCAAATTGAGTAATTTTATTTTTCCTAGGCTTAGTTTATTAAATTAGAATTTCCTGAATTTTTTCAGATTTTTCCTAGCTTATTTAGTACTTTTAATAATTAATATTAGTTTTTAAACCTTTTTAATTAATTTTTAATAACTTTTAATTCCTAAAAATTACATAAAAATCCAAAAAAATTAGTTTTCTGTTTCAAAAATAGTTTTTCGTTATTTTAGAATTTTTAAAATTAAAATTGCATTTTTCAGGGTTAATTTCATATTATCTTGCATTTTTAATATATATTAAATATTAGAAAATAGTTTTTAATTCATAATAATTACATAAAAAGCCAAAAAAAATATATTTTCAATTTTAAAAATAGTTTTAGGTTATTTTAAATTTTTCAAAATTAGATTTGTATTTTTCTCACTTAATTTCACTTTTATTTGTGTTTTTATTACTTTTTAATTAGTAAAAATAGTTTTTAATTAATACTAATTAAATGAAAAGCATAAAAAAATATTTTTGTTTTTCCCGAAATTTTATTTTGTCATTTAGAACTTAGAAAAATCATTTTCATACCCGTAGGATTAGTCCAGCTTTAAATTCACTTTTTATTTACCGCGTTTACATTTAATTGAGGTTTAATTTATGTTTTTAGTTTTAATTGCGTGTTAGGCTTACGTGTTTTCTTACTTGTACATTTTACTTGTTTACTTGTAGTTTAGTTAGGGTTCCCCATAAACCCCCTTCACATTCACTTCACGATTCACGAAACCGATCCAATGAAGTCGAATTCAGCCTTTGTTGGGAAAACGACTCGGGGATTCATATTTACCCGTGCAATCCTCGGATATATCTTTCTATATATATATATATATATATATATATATATATATATATATATATATATATATATATATATATATATATATATATAGAGAGAGAGAGAGAGAGAGAGTAAGTATCTGATATCAGCGACAAACCAAGTTGTTTAACTAAACGCAAATAATGCATGAGGAGATGCGAGGAGGCTTCAAGTCTATTGCCAATATGATTGGAGGATTGTTCCGAAAGAAAAAGAAGTGATGAGGAGCGTGGTATTAGCTTTGGATGCTTATGTTTGTTGAACAATTAGTATTATGTGTTACTTGAATAATTGTTGCTTATGTGCTATATTTCCGATGTGTATTCGGAAATGTTTATGTCTTGCTATGGATTATGGTACTTTAGAACTATAACTTTGGTGACTTATTATTATTACTTGTTCTACTAATATGCATGTACTTCTCTTTGAATTTAATATATGTTTGCATGATTAATATATGATTATATATATGAATTACTTGCTTTTCTAATAGACCAAAACTAATATGAAATGTTCCAATAGAGCTTGCTGCAAACACAAAACAAAAATAAACCATTTCCAGAAATTTTTTGAAATTTGGTCGCCTGGCAATTCACCAGATGGGCGGCCCCCATAATTATAAAGGGCGGCCCCCTTAAAATTAAAGGGGCCGGCCATGAATTAAGGGGACCGGCCATCTGGAACAGTTTTTACACTGTTTTCTTTTGCATCTTGTGACCCTTTTTGCTAGTTCCAGCTACCATTTCTCTTAAAAACTAAACTGAATTTGGAATCTAACCATGTATTTTCAAATTAATTCCATTTCTAAACATGTTTTCATCCTATATAATCCCCATACACCTTTCATCCACACTCCATCATCATCACATTCATCAAACTCAACCAATTCATCATGTCATCACCAAAAACCACCATCTCCAACAAAGCCAAGAAACAAAAACTTGTCATCATACCACCAAAACAACTCTTCATTGATCTTACTAATGAAGATAACACCACTCCATCACCACCACCTCAATGTTCATCTCCTAGTGTTCCCAATGCACCTTCCAAAACACCATCAACTCATGAAACATATACCTCCTCCATACCATCATCATCATCAATCAATGACTATATCAACACCCACTTGTCACCTCCACCAAGAGTACCACCACCACCACCACCTATTGAAAATGCATCCTTAGACATCACCCTTTCATCATCACCCATAACACCTCTTGATGCACACTTTTCACCATCACCAATCAACCCACCAAACTTCAATCCCATCACATGGATCCTTCTTGAAGCTCATGGTGATACTTGTCTTTGTTGCATCCATAACCGCACCATCATCTTTGGGCTAAGAGATGAAATTCACTATATGTTTTCATATATTGAAAGCTTGTTCCCTCAACTTCCACCAACAACATCCACACCTCCTCCATACCATTATCATCATCAATCAATGACTATATCAACACCCACTTGTCACCTCCACCAAGAGAACCACCACCACCTATTGAAAATGCATCCTTAGACATCACCCTTTCATCATCACCCATAACACCTCTTGATGCACACTTTTCACCATCACCAATCAACACACCAAACTTCAATCCCATCTCATGGATCCTTCTTGAAGCTCATGGTGATACTTGTCTTTGTTGCATCCATAACCGCACCATCATCTTTGGGCTAAGAGATGAAATTCACTATATGTTTTCATATATTGAAAGCTTGTTCCCTCAACCTCCACCAACAACATCCACACCTCCACCACCACCAACATCAACCACACCTCCACCACCACCAACATCAAACACACCTCCATATATCACCACTATCATCTCCACCTACAACATTAGTTCCTCCAAACTAAGCATGTTCCATGCTTAAGAAAATAAATTTGTTTCAACCATTTTGATGGCAAGCTCGAGGAAAAACATTTTCACTGGAGCTTTGGTTGTTTGTTTGTTTTATTATGTTAGGGCATTAGTTTTATTCGATGGCTTATTTATGCATCTTGGATGCATTTTGCTTGTAACCATATTATCATTTAGTAGAAATGATCTTTTCATGCTCTAATTGCTTGTTATATATATATATATATATATATATATATATATATATATATATATATATATTTGTTTCATGCATCATATATATTGTGTGTGTTCTAAATATTTTTGCAAGCATTTCATATCTCGATTTGTTTTATAACCTTAAAACAAGGGGGAGTACACGTCAAGGGGGAGCTCTTACATCGTCGGGATAACCTTTTTTATGGTAACAAAAATGGGGAGAAATGATATAAACTCACTAAATACTTGTATATATATTAATTTTTGATTTAATGAGTTTACATTTTGTAATCATCAAAAAGGGGGAGATTGTTGATATAAATAATGCATAAAAACGTTATTAATATTTTTCGATATCCCTACGTTTTGACGATCACAAAATGTTAAATCATTAAACGTAAAATCATTATGTAAACAAGTATTTAGTTACAAAATATCATTCCATCCAACTAAATCACTTAAGGTATGAATAAACAATTGCATAATACATTTTAGGATCAAAGGGAGTTTTATTTAAACACTACAAATTATATAAAATGATATAAACATTTCATATATTTAGAAAAACACTTTTGGTAATTAAAGGAAAATGTTTAATTCATAATAAATATATGAATTCAAATTTTTAACCAAAATCAGTTAGATTTTCACCAAATAAACTTTCCTCAGAAAAAGACAAGGAATCTGGGCCACTATTTAAGGGGGCTGGCACGCTCCTGTGACCAGGTGTCCTTGCCTATAAATACTGGTTCATTCCTGCAATTTTTTCTCACCTTTTGCACCAAAACTTTCTGTCCCAATCCTTTCAAAACATCCTTCTAAATCCTTTGATCATAAGATTATAAGTATTAGTTTCAAGTGATTCAATCCCTCACAAATCAAAAGTGCAAGAGAAGAATACTCCTTCTATTTCAAATCAAGAAGTATTGAAGTTTAGTTGTGTAGTTTATGTAAATCACTTGTAAAGTTGTGTAGTGTTTGTAATAAGTAGGTTTAGGTGGGTTTGTTATTAAGTATAGTTGATGATGGATCTTAACACCTTGATCTGTGTTAGTATGATACTTTGAGTTATATCACTAAGTATGCGGAATTTACTTAGTAATACTTAGAAGTTTGATTGTGAATGAAACAGTTGTATATGAATGAGAATATTGTATGTATCAAACGGTTAGCTCCAATATTATTAATAATAATAATACGAGTGATCTTTGTATCACTAGGGTTACAGCTTGAAGCTCTTAGGAAAAACGTATATCTAACCTTAACCTAGGACCTCCTTTTATAGCACAAGGAGTCCTCTTCTACAAGATACGTATAATAATAATAGAATAAGATATACACAAGATCTATTCTATGTTTATCTATACAAGTTTCCTAACAGTTATCCTAACAGCAGTGGTAATAATATGTACTAGCAGTGGTAATGAGTTTCCATTGCTAGTGCATTCTTCACCAGTTGTAATATCCTTACTAGCCGTGGTAACTGTTAATATAATTCCCAAAAATCCTCCCCTAAACTTATGATTAACATGTAAATCAATAAGTTTCTTCAAGTAGTCGGCAGATATGAGGATATGGAAATTCTTCCAAACACTTATCTTCCTTTTCTTAAATCTTGTATAGCTCTTGAACACTGATCTTGTATCTTCTGAATCAAAGCTCGAACCTTTTCATTATCTTCATGAACTTTCAACCTTGATGTCAACATTGCTATAAGTGTTGCTGCTCTAAGTGAATATTCCTTCTCAGCAAACATAAATACATCCACTCCAGCTGTTGTAGAGACATGATGAACCTCACATGAATCATAGTATGTCCATGTAGTATTTAAATCTGAAGCTTCAAACTTCCAATAGCTATCTTTAAAATCTGGTTTATACAGTCTTCTCAGGTTAACCCACAGCTGCATTTCTTTCATATCCTTGAGAGTATCAGCCTTGAATCTTTCGTCAACTAATTTCCAAATTGTATCAAGATCATCTCTGTCACAAGCTTTAATAAGATCTTCAAATTGAATGAATGATGAAGTTTCTCCCCCCAATCTTGTAATCTTCCATGTTGAAGCAAAATTCTTTGCTAAGTAAACTTCCCAATCAACAATAGGATGCCTTGTTTGTATAGGATCTGGGTAGAAATCTTCTTCTTCAATAACAATGATAGCACTTATCTGATCTCCTAAAAGTTTCTCAGATTGAGACTTTTTCTCTTGAGCAAGCTTGGCCTTTTTAGTGACATTATCTTCAAATACTGCAGCTTTCCTTTTACTTCTTTCAACTTCTTCAAAATCAATAGGTCTAAAGTCACTGTCTTGCCTCTTAAGCCTGTAGTAAATTCCTTCAATTATGTCATGAGACATGCCTTTGAAATCAGTCATCTTCCAAGTTCCAACATGACAACAATATGTCTTCATCTCAGCAATAATTTGTGCCTTTGTTGGTTGTCTCTGCTTCTTTTGACTTTTTCTAACTTTACCAATTACCTCATCCAGTGCTTGTTTATTCTTCATTTGAATAAAGTCAGCTAATTGAGATGTTCTCTGTTCTTCTGTCAAAGTCTTGTTAGCAACAAGCTCAATTGCCTTCTTCTTGACTACTGGATCATTGTTAATCATATACTCAATCTCTTCTTCAGTTGGCACATAAGTGAACATTGGAGGTTTCTCCTTCAATACTGTAGGTGGAACAACTGAGATAGGTTCTTCAAGGACATCTTCCAGCTTATCCAACCTCTGAGCCTCCATAAAATTTGCAATCTCTTATTCCTCTTACTTTTCTTTAGCCTTGCAGTGTCATCTTCCACTAATTTCTTTGCCAACTCTGCATCATAACTAATTTGAGCTTGTTCCCTTCTGGAAACCTTTCTTGGCTGCACTTGTTCTGTATTAGTCATAACTGCTTTACCCTTTTCTGTTCTTATTCTAGTAGCTTCTTCTTCTGCAGTGGTAACATTTTGACTAGCAGTGGGAATATCTTGGCTAACAGTGGGAACATCTTGACTAGCAGTGGGAACTTGAAACTCAGCAGTGGAAATTGGTTGAGTTGTCATTCCAACTGTATCATCAAAATCAGCATCCAAACCATAATCTTCTCCAAAATCTATCTTCCTCCCCTTAGTCTCAGCATCTGTTTTCTTCCCCTGTTTGGAAGAATCTCCCAAACCTACACTAAAGCATGCTGATGAATCTTCTTGAGGTGAAAATGAAGAAGAAAACACAATTTTGGCAGATCTTTGCTTCTTTAGGCTCTCAACTTCATCCTGTAAACTTTTAATCTCTGCCTTCATCCGATTAAGCTCTGTGGCATGATGTTGCTTAGTCTTTGCCAGATCTTTCTCCAGAGCTTGAACCTGTTTGACTAATTTGGTACATAATTCCATCAATTCAGTTGGTTGCACACTGCCCTCAACACTTCCAACTGTGTTACCTGTTAGGAGAGGTGAATCATAGGGCATTGATTCAGGCTCTTCTCTAGTTGGACTAGAATGAAGCCTTGAACCACCACTGCTTGTTCCTAAGCCAAAAGGCTCAGTAACAGGCAATGTTAAGATGGAAAGAGGTGGCTGTTTGTGCCTCCTTTCATATGTGTGAGTAACAGCAGGGGTGTGTTGAATAGATGGAATAACAATAGAGGGTGTGTGATGGGATACAACTGGGATGGTTGCATCTTCACCCTGTACCTGTGAAATCTTTGAAAGCATTTCAGGAAAAAGTGGTTTAACCTCCCCATTCCAAAGTTCTGAAGCCTTACATATATTTTGAAAAACTGTTGGCTTAAGACAGGGGGTTTGATAAACTCTTTTGTGGGTTTGCAGTTGAAATTCATTTAACACTGCTTGCACAAACCTTGGATACATCAAAAATTTATATGAACTCTTTACATTGCCTTTCATATTATTGAAGATATACTTTAAAAAATTGAAAGTCCTATCAGTAACCAACCAAACCAAAGGGTAAGCCATGGTTGATGCAAATTGTTCATAAGAAGTTTTCTTAGGACTTAGACAATGTAAAAGAGTATGTATTAAAAATCTCCAATGGGGACAAAAACATCCTTTTCTGAAAGTAACTTTTTGATCAGATGTATCATATCCCATGGAAGCAATATTTTTGAAAATATCTGAATTGGGTAATGTGATGATACCATTGAGATCATCCAATTGGAGAACTCTCCTCAGGGATGACTCAGTAACATCAATAGTTACCCCGTCCACTGTGGCTCTAAGAGCTTCCACAATTTCTTGTATGTTTCCCTGTTCAAGAGTTATGGACTCCACAGTGTTTCAGAACTGTTTGATATGAGAAACAAAGATTGTGGGATTAACAGTTAAAGCATACCTTATATGGGTTGTATTGAGAAAATCCACAATCTGATGGAAAACAGGGCCACTCTTTTCGTTCGACTTTTGTAAATAGGCCACTTGGTTGTGCTCCTCAGCAAAGTTTAGAATCATCATAATTTTGTGAGAGAAAGATAAAAGTGTTAGTAATCGAGAATAAGAATCAAGCCGTATGATGATCAATTTATACTAATAGGGTTTGAGGAGTATGCGTAATGTGAATTATCTTAAGAAAGAATTTATCTTTGGAAAAAGAATAAATTAAAATTGGTAAGTGAATAATTCACAAAAAGTTACCCTATTAATAAGGAAACACGGTTATTTTACAACAGCTAGTTAAAAATAAGATTACTGACACAACAGTTGTAACGGCTAGTTCACCAGTGGTAAAAATTACTCTTGCAGTGGTAAGTGTGAAGTAGCAGTGGTAAATTTTCACAAAATATCAAAGAGCAGTGGTAAGTAAAACATGTAAAATCAGCTGCTCTAATCATAGTTTTTAGCAAACTAGCAGCTATAAACGGATTTGATATGTCTTTACCATGAGTCGTTTGCTATGGACTAGCCAACTCTTCATCACATGGAATATAGTGAGTTGATAACCATATAGTTTTTGGTAAACTATCAACCATAAACGGATTTGAGAAGTCTTTACCAGTAGCCGTTTGCTCTGGACTAGTTGATTCTTATGTTGATTAGACATGGTGAATCAATAACCATTTGTTGTGTGTCTGAGATACACACCTTATAACTCCAATTACTCAAACAATATTGGTTTGTATTTTGTATAAGTAGGAAAGACCAAACTTAACCAATATAATTTAACCCAAAGTAACTTTTTGACCAAGTTACTATTTATAAAAATATCTCTCCAAAGTCAACCCGATAATATCCAAATTTACTCCTCCAACCTACCAAAACAGATAAGAGTAAATTAACCATCATTAATTATCCCTCGACCTTGACTTTGCTTATAAAAGGGGGCTTAAAAACACTTTAGTTTTCATCAAAACTAATCTTCACTTTCACAAACCCTACAAAACATCATGAGCTGGTTTCCATTGATCTACATCTCATCAGATGATTCCTCTGATGAGGAAATCAGTTATTGCTCTGACTCAGAAGAACCTTCAACTGGATGGAGTGATTATTTTCCTCCAAGTGCTGCAACAGCTACATCCTCCAACATGAAGCCTAACACGAAGATTTCAGCTGCTCCTGCTCCATCTCTGGAATTTTATTCAAGTTCTTCCTCTGATGATGATGATCCAACCTACACCTTGTCCAAGGAACTTCCAAGAGCCCTCACTACAGCTTTGGAGTCAGCCATAGTCAACATGAAGTGGCCTGCTATTGAGAAGCCTTCAAGACTCCCAAAGCCACCCAAGCAAGTATTGGGTCTTGCTTGTCAAGAGAAAGAAAGTTTCTAAGGGCAAGCATGACTATGAGGGTAAAGGGAAGAAACCCATGGAGTAGCTAGTCTGAAGGTTTAGGTGATAGGTTATTTATCCTTATGTTTTGTGATGTTCTGTTTGTGTCTTGACTCTCTGAATGGATGTACTTTGTTTCCACATGAATGAATTAATAAAAGTACTTTTATGTTATCCTTTTGTCACTGAGAGAGCAAATCTTTCCACTGTTGTATCATGGTTTCCACTGTGCTTTAATTTCTCTGCATACAAGTTAGTAGAAAACCATACAACCATATACAAACAATATTAGTACCTTAAAACTATCCTACAACACTAAAAATTATTAGACATCAAAGACTTATGGATTTAGCATTCTAATACCTGTTACCAAGTATTGAAACCTACCCACATCAAGCCCTTTTGTTAATAAATCAGCATAGTTGTCATCAGTATGAATTTTGACAACTTGAATAAGCTTTTTCTTATAACAATCTCTAATAAAATGATGTCTGATTTCAATATGTTTAGTTTTAGTGTGTTGCACAGGATTTTTAATAATGCATATGGTACTACTATTGTCTATATAGATAATGGTGTTCATGAAATTGTACCCATAATCCAATAATTGATTCTGAAGCCATAAGATCTGAGCACAACAGCTAGCAGCAGCTACATATTCATCTTCAGTGGTTGAAGTAGCCACTATTGTTTGTTTCTTACACTGCCATGACACCAATCTACATCCAAGAAATTGACATCCACCTGTAGTTGACCTTCTATCCAAACTTGCACCAGCATAATCACTATCTGAGTAAGTGATCAATTCCATAGGGGATTCTCTTGGATACCACAATCCTAGATTAGGATATGTCTTCAAATACCTGAAAATCTTCTCTACTGCTGTCATATGTGATGTCTTTGGAGTAACTTGAAATCTTGCACAAGCACATACAGCAAACATAATGTCTGGTCTTGATGAAGTGAGATACATCAGGGAACCAATCATAGATCTGTAAGTGTGCACATCAACATCTGCTCCACTAGCATTCTTCAACAATAGATGAGTAGTCTTATCAGCAGGGGTATTTGAAGGTTTTGCATCAGTAAATTTGAACTTCCTTATAATCTCAGCCACATATTTGTCTTGACTGATAAAGATGCCATCTTTCCTTTGTTGTACTTGCAGCCCCAAAAAGAAAGTGAGTTCTCCCATAGAACTCATTTGGAATTTATCCTTCATTAACTTTTCAAATTCTTTGCACATCTCTTGTCTAGTAGATCCAAAGATGATATCATCAACATATACTTGAACAAGTAGAATATCACCCTTGTCTTTCTTGATGAACAAAGTTTGATCAATCTTTCCTCTATGAAACTCATTATTCATCAGATAATTGGCTAAGGTTTAATACCACTTCCTTGGAGCTTGATGTAAGCCATAAAGAGCCTTAACAACTTTATACACTTTATTAGGGTGTTGAGGATCTTCAAAGCCTGGAGGTTGAGAGACATAGACCTCCTCATCAATCTTTCCATACAGGAAGGCACTCTTAACATCCGTTTGATAGACAGTAAAGCCCATAAAGGATGCATAGGCTAGAACAATCTAATAGCCTCAATCCTTGCAACAGGAGCAAACACTTCTTCATAGTCAATACCCTCCTCTTGAGTGTATCCTTGAGCAACTAATCTAGCTTTGTTCCTGATAACAATACCTCTTTCATCCTTCTTGTTTCTAAAAACCCACTTAGTACCAATCACCTTCATTCCATCAGGCAAATCACAAAGAACCCAAACCTTTTGAAGTTTGAACTGCAACAACTCCTCTTGCATTACTTCAACCCAGCTAAATTCTTCTAAAGCCTTATAAACATGTTTAGGCTCTACTTGTGATAGAAAACAAAAAAAACAAACATTCATTCTTGTTCTTGTGCTTCTTGGACTCATAAACTTCACTAATGAACCCATGAACATCATCTTTCTTAGCCTGTCTTCTTGTCTTCACACCTGATTGTAGCTCACCAATAACATTTTCAAGTGGATGCACTTTGTGAATTGAAGTCTGTGATGTGCTAGGAATATCGTATGTTGTTGGCATGTTTGAGATCTTAATATCATCACTGGGTGATTCCTGAGATGAACTTCCCACATTTGGACTATCAGTGGAAACTTCTGTTGCAGCAATGGGAATTGAGTTACCACTGCTAGCAGGAATTTCTTTATTCAGAACATCAAAATTTACAGCATTTGCATCACTTTCCTTTTCAGAATCCTTTGAAGGTTGAGAGTTTACATTATTGTCAATTTAGTCCCAAAGTGGCATAACAATTTGATCTTTATCATCTTCATCATCTTTGCAAGATTCATCTTCATCAATGAATTCTTCTGTCTCCTCAAGATTATTGTCTCATGTACTTGAGGTAATAGGCGCATAATTCATTGTATTTGACAATGTCTCAAGATCAAATAACCATTCTGGTCATGAACCTGCTATGTTAGCTTTATTTTCAAGAAAATCAACATGCAAATTCTCTTCAATATTCTTTGTTCTTAAGTTATAGACTCTAAAAGCCTTGCTAACCATAGAATATCCAACAAAGAAGCCTTCATCTGACTTTTCTTCAAACTTTCCCAGATGATCAATGGTATTGAGAATTGTGACATGACATCCAAATGGCCTCATAAAATCCAAAGTTGGGGGTCTTCCTCTGAATAGCTCATAAGGTGTCTTGTTCTTTGTCTTCACCACTAAAACCCTGTTCTAAATATAACAAGCAGTGTTAACTGTTTCAGCCCAAAAGGTCACTGGTAGCTTAGAATCAGCTAACATGGTTCTAGCAGCCTCAATTAGTGTTCTGTTTCTTCTTTCTGCAACTCCATTTTGTTGAGGAGTTCTTGCAACACTAAATTCTCTCTTAATACCTTTATATCTGCAGAAATCATCCATAACTTTGTTCTTGAACTCTGTCCCATTGTCACACCTGAAGATCTTGATCTTCTTGTCAACTTGGTTTTCAACTTCTGTGATGAATGTCTTTAGGATGCCAGTGGTTTCATCCTTGGTTCTTAAGAAGAAAACCCATGTAAATCTACTAAAGTCATCAGTCACAACAAGACAATACTTCTTTAAATTTATGTTGCTCACTGATGTAGGACCAAACAAGTCCATATGCAGCATGTAAAATGGATGATCAATAGAATTGTATGCCTTGGTCTTGCATGAAGCTCTGTGTTGCTTGCCTTTAAGACAGGCAACACATGTTTGGTCATTTTCAAATCTCTTCTCTGGTAAACCTCTGACTAGACCATCTTTCACAATCTTGTTAATGGTCTTGAAATTAACATGACCAAGTCTTCTGTGCCAAAGCATGGATTCATCTAAAGTGGCTTTTGCAAGCAAACAAGTAACATCATCTTTAGCCACTATGTTCTTCATGTCTATGCTATAAAGATTGCCTTTTCTAGGGATTTTAAGCAAAATATCACTTTCATCAGGGAGCTTATAATCCTTAGATAAGATATAGCATTCATCTTCTGTGAATAGAACTCTATGTTTCTTGTCACACATCTATGACACACTGAAGAGGTTGTACTTGAGTTCTTTCACATAATACACATTCTCAAAATCCAAGTTTCCAGCCTTGATTGTTCCTTTTCCAGAAACTTTGCCACCTATACCACCTCCAAAGCTGACAAATTGTCCATCATAAGGTTTGAAATCTGAAAGATAGGACTAATTGCCAGTCATGTGCCTGGAACATCCACTGTCTGAATATCCTTGATCATCTTTAGGCTTTGAATGTTCCTGCACATAAAATAAAGGAATTAGTTCCTTTTGGGGACCCAAGCCACAAATGACTTGGATTTGCCTCGTGTATCAATATAATTATATCTGTCAAAGGTCATTGATACACCATTGGGATTGTTTGAGGTGATAGATCCTTTTGGTTTCCATTCCCAATGTGCTGAGGCCTTAACAACATTTCTCACATTTACCCTTTTGTTGTTCACAGAACCACCAGTGGAAACTTTTGGCCTTGCAGTGGTAACTGCTGGCTTAGCAGTGGCAGCTGCTGGTTTTGAAATTTTAGGTACCCACTTGTGGTTATAATAAACTTTCTTTTCAAAATAGGTCTTTTTCCCTATTTGTGCAGATTTAACAAAAGTTGTAATGGGTTTTGCACTCTTTACAGGGGACTTAGGGTAAACTCTGTTTATATTTCTGGCAGTGGCAACTGCTGGTTTAGCAGTGGAAAGAGTTTTGATGCCAGAGTTGAGTAAAACAGACCTGGGAATCATCTTGCTTAGAGGATTTGGGTGAGTAAAGTTATTAGCATTGTTTCCATTCACCCTAGTATTCCCAAGCACTTCCCTTCTACCCAGGTGATAGTTACAATTATAATGAAGATGTTCAAAACTACCACATATGTAACAAGGTTTGTTGTTAAACACAAAGTCACTACCAAATTGCCTAGATTTAACATGATTCCAACTCCTCTTGTTCCCCCTAGGAGTTGTTGACCTACTTCTGTACATCTCTGCATATCTAGTAGTGGGTCTAGCGTAATTAGCTTGTGTCCTAGGCTTCTCTTTGACAACTTCAGGAATACTCTTTTTAACTTCCACATGAACATTCTCAGGAACACTAGTTTTAGACTCAACATTCAAACACTCATCTTTAAGAGATGAGTCACTAGCACTATCAAATGTATCAACCTCAACCTGAACCTTTTCAATAGCAGCTTCTTTAACAAATTTTGGTCCATAGGTCATGGTTGGTTCCTGGAACTCTTCTAATCCTGTGTGTGCTAAGTCAATACCAGGAGGTGATGGAACACCTCTTAGAGGTGGTGGAACTGTTTTATATCCTACTCCTGATTTGGCTTTATTTACTACTTGGGCCTCCCAAATTTTGTCAATACACTTGGATTGATGATCTAGTGTATTACAAGTTATCTGAATATTTTCATTGGCCTTTTTAACCTTCTCTAACTCTTCCCTAAGAGCCATATTCACAACAATCTTATAATCTAAGTCTCTTTTTAAAACAGCAATATCATCATTGAACTTAGATTCATTGACTCTATAATGCTCTAATTGTGCTTCTAAAACAGCAAGACCTCTTTTATGATTTGCTAAGTTATAATTAGTTTGATTTAACTCTAGCAATTGTTCATCATATTGTTCTTTAAGTTTCTCATAATCTTTTAAAGCCTTAGAAGTTTTAGAACAAGCATTACTAGTTTGTACCTCAGAGTCAGAAAAAGCCATTAGTGCAAGCTCAGTAGCAATCATTGCAGACTCTAAACCATCTTCTTCATCCTCAGCCATATAGCTCCAATCATAGCTCACTCCATCAATGGCCAATAGCACCTTTGGTTCTTCAGTTGTAGGTTTTTTCTTCTTGTCCTGCTTATACCAAGTTGACCTGTTGTCAGACTTCTTTGGTTTCCTGCATTCCCTTGCAAAGTACCCTTTCTTATGACAGTTGTAGCACTCCACCTTCTTTTTATCAAAATCTATAGGTTCATTGCCATTAATGGTGATCTTTCTACCAGTCTTCTTCCAGAACTTCTTTGCCTTTAAGCTTAGCAATGCAACTTGCCATTTAATGTCCATCTTTTCCATGTCATCCTCATCAATTTGATCCAAGTCTTCATGTGTCAAAATTGAACCATTCATTTGACTTGAAAGAAAGGCATAAAAAGTAGAATCACTAAGACCAGCAATCTGTTTTTTTGAACTAGCAGTGGAAACTCCTCCACTGCCAGTGGAAACAACAATGTTAGCACCATCATCATCACTATCACTTTCTCCATTTGAACTATCATCAACAGATGATGATATGAGTGCTACACTCCCTGATCCTGTACTTAGTTTTCCAGCCTTCTTCAACCTCTGTTCAATAGCCTTAAAGTTATTGTACAAATCATTAAGCTTCATAGTCTCCAAATCTGGCTTGTCTTCCCATACTGCAACATTTGTTCCAAACTCAGATGGTAAACTTCTTAAGAACTTTAGATTGAGGTCTTCCCTTTCCACCTCAATTCCAAACACTGTGAGTTGAGTAACAATCTTTTGAAGCCTTGTGAAGATGCCGTCAATAGATTCATTACTTGTTGAACCAAAGTTTTCATAAGTCTGTTTCAACAAGGCCTTCTGTGTCTTCTTGGTGGAATCATTACCACCAAAAACATTGCAGATCTCCTCAAATAAAGTTTTTGCAGTCTTGTATTTGCTGAAAGCTAGAACTTGATCTCTGGGAAGTGTCATCAACAGCAAGCCTCTGGCCTTCAGGTCATTCTTCATCTGAAGTCTTTCATCATTTGTGACTGGTCCAGTGTTGGTCTTTAGTACTACCTTGCCATCAATTGTCTCTGAGGTAGTACAAGGTTTGAAAGAATTTCCAAACATAATGATCTCCCAAAGTGCATAGTCTTGCACCATAAAGAATTGTTCGATCATTAGCCTCCACATCTCATAGTCATTCAACTTAAGCTTGGGAAGCTTAGCAGCAATGTTGGACTGACTAGTTTCTGTCTCCATTGAATCTTCTGAGTGAACTTGAAGTCTTCTAAATCAAAGTATCAAAGCCTGGCTCTGATACCACTTGATGGATCTTAACACCTTGATCTGTGTTAGTATGATACTTTGAGTTATATCACTAAGTTTGATTGTGAATGAAACAATTGTATATGAATGAGAATATTGTATGTATCAAACGGTTAGCTCCAATATTATTAATAATAATAATACGAGTGATCTTTGTATCACTAGGGTTACACCTTGAAGCTCTTAGGAAAAACGTATATCTAACCTTAACCTAGGACCTCCTTTTATAGCACAAGGAGTCCTCTTCTATAAGATACGTATAATAATAATAGAATAAGATATACACAAGATCTATTCTATATTTATCTATACAAGTTTCCTAACAGTTATCCTAACAGCAGTGGTAATAATATGTACTAGCAGTGGTAATGAGTTTCCACTGCTAGTGCATTCTTCATCAGTTGTAATATCCTTACTAGCCGTGGTAACTGTCAATATAATTCCCAACAGTTGAAGTAGTGGTGTGAAGAAGAAATAGTGAAGTAGTGTGAAGTCGTGAAGTAGTCGTAGTGTGTACAAGTCGTGTAGAAGTTATGATTAGTCATGAAGAGTTGTGAGATTGGTTCTAGCTATCATTAGAACTCGACATTTAGCTTAGTGTCGTTAATTGGTGTAAGCAAAAGTTGTGTAAGGTTTCTTTGCCACAAGGGAGTTTGTTGACATAGTGAAGAAAACTCTCGGGTAAGAGACTCGGGGAGTGGAGTAGGGCGAAGAGGAGTTTCATAGCCGAACCACTGTAAATCCTTGTGTTGTGGTTTGATCTTTCTAACTCTATCCTTTCATTACTTACATATTTACATTACATTTGCTTAGTTAGTTAGATTAAATTGTTCATATAGTGCAAGTGTTGAATTTCACATAAACAAGAATCGAAGTTTTTGAAAACAAAGTTTTTATAATCAAAATTGACGTAAAACTATTCAACCCCCCCCCCCTTCTAGTTTTCCAGAGTCCGACTACACGCAGGTCAACTTCAGGATATTGTGTTTTTCTTGGCAAAAATCTTCTCTCTTGGTCCTCTAAGCGTCAGTTTACGATTTCCCGTTCCAGTGCTGAAGCTGTGTAACGCAGTGTTGCCAATGCTGTTGCTGAGACTTGCTGGTTATGTAACTTATTATGGGAGCTTCATACACCACTTACTATGCCTACGCTTGTTTATAGTGATAATGTGAGTGCAGTCTATCTCTCATCTAATCCCGTGCAGCATCAACACACGAAGCATATTGAGATTGACATTCATTTTGTTCGTGATTTGGTTGCTACTGGTCTTGTGCGCGTTCTTTGTATTCTGCCTCGTTATCAGCATGCAGATATCTTCACCAAAGGTTTGCCTACAACGTTGTTTGATGAGTCTCACTCCAGTTTGAGTGTTCGTTCCTCTCCCGCTCCAACTGCGGGGGGCTGTTAGCAGACATATTTGATAGGCCCGCTTATTAGCTTAGTTTACATGTTTAGTAGGCCCATTACTTATACAATATATACTCATTTTATTTATTTATTTAATTTTTTTGTCATGTGCATTATCTTATAATTTTTCTTAATAATCAAATATAAGATTCATCATTAACATTTTGAGAGTTGATACTCACACTATTTTTCTTATTCTGTCAATACAATGTTACACTAATAATGTATATGTTATAAAATGAGATAATATCATCCCCTAACATTTTAGTCTTGAAACCGAACAAGGCACAACCCTAATATTTCTCATAAAACTTTGCAATCAAAGTAAATACCAGTGTTCTAAAAGGCGCGTGATGAGGCGAAAAATGATCCGTTTTTAGGGAGTCATTTAAGCCCGAATCCGACTTTATTTGATCAAATATTGCCCTAAATCGTTCCTTTTGTGATTTTAGGTGTTTGGAGAGTGAATTCTGGAAAAGAGGCTATTTTGGACGTTTTTTGAGCATAAAGTGAAGAAAACGGCAAAGTACCAAAAATCCAAGCTGAAAATACAAGGTGACGGCGTCAAGACCAAAAGCTTGACGGCGTCAGACATGAAGAATTAAATATCGAAGGTGGTGACGGCGTCAGACGTACTGGTGACGGCGTCAAAGTGGCCAAGAATAATTTACCGTGGGTGGTGACGGCGTCACATAGGCCGTCATAAGTGGATCAAGGCCGTCCGAGGAAGTTTATGGCGGCGAGGTGACGGCGTCAGAATTAACTCTTGACGTCGTCAGACTGTTTTTCCTATATATAGTTTTCTAGTTTTTTCATTAAAAGAGAGAAGTTTTGGTGAAACCCTAAAGACGATTTTGGTGCCTCTTTTACAGGTTTTTCAAGGTTTCCAAACCCTTGAGACCTTGCATTGTAATTGAGATAAGTGTACTTTCAATTCAATCAATATGTCTATGTGTTGGTTGTTTATCTCTTGTTCTTGTCTCAATTCTACTATGCTAGGCTAGATCTCTCTTGTGTTTGCTTAGATCTAATGAAACCTAGATGTTGATTATGTGTTGATTACTTGTCTATTCTTGTTTTGAATGAATGATTTATATGTTAGGCTTAAGAAAACTGGCAGATCTCCAAATGGTAACATGCTTGAACGTCTTAAGAAACATGAACCGAGGCGTACTAGGTCTTTATTGGTTGTATTTAATGCATGAGCCACTGTTTACAATCCCTATAGTTGTGCTGGGTCATGGTGTAGGAGGAGATAAGAGCTCATAGAGTTGGGGAGTTATGTATGCCACCCCACGAATGGTATTAAGGAATACAACCCGTCATTCATACAAGTGTAACAAGTAATTAACATGTAAAAGATATCTAGGGAGTAATGAAGTCTAAGTAAACACAATTTCTCCAACCACTGCTCACAACTTAGTATAATTTAGTTTAATTTTATTTTTATTATTTTATTTTGATTGCATCTTAGTTTTGGGTTAGTTGAATAGCAACTAATTCCGCCCTATCTTCCAAAACCCGAGATTTTACTTGCTTTAATAAAAATATAAAAATACAAAAATAATCATCTTTCACCTCTAGAACTATTAATTAGGTTTTCTAATCCTAGCGACACTATTCCTAAGCTGAACGATCAATCCCCCGGTACTTGTCACTATACTATACTACAACGATCAGGTACACTGCCTGGTGGGGGTTGTAAGCCTCGCGAGATCCCTCGAGAGGTAAAGCAAGGTGCGATTCCCATGCATCAAGTTTTTGGCGCCGCTGCCCGGGGAATAGTTATTGTCTAGGTTAGGATTTCTTTTTATTAGGTCTACTTGCTAGATTCCTTTCTAGTAAGATTTTTATTTGTATTTTTAGGTCTTCTTTAGTCTATCTTATTTCTTCATGCTTTTGTTCGTAATCTTTACCATCCGACATCATGGAAGGTGGTAACATCTTTGAACCCATCATCCCACCGCAACAAAACCCACCATTAGAACCCCTTAGGCCCCGAACCTTAGGAGAGTATTCCCAACCTAGCCACCAAGGCTACCGAAACACCATTGAGCTCACCGGAGCCAATGTGACCCCCTTGCGATCCGACACCATCCGGTTGGTGCAAAGCGGATGTGCATTCCATGGACTTCGTTCCGAAGATCCAAACCAACACCTTAAGGATTTCCACAAGATCATAGATTCCATAGACCTAGGTGTTGAAACTAGAGAGACTACCCGATTACGCCTATTCCCATTCTCTCTACGAGATCAAGCTAGTCAATGACTTGAACGTTTACCCGCGGGATCCATCACCACATGGGACAATCTCGCCAACCGCTTCCTCACCCAATTCTTTCCGCCGGAAAAAACTGCAATGCTTAGAAGGGACATTTTGATGTTTGAGCAACAGCGGGGTGAACCTTTTTACGAGGCTTGGGCCCGTTTTAAGGATCTCCTCCACAAGATCCCTCATCATGGCATAAACCTTTGGTTATTAGTTCAAATTTTCTACGACCATGTTGACTATCACACTAAGCGTACCATCGACAGAGCCGCGGGAGGCAAATTGCGTGATAAGAATGCCGAGGAGTCATGGGCAATTATAGAAGAGCTCGCTGTCGATAATAATGAGATTTGGGAATTTAAACATACGGTAGAAGCGGCCATCAATGCAGTTTCGGCATCTGGAGGAACCACCGAAATCCCTGATGAACTCTTATGCAAACTTGAGGCAAAAGTTGACTATTTTGAGGAAAGGCAAAGGAGACCCTTAAGTCCTAGACAAGCTACTGTCAATTCTGTCTCAAGATCAACTTCGGCACCATTATCTGAATCACCTTCTAGAGAACATGTCGAAACTTTTCAGAGATACACCCCACCTTGCTCTCCTCCCAAGGAACTTAGCTCGGAATTTGAGGCTAGGATGAGAGAATATATGGCGACTCATTCTGATCGGCTTGCTAGATTCGAAGAAGCAGTTTATAAGCAAAAAGAGGAGATACAGGAGAAAATGAATGAGATATTGGGTCTATTGGAGGAGTATGCCAATCAGAAAACCCCCGAACGAATACTGCTAAGGAAAGAAAGCGCCACTCCCACCACCCAATTTGTTAACTCCATCACCATTGTCCATAAAGATAACGAGAAGGTAAAAACTCCTGCTAAACAGACCTTAGAAAAACCGCCTGAGTCCCAACCTTTGAGTTACTACCTGAAACACGACATAAACAAAAACACCATAACAAATTGGATTAAGGATGATAGGCGTAACCAATCCTCCGAACAGGTTCCCGAAAAAGAGAAAGAAGAGAAAGATGAGTATGATACGCTTATTGGAGGATCAGTGGTCGAGAGGTTACTGGTACAGAAAGTGGCCACCAAGCAGGTAGTATGTGGGAATTTTGAATTACCAACGAGCATCGGGGACTTGAAACATCTTAGTGCTTTCGCCGACCAAGGATCGGAAGTAAATCTTATGCCCCTGACTATCTACATCCAACTGACGTCGAAGATGCCAATACCCACTCGTGTTAGGCTGTCTCTTGTTGGGCACTCATACATATACCCCCTAGGAATAGTAGAAGATGTATTAGTCAATGTTGCAGGATTCATGTACCCCGTCGATTTTATGATCATTGATGATAAAGGGGATGGATGCATGCCAATAATCCTTGGGGCACCATTCCTCACCACCGCTAGGGCTGTCATTAAGTATGAAGATAGGAAGATTGAGCTTAAATCTGGGAAGAGAAAGATTAGCTTCCACATGACTCCGCGAAGTGGGCATGAGAATTTGGGTTGGAGAATGATTAAAAACAACATTGGCACGACGCCCATTCGTGTTCAGAATAAAATTCTTGCATGGGAGGCAAGAATCAAAAGCTATGAGAAAGCTAAGGATGAAAGAAGAAAAAGCAATGAGGTTCCGATTGAACTCAAACACACTCAACACGAAAGCACTCGTACACCGTTTGAGGAAGGGAACTTAGTACTCTTGAGACACTTAGAAACAACAATACCACCTGATAAACCAAGTCCTTGGTGGTATGGGCCATTCACAATCGAAGGATTGAGCCAGGATGGGGTAGCTAACTTGAGAAGCAAATTAGGTGGGAAGGTGATTGCGAGTATTGATAGATTGAGGCACTACCACCATAACAGTAATGATCGCAATTATATGGGGTACATCATTTCAAATGATGAAATCACGTAGTAACCCACGACTTTGAGTCTAGCTACAAGACTCGTAAATAAAGAAAAGCGCTTCTTGGGAGGCAACCCATGTTTTGTGAGATTTTTATTTGTTTGATTGTTATTTGCTTCCGTATGCATGTTTTATTTTTATTGTTGGTTGATCATGTTTCTACTAAAAAGTGGAAATACTTTATTATGTTGTTTAACCTAGTCTTAACTTCAACCTAGAGGTATTTTTGCAAAAGATAAGTGTAAGGGGAAACCCCAAATATGTTTTTAAGAAACAAACCGATCATGATTCTCCACAATATTTAAATGGACGTGTATATTCGTATTTGTTAGAGTCAAATGCTTGTATTGAGTCATAATGAAGTTTTGCAGGATTTTCCAGGAAGTAGGACAAAGTTTTTCCAGAAATTTTCCGGAAACTTAACATAAGAATTTCTGCAGGTCCATTCTGACGGCGTCAGGAGTTTGCTCTTGACGGCGTCAGGAGTTAAAATCTGGAAATTTTACCGGTTTTGTTTTTTTAACGGAGTCTTATAGTTTTTGTGAATTATTAAGTTTTATAATCTCCAGGAAATCTGCAAACTTCATTCCACAAGCATTATATTTTACTTTGTTTTCTAGGATTTAGTAACTTATATAGGATACCGCCGATTCTACGCGAGGTTGCCTTGTCTACTTTTGTCAGGATTTACAGGTTATTTGTGACAAGAAGATGATTTATATTCTGGAAAGGAAGCTTTGATTGTTCGTTTTCTTGGAAGAAGATTTAACCTGGCCAACTAAAATCCATACCGAGCGAATCAGGGGAGTATTTGATTTCATTCTCTTTACTTTTTAACTTTTACATTCTTTACTTGAACAATGGGGACAATGTTCATCTTAAGTGTAAGGGGAGAGTAAAAAGATGATACCTTACATATGCACTTTCGCTTGAGTTTGTTTTGTTTGATAGTAGATGGGTAATAAAACTACTAGAAATACTTGTTAGTGTAATTTTAGCGCCAAATTTAAAATTTTTTACAACATTTAGGAGTGAAACTTTAGCCATAGCAAGCGTCTCATGGATAGGAGGTTGTATGACTAGCACATAACCGTATATTCAGAAAAATTTTCCACCCAAAAATGTGAGGTTCGCCTTTAGATTTGATAGGAAAAGCATTTATTATTAGTGCTTATAAGTGTACCGGTAGTATTTAGATTCTAGAACTTGCGTTAGTGATGCATCCCGAGACCGCGAGTGAGACTACATTCGTGTGGTAGGATTTACTACATGATAAGAGGCATTAGGATCACCCTTGTGTTAAACCCGTATCATGATTACTTGACCATTTAAGTCATATTACTTGGCTAGTTAAGTCAACTAATTTTTCCCACACCCTTGGCGTTGTACTCATTTTTAGTACACGAAACCCCTAGTACACCCCTCCGAGCCTATCTTTTCGTTTCTAACTTTAAGCATCTTACTTAAAGGAAGAATTTGTTACACCCCACTTAAATGTACAACCAAATCGCCTTAGCCTTCCGTGTATGCGCTCATTTTTAGTGCATTATTGTTATTTGTTAAACCCTAAGTTAACTTTCTAATTGATTACATGGTTGCTAAGTCGAGTCATATCATTGTACATATTGTTTTGGGACTATTGGGACTCATGGGTAAGTACTTAATTTATGGAGTAATGGGGAAGAACATCACTTATTACCCCCATACGTGCGTTAATCTTAAAAGTGCTCCAAGTGTTTTGATTTTCTTAATTCGAGTCATTAGATTAGTTAATTGTAAAGTATGTAAAGATTCAAGTGTAAGGGGAACGTTTATACCCCTATGATGTATTATTTTGGATGGTAGGGTAAGAGTGTATGCAAAAAAAAAAAAAAAAAAAAAAAAAAAAAAAAAAAAAATCGAAAAAATCAAAATAAAAAAAATAAAAAAAATAAAAAAAAAAAAAAGAGAAAAAAACATACGGACTACCATCCCGTTTTTATTCTATGTTCATTTTATGTTTTTGTTATTTTTCATTTATTAGCTTAAGTCGAGTCTAGTCTTGGCTTAGCAACGCCATCTTGTACATGTAATTAACCAAGATTGTTAACTCACCACCAGTAAAACTTCCTTTATCCAACAAAACCGTGTAATTCATATCCCTACACCTAACGTTATAACCCTTTAAAAGACCTCTTTGATAGTTTATCCTAGGTGCTTACGCCATGTGGTGGAGGTTTGATCCTTTCCCAAGCCTATGGTAATCTATTTTGCTATGACAGGTAGTGAGAGATATCTTCCATTTCCATAATGTTATATTACTTTATTACACCCGAGAGATGTGAGTATCTAGACACTATTTGTGAGGTGCTTGTGTATGACCTCCGTGCTTGTCTATTGGTCTTTAGTGGAACGATTATTTGTTGTAATTACTTTTATATTAGTGTTAAATGACCCCTAACTTGTCTTTTGAGTAGAATAAAAGCTCATTTGCTTGAGGACAAGCAAATCTCAAGTGTAAGGGTATATGATGAGGCGAAAAATAATCCGTTTTTAGGGGGTCATTTAAGCCCGAATCCGACTTTATTTGATCAAATATTGCCCTAAATCGTTCCTTTTGTGATTTTAGGTGTTTGGAGAGTGAATTCTGGAAAAGAGGCTATTTTGGACGTTTTTGGAGCATAAAGTGAAGAAAACGGCAAAGTACCAAAAATCCAAGCTGAAAATACAAGGTGACGGCGTCAAGACCAAAAGCTTGACGGCGTCAGACATGAAGAATTAAATATCGAAGGTGGTGACGGCGTCAGACGTACTGGTGACGGTGTCAAAGTGGCCAAGAATAATTTACCGTGGGTGGTGACGGCGTCACATAGGCCGTCATAAGTGGATCAAGGCCGTCCGAGGAAGTTTATGGTGGCGAGGTGACGGCGTCAGAATTAACTCTTGACGCCGTCAGACTGTTTTTCCTATATATAGTTTTCTAGTTTTTTCATTAAAAGAGAGAAGTTTTGGTGAAACCCTAAAGACGATTTTGGTGCCTCTTTTACAGGTTTTTCAAGGGTTCCAAACCCTTGAGACCTTGCATTGTAATTGAGATAAGTGTACTTTCAATTCAATCAATATGTCTATGTGTTGGTTGTTTATCTCTTGTTCTTGTCTCAATTCTACTATGCTAGGCTAGATCTCTCTTGTGTTTGCTTAGATCTAATGAAACCTAGATGTTGATTATGTGTTGATTGCTTGTCTATTCTTGTTTTGAATGAATGATTTATATGTTAGGCTTAAGAAAACTGGCAGATCTCCAAATGGTAACATGCTTGAACGTCTTAAGAAACATGAACCGAGGCGTACTAGGTCTTTATTGGTTGTATTTAATGCATGAGCCACTGTTTACAATCCCTATAGTTGTGCTGGGTCATGGTGTAGGAGGAGATAAGAGCTCATAGAGTTGGGGAGTTATGTATGCCACCCCACGAATGGTATTAAGGAATACAACCCGTCATTCATACAAGTGTAACAAGTAATTAACATGTAAAAGATATCTAGGGAGTAATGAAGTCTAAGTAAACACAATTTCTCCAACCACTGCTCACAACTTAGTATAATTTAGTTTAATTTTATTTTTATTATTTTATTTTGATTGCATCTTAGTTTTGTGTTAATTGAATAGCAACTAATTCCGCCCTATCTTCCAAAACCCGAGATTTTACTTGCTTTAATAAAAATATAAAAATACAAAAATAATCATCTTTCACCTCTAGAACTATTAATTAGGTTTTCTAATCCTAGCGACACTATTCCTAAGCTGAACGATCAGTCCCCCGGTACTTGTCACTATACTATACTACAACGATCAGGTACACTGCCTGGTGGGGGTTGTAAGCCTCGCGAGATCCCTCAAGAGGTAAAGCAAGGTGCGATTCCCACGCATCAGCGCGCCTTGGAGCCGCAAAGGCCTCGCAAAGGCGCGAGGCGTCACCTCCACGCTACGCAATAGACCAAGGCGTCGTCTTAAGGCTTGGCATGAGATGAGGTGCGATAAGACGCGATAAGGTGTACTGGTATTTGAGACGTTTAGAGGATTTACTAGTAATTGGAATTTGGGCATCGTACGTGAGGTTTACTGGTATTTAGCGTTTAGGGGTTTTGATACGTGGGAATTGCACCAGGCTTTACCTTTCGAGGGATCTCGAGAAGCTTACACCCCTCACCAGGCAGTGTACCTGATCGTTGTAGTATAGTATAGTGACAAGTACCGGGGGATTGATCGTTCAACTTAGGAATAGTGTCGCTAGGATTAGAAAACCTAAGAACTAGGTCTAGAGGTGAGGGATGATTCTTTTTATATTTTTTATGTTTTATAAAAGAAAATAAAAATCTCGGGTATTGGAACAGTGGGCGGAATTAGTTGCTAGTCAACTAACCCAATTACTAAGATGCAATTAAAATAAAATAACAAAAATGAAAATAAACTAATTTAAACTAGTGGTGTGAGCAATATATGGGAGATTTGTGTTTACTTAGATTTCACTACTCCCTAGATATCTTTTACAGGTTAATTACTTGTTACAATTGCGTGGATGATGGATTGTATTCCTTAATACCATTCATGGGGTGGCGTACTTACTTCCCCAATCCTATAAGCTCCTACTTCACTCCTATGTCGAGCCGGCTAAGAAGCTCCTAACATGGGATCACTAGAATTCGCTCATGCATTAAATACAATCATAAAAACCTAGTACACATCGGTTCATGTTTCTTAAGACGTTCAAGCAAGTTACACAATGGAGATCTGCCAGTTTTCTTAAGCCTAACATTGAAATCATTCATCCATTACAACTATAAACAAGCAATCAACCTATAATCAACATCTAGGTTTCATTACATCTAAGCAAACACATGAGAAATCTAGCCTAGCACATTAAAATCAAGACAAGCATAAGATATATTCAAACAACACATAGACATATTGAATGAATTGAAAGACTTATCTTAATTGAACATGAAAGGTTTCAAGGGGTGAAAACCCTTGAAAATACTGTTACAAACGACCTAGGGTTTATTAGGTTCGACCCTAGTATTCTCCACACAAGTTCATCTTTTTATGAATGAAAAATAGAAAAGTATATATAGATTTTGTGAGGTGACGGCGTCAAGAGTAAATGTCTGATGCCGTCATCTCGCCGCCAACAAAGTTCTCGGACTGCCTAGATCTGGGTTTGACGCCGTCACGTGTATTCCATTTTCAGGCCGTCACCAAAATAACTCTTGACGCCCTTCTTCTGACGCCTTCAGGTTTTCTTTGGGTCGTCATGGATTTTACTCTTGACGCCGTCACATTTTCCTTCTTGACGCCGTCAGGTACTGTTCCCAGCATGGAAAATTAAGTCTTTGCCGTTTTCTTCACTTTTATGCTCCAAAAACGTCAAAAATGCTTCCTTTTCCAGAATTCACTCCCAAAGTACCTAAAATCACAAAAGGAACGATTTAGGGCAATATTTGATCAAATAAATTCAATTCCAGGCTAAAATGACCCCCTAAAAATGGTTCATTTTTCGCCTCATCATATACCCTTACACTTAAGATTTGCTTGTCCTCAAGCAAATGCGCTTTTATTCTAATCAAAATACAAGTTAGGGGTCATTTAACACTAATATAAAAATAATTACAACAAATAATCGTTCCACTAAAGACCAAAGACAAGCACGGAGGTCATACACTAGCACCTCACAAATAGTGTTTAGATACTCACATCTCTTGGGTGTAATAAAGTAATATCACAGTATGGAAATGGAAAACATCTCTCACTACCTGTCATAGCAAAATAGATTATCATAGGCTTGGGAAAGGATCAAACCTCCACCACATGGAGTAAGCACCTAGGATAAACTATCAAAGAGGTCTTTTAAAGGGTTGTAACGTTAGGTGTAGGGATATGGAATACACGGTTTTGTTGGATATAGGCAGTCTTTACTGGTGGCGAGTTAACAATCTTGGTTAATTACAAGTACAATGTAGCGTTGCTAAGCCAAGACTAGACTCAACTTAAGCTAATAAATGAAAAATAACAAAAACATAAAATAAACATAGAATGAAACGGGATGGTAGTCCGTATGTTTTTCTCATTTCTTTTTCTATTTTTTTTTTTCTTTTTCTTGATTTTTCGATTTTTTTTTTTTTTTTTTTTTTTTTTTTTTTTTTTTGCATACACTCTTACCCTACCATCCAAAATAATACATCATAGGAAATGAACATTCCCTTTACACTTGAATTTTTACATACTTTACAAATAATTAATCTAATGACTCGAATTAAGATAATCAAAACACTTGGGGTACTTTTAAGATTAATGTACATATGGGGGTAATAAATGATGTTCTTCCCCATTACTCCATAAATAAGTACTTTACCCATGAGTCCCAATCGTCCCAAAACAATATGTACAAGGATATGACTCGACTTAGCAACCATGTAATCAATTAGATAATTAACTAAGGGTTTAAACAAATAACAATAATGCACTAAAGATGAGCGCATACACGGAAGGCTAAGGCGATTTGGTTGTACATTTAAGTGGGGTGTAACAAATTCTTCCTTTAAGTAAGATGCTTAAAGTTAGAAACGAAAAGATAGGCTTGGAGGGGTGTACTAGGGGTTTCGTGTACTAAAAATGAGTACAACGCTAAGGTGTGGGAAAAATTAGTTGACTTAACTAGCCAAGTAATATGACTTAAATGGTCAAGTAATTATGATACGGGTTTAACACAAGGGTGATCCTAATGCCTCTTATCATGTAGTAAATCCTACCACACGAATGTAGTCTCACTAGCGGTCTCGGGATGCATCACTAACGCAAGTTCTAGAATCTAAATGCTACAGGTACACTCATAAGCACTAATAATGAATGTTTTTCCTATCAAATCTAAAGGCGAACCTCACATATTTGGGTGGAAAATTTTTCTGAATGGTACGGTTTTGTGCTAGTCATACAATCTCCTATCCATGAGACGCTTGCTATGGCTAAAGTTTCACTCCTAAATGTTGTAAAAATTTTTAAATTTGGCGCTAAAATTACACTAACAAGTATTTCTCATAGTTTTATTACACATCTACTATTAAACAAACAAACTCAAGCGAAAGTGTATCTGTAAGGTATCATCATTTTACCCTCCCCTTACACTTAGGATGAACATTGTCCCCAATGTTCAAGTAAAGAAAGTAAAAGTAAAATAAGTAAAAAGAATGAAATCAAATACTCCCCTGATTCGCTCGGTATGGATAATAAGGTAGCCAGGTTAGATGTTCCTCCAAGAAAATGAACAATCAAAGCTTCCCTTCCAGAATATAAATCATCTTCTTGTCATATATAACCTGTTAAACTTGAGAAAACAGACAAGGCAACCTCGCGTAAAATCGGCGGCAATCTATATATGCTAACAAATCCTAGAAAACAAAATAAGATATAATGCTTGCGGAATGATGTTTGCAGATCTCCTGGAGATTATAAAACTAAAGATTCAACAAAAACTTTAAGACTTCGTTAGAAAAACAAAACTGGTAAAATTTTCAGAATTTTACATGTGACGCCGTCAGGAATTTCTTCCTGACGCCGTCAGAAGTGACCTGCAGAGATTCTTATGTTAAGTTTCCGGAAAATTTCTGGAAAAACTTCGTCCTACTTCCAGGAAAATCCTGCAAAACATCATTATGACTCGATACAAGCATTTGACTCAAACAATTACTAATACACATGTTCATTTAATATTGTGGAGAATCATGATCGAGTTTGTTTCTTAAAAACATATTTGGGGTTTCCCCTTACACTTATCTTTTGCGAAATACCTTTGGATGAAGTTAAGACTAGGCCAAACAACAAAATAAAGTATTTTCACCATTTTAGTTTTGAAACATGATCTACCAACAATAAAAATAAAGCATGCATATGGAAGCAAATAACAATCAAACAAAATAAAAATCACACAAAACATGGGTTGCCTCCCAAGAAGCGCTTTTCTTTATTTACGAGTCTTGTAGCTAGACTCAAGGTCATGGGTTACTACGTGACCTCATCGTTGGTTTCACTCTCTAGGTCATCTCCTATACCAGTTTTGTATTCCGGACCTAGTTGCAAGCATTCTTTATAGAAACCAAGCATCCTATTCATCACATACTCTACTCCTCTACGTCTATCCTCATCATTCCTATAATAAGCCGCTTGTTTGTGTTCCTTTTCTATGTTTGACAGGAGGCGGTACTGCTCAATCTTATAGGGCATTTGGTAGGCAATCTCATCATTCTCCTCCTTGAACCTAACTAGCCCTAAAGTTGGATCATAACTCATCTTAGTGGCCTCAACGAATGGTTTTCCGAACACTACTTGACATAGGCAAGCTTCTATTACCGGACGAGTATCCTCTACTATCATAAAATCGATCTCATAAGTGAAATTTCCGACAATCACATGCAATCCCTTCACTCTTCCTACAAAATTACTTATCAAATTTTTATTGGGCATCATCCTATAACCAAGTTGTTTCTTCATTACCCAATTATAATAAGTCCTAGTCATGATGTTTATAGGAGATCTAGGATCGATATAAGCTTTCCATATATGCATATGCCCAATGTTGCATGGTATGTTGATGTTAGAGGGGTCTCCCATTTTGATAAGGGGTGAGCCAAGGATATATGGTGTCTCGGGATCATCGAATAAATCCTTATGATATTCCCGTTCTTCCTTGGTAGGCAACTTATCAAAGTACTCTTCTACAGTCTCTACTTCCTCTAACTCTTCTCCCTTATTAACCTCAACTTCCCTAATTTCATCCCTAGTCTCGGTTTCTACTCCAACTTCATCTTTGTCACTTTCTTCTATATCCTTATCAATTGGTTTAATGGTGACAACATTGACAAAGTGGACGTGTTTGGAAGACGAGGGGTCCTTAGTTTGGATTCCGCTATTGGCGTCCCTAGTGTCCTTCCTAGGTGTAGTTAACGCTTGGTTGTTGAGGGCTTTCAACAAGTTGTCAATCTTATTGGTCATCTCCGTTTGTTGTTGGTTGAATTCAGTTTCAAACCTAGCTATGTGAGCTTCTTGAGATGCCATAAACTTGGACATCAATCCTTCAAGATTGTTGGTACTACCATAGTTGTTAGAAGGATTGTTGTTGAAAGTACGGTTGAAGGGTAGACCGTTTGGTTGGTAACGATTAGGCGGATTGGAAGAATTGGTTTGGTTTTGTTTCCACCTAAGGTTTAGGTGATTTTTCCAAGCGGGGTTGTAGGAATCACCATAAGGGTTTGGCTCGGGTTTGAAAGTGTACCACTTATCTCCCGCTTCGTCGGTACGCGAGGATGCGTAGTCCGCAAAAGCTGTTCCGGGGAGTTCCACACAATCACGAGTGTCATAGGGACCACTACATAATTCGCATGAAGAAGTGATTTTGTTCACTTGGCTTGAAGGCTTGGGAGCTTCGTAAGATTTCATGAGAAACTTAACTTGGTCTTCAAGTTCCATGATCCTACGATCGGGAGTGCTAGAATTGTTTGAAGGCAAAGATATTGCCTTGACCGTTTTGTTCAAATCACGGAGATCATTCCAACTTTCGTTGTCATAGAGAGCAAGATCTTCTATGAGTTCCCATGATTCTTCCGCACTAAGATCACGTAGCTTGCCACCGGCCGATTGGTCAATGGTTCGCCTTGTGGAGAGATCGATATGGTCATAGAAGATTTGGACTTGGAGCCAAAGATCTATGCCATGATGAGGGAAATTTTGGAGTAAGTCCTTGAAACAAGTCCATGCTTCATATAGAGTTTCACCTTGACGTTGTTGGAACATCAAGATATCATTTCTAAGCTTGGTAGTTCTCCCCGGTGGGAAAAATTGAGCAAGGAAACGAGTGGTGAGATCATCCCATGATGTGATGGATCCCGCGGGTAAACGTTCAAGCCATTGACTAGCTTGATCACGTAGAGAGAATTGGAATAGGCGTAATCGGGTTGACTCTCTAGTTGTAACATCAAGGTCTATAGAATCTACGATTTTAAGGAAGTCCTTGAGATGTTGATTTGGATCTTCGGAACGAAGTCCATGGAATGCACATCCGCTTTGCACCAACCGGATAGTGTCGGATCGCAAGGGAGACACATTGGCTCCTTGGGTGAGCTCAATGGTGTTTCGGTAGCCTTGGTGGCTAGGTCGGGAGTACTCTCCTAGGGTTCGGGGCCTAAGAGGTTGGTTAGCCAGTGGTGGGTTTTGTGGGTGGTCTTGTTGTGGTGGGTTGATGGGTTCAAAGATGTTACCACCTTCCATGATGTCGGATGGTAAAGATTACGAACAAAAACACGAAGAAATGAGATAGACTAAAGAGAACCTAAAAATAAAAATAAAACCTTACTAGAAAGGAATCTAGCAAGTAGACCTAATAAAAAGAAATTCTAACCTAGACAATAACTATTCCCCGGCAGCGGCGCCAAAAGACTTGATGCGTGGGAATTGCACCAGGCTTTACCTCTCGAGGGATCTTGAGAAGCTTACAACCCCCACCAGGCAGTGTACCTGATCGTTATAGTATAGTATAGTGACAAGTATTGGGGGATTGATCGTTCAACTTAGGAATAGTGTCGCTAGGATTAGAAAACCTAAGAACTAGGTCTAGAGGTGAGGGATGATTCTTTTTGTATTTTTTATGTTTTATAAAAGCAAATAAAAATCTCGGGTATTGGAACAGTGGACGGAATTAGTTGCTAGTCAACTAACCCAATTACTAAGATGCAATCAAAATAAAATAACAAAAATGAAAATAAACTAATTTAAACTAGTGGTGTGAGCAATATATGGGAGAATTGTGTTTACTTAGATTTCACTACTCCCTAGATATCTTTTACAAGTTAATTACTTGTTACAGTTGCGTGGATGACGGATTGTATTCCTTAATACCATTCATGGGGTGGCGTACTTACTTCCCCAATCCTATAAGCTCCTACTTCACTCCTATGTCGAGCCGGCTAAGAAGCTCCTAACATGGGATCACTAGAATTCGCTCATGCATTAAATACAATCATAAAAACCTAGTACACATCAGTTCATGTTTCTTAAGACGTTCAAGTAAGTTACACAATGGAGATCTGCCAGTTTTCTTAAGCCTAACATTGAAATCATTCATCCATTACAACTATAAACAAGCAATCAACCTATAATCAACATCTAGGTTTCATTACATCTAAGCAAACACATGAGAAATCTAGCCTAGCATGTTAAAATCAAGACAAGCATAAGATATATTCAAACAACACATAGACATATTGAATGAATTGAAAGAAGACTTACCTTAATTGAACATGAAAGGTTTCAAGGGGTGAAAACCCTTGAAAATACTATTACAAACGACCTAGGGTTTATTAGGTTCGACCCTAGTATTCTCCACACAAGTTCCTCTTTTTATGAATGAAAAATAGAAAAGTATATATAGATTTTGTGAGGTGACGGCGTCAAGAGTAAATGTCTGACGCCGTCATCTCGCCGCCAATAAAGTTCTCGGACTGCCTAGATCTGGGTTTAACGCCGTCACGTGTAATCCTTCTTCAGGCCGTCACCAAAATAACTCTTGACGCCCTTCTTCTGACGCCTTCAGATTTTCTCTGGGTCGTCATGGATTTTACTCTTGACGCCGTCACATTTTCCTTCTTGACGCCTTCAGGTACTGTTCCCAGCATGGAAAATTAAGTATTTGCCGTTTTCTTCACTTTTATGCTCCAAAAACGTCCAAAATGCTTCTTTTTCCAGAATTCACTCCCAAAGTACCTAAAATCACAAAAGAAATGATTTAGGGCAATATTTGATCAAATAAATTCAATTTCAGGCTTAAATGACCTCCTAAAAATGGTTCATTTTTCGCCTCATCAGGTTTACTAATATTTGAAGAAGATTACAAATGTAAAGAAAGTTTCTTGACTTTATTACTTATGTACAACACTTTTTGTAAACTCGATGTATATGAAATATGATATACTAATGAAATATAATATAAATCTATAAATACTTTTGCCGCTTTAATTCACGCCTTAAAAATGTTATGCCGCCACGCCTCACGCTAAAGCTTGAGGCTTGACCTTGCCGCCACGCCACGCCTCACGCTATTTATAACCTTGGTAAATACTCGTTAAATGCTTTAAATTCTTCATTTTACATGATAAATATGAAAATATTAAATCAAGCTATAATAACATTAACTCCGACACACCTTTGACAATGACCAGTGAGTAAATACTACTGGCACCGTCACTTTTTTTTTTTTTTTTTTAAAGGCAATTATTGAGGACACTGCAGTCATGATTCCGAAATCGTTCATACCTCCGAAATCCACCAATAATATCATTCCATCTCATTTCACCTAATTCATACTTTTTTCATATCTCCCAACCCCTTTTTAGTGGCAACCATGCCTTTCTCATACCTCTCAACTTTTTTCTACTTGCAATTAATGCAACGGTCTTATTTTGTGTTTGAAACGAGAATGCTTCGGAGGCAATATTTGCCATTGAGACCTTGCCGTTGATGATGCCGGGGAGGTGGCGGCGGTATTCACCGTCGGCATCACCTTGCCGGTGGGTGATGCCGCCCCCACTGCCACCCTTCTGATGGCACTGTAACAATAATCAGTGTTGGCACAAATTAGGTAAGATGTTAATCCAAAAGTATCCAACTAGTCAGACACTTTTATCTTTAAAAACACAAAAGTCACACCTTAAATTAATAAATCAGGTCATTAGTCAAATCAAATCCTAAAAATAAAACAAAACACCCCTCAAGCAACCAATAATTACCATCTTGTCCTCCTATAAATAAATACAAAACACTCACACTCTGCAGTTAACCTCAAGCTGCTCGTGAAGCTGATATTTTTTTTTTTGTTTCATTTCAACAGGTAGGTTCTCATCTCAACTCATTCAACCTTTTTTTATAAATCTATATATGCTCAGATCCAGTATAAATATATAAAGAGGTTATTTTGTATACTAGCTTAAATGTTGTCATTAGTTTTCAGGTTAAATTTGTTGAATTAACATATATATACTAGGTGTGGAGATGTGTCAACTGTCATCGAACTGAGATGAAGACTAAGAGCAATCAGGTGACCATTTCTATTGTAGATAGATACAAATTTTTTTAATTGTTTTGTTATATTGCAAAGATGTACTTGTTTGCTATAGTCTGGATACCCGGTTAGGCCGCGTACATCTGAGTCTAATACTATTGAAAATTTTATTTGTTTTGTTATATTCGGCGCTTAGGAGCGTTTGCGGGATTAACCTCAAATTTTAAAAAAAGAAAAAAAAAAATAATAATAATAATAATAATAAATAAATAAAAATTGTAGTGTAAATTTTCTAAAATATCTGGCTTTTTTTTTTTTTTTTTTTTTTTTTTTTTTTTTTTTTTTTTTAAATTTGCCCCCCGAAAATTTATCAAAGTGTGGTTTCAAAAATTTACGGGACGAACCAATTTGTAGTGTAGTTTCTAAAATTTATCAAAGTGTGCCCCCTCGAGCAAAATTTTTTGGCTCTGCCCCTTCCTTGAAGTTATATGGATGTCGGGAATTAGCCAAACTTAATAGCGATTAAATTTACATCTTGGGGATGACCAGGGAAATGGTTCAGAAACTGTCACAGGATATCCCGTTTAGGCTGCGTATATCTGAGTCAAAGACTCACCCTCCCCGGTTAACCTGAACAACCTCATCTGTTTACCGTTCAGCACTACTAAAATTTGATTATACCATGAATATATTATTCTTATGATGGCCATGGGAGTGCTGTTTTCTATTCTATTTGAATTATACCATGAATATATTATTCTATTTGAATTAGTTTTCTTTGATGTTATGCAATGCTAAATGGCTTGCCGTAGTCGCTAGCCTTCGAGCGGCTTTATTATGAATGTGATATGGGAAGACTGGACTTAAGAAAAATCTAAGATGATAAAGAATTGGCTAATGTCTTTTACGATCCATAAGTATAATACACGCCCCTAAAATATTGTGAATGTACACTGCATGACGAGTGCTGAAAATTTCGGATGCCATTAGTTAACGTCAAACTTACACTTCTTTTTGCAATATGCTAAAGAGGAAAAGTACAGCTGCAGAGTGGAAGTAAGAATAAACTATATGGTTGTCACTGATTTATTTTGACTGGTCTTCTGAAACCGGCTATAAGTTATCATTTAACTTAAAATGATGTTATAACTGTAACTGAGCCTTTATTCAGGTAACCAAGAGCAAGCCAGAAATACAAACCCAAGCTTCGCAGGAGTCCCCAAGTGACCAACATAACGATGCTACAGAGGCTCCAGTTCCTGACACTGGTTCAGCCTCCATTTCGAGCAATGACAACAGAAAAGTTTCTCGAGAGGATATTGAACTTGTAAGGGTTATTTTTCTTATTCTTACAATATATAGTTAAACTTTTTATATATTTGCAACACCAGTTTGTACTATGCAGATTTTGATCATATACTTGATTGTTGTAGGTCCAGAACTTGATAGAACGCTGTTTGCAGCTGTATATGAACAAAGATGAAGTGGTGAAAACGTTACTAAATCGTGCAAGGATAGATCCTGGATTTACAGCTTTAGGTACAAAACTTCTTAGCTCTTGACAGTATTAAGTTTTGTTCTTTTTATCAGTGTGCCATATTGGATCTCAACTTTTTAACCTATATAGATTATTCTATGACTACTCAGTACATACGATGTAATATCAGCCACATGTAAAAAACACTAGATTTTTCCTAAGTCACTGAAGTAATGCCAGCAGCATATTTATGTACCACTCGATATTCACCTTTGTAAGACAGTTTGGCAGAAATTGGAAGAAGAGAATGCAGACTTTTTCAGAGCCTACTACATAAGGCTGAAACTGAAGAAGCAGATCATCCTGTTTAATCATTTGCTTGAACATCAGTACCATCTTACCAAGCATCCAGTTCATCCAAGGCTTCCTCTTGCTCCTATACAAAATGGCATCCATCCCATGCCAGGTGAATTCTTTTTGCTACTATACTATTTCCTGGTGTTGGAAAAGTTATCTATCAATCACACGTTTCTAATACACCAGCATCGGCTTCTTGAACTGATATATTCTTTTCATATATAATGTCACTGAAGGGAGACTGGGAGAGACACTACTATTATGTTTTTTTGAGTTCACATTTAAACCCTTGGGGGCTTGTAATATGACTATATATGTGATTGGCTTGTTTTTGCACCACACTTTTTACAACTCTTATTCACCTTTTTATGACTGGATTACTATATTCAAATCACTTTGTGAATGTCTTTTCCTGTTCATCATTCTTTAGCATATTACCTCTTGGTATTTTAGTGAAAAAGGCTTCAAGTCATTGTAAAACGAGTGGAGCTCATATTTCTTATTGATGCACTATATGGAGATTAGACACACTTAATGATATCATTGTTAATCGATTCCGTTACATGCAGTACAGTTAACAACTTACCAATGGGGTACCCTGTTCTACCACAACCTTCAATGGCAACTACTGGCCAACCTCATATGAATGCCATGGGTATGTCCAATTGTCATGTAGTCAATGGAGTGCCTGCTTCAAGTAACTTCCATCCAATGCGGATGAACTCTGGAAATGGGTGAGTTTCTTTCTATTTATTTTCTCTATATCATTTTCTCCAACGCCAACCATAACCCAGAAGAAAATGCTTCTTTTGCTATTTTTTTCAGATTAGGACTAGACATACATACATGTAAAAGAATCTTTGTATCTTATTTATATTGTGTTAGTATCCTGCATTTTTTTACTTGATTTGGTAATATAAGCTACATGGATGGCAATTTCTCTTTCTCATGCTATTTGGATGTTTAGCAACAGTCTTTGGTCCCTTCATATATATGTAATTGTTAGATAATGAACACCATTATCTATAACCAAGGCTTTTAAAGTCAACGGTTAACTGATAACTTCATCTCGTGCTCCCTAAAAGAAACTAAAAACGACGAAGAATATGAAAACGTATAACAGTAGTGCCACTTCTATTACTTGAATTGAATTATCATTGGGCCAATGCTGAGCGTTGTTTCATTTATTATCCTTGCAGAAGTATGGGGATGGATAGTAGTGCAGCTGATGCCACACCAGCTATTCCTGGGAATGGGGCCATATCACCCATGTCAGATATGCCTATAAGCCCTACATCAGCATCCAGTGACCATTTCCCGTTTACTACATCCGAAATATCAGGAATGGGAGTAGACACATCAGCTCTTGATACAGCTTTTACATCTGACGTGGCAAGTTCTGTAGACTTGCATCTGCAACCTGATAATGGAACTTCTAGAGCTTTTGGTCATATCCCTTGGAATTTCAGCCTTTCAGATCTTACAGCAGATTTGTCAAATTTGGGAGGTACATAAAGCCTTTTCTTTATGTTCCTGCAAAATACTTGTTTGTAAGATTTCCATGTTTCTTGAAGATTTGGTTGGGATAACCTTGTCGTTAAAACACCAACTAGGAATATAACAGAAAAACAGAATTTGGAAAAGTCTTGGTATACTGGTTGTATATATAGTTAACATATATAATTGGTAAACGTTTTTGCTGAAATCGATAGAAAATAGTTAGAAAAGCATTATTATTCTATGGGAATTTCAGACGGTTGTAAGGCTGGTGAGCTTGATCTTAAAATTTTAAAAAACGTAATTTTGACATGTCTTAACATTTTTACTGAAGAATGCATAGCTCTAAGCTTTGAAAGCTAACTTTTAGTCATTCAAGACCTCTTTTCCATTTTTTTGTGGATTGACTAGTTACGGGTTTGCATTCATGTTACCAGATCTCGGAGCTCTTGGAAACTATCCTGGCTCCCCCTTTCTGCCATCTGATTCAGATATATTACTTGATTCCCCGGAACAAGAGGACATTGGTAAGAACACTATATCCCCAGTTCTATGTTTATTTAGCTTCATACTTCCGGATAAAAAAGGCGTGCTAATTAAAACTCCTTTTGCTTTATGGCATTAGGATCTCTTGCATTTAGATAACTAACAAAATGTTATCAGATTGATCCATTTTGTGACTGTTCTGGCATGCCATGGAAATATATCAGACTTGGCCACCATTACCAAGTTAAAAACAATTTTTTGGTATTGAAAAGGGCCATACTGTACCGAATTTTATGATAGGACAAACTAATGGTGTGGAAGTGTAGAACCAAAGAATGGGAAAACAATCAACTGAAGAGGTCCAAAAGGGAGTATAAGGATATACCCATGGTCTAAAAACTTGATTTTTGCGGGATGGGTCCTCATGCTTGCAACAAAAGAAATGGTGTCATTAACATTTTTTTTTTCTTTGATTTTCAGTGGAAGATTTCTTTGCTGACTCTGTACCTGGACCACCGTGCTCCAATTCAGATGAGGAGAAGTCTTAGTGTCAGGATGATACAAGGTTAGTGTCTTTGAGAAACCACCACATTGGGATAGGAACAAAATGAACTATAAAAGGTAACCTAGGAAACTGATATGTCAGTTATATATCCTAAGGATCTTATTATCGCGTTATTTTATGTTATGAGAGAACATAGTTTTATAGGCAACACTTTGCTGATTTCGTTTGTAATTGTTTTAGCTTATGTCACAGAATCTTGTAATCGTAGTTACAGCCTAGTTTCATCAGCTTCTATTGCTGTTCAATAGTTGTTCAGTCTCTACTTGTGTTTCATCTATTTAAGAGTTCATAATCTGAAACATTTTTTTCCCCCTGCCTGATGTGCTCCCAATCGAGTTTGGTTTATGAGATTAGCGAGTGAAATAATTGAGAAACATGTTTATGGTATAATCATCTACTATCATAAAACACAAGCTTAAGGTAAGAATTAGGAACTGCGGAGTTTATTAACCGCATATCTACCAGTTAAAATACAGATCTATGAAATGAAAAACGAACAAGAAGAATTACTAAAATTCGCCAAAAAACCTGTTAGAACAAGAATTTAGTTGCCAATGCATGGTCTGTTATTGGGGACAAAACAAGCACTAATCTCGTTTCTCTCTATACATTAATCAACTAAGCAAGTAATAAACTGATCTCAACTCTCCTCTGCCACTGAGAAAAGCACGTGGCCATCTCGTGGACTGGATTCTACAGATGAACACGAAAGATCTTCATCAATAACCCCTTCTATCGTCTCCAAAACCTCAGCAATGGAAGGTCGATTCTCAGCAAAATGGGCCACACATTTGAGTGAAACATTTAACAGAGGAAAAGCGTACATTCCGACTTTTGCAATCTCTTTATCAAATACCTCGCCTGTCCACTCTTCTCTCACCATTGCCTTCACCCACTTTGGAAGATCTAACCCCCTATTTTCCACTATTTTTCCCGTTAGTAGTTCCAATAGAATCACTCCAAAGCTGAACACATCACCTTGTTCTGATAAAGCTCTCTCAGGGGCTGTATAACCATTGTTTCTCAAGAGACAAACACTCTTGGGATCAAACAAATTTGAGTACCCGTATTCACTTATTAAAGCTTCCTCGTTTTCATTTAACAAAATGTTGGAAAGCTTGAGGTTTCCATGGGGAATGATCTCTGAGTCTTGAAAGCTTCTGTATATGTGATCCAAACCCCGTGCTATACCAACCGCTATAGTCATACGTAGCTTCCATGGGAAATTCCTCTTCCCCTCAACATATCCTGCATTTGAACAGATATACTAATTTAGAGAATTTTGGGATTGCTTATTTATAAGCAGGAGCACAATAGCAGCATAAAAGGTGGTAGTTCAAGAAATAGTATTTGGATTTGCTTATGCTGTTAAGGAATGCAATTAGACACGAAAAAATATATAATTTGTTAGAAATGAGGGTTGTGGGTAGTTATGGGCGTAACAAAGTAATTTTAACTTCATCTCAAATAAGCACTTTGAAATAAGCATGTCCCTACCTGCTTATTCTACTCCAAAATAAGTAGATGAGTCAAATAATTTTGTTTTATCGAAAACTCCAAATAGCTTATCTGCTTAAAGCTAAGCAGATGAGCAGAAAATATAAGCAAATCCCGAACACTTATTGATTCAAGAAAGAAAGTGTAACATGGTGGCTTACTTTCCATAAGTGATAGAAGGCTCCCGTTATTCTGATATTTATAAATCAAAAGCTTTTCTTCACCCTGACAGTTATAAGCTATAAGCGGAAGAATGTTTGGGTGATTCAACTTCCCAACCTTTGTCATCGTGCGATCAAATTCCTCAGCAGATGCCTGCAATTTCTTCAATCTCTTAACCGCATAAGAAACGTTGTCGTTAAGCTGAACCTTGTAAAGGCTACTACAGAAGTTTTGGTTTTGCATATCAGCTCCAGCATCAAGAAGGTTTTCCAATCTGAATCGTTCCTCTTCTTCGACAAAGAAAACAAGTTCAGGATGTTGTTCTTCCTTTTTTACTTCAGTTAAGGCTATGGAAGTTTTAGGGGAAGACTGAACCATGTTCTTCATGCTCTTTTTTACATTCATTGATTTTGCAGTTCTCATTGTCACCACACATGCAATCAGGCAAAGTAATGCTATGGCAAGAACAAGTAGTACCGACCATAGCACATAATGAACCGTTCTTTGTTTCATGTGATGCTCACTATCTGCTGGTGGAGCAGATGCAGTATCATTTTGGGCTATTGAATTATGTGCATTCCACTCTGTTAAAAACACGCGTCTACCAGTTACATTGACAGATAGAGCAAACATTATGAGGCAGCATAACAGTCCCCTCAGAAATGGGTCCTGATACCTCCTAACACGCATAATTGATATCTTGAATAGCTTGCAAATGGAGTGTACAGAACAGGAAACGTGCGTCCCTATGTGGTTTTAAAATGGTAACTTGATCAGACGTAAGAACACGAGACTTCATCTTTTCTAATTTGTTACACTATGTTCAGTAAAGACGAAAAAACAACATAGTGCCCAACGGCTCAACAAGAAGACTCTAAAAATCGTTGAGACAAACAATGTCTGCCTTAAACATTCAGGACATGAAATTTTATGACTAGATTGACCCTTTCATAGCCATGTCATGTCTGCTAGTTTTTGTTGTCTGCTGAGGGCATAAATGGGATTAAGGCCGGCCAAAATACTAAGGTTTGACTAGCTTTTGCATTGTTTTCGCATACAGATCATAACGGCATAAACAAGAAAAACTCATCACAACCAAACCTTAGATGTCTTAAGATTTAATACACATTGATGAGAACAAGAATGTACCTTATCAGCAAGGCATCTTTGTAACATAACATAACAATGTACAACCACTAATGAAATGATTTTGTTTATGAAAAAGGTAGGTAAGACATGTTTGTTAACTGCTTAATCCCTTAGTGCCTTAGTAGTTGGTAGTGTTATGACCCATCATATCATTTCTTTAAATTAGATAACTTATTTTAAACTAAATGATAATTTAAAAGAATAATCATTTTTACATACTCATAGTTAGTTGTCTTGCTACAACAACTTTGAGTTGTACATATTAGAATTGACTTTTCTCACATGCAAATAAACAACTATATCTCTTAAAATTTCCAGTATATTTGTTGATCAGAATTACCAATATAATATGATGACCCCTCCATGAAAAAGGATAAATTCAATGCTAAACATTTTGACAAATAAGGGCTAATTTAATTCTAAATATTCCTAACAGTTGTAATGTAAGACTAGTCTCTCAAATACAATTTACTAATAGGTCAACAAAAACATAGTCAAACAAATATATTGTATATTGCTTAGTAATAAATAAAGAATATTACAAATACGTAGTACAATCCAATGTCTATGTACAAATATTGATCACAAACAACTCCTCCAATACAACAAATCCTATAAATAGGTGTCAAGTGTCTACTACCTTTTCAAACTTCAAAAAACAATTCAAAGCCGTCGTCTCCAAATAACACACTAAAAAGGCCAAAAAAAGAAGTTATGAACATGTCACACGTCATTATAATATCAATTTGACTGGCGCAAAGGCAAGTCGGTTTCAGCTTTCGTCATCATCATAAATACCATCAAAGAATGAATCATTAAGAAGGTCGGCAGCAGAAGGTCTAGCCCTTGGTTGGGCTAGACACTTCTCAATAAAGGCCTTGACCTCAGGGTCTTTTACTTTATTCATGGCTTCTGGCCTTAGTCCAGAAGTCACCTTTTTATAAATTCTAGCGACATTGTCACATTCGCTATAAGGCATTTCAAGAGTGACCATCTCCAGTAAACACAAGCCAAAAGAATAAATATCAACTAGCTCTGTATAGTCTTCATCGTATAGCTCGGGAGCCATGAATTCAGGTGTTCCAAGTATTGAATGAGCACAATGACTCTTACCAACTATTGCAGCCATACCCAAATCTCCAATTTTCACCTAATTGATGTTAACAAAAACATGAGTAAACTAAAAGCACATGAGCCAGAACCAGAAAATCTACGCAAAATGGCAAACTTTGCAGATTGATTCTAGTATGTTCTTGGTGATGACGCTGTCTTTTAAGCATGCAGATTGTGAGTCACAGCAACTACTAATTAACCCCTTTCTGGACATCAAAGGGTGAGAGATTGTTTCCATATTATTTTTATAACTGTATAATTATCATTAGTCAATGACCAAAATAATCAAAATACAACAACTTGGATGATTCTAGTTTAAACCAACTTTATCTCCACCAACCAATGAAAGTTTCTAAGAAAGAACACTTATTTAAAGCCTAATATGAATGCTCGTTGATGACATGAACACTTAAAACATATTGCATCATTGCATAGAAAAAAGGCATACAATGTCAAACAAATAAACATGTGGCTTCCCATTATCTTTGTTAAAACATGGACCAACAACCAAGGACGGATCCACATCGGAGCCGGGTGTGCCACAGGCCACACCGGAATTTAGGTCACAAATTTTTTGAAAAATATGTCTTTTCTGGGCACATGCAACCCCTAATTTTACCAAATAAATTCATTACGGGGCTACTTTAGTGCTCATAATCATAAAAGAAAAATTCTTTATAGCACTTTAATATTTCTACGTTTGTGGTTCATAACTTATTCCGACTATGACTAATAGCACCTTAGAAATGCTACCTTGGTTGTTCATATCTTATTCTAACTACGACTCTACTTGATAAAATAGACATGTAGTAAATCGGGCATCAACCACCATTCTTTTGTTCAAAGTCAAAATCAAAATCAAAACTAAATCATGACTAAAGAAGATTAACTACGGTCATATGAATAAACATGAAAATAGATGGATGGATAAAATACCTGTCCGATATTGCCATTGATGAAGATGTTGCTACAATTAAGATCTCTATGAATAATACACGGTTCATGACTATGCAAATAATCCAACCCTTTCAATATCTGTCTCGACCACTTCTTCAACGCTTGCATCGACACATGTTTATGTTTCTTCCTATACTCTCTAAGATTCCCAGACGTACAAGCTTCCGTAATAAAGTTCAAAGTATTTCGCTCAGGGTCTCTCCAATGATGAAACAAATGAATAACATTCACGTTGTTTAACGACATTAACAACTTAACCTCAGAATAAAGACGTTCGATCATAGGTTTATTGTCACAAAAGTTTCTTAACTTAACTTGATTCCATGCAACTTCAATACCTTCCTCTTGATCAAAGGCTCTATACACTTTTTTCACAGCTCCTGAACCAAGTAGCTCGTTGTAGCGCCCGTATCGTCCCGTTGGATCCAATTCGACAAACGGCTCCTTGTCGTCTTGATCCGACGATTCCATGCTAGGCATCTTACAAAAAACATGTGAAATGATATATGTTTAGAATCTTAAAAAATAAGGAAATGAAGGAAACATAAAGGTGGTGAATAAAAAGAACATGTACCATATATGAAGCAAAGCAAACGCGTAGGGAATGTGTCGGCCAACAGAACAAAAGGAAGATTTTGTGTGTTTAAGAAGCATCTATATACTATAAGAAGAAGAGCATGTGTTTATAGCGGCGGGGTTAAGGAGCATAACTTATAACTATGGTCAAGTTAAAATGTCAATGGGAATGGTTGGTGGGAATGGGCCGTTTGCATTTTTTTTCTTTTTTGCTTTTACTTTTCTTTTTGCTATTTTATATTATTTATTTTTTCAATTTTGGAGCTTTTTTGGTATGAAAATGATTACAGTCGTTGTATAATTATAGGAGTGAATTGCATAATCATCCATGTGGTTTGACAAAATTGCATGTTTCATCTTTACCTTTTCGAAGCTGCATATACCGTTCCTTGTAATAAACCGCTGGGCATGTTTCGTTCACGATTTAAAGTTAAATGACTACAATACCCTATGTCTTTCTTCCCATTTAATTTATATTTAAATTTCTTTGTTTTTTTTTTAATATAAATCATCCTACTTTTGTTTTTTAGATTATAATACCCACCGCACCATTGCTTATCCTAATAACACGCATGCTTAGTTTACTTTCTGGGCGAGTTTGGCGCATCAGATTATGAAAGATTATTTATAAGAGTTTAAAATTATTTTGTCAAAAAAGATGTCACTTTATCCAAATAATAATAATAATAATAATAATAATAATAATAATAATAAATAAAATCTTTGTTTAGATGACAAAGATTGTGAATTATTTAAAAAAAAAATGCATAAACCAGCTTTTAAAAACATTTTTGAGATTATATTTCATAAAATTACTGATTTGCCCTTTTATTTATTATTTCTTTTCATATTCGATTTGTTATTTGTATGTCCAATTATATCATTTTATACTTGTACTCTACAATTGCAGCTAATTTGTCAAACATCACTAAATAAATAAATAAAAAATAATAAAAAAAAAATTAGTCTTTTCCAACAACAGTACTATCAGCAGCACCACTCTGCACCAGCAATAACTATTTTTGCCAAACATACCCTTTATCCTCATAAATCATCATAAAACAAACCCCACAACGAATAAATATTTTATGTGTTAGAACAAACAACCAATTTTAACAACCAACACAACAATAACAAACATACCATCTGTCGTTAATCTCAATCATCGCCGTCGGCTTATTACTATACAATACTGTCGTGGGTGTCGGATCTGGTAACTTCAATTACATGGTTTGCTGTGAAGTTTGCTTATGGGTATTAGTTTATAAAAAATTGATAGGTGGGAAATTACAAGTGTAAAAAATTGGTTATGGTAGCAGATTTAAGAACAAGGAATTGGCGTTTTGTTGATTTGGGATATTTAATTTGGAACTATAAAGTTTGTTAATATGTGATTTTTGGATTAGGTTTTTGATATGTAAATATATAGTTATTTAGGTTCTTATTTGTTGATTTTAAATGTACTTGTAGAATTGATAGTGTTTTTTTTATATATATAAAGTGATAAGATTATTTATTGTTCTTGATGTTCTTGACATTTGCTTGTATAATAATAAAAAAGAAATATAAAAAAATAAATAGGGAAGTTAAAGGGGATGAAGTTGAGGGTATTTTAGTCATTTAATTTTGATATAGGGACGAAACACGCCTCAAAGGTTTCCACAAAGACAACATCTGCAGTTTCGAAAAGGTAAGGATGAAAATGCAATTTCATCAAACCACAGGGATGATTTATGCAATTTACTCTAATTGTAGTTTACAAAAAGGATTGAGATCCTCTCATGTTCTACTTAAACATGAGAGGTAATGTTGCGTTTGTTGTGAGTTGGACTTTTAAATTTTACTGTAATAAGTTAGATGTCCCACATAGATGACTCATTTTTTTTTTCACTCACAAAAATACTCAGCATTACCTCTTATGTTCAAATTGAACATGAGAGGATCTCAATCATTGTAAAACACTTAAAATGATGTATTTGGTAAAGATATGATCGAATGAAAAGAAAATAAAATTAGAGAAGAAACTATAATCATATATTTCAGATGCACTTACAAAAATAGATTCCTATCTTTTTTTTTAAAAATTCTTTTCATCTTAAATGTATGGTTAGAAATCTTTCTCATTCTTCTCATTTGTTTTTTTTTTTTTTTTTCTTAACATATCTTTTCCCGTATTTAGTAATCATGATGTAAATTTTGTACTTTTGAATTAAAGAAAAGATTGAGACCTTATAATTGCATAATGTTATGTTGAATATATCATGACAACATACTGTTAACTGCGGCTAAAAGCTTAAACTTTTCTTATATGCCTATAAAACAGAAATATGTGGTTTTTTGAGATAAATACATTTGATGTTTTGAACTTATACAATTTGGAATCAGCACACTTCATTTTTGTGAAAAAGTCAATTTTTGTCTTTCACTATTAAATGTCTCTTCAAACTTTTATCATATGCATCTTTAAACTAGCCAAAAGTCCAAGCAGAATTTCTCTTATTTTGCTACTTGAAATATCCCATGATTAATATTTTTGTCTTTTTTAAATCTTGTTAGCCAAGCAAACTTTACATTTAACGAAACTTAATTTGAAAAAATAATAATTTTAAAGTTACTTGAACACCAAACATGTTGTAAATTGAAAATAGTTGACATGGCTTTCAAGTGAGCAAATAATATATATGTTGACACGGCTTGTAGTTGAATAAAGGTGACGTGAAACAAACGGAAAAATCGAACCGACCCTGAATACATAAATCCATATAATTGGCGTTGTGTTGAACGTTAGAGTGGAAGGTGCAGCTCGTTGAATGAGCTCGCCACTCCTACATGGCTGCTCATCTTCTCTCGCCGAATCTCGCCGCTGCACCCCCACCCCCTCGCCGTCCTTCGCCAGTTGCTTCCTCCTTGTCTGCACGACGAGGTTGTAAATTGTACTTGTTGCAGTTAAGAGGAGGAAGAAGAACTGTTCAAAAATATATATATATAATAAAAGACAAATGTTACAGTTTTGGTCCTTCGTGGTTTAGTTATTGTGGTTTTCTTTATTTACGTTTTTGGCCTTTGTGTTTTTATTTTTTTTATTTACAGTTTGCTCTTTTTTTTTTTCCTTTTTTTTTAACATTTTTATGTTTAGTTATTTGTTTAGAATGAATTAAATTTAATTTGTTTAAAAAATGAAATGAATAAAAAAAATAAAGTTGTAAGTGGTGGGTCCTAAATGAGTAAGTTGAGGTTAGTTGTTAGTGAGGAGGGGGTTAGTTGTGAAGATGATGTGGCATCCGTGGGCCCTAAATGAGTAATTTATCCTACTCACTAGGGGTGAGCATCTGTCCAGGACCGAACCGACAAGACCAAGGACCGGATTAACCAAAAAACCAAGACCGAGGACCGGACCAAATGTGGTCGGTCCGGTCCGGTCCAGTCTCGGTCGGTCCGTCGGTCATTTCGGTCCAACAAGGCCAAATAATCGGTTTGTGGTCCGGACCGAAGACCGAATTAGCTAAAAAGTCAAGACCGAGGACCGGACCGAATGTGGTCAGTCCGGTCTCAGTTAATTCTTCGATCGGTCTGGCCCATTCGGGTCGTTTGCTCAGCACTACTAGTCACTACACCTAGCACTCTTACTATTATTCATTCAAACTTTAAAGAGACCATTAATATTTTTAGGTCGTCACATCTAAAATTTATTCATATCATAGATCTTCTAGCAATCTAGCATGTATCTCTACGAACCAAGATGCGTCACATAACAAGTTGTACAAATATTGGACGTTTGATTTGATGACGTATAGCCTATATTTGGGCCACAAGCCCAAATGATAGACATTACTTACACCTAAGCCCACTACGAATGGGCTGCCATGATAATGGTATGGGCCGCAGTGTTAACGCTTTGGGCTCATGAAGCCCAAAGGCCCAATCTAACCCACCGGGTACACGATAAGGATTATCTATTCAAGGAATAGATATCCTTACCTCGGATAAGCACCACGCGTGCGAAGAGTAAGGAGCAAGAAACACGGTTTCTTAGCCCCTATATCTAGAATCATACGATTCTCATTCAAGGTACGATATACAACCCTAACTCTTTACGAGAACCTAAAACGATTACTTACTCTCACGCCGGAGTCTAATCGGGGGAGACAATCCCTCGATAAGCCTAACGGTGTTGTCTTATTTTCTTAGTACGCAGGTAACAAGTGCTAAGGATTGAATTGGTACGAGAGTATAAGCCCATAACCAGGTACGCCCAACTTTTGTATCAACAAGTGGCGCCATCCGTGGGACCCTACTACGAACTAGAATGACGAAGCATAAGAATTCCAGCCAGCGGACTCCGCAGTCAGAAAAACGTGACCATCAGAGGAAGAATCAACAAGATCCAACCTCCAAACAAGTCGCTGGGACAACCAGCGCGCCTGCAGGAACAACCCCACCTCGTCTAGCAGTAGAACCACCTACAAGAACTACTCAAATCACACCAGTGGTCCCAAGCGTTGAGGAACTCCAACGCACCCTCTTCACCACTCCTCATCAGGCTACACCCGCAGTGAACAACACTGCGCCGCCAGGCGCGCCTGAACGGAATAGGGCGCCTAACACTGAGGCAGAAATTCTTGCAACAACTGAGGACGCACCGGGTCTAACTTTGGGAAATTTTGTATCCCAAAATTATGAAACACTAACCGCCCTCATGCAAGAAGAAGCAACAAGAAGAGCAAGCGCGGGTATACAAGCCCGACTCAATTTTGGTCCTGAACGCGAACCATCACCACCGCGTCACCCACGAGGAAGACGCACAGAACGTACCACCATCCATGATAGGTTGGGTGCGACATCTGATTCACAATACTCAGGAGACAGCGAGAGGCGCACCAATGTCCACTCCAGACATGGCAGTCGGGGAATACAAGATCGACTAGGGCCTCAACATTCGCCAAGCCAAGGATCTTCCAAACCTGGGAGTAGGAGGGTTCAAGACAGATTGGGGGGAAGAAGATCCCCAAGCAGAGATCCCTCAAGCTCTTCTTCTGAAAGAAGCCGACGCAAACGCCGAAAAAGAGACTACCCTTCTTCCAGCGATTCCTCGGACAACGAGGACAAAGAAACAGGACACTGGAAGTCAAGAGGAAGACGTCCCGAGGAAGATAATGAAGATATGTCCCTCCCATGGCGACGCCAGAAAATTGATGCGTTTACACGGCGCATTAGCGATTACTCAGATCGCAAACGCAGGCGCATGCCCGCTAATGTGAAAACATACGATGGAACAGGTGATCCTGACGACCACCTAAAAATTTTCGAATCAGCCGCAACCATCAAAAATTGGCCACAGCCTGTGTGGTGCCACATGTTTAACTCCACGTTAGTGGGAAACGCGCGCACATGGTTTAGCAAACTCCCACGTAGGAGCATTGGTGGATTCGAGGAACTACGGAAAGCATTCCGCCTCAACTTCACCCAGCGAAAGAAGTGCGCTAAAAACCCTGTGGAGCTAGCAAGAGTGAAACAGTGTCAAGGGGAGTCAACCAGCGCTTTTATGGAACGTTTCAAAGATGAGTGTATACAAGTTAAAGCATGTCCTGAAATCCTAAAAATTTCAGGGTTCATGAATGGGATCAATAACCCAGAACTCATCCGCAAGCTGAACGACAAAGTTCCACAAACCTTTGACGAGTTAACAAAGCGCACTAAATCCTTTATACAAGGAGAAGCAGCTGCTGCAGATAGCAAAAAAGGTTATTCAAACTATAGGCAACAAGAACAGCCGCGGAGACAATCCAACGATCAGAATAACAACCGCAGCAGGAATTATCGCAGTGGAAGAGACAACGACAAATATACTCCTCTCACTAAGACTCCGAGAGAAATATTTGTAACAGAAGGTGCGAACTTCCCAAAACCACCACCAATGCGCACTGCAGAAGAAAAGCGCCTAGGTAGTGGATACTGCGAGTACCACGGCCAAAAGGGCCATACAACTAACGAGTGCGTCCAACTAAAACAGCTAATTGAAAAGCTAGTTAGAGAAGGGAGGATGGACCACCTCGTAAAAAACATCAAGGAGGGAAAAGATAAACAGAGAAACGGGGGTAATAAAGAACCCCCAAAGGAAAAAGCTGATACTATATACATGATACAATCATGGCAACGCAGGATAAAGCAAAAAGTCAGCCAAAAATTCTCTCAAGAAAAAGAAATATCCTTCCCTACTATAGCTGCGGACAACGCAGTCGTGGAGCCCTTAACCATCGAAATACATACAGGGGGGACATGACATCCACCGCATGTACATTGATGGAGGAGCATCCGCAGACATCCTGTACGATCACTGTTTCAAAAGACTGCGACCAGAAATCCAAAGTCAGTTGATACCAGCTACAACGTCATTAACAGGATTCACAGGAGAAAAGATTTGGCCTATGGGGCAGTTACGCTTGTTGGTGGTCGTAGGAGATGAGCAACACTCAACCGCAACATGGATAAACTTCATGGTAATAAAGTCTCCTTCACCATACAATGGTATCATTGGAAGACCGGGAATATCATCCATGCGCGCGGTACCAGCCACAGCGCACGGAATGCTTAAATTCCCAGTGGAAGGAGGAGTTGTCACTCTCTATAACACAACAATACCACCAAGAGAATGCATCGCAGTAACAACTGAAGCAGAGACTATTCCAGAACAGCGTACGGAAAAAACGCCAAATATAAAAGTCGTTATTCACCCAGATTATCCAGAGCAACAAATTTCGATTGGAGGATCTTTATCTGACAAAGGTAAAGCAGCTGTATGCGCGCTCTTGCAAAAGAACCTAGACATCTTTGCATGGGAACCCAAGCATATGACGGGAGTGTCGCGCTCTATTACAGAGCATAAGCTACAAATCCGACAAGGATACCCTCCAATACGACAAAAGAAACGTGGCCAAGCCCCAGATCGTGCAAAGGCTATTCTGGAAGAAGTACATAAGCTCGTAGACGCAGGCATCATGCGCGAAGTATACTATCACGACTGGCTTTCTAACTCAGTCATGGTAAAGAAGAGCGATGGCAGTTGGAGGATGTGCGTGGACTTCACGGACCTCAATAAAGCATGTCCGCAGGACTGCTATCCACTGCCAGAGATAGACTGGAAGGTCGAATCCTTGTGCGGATACCCTTTCAAATGCTTCCTAGATGCATATAAAGGGTATCATCAGATCCAGATGGCAGTGGAAGATGAAGAAAAAACAGCTTTCCACACCAGTCAGGGAGTATACTGCTACACAAAAATGCCTTTTGGCCTGAAGAACGCAGGCGCGACATACCAACGACTGGTGGACACAGCCTTCGAAAAACAAGTAGGCCGCAACTTGAAAGTCTACGTTGACGACCTTGTGATCAAAAGCCATACAGAGGACGAGTTGGTGCGCGACATCGAGGAAACGTTCCGGACGTTGGGACGGATCAACATGAAGTTAAATCCAAAAAAGTGCACCTTCGGCGCGACCGAAGGGATGTTCCTTGGATACTTGATAGAACCCGATGGAATCAAGCCTTGCCCAGAAAAAACAAAGGCTGTTATTGATCTCCCCTCACCGCGCACACTCAAAGAAGTCCAATCATTGAATGGAAAGTTAGCAGGGCTAAACCGTTTCTTATCTAAGTCAGCGGACAAATCTCTTCCCCTCTTTAAAACACTCACGAAGTGTACAAAAAAGGGAGACTTTCGCTGGACAATCGAAGCGGAGGAAGCTTTCCAACAACTTAAAAACCATCTGGCATCTCTTCCTAAACTTGTTGCACCGCGACCAGGGGAAGAACTAATCATGTACTTATCGGCAACCCATGGAGCAGTCAGCGCCGTATTATTGACAGACAGAAACTCCGTTCAGACACCCATATATTTCGTAAGCAAAGCCCTGAAGAAAACAGAGACTAACTACAGCGCTATGGAAAAGCTGGTCTTGGCTCTAGTGTTCGCAGCCAAAAGGTTGCGCAGATACTTTCAGGCGCATCCAATAGTTGTAATCACTGATCAGCCAATCAAACAAGTTATCTCTAAGCCTGACGCATCAGGACGCTTACAAAAATGGAGTGTACTGTTAAGTGAGTACAACATCTCATACAGACCGCGCACTGCAATCAAAGGACAAGTCCTAGCCGATTTTATCGTGGAGAAGCCAGACAGCGACAGCCCGACATCTGTAGCTAAGACAGATTTACAGGAACCCTGGATTCTGTTCACAGATGGATCTTCATGTGTAGAAGGATCGGGCGTAGGCCTTATTCTTACAAACCCAGAAGGTATGGAATTCACCTATGCGCTACGCTTTGAATTCACGGCCACAAACAATGAGGCAGAATACGAAGCCCTACTAGCCGGATTACGTATTGCAATCCAAATGGGTGTTCGCAACCTAGAAGCAAACGTAGATTCGCGACTGGTCGCAAACCACGTACTAGGTGAATATGAGGCCAAGGATGAACACATGACCCAATATCTGGAAAAGACAAAATCTTTGATCAACAACTTTGATAGGTTCACAATAAAACAGGTGCCTAGAGGAGATAACAAGAAGGCGGATGCACTCAGCAAGATCGCATCCACAAGCTTCGCACACCTATCAAAACAGGTATTGGTGGAAACCCTAAAAAACAAGTCAATCTTGGATAGGGAAATAGCAACGGTGGTAGAGGAACAAGACCCTACATGGATGACACCTATCACCGAATTTATTAGCAAGGGAATCCTACCCCAAGATCAAAAAGACGCTCGCAGAATACGGCGCACAGCGCAACTATTTGAATTACGCGACAACGTACTCTATCGACGGTCTTTTTTACAGCCATGGCTCAGATGTGTCGGACCCCTTCAAGCAGACTACGTACTCCGCGAAATTCATGCTGGATCATGTAGTATGCACTCAGGGCCACGATCCGTGGTGGCAAGCGCTCTAAGGTCAGGATATTATTGGCCAACAATGCATCGTGATGCACGCGATCTGATAAGAAAATGCAGCAATTGCCAAGTACATAGACCTATTCCGCGCCGACCACAACAAGAGCTAACACCAATTACCTCACCATGGCCATTTTACAAATGGGGTATTGACATCGCAGGACCCTTCCCTGTCGCAGCTGGAGGAGTAAAATTCCTCATCGTAGCTATAGACTACTTCACAAAGTGGATCGAAGCAAAAGCGGTGGTGAACATCACGGGAAACCAAGTCAAGCGCTTTGTTTGGGACAACATTGTATGTCGCTTCGGCCTACCGGGCGAGATCATATCAGACAACGGAAAACAATTCTGTGATAACCCATTCAAAGATTGGTGCGCACAATTGAACATCACACAACACTTTGCTTCAGTCAAACACCCACAAACCAATGGCCTAGTTGAGCGCGCAAATCGCAGTCTAGGCGAAGGAATAAAAGCGCGCCTTGACAGACACAAAGGAAAGTGGGTAGATGAGCTCTCGCACGTCTTGTGGGCGCATCGCACGACAATCAAAACCAGTACTGGCGACACGCCATTTTCCCTAGTCTATGGAACAGAAGCCGTCATACCAGCCGAGATAGGAATGCCAACTATACGCACAGCAGAGGTCAACGTCACGACAAATGACGAGGAACGGCGCATAGACTTAGACATACTGGAAGAAAGACGCGAACGCGCAGCTATACGCGAAGCAAAGGCTAAGGCAAAAATGAAGAAGTATTATGATGCAAAAGTCAAACACACTTCATTCAGACCAGGAGACTTTGTTTACCGCGCCAACGATGCGAGCCACGCAGAAGACACGGGCAAACTCGGACCCAAATGGGAAGGACCTTACGAGGTCACAGACGCGCTCGGCAACGGCGCATACAGGCTGCGCGATATGGAAGGTCACGACCTGGCGCGCACTTGGAACATTTGCAATCTTAAAAAATGTTACTTTTAGGCTATGGCCCTTTCACAAACACACTTGCATCCTACGAGGTGCCCAATAAGTGTCTGTCTTTCTTTTTCTTTCTAGGAATTGTATTTTCTATTTTTTCTAATTACTTGCAAGTATTAATAAAATGTTATGGTTTCTAGCTAACTCCATAGCGCATTTTACTTTATTGCATATATGTCAATATTGTTTATTTTATATTTCTGCCTACATGACGTGCATGCACTACTTAAAGACCCACGAAGGCATAAAGGATGAGTTAACCTACTAATTTACTCGTTGAATAAGAGGGTTGCAAACCCATCAACATTGGATCATGTATCCTTGCTAAGCGCCTTACTCTTGAGACGTCGAGGTAAGTTTCACATGCACACCCCACGACGGATGCGCATATACCAAGTACACCGTACGAGCTTAGAAATATAACGAGCCAAGACACTTGGTCAAATAGTAAAACTTCGCAAACAATGCAAGTATAATTCTTCAAAGTCACGCACTTAAAAGACTTAGTTAAAAAAAAAAAAAAAAAAAAGCAAACTTAGCAAACAATGCAAGTATATTCAAGTCACGAACTTAAAACAAAAGTGTATCTTATTCCACATTTATTAATAAAAATTACAAGGAAAGATACATAAATATACAAAAAGCCTATATACTATGGCGATGCTCAGGATTCTCCTCTGCAGCGGCGGAACTCCCCGCCTCCTTAAGCTTACTCAAGGTTATAGCATCCTGCATAGATACGGTCGGAACGCTCACAGCCACGCCATCTGACCTAGGAAGGTGTGCAGCGCCAATGCCACACATCACGGCCTTGCCCTTGATACCCTTCTTCACATCAACCCTCTGCTCATGTCGCTCTAGCACCTCTTTCAAAGGAATTTCCTTCTCAAGAGCAAAAGGCTTAAGGATATCGCGAGGTCGCGCGAACACAGGGACTTGAAGTTGCGAGACATCAGGTTTTAGATAGTAATCTAATTCCTCTTCTGCGTTCTCCACAAGATGGCGCTGCAAAGTCAGACCCGCCATCAGCACAGCTATAGGGTCATCTTGATCGCGCTCCAACTTCCCTATGTGCGGCAACTCAAGAACCTTCAGCCCCGCCATTGCCTGCAGCAGCTCATCATAAGCTGTAGGGCTATAACCAGGGACTTCCGCCAAGTCTTTCTCCAGCAGCTTGGCCTCACGAAGGTCCTCCATGACCTGCGACCGACCACGCGCAATCGCGCAGTGCACAACCTTTCCAAAAGCTTCCATTACCTCAAAGGACTCTAGTGTGCTCAGGGCTGCCAGGCGCAGCCCATGGCTAATCAACCATCTGCATTCACAAGCGCAAATTTGTGTAAGTAAACAACATGGTGGTGAAGTAATTATAATGACAAAGTAAACGAAAATACCTGCGCTCAGCTATAGTGGACATCAGATGGGGGTACAACTCCTCGTCATACTCTATGCTGAGGGCGCGCAGTTTTTCCTCTTGCATCGCAACCGCCTTCTCGATGCGCCCCTGAAACTCCTGGACGCTAGCATGATGCTCCGCCCTCTTCTCTTCAAGATAAGACACAGACCAGGAAGTCCTCGCCTTTATTTGCTCAAGCTTAGACCTCGCGTACTTAAGGTCAGCTAACATGCTCACCTTATCTTGAGCAATTTTTTCAGCATACGCCTTTGAGGCCCCCAGCTCCACTTGCGCATCAGCCAACTACGCACGGAGGGTCGCCAACTCCTCCTCCTTTTGGGCAAGAGCACGGCTCTCCCCAGCATACCTCCCTTTCAGCTGAGCCACAAGCTCAGCTTGGCGTGCGGTGGTCGCAACCAGCTCATCCATTAGCTGCTGCGCCTCACCCCCATCAGCAACCTTGGTCTTCCCCTCCCTGTTTTCATTCTGCGGAGAGGAAACCTCATCCACGAAGGCCCCATCACCCTTCGCGGCGTCATCCCTACGCAACACAAGCAGTCAACAAATATTACAACAAGTAATATGATAAAAAAAAAAAAAAAAAAAAAAAAAAAAAAAAAAAGATGAGAGAAATGCACACTTACAGAAACGGAGAAACATCATCAACCTTCAACCGTGCGCCGGAGGTAGAGGTTTCTTCCGCGTTCGACTCTGCGTCTCTGATGACGTGTCGACGCCTCTTCCTGGTGCCACTGGCTCCAGCCTCTCCCTTGCGCTTTGAATTCTGCGCAACCTCCTCTCTCAGCACCTCCTCAGGTTTCAGGATCCGGATGCTGTCAGACGATCCTGATTGCGCTTCCTCATGCGCCACTTCCACAGTGGGCGCCACCTCCGCGTCGGGCGGTACACTCTGAACGGGCGTCACTAGGAGTGGTGGCGTGTCCTCGGGGACCGTCGCAGGCAGAACGGTCAAGTGCCCCGCGGTCGCCTCCAGCAAGGGCTGCTCTCCTTCCTTCAGAGGACGCACCCCTATGGTCACCTGCTTTGGCCTATCCAGCTTGACCACCGCGAAAAGATCCATCTCTGCGCACATCAAACGAAGCAAGACAAAACAAAAGGGATTAGTTATTAAAGACGCGAAGATAAGAATAAAGGACTTACAAAGGAGGAAGTATAAGGAATGAACACCCACCCCGGCCATCCTCACTCAAGAAAGTGGGAACCTCATCTGCAGCGCCAAAATAAGCGCGGCTCAACCCCACATGTACCAAAAACTCCTCCGGATAAGGGTTAATGGCCAGTCGATTGGCATCTAAAGTTTGCGCGTCAGCACGACTATAGGAATCGGGTGCGGGGCGCCCATCCCTTGGTAAGGATTCCTGAGTATAAAATTCAAAGGGAGAGGGAAAGACTACGTCATCCACCAAAAAGAAGTACTCCCTCCAATTCTTGAGGGCATCAACTTTCTCCGTATAACACTGAAGCGCCCCCTGGCGCTTCGCAAAGGAAACCCACCCATTTGACCACGTCGTGTGGTAAAAGGAGCGGAACAAATCTACAGTCGGTTCTATCGCAAGTAAACGACAGTTTACCTCAAAATTCGACACCTTCGCCGCACCTATACAGTGCAGCTGAGAGATGTGAAGGCGATAGTGATTGAGCAAATCGCTCAGAAAAACAGATATGGGTACTCGGTAATTCGCGTACTCAAAAAATTTCGTGTATAGCCCTATCTTCCCTTCGGGGAAGTCAGCTATACACGCGTCGACATCTGGAGCCTCTGGACGTACATCCAAAGGCACAAAATAGTCGGAAGAAAACTGCGTAACGTCCTCAATGGACATCGCGGAGCGAAAGTCCTCTAATTGAGCAACCATTTTCATTATTGGGACGCACACAAATTACCTACGAAAAGTAAAAAGGTTTCTTTGCAGAAAACGCTCTCAAAGAAGAAGGTAAATAGTGGTTAAGTGTGTGTTTTACTGTGTGATTAAAAAAAAAGGGGGGCGGTACTCTTATATAAGGTGGTAAAAACCCTAATTTCTATCCACGTGGAACCCACTCACAGTAAATGTGTGGCTAGAAGATCAACAGGTACATGCACTTTTTCCCGAATTCCAAGGACTACGTGGACACCACCCCCGACTTTCGAGGCATCCATTTTGAAATTATTAGGTGCATTGCACCTACAAAAAGGCGGTAATATTTGTTCAATCTCCCGCCACGCTTACCGCTGATGGTATTAAGTCTAGTACCCACGGCTACGCGCCGCGCGCACTAGACTGGGGGGACATGATGACGTATAGCCTATATTTGGGCCACAAGCCCAAATGATAGACATTACTTACACCTAAGCCCACTACGAATGGGCTGCCATGATAATGGTATGGGCCGCAGTGTTAACGCTTTGGGCTCATGAAGCCCAAAGGCCCAATCTAACCCACCGGGTACACGATAAGGATTATCTATTCAAGGAATAGATATCCTTACCTCGGATAAGCACCACGCGTGCGAAGAGTAAGGAGCAAGAAACACGGTTTCTTAGCTCCTATATATAGAATCATACGATTCTCATTCAAGGTACGATATACAACCCTAACTCTTTACGAGAACCTAAAACGATTACTTACTCTCACGCCGGAGTCTAATCGGGAGAGACAATCCCTCGATAAGCCTAACGGTGTTGTCTTATTTTCTTAGTACGCAGGTAACAAGTGCTAAGGATTGAATTGGTACGAGAGTATAAGCCATAACCAGGTACGCCCAACTTTTGTATCAACATGATTAAGACGCAAATGTATTATATTAGTTTTATTTTCTACGAGGACGTTTCGGTAGACGTTTGGGTTCTATGATCTGTCCTTTTAGGCCTTTATCAGTTTTTAATGTTTTTAAAATCATTATTATAAAAATCTTGACAAGCACAGCGCTATTATTTCTATTTTATAAATTGCAAAACGTAGAAATGTCAGATGTGATGATATTAGAGTTATTGGTTAAGTCATGAAGAAATTTGTTTGAGTTGACTAATTGAATCTTAGTTGAAATTAACTTTTTTGTAACAGCGATTTTATTCAAACAAACATTAACAAGGAGCTAGACTTACAAAAAAATAAAAAATAAAAAGATTTTTAAGCCACTTGTTCCAACCAAACACTAGTTGTTATTAACTTAGTAGCCTTTTATGAGGAAAAAAAAGGAAAAGAAACATTAAGATATCAAAACTATTTCATATTTCTAAATTTATTTTTATGAGGCATATTAAATACCAGTATACACATTATTTTTACTAAATGAACAGTAATAATAATATAATCATTAATACCATCTTACTTATATTAATCATTAATGTTTAAACTTTTTCATTAAAGTTGTCTTTCAATTATTATATATATATATATATATATATATATATATATATATATATATATATATATAAAATTGAGATCAAATGAGAACTTTCTTAAAGTTGTAAAAATGATAACCAACCAAAATCTCACAAATGACACTCAACTTAAAAGAAAATAAAAACATAATTAATTACAACTAAAATTGTTAAAGATTTGATAGATTTTCTTATGAAAATTGACGTAAACTAAGTGATACACTTTGATTCAACGTGTAATGTGTATCAAAGTTTAGTATTGTGTATCAAGTTTTTAGTGGTTGTTGTGTATTAGGTGTATCAATTTATGTATAAGAAATTAGTTTTCTGAGATTTTAATGTATATGTATCAAAAATTTAATTGTGTATCAGTAATTCGTTTCTCATGTATGAGTTGGTTATTAGTCGATTTAATGTTAACTTGTATTAATTTATAATATTTTGGTGCATCTTTGCTAAAATGGTTATGTATCAATGTTTTAATAGTATTTTAGAATAGTTCTTGATTGTACAAATAGATGCACATACCAGGCTGTCAATGGTGATTAACGGAATTAGGAGTGATGGTGGTGATGCCGAGTGCAAGATAACCTGAAAATAAGAAATAGAAGACACTACGTTAAGTGATTGCGCAGGGGTTGGACCCTGCGAACCACCTCCGGCGTGTAAATAAGTATTTGGTATGATGAGTTTAAGTGATAATGTAGTAAAGTGACGTAATTTAGATTGCATACCAGATTTCTAGCCCGTCCAAGACTATTTATAGGGTTGAAAATAGCTTTGGAGAGATCTTGCACGTTTTTAGGAGATCATGGGGGTGTCCCATGATTTTAGGAGATCATGGGGGCGTCCCATGATTTGTGGTAACCGCTAGGGCTTAGTGCCCCACTCTTCCTGGTTTAGTGGGAAGGCTAAGGAGAAAGAGGGTACGTGGGTAAGACCAGGTCAGGCCCCTCCTAACCGTGACGGAGGGCCCCTTCGAACAGGGATGGAGGACCCCTTCAAATAGTGATGGAGGGCCCCTTTGAACAGTGATGGAGGCCCCTCCAAACAGTGATGGAGGGCCTCTCCTAACCATGATGGAGGGGCCCTGCTAACCGTGATGGAGGTCCCCTCCTAACCGCGATAGAGGTTAGAAACTATGAGTGTTTTGGGTGAAGGTTGGCGGATTCCCTTGCGGTAGCCATTATGAATGACTTTACGCCACCATTATGTGTAGGGCGAAGGTGTAGGCTTCATGCTTTAGGAGGGTACATCATTACCCTTTGTGCAAATGGTAAGCTAAGTACCAGAGTGACGGTAACGCTCGTTAGCATAGCGGAGGGTACGTCATCAAGCCCCCCAGTCTAATGTTATGCATGCGAAGAGTGCATGGCTTTAGACTTATCATTGCTTTGTTAAAAAAGACTTGGTAACAATTTCTACTACTTTTGTTTTGTCAAATCCAATATAAAAGTAGCTAGACTTGTTTTTAATAGCCCACTCTATCGTGGTGGATACCCCATTAAGCCCCCTAGTCTAATGTTATGACTTCGTAGGAGGCATGAGATTAGATTTAAGTAGTCGTGCAACCCTTCTTATATAAGGAGCGCCTATATTAGGCTCTGTCAGGCTTCTGTACCTGATCCGAGGATCATGGGAGTGTCCCATGATTTTAGGTAAGTGTTTGGTTAATGTTCCACGATCTCTATCTTGGCGGGGAAGCCTTGATAAACGTGGGTTTGACTTGGTCTTATGAAACCTTTAGGTTAGTATCTTCGAAGAGCATACCCCGAAGGGCTTAAGGCTTCGATTGGCGAATTCCAAATTGGTAACTAGATCAAAGATGATTAGTTTTACGCCATTGAAGATTTTAGGAGGTTTGCCAAGTGTGTCGGAATGTAGTATCCGAAGTGAGTATGAAGGGGAGACCTTCAAACTGCACGGAGGGTATATCATCAAGCCCCTCTGTCGAAAGTGATGCATACACTTCAAATGTATTTATTTTGACTTAAAGTTAAAAAGAAATACTTCCTTATGAAAAAATCGAATAAGGATTAATCATTAAGTAATATAAACCTCGAAGGTCGTATATTTTGTATGTATACGAAGCTTACGGCTTCATTTAAGCAAAGTAGTAGTCCTTGCACGATTTACTTACTTTCTTTGCTAGGCTATGGCCTTTATGAATGTTAAAATAATATCCCTTGTTTAGGATTTTAAGTATCGTAGGTGGGAAGTGATTTCCCTCACCTTTTATGTTTATGCTCTCTGGGCTTCGGCCCTTCTATGAACAATTTTTGTTTGTCTTATGGGCTTCGGCCCTATGCTATGTATGTTAGCATTATTTTAATCTACTAATGAGGGACGGTGTCCCACTTTTGTTATCATGCTTCTCTTCTCTAACGTTATTTATTAACGTTAATATACAACCTAAGGCTATAGTAGATAGATAACCTTATTGTGTGTACTTTGAACAAATACTTTTATCAATCGTATAATTTAATTGCTGACAGAGGGTTGCGACCCGCTCTGTCTCTATCCTTTAAGTGCGAAGGGCTTCGCATACCCTAAGACCATTTAGGAAAGTTAATGTGAATTGTGTTGGATGTTTGATAACATACAAGATATAAGTACCTTGTATCATCCTTCGAACATTGAACTTGTAAATACTTGGCTGAGTAAATCTTTGTTGTTAGTTGTAACAAGAGATTCGAGGAAAACATGTTGTATCATTAAGTGGGTAGGGGAGGATTACATCATTTATACAAATGAACACTAAGACGCCTACCATTAATGCTTTTTTCCTGAAAGAGAAGAATGTGATACATGAATTGAAGTAAGTTTTACCACTATGTAGATGGAATGAGGTTATGTAATTGTGTCTACGTAGACACATATAAATTATGTGAACAGAGGCGATGCTCTGTAATCGTGTCGACAGAGACACCTATGAATCAGAGGCTACGCTCTGTACTTGTGTAGACAAAGGCTTATGTCAGCATATGTGATGCTCCGTAGCTATATCGACAGAGACTTATGTCAACATGTGTGATGCTCCGTTATTTCAAAGTATATGATAATAGTATATAAGTTCCATGAGAAAGTTTATTACCATCTAGTACGCGAATGTAAGTCTGTGTCATCTCAATAGAGCTTGTGTGAAATGCCTTGTCAAAAGAGGCTTTGTCTACAATGGACTTATCATCACGGGTGACATGGTAAAGCGTGGTAGAAATTTACTTAAGGCTTATTCACGATCATCATGTATTTAATATGCATGGATTGTGTTTTATGCTAAAAGCAAAATTAAAGCATTAACAGAGGTTCTAGGAACATAGGTATCATCCGTCAATGTTGTAAGATCTCTAATGATCATTGTATCATATGCAGAGATTCTTTAAAATATGGTTTATAGTGTTCAAAAAAAGTTTAATATGTAAATAATATGTTTTATAGTGAAACAGAGGTAATATAGAGTATCAGTTTCGTAGAAAACATACCAGATTGACAAAGGGTATCCTTTGTTATTGTTGCACGGTCTTTGTTGCCTATCTTGTGATAGGCTTTGTGCGAAGGAAGGCTCTAACCATATTTGAATGTCCCATTATGTGTTCCAATTCCTTAAATGAACCCTCACCAAGGTTTCAACGTTAGTTGCCATGAATACTAGAACGAAGAACTATTGATTTCAAGCCTTCTCCTTCGAACAAACCCGGGCAGAGGTTGTGCCAAAGGCTACGACGGAGGCTGTAATAGAGGTTGTAGGCTGCTGTGAGGGCTGCAACAAAAGCTACCATAGAGGTTGCAGGCTGCTACAAAGGCTACCATAGAGGTTGTAGGCTACTGTGAGGGCTGCCACCGAGGTTGTAGGTTACTGTAAGGGCTGCAACAGAGGCTACAATAAAGGTCACGAAGATTACCACAGAGGTTGTTGAATTCGACCTTCCTCTTAAAATGAACCCAAACAGAGGCTCCTTCTTCATAATAGAAACCCAAACAGAGGCTCCTACGAAGGTTATTTAATTTGAACCTTCTCCGTAAAATGAACCAGGAAGGAGGCCCCAATGAAGGTTACTGAATTTGAACCTTCTTCGTAAAATGAACCCAGAAGGAGGCCTCTATGAAGGTTGTTGAATTTGAACCTTCTTCGTAAAATGAACCTAGAAGGAGGCCCCTACGGTTATTGAATTTGAACCTTCTTCGTAAAAATGAACCTAGAAGGAGGCCCCTATGAAGGTTACTGAATTTGAACCTTCTTCGTAAAATGAACCAGGAAGGAGGCCCCTATGAAGGTTACTGAATTTGAACCTTCTTCGTAAAATGAACCCAGAAGGAGGCCTCTATGAAGGTTGTTGAATTTGAACCTTCTTCGTAAAATGAACCTAGAAGGAGGCCCCTGTGAAGGTTACTGAATTTGAACCTTCTTCGTAAAATGAACCAGGAAGGAGGCCCCTATGAAGGTTACTGAATTTGAATCTTCTTCGTAAAATGAACCTAGAAGGAGGCCCCTACGAAGGTTGTTGAATTTGAACCTTCTTCATAAAATGAACCAGGAGGAGGCCCCTATGAAGGTCATTGAAATTTGGGCCTTCTTCATGAAACAAACTGAAACAGAGGCCCATATGAAGGCTCTTGAATTTGGGCCTTCTTCATAAAACGAACTGAAACAGAGGCCCATATGAAGGTTGATGAATTTGAACCTTCTTCATAAAACGAACTGAAACAGAGGCCCATATGAAGGCTCTTGAATCTGGGCCTACTTCATAAAATGAACTGAAAGAAAGGCCCCTGCTTCTCCAATTCGAATCATAACACAAGCCATAATATGAGATAAAAGTGGAGACTTTAGTGGTGTTTCCATGTGGTAACAAGGATGTAGGGAATTGCGGTTGAGATTGACCGTTATTTATCGAAAACGGTTATTTGACTCGGTAAAACGGGACTTATTGTTGCGTGTCCCACGGATAGCGCCACTGATTGTACAAATAGATGCACATACCAGGCCGTCAATGGTGATTAACGGAATTAGGATTGATGGTGGTGATGCCGAGTGCAAGATAACCTGAAAATAAGAAATAGAAGACACTACGTTAAGTGATTGCGCAGGGGTTGGACCCTGCGAACCACCTCCGACGTGTAAATAAGTATTTGGTATGATGAGTTTAAGAGATAATGTAGTAAAGTGACGTAATTTAGATTGCATACCAGATTTCTAGCCCGTCCAAGACTATTTATAGGGTTGAAAATAGCTTTGGAGAGCTCTTGCACGTTTTTAGGAGATCATGGGGGTGTCCCATGATTTTAGGAGATCATGGGGGCGTCCCATGATTTGTGGTAACCGCTAGGGCCTAGTGCCCCACTCTTCCTGGTTTAGCGGGAAGGCTAAGGAGAAATAGGGGACGTGGGTAAGACCAGGTCAGGCCCCTCCTAACCGTGACGGAGGGCCCCTTCGAACAGGGATGGAGGACCCCTTCAAACAGTGATGGAGGACCCCTTCGAACAGTGATGGAGGGCCCCTTTGAACAGTGATGGAGGCCCCTCCAAACAGTGATGGAGGGCCCCTTTGAACAGTGATGGAGGCCCCTCCAAACAGTGATGGAAGGCCTCTCCTAACCGTGATGGAGGGCCCCTGCTAATCGTGATGGAGGTCCCCTCCTAACCGCGACAGAGGTTATAAACTATAAGTGTTTTGGGTGAAGGTTGGCGGATTCCCTTGCGGTAGCCATTATGAATGACTTTACGCCACCATTATGTGTAGGACGAAGGTGTAGGCTTCATGCTTTAGGAGGGTACATCATTACCCTTTGTGCAAATGGTAAGCTAAGTACCAGAGTGACGGTAACGCCCGTTAGTATAGCGGAGGGTACGTCATCAGTTCTCATTTTTACAACTTTAAGAAAGTTCTCACATTATCATTCCCCTACATATATATATATATATATATATATATATATATATATATATATATATATATATATATATATATATATATATATATATATATATAGTTAGGATCAAATAGGAAAAATAATTAAAATAGGAATGATAAGAAGTAACCACAACCAAACATTTCAGATGCACCTACAAAAGTGGATGCATCTTCCTTCAAAATTTCCTTCATAATTTGAAATGTGTGACTATAATTTTTTCTTACCCTTTTTATTTTAATTATTCTTCTTACTTGATCCCTTATATATATATATATATATATATATATATATATATATATATATATATATATATATATATATATATATATATATATATATATATATATATATATATATATATATATATATATGGAAAAACATAGCTACATTACAAATGTAGTCAATTGGCTACATTTCCTTTGAAAAAAGTTTTAATAATGTACAGTTTAGTCCCTACAGTAATTCCCTGACACATATTTTCCCCCTGTCCCCACCCTTTTTTTCAAAGGAAATGTAGCCAATTGGCTACATTGTATTGTAGCTATGTTGTCCCCATATATATATATATATATATATATATATATATATATATATATATATATATATATATATATATATATATATATATATATATATATATATATATATATATATATATACTAGCAGGGTACCCGCGCGTTGCAGCGGCGGGTACCCTGAAATAAAATTTTTCGATGAATAATGTATTTTAGTTTATTATGTTCTTTATAACAATAAATTTACGGATATTAAGAATTTCGTATAGCCCGTGCCCGTTCGGGCTCGAGCCCGTTTGGTCCACGCCCGTTCGGGCTCAAGCCCATTTGGCCCGTTGCCCGTTCGGGCTCGAATATTTGTATAATGTGCTTTATTATTTGTAGTAGTGAAATTTAATGCAGGAATTGTGTTTAATTTGGTTATACAATATGCTTGATAATTTGTATTTCTTATGTAAGAGGTGTTTTAATAACTGTATTAATTGTATTTATTGACCAGTTAAATAATTGACTACATTAAATAGCATTAATGTGGTGTTTTGTTGTACACTATACTTCTTGTCTTGTATGTCTGAAAATTATGTGCATTAAAGTGTTGTACACTATGTTTCTTTTCTTGTAAGTAGTAGTCATTATAGTCATTAATAACATTGACCACTTTAATAGTATTAATGTTGTAAGTTTGAAAATTACATCATGTTAATTTTGTTGTACACTACGCTTATTTTGTTGTAAATCTGAAAATTGGTTGCAGCTATTGTACATTGTGCTTAAATGGTTGTACTTTTTGGTGAAGAGGTGTTTTTAATAGCATTAATGTTGTTTGATAGAATTTTGGTCTTAAAATGACACCACGCTTTATTTTGTTGTACAATATGCTTACTTTGTTGTAATTCTAAAAATTGTGTGCATTAAAGTGTTGTAAACTATGCTTAATTTCTTGTAAGTCTTAAAATTTTGGAGAGAGAGTCATTCATGCTTTATATGCAATATATATATATATATATATATATATATATATATATATATATATATATATGTATATATATATATTCTTCTTTTTAGTTATCCAAATATACATATACTCACTAAAAAAACCTGTGAAATTCAAGGACAATTTAATGAAAAGTTTAACAATAAAATATGCATATACATTGAGTAATAAACACAGAAACATGTGACATAAGTCCGGATAGGAAAAATATGTGTTTTGCAAAATGATTGCAAAATAATAAATAGATAGGAGTATTATTAATTGTGTTAAGAAGAATTGCATATGTGTTTGTAATCAACACATAACTTTATGAACAATCAATCTAACCCTAAACCTAATGTAGACCTTAAACTTACAATTAAGTTTAGGCCTTAACCTATTAATTTAAAATTCCCCTGCAACCTGCACCCTGCACCCTAAACTTTAAAAAACTTTAAAAAAGAAAACAGTAAAGCCATAAAAGATAAATAGATCGGGATCCCTCCGAATTATCGGTGAATAGCCGATGACCAGCGAATAACTATTTCGTGGTGGTTTGTACCTAAAGCTCCGATACCATGTATTTATGATCAACACATAGCTTTGTGAACAAACAATCTAACCTTAAACTACAATTCGGCTTGAGCCTTAACCTAGTTATCTAAAAATGATAACATGATATTTTAGTCATTACGTAATAAAAATTGCATATATATTCATAATCAACACATAGCTTTGTGAACAAGGAATCTAACCTCGACCCTACAATTAGGCTTGGCCTAACCTAATCATCTGACAATGATAACATGGTGAAAGATCTAACTACGGAGTAATTGTTTACATAAACGTAAAATAACAGAAAGTTCATATTGTACGACTCTTGTTGTCCATTCCTTGTGTCGATGAACATAAATCCTGGTAGACAAATTTGTCACTAAGAGAGAGCAAGTCATTTGCACCTCCACTTCAAGTTGGTAAATCAAATGTGGCACCTGTAAGTTTTAGTTAATAAGCCTATAAAATATTTGATTAATCAAAGTTGGTGACGATTTTTGAATATATTGTTATATCTTTGATCGAAGATTTAAATTTATATGAGCTCTTTATAGACAATATTTGTTATGTGATTTGCAGGGCTGGGTTTTCGTTACCCTGGGCGAGAACATATAAAAATGCCCCTATCTAAATCAATAAACGTTAATTGTTTAAAAATGTATTATATTTATCACTTTTTGTAGTTGTATGTATCATTGTACGAATATGATTATTTCGTGCGCATTTTTTCAAATTTTGGTTATTCTGTGTACTGATTGATATATTTTTTTGGAATTGAATCAAGTATTTTGGTTTTAATGTCGCCCGCACTGCCCATAGCCAGGGCCGGCCTGGTGATTTGTAATGTTGCCATCTTCCTCATGACAATCGTCATGCCCATTTTGGTTAAACACGAGACGCGACAACATATAGTTGTCTTAATCTTGAAAACAATTTCGAAATATGAGATCAATAACATATATAACTAATGCATGCCAAAATAGATTGCCTCAATTAGGAAAAAAAAAAATTGTATGCGCCTTATTTAAAAGTTTGTAAATATGCTATACCACTAAAATGATAAGATGAAAATTCTAAATAAATTGATTCAAGAGGTTCTAATCTATACAACATATAGGCTATGTTAGACGATATGTAGCGGTAGTTGTTTGTTTAAAAAAATGTGTTTGGTAACGTAGCTATAACTGTAATTACAAAAATGTAAAATTACAAAAAAGTCATATACACATTAAAATAAAATAAAACTGGATAAATAAATGAGGGTATATATGTAAGTTCAGAAACCAAATGCTTGGAGCAACTCTAGAATGCTTCTTCAAGAAACATTTAAATTGGAGCAGTAACATAATATTCAAACGCTTGTTAAGGTGTTGCCAAACAAGCTTTTCATCTAAAATGCTTACCACTTGTCGCTCTTAAACGCTTCCAAATACTTGTTGCCAAACATGACCATAAAGGGTTTACTCTCATTTCTTAAATCTTGAAAAAAAAAAAAAAAAAAAAAAAAAAAAAAAAAAAAAAAAAAAAAAACTATTGATGTAAACACAAGAATTGTAAGTCAATAAAAATTTGAATTAAACTAGTGTAAAAGGTTGTTTTGTCTTCGTCAGACTTCTTCGTGGGTATCCAGTGATAGCCTTTGTAGGCGTCCAGAAAACATTTATATTTGAAGCCAGAGAGCGATTCTACCTTCCAATTGATTGGGGGTAGTGGGTATTTGTCCTTAGGGCATGCTTTGTTTAAGTCTGTGAAGTCGACATACATGTGTCATGTCTCGTTACCTTTTTTTTACCATTACTTGGTTTAAGACCTAGGTTTGAAATTTGACAGGTCGAAGGATTCTTGCCTGGACAAGTTCTCTGATTTGAGTAATCATTGAGTTTGATCTTTCCAGGGAGGTGGTTCTTTTGTTTTGCACAATTGGTGGTGCGTACTGCTTAAGCCCGAGGCATCTTTGGCGAATTCTCTAGGAATGCCTGCCATATCGGCTGGTATCCAGGAAAAAACATCAAGGCTATTGGATAGCAGTTGAATGAGTTGATTTTTTTACCTGGGGTGGGAGGTGTTTTTCAATGACGATTGGCTGATTAGGGTGCTTCTCGTTGTTTACCACATTTTCTTCGTTTTCGTTGTCTCAAGGTAGATCTTCCCATTGCATTTCTTTGATCATCATGTTTTTCAATGATGATGTTAGCTCTGCATCCTTGCCTAGATAGTCGCTTTCGACTGTGGCTAACCATGACTTGGCCGGGAATTGCACATGTGACCTGATCGTTGACACTTGCGCACACAGTTATTGTGTTGATGTTCTACTGAACAATGTAATGTACTTTGAACTCGACTTAACGATGTGGAATTCCATGACAACTATTCGAGACAGTGGATGAGATCTTAATGTCGCTTTGTAGGATCGAAATATATATTGATTCTTGTGATTCGGGTGGTCTAGGGTTGTGGAAGAAGATGAGTACCATGGTTGGTGTTAGAGATAGGAAGATGTAGAGAGAGGTGGGAGGATTTCTTGAGAGAGAAAGTAAAAGGAAAAGAAAAGTTGAATGATTAGAATCTCCACCCTCTCCCTTGGTGGGAGAGGGCTTATATAGTACAGCTATTTTGTGCTCCATGAAACGAGCTGTAGAGTGAGCTGACAGTGGGTAAAGACCCGACCCACTCTACGAATACTATTTACATATTATATAAACTAGACTACTACTAATAATAATAACTAAGTCTACGAGCTATCTTAATGCTAATAGAACATCGATTACATCAATTAGGTGACCGAGACTTCAATAGGAATAATCGTATTCCTAACAATCTCCCCCTAAGTGAGGTCACCTTTGAAAATTAAGCTCTTTGATCTTCAAGCATTTTGTCTTCAAGACTTGTCTTAATAGCTCGTAGACTTTGATTCTTCAATGTTGAAACTTTGTGCATTCAGCAGAGTTAGTTTGATGACCGTTTGATCGTCTTGGATGATCTTTGAGTATTCTTCGACTTTGTCATCCAATATTTGTTTCCAAGTCATCTTTCAGCAATATGTTTCCTTGTGATGTGATAATCTTAGAGCCGACATGCTCACACTATTTGGTGTCATGATCCTTAGCATCAGAGTTAGCAGAAGCCGTGTTAAAGGTCTTTTAGGTTGATCATGACTTTGTTGAATTGCAATGATGATGTAGTGTGAACATGCGGTATAGGATTGGCATCTTTTCAACGACCAGCTACAGCATTCCACAGTTACAACCGCCAGAAGTTCCAAGACCGTACCTAATCGAAAACCCACAGAGGGCTTTTTAAGATCGTACCGTAGCATATCAACGATTAGGTGAGTCACTAGAGATCACTCCACGACTGTAGACTGTTTGAACCCGCAACCAGCCACAGCATTCCACAGTTACAACCGCCAGAAGTTCCTGCATACGACAGTTAGCAATAAAACGTCCGGTACTTACAGGTTTGGACTTCGAGATTGTTAACAGCATAGTGTGAAAACTTTCTCTAATCCTTACCAAGACCGTTCCTAATTGAAAACCCACAGAGGGTTTTTTAAGATCGTACCGTAGTATATCAACGATTAGGTGAGTCGCTGGAGATCACTCCACGACTGTTGATCATTTGAATCCGCCGCGACCACTAAGCGTAATCCACGAGGAATTACCTAAGTGACCTGCTTTCAGGGCTGCTTGATGTTGACCCTGGCAGGAATTTCCATTCAATCATTGGGAGTTACATGAGTAACATCCCTCATAAATGTTCTGGCAGATTGCTAAGATCTGCGTTGGACTCATGAGATTACAACTGGTGTCCTTAATGTTGAACAACCATTGTAGAAATAATTCGTGTCCCTATGAGATCTTATTATGCATCTCGAGGCTCTAGACTCAATAAGTGCATTTGGTTTTCCTATGCGGAGATTAGGGAGAGGTCTCCTGCTTCAATATCAACCATCTCTAAGAGATAAGTTGATAGGTTACACCGGTTCCCCGTGAGAATGAAACAAGCTCTTTTAAGAGAACTTGAGTAGCTTAGAAGGTTAAGTGCAGCGCGTCACTGGGTCCATGACGTCTTGATTTCAATACCGATGTTGCCTTAGCAATCATCAGTAGATTATGAATTGAACCCGGTTTCTGCCCTAAGGTTGAATAAATGGAGGGCTATTTCTTTTCACCCTTTCTCATTTCATTTCTTTTTAATTCTTCAACCCCTTCTTTCTCCATTCTCACATTTCTCCTTTTTTCATAATCATACCTACGGACTTTCTAATACTATCTAGATGGTATTGTCCATGGGTAGATCCCTCCGGCTCTGGCGGATCATAGGACGGTTTTCCTAACCTTAGCCACCTTATAACTTCATGACTATCCTATGTTGCCGTAAACCAAATCATTGAAAATTTTCTCAACGTGTTTATGAGTGAAAAACACATTTTGTTAACACGTTGAGAGTTTTGCCATTTTCAAATGCTCCCCCTTAACATGTGCCCCGATGTTTTGAAAATAAATTTGCACATGTCGGGAAGAGTTGCACTTTAGAATTGGTCCACCTTTGGTAAACATGAACATGCATTCGAGACACGCTTACATCACTAGTTAGACTAGCTTGAAATTATTACCCGGCCTGGTCAAGTCCACAAAGGTTTCTCGAAACGGTACACTCTACTCAGACAAGTCCTCTTCGAGACACGCTTACATCACTGGTTAACCCAGCTTGAAATTATTACCCGGCCAGGACAAGTCCTTTCGATTGATGACTGTTTTTGTTTCGTCAATTCATTGGTGAAGTCTGAGCCTTGCTCACACAAGATGCTTGCCAAATCCTTTTAGTCAATTCGCTCCCCCTTAATATGTGCATCGATATACGAAAGAGTTTAGCACATATGGGCGAGCTTACATTTTCGTCCAAACATCACATTTTATCAGATTTCATATTTAAATCACATTCTCTCCCCTGATCAAAAATTTCATTCCATTTGAGATTTGTGATCCCAATTGATTTAAATAAGTTAGAAAATGCGGGAGAAAATGTGTCCAATTTAATGTTTTCTGATAATGGAACATACTTTGCTCCCCCTTAAACTAAGAGGGGGATTCACTGCTTATTTTGCACAAGACAACATTTAGGGCACCACCAGAAAAACGTCCAAATATTGTAGATCCCCACATGGCGAGATCGGAATAAGTATTGCTATGTTTTACTGAAGGTGGTGGAGGTGAAGTGTTGTCCTTGTTGTTGTTGCCGATGTTGTTGTTGTGATGAATTCTGAGCCAATCAATAGAGTTTGAACGTCTGAACACATGGTTCGAGCTGGAACTGGCACATTCATTTTGGCTATGGAATCTTCATAAGAATATCAACAAAGATATACATACATACAGATACTCTATACCTTAATAGCTACCATTCAGCAGCTTGCCACATAATAATACCAAATTCATTTAATCGAATCATAGTCAGGAAATACGTCAAACTACTATCTAGCATGATGAGCAGATAGCAATCATGCACATGGCACTTCATACAGATATCAATATTCAACTCAGGATCTTAGGAACATGATTCAAGCATGATAACATTATACCTAAGCAAATTCTGAGAACATATGCACAATATCAACAACACTTAAGCCGAAACAAGCAACATTTGAAACTCATTCACTTAGAACATACAAATGTCATAGGAGAATTCAAGAACATCAAACACCATTGGTTTTCAAACTTCTTCTAGGTTTTGAGTCTTAACGTATTTAGGGGATTATACGAGGATACCAAAGTAACACAAATGAACCTTCTAGGTACATAAAGCTAGGAGACTATAAGCAAGTTGCACATAATGTCCTAAACTTTCTAGCAACTAACACATTTGGCCATTTGATATAAATTTTAGCAAGATCCTCTTCAACTAAACCCCATTAACCACAAAACCAAGTATGAGTTAACAACGAAATTCGTTTAATGGTGTAAAATTTTAATTCACTCTCCCCCTCAATCAATGACCATTTCTAGTCGTTGATTGAGTGACAAAAATATTTTATGCAAATCCAAGACAAACAAATTTCATACAACAAATATTCACCAAGTGTCTCAACAAATAATTTTCAGAAGAATCATAGAATGAAAACTATTTGTATACAAAGAAGACTTCTCTTCTTTTTCAAGAAATGATGCACTGAAACGTACACCAGATCGAAGAAACATGGATATAAAGTAATCCATGCCTAGGTGAACATCACCCGGTTGGAGGAACAGCCGTCTTTAATGGCGACGTGCTTTCCCCAGAACGAAGCGCGGGTTGCTATCTAAAGTAATAGCAAGCCATATTTTCAGTCCGGGTTGCAGCCTGAAATGACTACAAGCCATAAGTTTTAAGCGCGGGTTACAGCCTGAAATGACTGCAAGCCATAAGTTTGAAGAATATTTTGAGGAACGACATGTTTTAGAAAAAAACTTTATTTGAAACCGAAAAACTCTTGCTCAAGCATATGTATGATTCCGTGTCATTATTGAATGACATTTCTAGAAACGTACATAATATTGATTACACAAGAGACATGTCGTGAGAAGAATATTTTTGTATTTTTTATGATTTTTCAGATTTTTATGGTTTTTGTAGGTTTTATATTTTTTTATTTACGTATTGATATAAGATATGTACAAAGGATACCAAACCAAAATCATTACTCCTCAGCTTCCAGACTTTTCTCCGCTTCCATCATTTGACATGCTGAAGAGTAACGTGAGCACATTTAACCAGGGATTAATTCAGGCATTACACTCTCCCCTAATTAGTGCTCTCCCCCAATCCTGACAACCTTTCTGAAGAACACCCACAATAGAAGGAAGACGAACACCCATAATATGAAGAGGTCATTTGATAACCAAATACATGCCGTCTTTAGTCTTCTATTCACATAGCGGAGAATGTAGAGAAGACTGTAGACACGACCTACTTCAAGATTGCCCAATATGGAGGAACAGAATACCAACCATCTTCATCTCACCAAATGCCTTCCAGTAACCTTACATATAATCCATCAGCCCGCAGCGCACACATGAGACGATAACACCCAACCGAGAATAAAGAATAGACTGACGACTCGACCTTCTTCAGTCTTTAGTATAACACCAAAGTAACAAGTTGAACCACTGATCATCTATAGAATGTATCCATCCTTGGATATTAAGCCCTGATCACGTAGACCTGTTGTGCGTCCTTGATGTACACATTCTCTCTCCCCTGATGGTTACGATTAATCATACCATGACGTAACAATGAAACGTTAATACCAAGGTGACAAGTTGAACCACTGATCATCTCTGCGGCTTTTCAACACCGGAATACACGATTAAGCCCAATCACGTGAACCTTTTGTGCATCCTTGGTGTACACATTTCTCTCCCCCATGATGGTTACGATTAATCGGAATCATCATCATTATGTGTACATGTAGCCTGATGACGTATACATGAAGCATTGACTAGAAACCCTTTGTTACTGATTGACTCAGCCCGTGAGACTATGTCGATTAGCATTCCATGACCATGTTCTTCAACACTTTGATAGAGAGGAAGAAGTAGTGTTGGAGAACCATGCATACCATGACCATGTTCTTCAACACCTTAATAGAGAGGAAGATGTAGTGTTGGAGAACCATGGTTTGTACGACTCCTGAACTGACGTATTCAGGAGTCGTATGACCATTTCTTAATCATCATCCAACATGTAGATTAATATTCACCCTTTCCCCCCCCTCAAAAATTGCATATGCCAGCCAACTGCAATTTTTGATGATTGAACTAGTGAATATGAATACCATCAACAGTAGGAAGCTCCACTTGACGGTTCTTGAGGACTGACATGTTGTTTATTCACCCTTTCCCCCCCTCAAAAATTGCATATGCCTGTCGAATGCAAGTTTTGGTTGAATAAGTGAATAATAGAATACTCCAATATGCGTCGATCCACTTGAAAACAGAATAAGCACGGAAAGAGCATGAACATGTTGATGAGAATGGCCATAAATAAGAAGATTCCTCTTCTTTTGAAGATAAAGTGCACTGAATCGTACACCTTTCTTTTCATTGATGAGCGGGGCCTGAAGAGTTGTCAGCAGACGCCATAATGTTGAAGTACGAGGCCTGCACTAAAGTGTACAGACGTCATAATGTTGAAGTACGAGGCCTGTACTGAAGTGTACAGATGTCATCTCTCTCTTTTCTTCTTCTCTCTGCTAACTCATTACCAACCCCATTATCATTCTGTCGGCTATATGTCGTGACTACTGATGGAGAAAAACCCAATATGATGAACTTGAGACTGAAGTAAAATAACCCGAACTTGTGACTTAAGCTTGCACTAACGTGTGACAAAGAGCGGTGTAGAGAGTTCGTGCAACATCAAATCCCTAAGTACTTTATACTCTTCAACCAACCAACCATCAAGTATAAGATGTACATCACCACTTGAATATCCACAACTACGTGTGACACTGAGCACTACAACGTAACTCCTTAAAATGATAGTTATTTTGTGGTAATAGAAGGAAGAATCCCAAAAATAACTAGATATCCAAGTCTTCGTCATTGTAAAGCTTAAAAGCTCAAACAAGGATCTCGAAGAATCTTCATCCAACCACCCCGATATCTTCAGATACTAAGTACACGCATCCGTGAGATTTCACTTCAACCTCAAATAAATAATAATGAATTGACGCCGTAGTCACATCTTGTGGTTTGACTGCCCAAATCTAGCCTTTTTGATGTTATGAGTGAACTTTGATAATGGTTTTATCCCGATCTTGTCAAACACACATAACCCCATAAAAATTTGTTGTAACCAATATGCCATGAAGAATGTCAAACTCATCCAATACATGAAGTAAACTCATTATCCTTCTTTTGACGTTGCAGCCGTAGCACCAGAATCACTTAAGATCCGGAAATGCATTTTACTTTGTTCTGGATAGTTCCATCTTCATTGGTAGAAACTGTGTCTCTAGAAGTGCCCATCAGAAACGGTCCTTCATCAATTGATTTCAGACAAATTTCCCCATTCTCCTTCCCTTGAAAGTAAAGTCAAAATCGTTGTGACCACGATTTGTAATCAATCTTATCGAGCATAGGAGGTCGGGGATCGGACCCAGCAGGTAGAATGTCATCAGTTGAAGCCGTAGTTGTCATGATGTAGTCTTAAACGGGATTTTACAATTCTAGTAACTTAAACCGAGAAATCGATTCTTTCCCGGGATTTTACTAAAGTCAACAGAAGAAACCGAAAGACGTAATATGCGGAATAAACTTAGAATGAGAACTTAGATAAGTCACAATTAGCACTAAGTGTCAAGTCACGACAAGTCAAGTTACAATAGATCCGATCGTAATAAGTCAAGTCGTGAAGATTAACTCACAACGTCAAATTACAATCAGACTAATCGAAACGACTTAAGTCGCAACAATTCACCAAGCGCAAGTAGTTAACAGATCACTAGAATCTCACAACTGAGTTAATCACTGGACACCACCACATCATTGAATTTTTTGATAAGTCACAGTTTGTACTGAATGTCAAGTCGCGACAAGTCAAGTAACAATATATCCGATCGTGATAAGTCAAGTCGTAAGAGTTAACTCGCAACGTCCAATCACAATCAGATTAATCGAAACGACTTAAGTTGCAACAATTCACCAAGCACAAGTAGTTAACAAATCATAAAAAAAAACTCACTGCATAGTCACCACAATACAAGAGCTAACCACTGGAAATATAGGTGACCTCTGAGTTGAAAAGTTCACGTTTCTCCCCCAATGATGGTTTCGAGCTTTCGGAAGCATCATTTGACGTGTACGACCATATACCCGAGAAGCTCTTGTGAAGTATCATTGACATTCTGTAGCATCAAATATCCCATGAGGATTGCTGATTACATCTCCACCTTTGAACTCTTTGGCAAACAACCCAATCTCGTATTCTGTCGGCTATTGTTGTGACCACTTGGTGAATTAAACCCGATATACCCATCTTGAAAATGAAGTAGAGTTCCCCAAATTTGTTACTTAAGCTTGCACTATTGTTGGAAGAACGGTGTAGAGAATTTGTGCACCATGCAAATCTCTAAGTACTCAATACTATCCTGACAAAGTATGAGACTTTTATCACCTCTTGCGATTATCCACATCGTCTTCAGCGTGTGACACTGAGTACAATAATGTAACTCCTTTAAGTGATAGTTAACCAGGTCTTCAACCATCCACCCCGACTGCTGGTAACTAGATAAACCAAGTCTTCAGCTTAAATCTTAAGCACGAGCAAGTTATCATTGAAAGTCATGCATCCAACCAACCCCGACTTCAAGATAAAATAAGTACACGCCTTCGTGAAACCCACTTCAATATCAAATAAGGGATACCCGATCAACTCCGTAGTCACTTTATCGTTAACGTGCAAAATTTAGCCATGAAATAAGTATCCCCGTGAAAGTTGGTGATATACCCTAATTCTTTAGATACCCCCTGTTTCGGTAAGTTAGGGTCTGAAGACTAAGGGTTTTGTATATTGAGATTTCCGTTCTAGTCAAAAAATGCATCCCCGTGAACTTGTAACAAAATACCACTCGTGTACCAATATCGAAAAAAATTGTATCCGATATATTTGTAAATACAAATGTTAGGATAACAATTTCTTTTCTTTGTTTACAAATCACGAGTAGGATAACCATTTCTTTTCTTTGTTTACAAATCACGAGTCTAGCATTTTGTAGCTCAGTCCAATTCAACCCTAAGAAATGATAACACCAGGGCCCAACAAAATTCCTTCAGCACGTATGGGAGCAAGTTTGAGGCAGTCCAACAAATCTAAACCAAATCCATCCAATACAAACATTCATACCCGGTCCAACAACGAGTTCTTATATCAGTTAGAGTCCAAGTCCACTTAATGATTTTGCAAAACCCAAATTCTGACCATAAAAGACCACTTAATAATAAACTCAACCCTAATCACACGCTAACAACAAATCCGCCCCCATCTCTCTCTTCTGCTTATCAATCACACAGACAACACTCACATATCTCATCATCAAATCTGCTTCTCTTCATCATCAAGAACGATCAAATAAAAAGAATCTCACACCATCTTCATCAATCACAATCATCACCGCACACATGAACAAACACTATGAATTAAATTTCCTGAAGCAATGAACCGTACACCCTTTTAATATTATGATTCTCATGCCGAAGAACTGAAGAAGGAACGGATTTTTAGTCTTCAAGATTATCACAATAATCTCGGGTAGGTTTGTATGGTGTTCGTTTGTCACCGATTGATAGAAGGAATAATAACAATCTTGTTATTGTGTCCTTCTAAAGGTTATCGGATATTAAAAGCTGAAGTATGTCTTAAAAAAAATAGATTGGTGATGATGTTCTCTTAAACGTGTTTAGATCTATAAAGATCCTTGGGCTTATAGTTCCACACGTTAAAGAAACAGCTGAGATCCATTAGTTTCATTTTCTCTTGTTATTTTAGATTGGTGATGAAATTGGTTCAAACAAAAAACAAAAAATCGTATACAGATTAGAAACTGTTTGACCTTTCTGAGATTGATTAGTCTCTTCTTTGTACTTGTTAAGGCTTGATGGAGATGAGGTTATGATATATGTGATGGTGTTGTTTGACGTGGGTTAGGATTAGGTTGAACTGTGATTAGAATAAACGTGGTCTTCCTCATTGCCATTTTATTTTATTTTTTTCTCATTTATTTACTTTCATCAATTGGACTGATGATGAAGTAAAACAAAACTGAGGTCCATTTGAGTTTATGTAGTATTTTGGTTATGGTCAAAGGTCTTTCTGCTTCATCTTGATTCTTTTTTATCTGAGTTAACCGCTAATCTAAGCTAACCGCTAACATGAGCTAACCGCTAACTTTAGCTAACTGCTAACTATCTAACCGCAACCATGAGCAAACCGCAAATCTTGACATAACCGCTATAGAAACTAGACAAAAAGGTCACTGTCTAGCGGTTTTGTCCTTTTACCCATTCAGTTAAAAACCAAAACACTACCAGATCCAAGCAACCGCAACCAAGAAACATGTACAACCCAGAACACGGCCAGATTCAGACAAGTATTCCGGCCATATGTTTCGACCACCTTTTGACCACAAGTATTACACGGGAATGGCAAAAAAAAAACTGTCAAAAAATGGGTTTACACACAAATAATTACATGGACCAAAGGACACAAGTAAACAACCATGTGAAAGCTGCTATTGAAAGGATATAACTTTTTGACCATTTTGACACAATAAAATTAGTATGAAGCTGTTGACCACCATATGTGATAATAAATACTAACGGATACAAAAAAAATGGTTACACAAAGGACAGCCTCAATACTAGGTACGAACCACTAAAAATTCAATTTTGACAAGGTAACATCACAAGAATCAACCAAGTAACAAACCAAGCTCTGATGCCAATTGTAGGATCGAAATATATATTGATTCTTGTGATTCGGGTGGTCTAGGGTTGTGGAAGAAGATGAGTACCATGGTTGGTGTTAGAGATAGGAAGATGTAGAGAGAGGTGGGAGGATTTCTTGAGAGAGAAAGTAAAAGGAAAAGAAAAGTTGAATGATTAGAATCTCCACCCTCTCCCTTGGTGGGAGAGGGCTTATATAGTACAGCTATTTTGTGCTCCATGAAACGAGCTGTAGAGTGAGCTGACAGTGGGTAAAGACCCGACCCACTCTACGAATACTATTTACATATTATATAAACTAGACTACTACTAATAATAATAACTAAGTCTACGAGCTATCTTAATGCTAATAGAACATCGATTACATCAATTAGGTGACCGAGACTTCAATAGGAATAATCGTATTCCTAACACGCTTCCAGGTGGATTATTCTATCAGGTATTGATCTCTCAGATGAGAATCCGATGAGTGGAACAGTCGCCGGACGGATTAGCTTTCTGATGTCATCAACGATGATCATACATGATGTTGACTGAACTGCCCCCATCCATGTAGATTCTGCTTATATTATGTGAGGTGATTATTGCTGTAATGACTACTCGATACTCAGAAGGATGAAACTCTTTCCAAGGAAATGTATCCTTGTCTGTCAGAGTCTAGTTTTCAAGTACCTCGTTGTTCCCTTTTTTCCTAGGTTCCATGTTTGGATCATGTGGACATCTAACGGTTGTTGAGTATCATGTTTGTTTTCGAGTTTTGGATGGTCGTGTTGATCGTCATGGTTGTAAAACGACATTTGTAACCGTGAATCAGAGTTTTTGGTGAAAATGAAGGTTTTTCGCATATTTTTCTACGAAAGAGAGATTAGATCTTTTGAAGTTTTTCGTCAGGAAAATAGGGATTTATGCGTTAAAACTTTTGTTTTTGTGGTTTGGTGAACAAACAGTGAAGTTATTAAGTGAAATACAAATTTTTCTAATGAACGAAAAATGAAAGTAGTGACTTGGTATTATGTTTCATATAGCACAGATGGCGCCATGTTTACTTAAGGCGTGTATTGGGGGTGAAGGTAGCCACTTGTTTGGTTTTCCACGTTCAGTAAGGACCCCAAGGTGTGAGTGGAGTTACGAGTTGGGGTAACGCTCACGAGGTGGCTAGTATGTGTAAAGTTTTAGTCGAGAATGACTTGGTCCATTTTAAGGAAATGGCCCATATTTATAGGGATGCATTTGGGGTTTAGTGCAACCCACATATGTTATCCAATGAATTAGGATGATCCACGTGGTGGGCATTTAAAGAAGGGGACAATGATGAAAGTGGCATGTCATCCTGGGTTTAGATTCATGGAATGTCTCATGCACGATATCACGTATCTATTTATCAGGTCTGACTTTGTTCGAGTTTGGCATGGGAAGGCGCTTCCCAGGCAGGTTGTGTCGAGCCTTAGCCTCAACAGGCATGTCTTGGACCTATTTCAAGTTTTTGGGCTTTAGCCAGTTGGGTTAGAGCTCAAATACGTTATTAGTATATACTCTTTATAATAAAATAATAAAATAAGATAAACTTTAATGGACGAGAACTTTTTGAAGAACCGTAGAGGGGGGGGGGGGTGAATACGGTTTCTTCGGCTTTTTAGATGTTTAAAAACTTTAAGCCAAAGAGAACACCAAGTGGTTGTACAATAATCCAACAACCACTACCACAATCAAAGTATATAAAGCAAGTAAAGAACACAACGATATATACTGGTTCGTGATGGGGGGTTTATACCATCCGTACGTCCAGTTGCGAATCCGCGACTCCGATACTATTCACTAGTATAATCCTTTCGGTGGACTACAAACCGTTACAATTCACTCCACCGATATTCACCAATATCGATTCTCACAAAGAAGGAGTTACTCCCCAACGGCATTCCGCCCTCGGAAACCACCCAAAAGAATCTCGCGATTCGACTTCACCTAAGGGTCACCAAGACCACTACCAAGACTTCCCACTGGAAGTATCAAACCCCAACTAGATCCCCAATGATCTAGGCTTGGTCACCAAGACACAAGACTTCCCTTACAAACAATTGAATGAATGAATGAATGTTTGTTCAATCAAGCCCTAACCTAACCTAGAGACTCGATTGTAATAGAAAGGGTATAAGTAAGAAGACCCTCGACACAATCACAAGAGTGGATTAGGTTCTTGTGATTCTTCCCTTGCAAGTAGATGTGTTCTTTCAAAGATGTAAGTGTGAAAATCAAGAACACAAGATTAGAGATAGAGAGATAGAGAGATTTGAGAGTGTTTAGAAAGAAAGAATCTAGAGAGAAAGAATAATGGCAAGAGGTGAGGAATATAAGAGGCAAGGGTGGTATTTATAGGCCAAGAACCCAACTTGGGAAAATTTTACCGAGGCCGGCGCGCTGCCCACGCGTTGACGCGTGGGTGACGCGCCAGACACTCTGGGAAAATTTTCCCAAAGCTTTGGGTGTTGGCTTATAAATACCTTACCTTGCTAAACCCCCAATTGTACTTCACACTAAACCTTAACATTAATCACTCTAAGGTTTACCAACTCAAATAGCCAATTTGAAAATCATTTGTGAAGTGTTTAAAGAGAAACCAAATTACCAAGGGTATAAGGTGTAGATAGGGTAATTTGGAAGGGGTAGAAGTATAAATCCTCACATGGCATAGAAAAGAGAGAAAGAATATGCCAAGGAATATTCCAATGCCTGGGGGGAAGAATGAGATGGAGGGTTGAGATGAAATGGTTTGAATTGGATGGTGGAGATCAAAGGGAGCCTCCCTTGGTTTTCAAACAATTTGGCATGTGTTGAATGTGGATGGTTGAGATGAGTTCATTTGAAATGAATGGCTAGGATCAAGGATGCCTTGTGTTTGGATTGAAAGAGGATATTCCAAAGGAATATGCTTTGCTTGAGGGGAAAGGAGAGATCAATGGTTGAGATGGTTTTGGTTTGAAATGTAAGGCTTGGATTAAACACATGTGATGGTATAGGGAGGAGGATGAGATGAATGGTTGAGATGTGTTGTAGTTTGAATTCAATGGCTAGGATGAGATGGAGCCTCTTTGAAATTCAAACAATTCCCATGTGTTGAAAATGAAGGGTTAGGATGTGTTATAAGGGAGTGAATGGTTGAGATGTAGTGTGTAAGGGAATATGTAAGAGTGTAAGAGATTGTGTAAGAGAATATTTGATTTGGATATGATTGGTTTTGTCTTTTGTATAAATGGGATTAGGAGAAGATTAAGACATAATCTAATTGTCATTAAGAAGAAAATATTTAGACAATTAAGATTACAAGTTGAGAAAATCATAGGTTACTTATAAGTTCAAGTAACACAACGTCGAGAATCCATAGTTTCATATCTCGTGACTTTCCACGACTCGACGTTCTCAACTAATACCTTGGTTCAAACAAGTTAAGTGCTTTGCCTTAATGTAAAGCATAACCCAAGTGGGAAAGGATGCGTTTACGCAAAGAGACCTTTGACTTAGTTTGACCAACAAGGGAGTAAACCCGTTACGTAATTAGAGAAGACGTAAGCACGGGATATGAGCATATGGATGCTTTAACACGATGTCACGTGAGATATACAAGCTCCCTAATGTTTAGAAAAGCCTTGGCAAGAGGCGATAGTTAGAAAACATGAGTTGGCGTTTTCCCGTAAATGGGTGTTTTAAAAGTAGGATCTCTCAAGTCTCAAAACTCGTTTCGAGTGTTCTCAATTAAGCACATAACATATTCATACCTGTATTGAAAGATCCACATTTGTCGGGTAAGGGGAAAGCCGACTTTCAAAATTCGTCCGGAACCATACAGACTCCTGGCGCGTCACCCGCGCGTTGACGCGCGGGCAGCGCGCCAGGAGCAGACATTGGCTCCGGCGATTTTGAGCTAACGTTTGTTATTTTATGTGTTTCGATGGTTTATTTGTCATCATTAAAACATAAAGTGATCTTGATCATGTTGCCTCAACAATCTCCCCTTTTTGATGATGACAAATAAAAACCGAAAGCAAATAAAATTACAAAACTTAGCGAAGACTAAGCGCGCCTTTGATGTAGCTTGCGACTTGACCTTTGCCTTGTAATTTGGTGAAGCCTTTATCATTTCTTGAATGGTCTTCACGCTCTTTCTTTCTTTCTCCCCCTTTTGTCGAATCAAAAAGGCGGGACTTCCAATCAAGCCAGGTTTCGAACTTGGGCCTGTGGGAAAAATGAGTAGACTTGTATATGCATCCGAATGTGCTCCCCCTTGAACATAGCTCCCCCTAGATCGTTGCTCCCCCTTGTTTCAAAGCGGGGATCCATGGGTCAAGAGCCTCACCTTTGCGGTGGCCTAGCTACACATAGACATCACAACATGCAACAAACAAGAAATCCTCACATGTGAAAGTTCCAAAATGGGTTAGGTTACCATTAGAAAACTTGCAACATGGGTTAGACCACAATATTATGTATATATATACATATATATATATATATATGTATATATATGTATATATATATATATATATATATATATATATATATATATATATATATATATATATATATATATATATATATATATATATTGTCCCATATGACTCCAATAACCATTTGTTGAGCATGACAAGGTTGAGGAAAGTGCATTTGCTTTTATCATAAAGATTGAAAGCTAGAGTTACAACAAGATTATGGTACCAAGAGATCCAAGAAACACAAAATATGCACAAAGCATCTAACAAACACACTTAAACAATACATGCTATAAGGAGACTATTTCTTGTGATCTACAAGATTATCCTCACATGTGTCAACACCCCTATCTTGATGTACAATGCATGTTATGTTTGATGCTAATGCTTGAAGCATTTTATCACCGTCATGGAGAGATTTGAGCATTTTACGGGTTTCTTCTCGATGATCCTTAATAGCGTTAAGCATGGAAATTGTGTTTTCGCAACAAATTGCATGGTTGCCTTCACGAAGTTTTGGGCTTAAGGGCTTCTTTATCTTTTCCCAAACTTCTTCATCACCAATTCCCCTAGTTAGGGGTGATGTGACTTGAACATTTTGTGGATTGCTCCAAACATCATCTTGCATTAGTTTTTCAAAGTTGATCCTAGGATATTGTTGTTGGTTGTTTAGCATAAACCACCAATTTCCCATCCCATCACTCTTGGTTGTAGCTTGAGGGACAACATTGTTGTTAGCAATTTCTTCACTTCCATTGTTTCCACTCAAGGAATTAGTGTCACTACTTTAGAGGATGAAATTGTCAAGAACATTGTTTGGAGAAAGTGGTTGGTTATTCATTTTTAACTTAGATTGAGATTTTAGGTGTAATGCTTAGACAAGATCTCTAATCTTTAAATAATAGTAGAGTGAAAATTAGATATGGGTGATGACTCCTATTATCCAACGGGTATTAAGGCAATTAGTACTAAGATTCCTCATTAGGTGTACAAGTTGTGAAGATCAAGAGGAAGAGAATATATAGGAAAGGTAAATGTGCTAAGATCACATGATCATGAGAAAAGCTATTCAAAGAGTAATGAGTGTTTTAGTTGATCTTAAGTTGTGATATGTGGACAAAATACACATGCTACCTACCATTATTTTTCAAGAATGCACCATAAATTGTTAAGCTATGCATCAAATTTTAAGCAATGAAGCATTATTCACTTAAATTTAGGAATGCAACATGTATTTTTCTCATAGGGTGAACAAGAAGAGCTAGATTCAAAATCTTCAACACAAATGTGAGTTGTGATGAATATCATATCTAATCTTGGAAGCTATGACAAGATCAATATTATCGAGATTAAGCAAGATAAATTGTGTCAACTTTTCTTGTTCAATGCACATTGTATAGACATGTAGAATCTTGGATATTATCAATCATTATTTGAATAATGAGTTGATACATATCTTTCCTCTTGAAAGACTTTTATTAGGCTTCCATCCATGCCTCCATATAAGCCTTAATCATGTAAACCCATAAGCTCTAATAGCACCTAAAAGGCTTGCAAGCAACACATAGACATTTTATTTTGACTTAAAGATTGTTCTCCTAAGATGCATGTTTTAACATCAAAACCTATCCCAAAGCAATTTGGACACTTGAAAAATGTCATGCCAAAAACCTAATCTTGTGTGTTTTGTGATCTAAGAGTCCTTTTATTCAAGTTATATTAACGACCTTTCTTATATGAACTCTATTAAAGATATAACATGCGGTATCTAGGGCATGACACCAAAACTTTTATGGGATGGATTGCTCGTCAAGCATTGCACGATTCATCTTTCTTAACTTATGATGTGTTCTTTCAACAATCTCAAGCGATTGAGAAGTGAACGGGCCCGATAAGTTATAAGATATTTCATGTTGTTCATAAAAGGTTCCAAATTGCATTTTATCAAATTCACTACTATGATTTGTTTTAATTGAGACAAATGAACAATCAATTAGGTTTTCAAGTTTCTTTCTTAAGATGTTGAATTTATTCAAGACTCCATCCTTGTTTTCTAAGAATAATATCCAAGTGTAATTTGAACAATTATCTATGATCTTTAAAGTGTAGAGGTTTTCTTCATAACTTTGGATCGGAGATAGACCATACACATCCAAATGAATCAACTCTAAAACCTTATTAGTTGTCACTACCTTTTAATTCCTATTATTAATCACTCCTTGACTCCCTAGACATGTATCACAATAATGCCTTTCAAACATAACAATGGTAAATTGCTTACTAGCTTGTCGGCAAGACCAAACTTCCTAAGCCGAGGCGTTGGGTTATTTACCATGTTTGAAATGCATATATTGTTACAAATAATCTATGATTAAAAGGTGTACAAATTGTTTCGTCTACGACCTTTAGCTAGTACAACACCATTTTTACTAATAGAACAATCTACTTTAGTAAATTTTACCTCACAATCATCATTACTAAGTTGACTTATGCTAATCAAATCAAAGTTTAGACCTCTAACATGCTCAACGTTGGTAATTACAATGGAGTCATGAAGGACATTACCTTTGCCGAAAATTTTGCCGTTAAGTTCGCTCCCAAAAGTGACATGATTCCCATTATACGCCGTGTATGATGTGAACAATCTTCTATTCCCGATCATGTGTTCAGTGCAACCACTATCCACTATCCACTCATCCGGTTGTAGATCACTTTTGAGAAAAACCTACAACAAAGATACAACTCATACTTTTGGTACCCATTGCTTCTTGGGTCCATTTTGGTTAGCATATGAGTTACCCAAGTTGAACATTCTTGGGTCTTGAAGTAAGACACACAATTTCTCAATACCAAAACTTGAAAAAGCGGACCAAGGATTATTTTGAAAACTATTTTGACTTTGATAACTTGATCTATAGTTATTATATCCTTGAGGTCTAAAGAAGGTTTGGTTTGAGTAGGAGTTGTCTCTTCTTTGATAGTTGTTATATTGGTAGTGGGATGTCCTTTTATAAAAATTCGTTCTTTGATAATTTTGGAGTGAAGATCTTTGGTTATATGGATTAGTAGGTCTAATATTGGGTGTAGGCAAAGGTGGTCTAGTATTAACTCGAGGTTGTGTATAACCACGACCATTATGATAACTTGAATTGTAAAGTTGTTTTGGTTTCTCTCTTTTTGTACCGGAAACTTGGTTACCTCGAGTGTTTGCAAGAGGATCTTGAGGAGTAATTGGTTTGATAAAAGTTTTAGACGATTCTCCAATTTCCCTCAGAGGATTGGCGCGCTTCTGGCGCGTTGACGCGTCGTGCAGCGCGTCAGCCTCGGAGAATTTTGGAATCTCGTTTTCTTTAGTCTTTACAAATGTTATTGGTTTTGTCAGGTTTATGGAAGTGATTTCTCCTTGTTTTGAAAATCCAAGACCTTATCTTGGGACCTCTTTTGACTAGCAATAATTTCTTCTAAATCATTTGTGCTTTTCTTAAATTTTGAAAATCTTAGAGACTCCTTTTGAAGTTTAGATACTTTAACTTTTAAAGAGTTAACCTCAAGTGTGAGTGACTCATAACTTTTACATGGTTCAATTACCTCTTTACAATGATTTAGTTTCTTTACTTCCTTTTCAAGTTCATAAACTTTCTTATTGAGTTTACTATGTTCTTGTTCAATGATGTGTTTTTCATTAAAAGTTTTCTCAAGTGTTTTTCTAAAATTCTCATTTTCCTCTTGCAAATCATTGATATCTATATTATTAAAGGAAGAAGAGTTTAGGGGTACCTCAAGTTTTTCTTGAGCCACAAGACAAGTAGCTTCCTGTGTTGGTTGATCTTCATCTTCACTATCACTCCACGCTCCTCCAACAAATGCCTTGTTCATTCTAGGCTTAGGGCATTCATTTATGAAGTGACCCTTCTCTCCGCAATTGTAGCATCCTTGTGTGCGTCTAGAGCTCTCACCAACTTTGTTGTCACCACTTCGACTTCCACCAAAGTTGTTTCTTCCATCATTCCCTTGGTTTCCAACTCTATTACTGCGCCTAAAGTTGCCGCCTCTTCTAAGGAACTTCCTAAAGTTCTTAGCCATCAAGTTGTACTCTTCGTCATCTTCATCACTTCCTTCATCGTTATCATCAGTAGTTTGTTCCCTAGTGACTTTAGCTTTGAGAGCTAGTGACTTAACCTCTTTCTTCTTTTCTTTAGAAACAACCTTGTCATTTTCTAAAATCATTTCATACACTTTGAGGTTGCCGATTAGCTCGTCAAGAGGAAGTTCCGCCAAGTTCTTGGATTCTTCAATAGCCGTCACCTTTGGCCTCCATTTAACCGGAAGAGCTCAAAGAAACTTTCTCACATGGTTCTTATTATAAAAGCTAGGATCTAGAACCGTGAGGCTTGTGATAATAGCATTGAACCGTGTGTAACCATTGTCAATGGTCTCTTCATCCGAGATCACAAACTTCTCATATTGTTGGATGAGTAAGTCGATCTTGCAATCTTTGACTTGTGAGTTACCTTAATGTGTGATGATGAGTGAATGCCAAATCTCCTTGGCAGTCTTGCATATATGAACTCTCTCGAACTCCCTTCGAGGTAGAGCATTGTAGATTAACATCTTGGCTTCATCATTCTTGCCAAGCTTTCTCCTCTCATCATCTTTTAGATCCGAGTTGGGCTTTTCAACTAACAACTTTGTTTCGGGGTCTTCCATCATGAACACAAAGTTTCCATTTTGAATAATTTCCCATAAATCGAGATCTTTTGACCTAACATAGGTCTCAAATCGGGTTTTCCAAAAACAAAACCCATCGATTTCTAGCAAAGGTGGTCTTTGCATAGAACACCCCTCAACATAGTTCTCTTGAGCCATGGATCTATACTCTACTTTACCAAAAATCTTAATTAGGATTTTAGATTTTTGGAAAAGAAGTTTTTGACTTAAAACGACTTCTCGGGAAGGCTTTAACGCTCAAAAACTTGAGTATACCGCTCTGATACCAATTGAAGAACCGTAGAGGGGGGGGGTGAATACGGTTTCTTCGGCGTTTTAGATGTTTAAAAACTTTAAGCCAAAGAGAACACCAAGTGGTTGTACAATAATCCAACAACCACTACCACAATCAAAGTATATAAAGCAAGTAAAGAACACAACGATATATACTGGTTCGGGATGGAGGGTTTATACCATCCGTACGTCCAGTTGCGAATCCGCGACTCCGATACTATTCATTAGTATAATCCTTTTGGTGGACTACAAACCGTTACAATTCACTCCACCGATATTCACCAATATCGATGCTCACAAAGAAGGAGTTACTCCCCAACGGCATTCTGCCCTCGGAAACCACCCAAAAGAATCTTGCGATTCGACTTCACCTAAGGGTCACCAAGACACTACCAAGACTTCCCACTGGAAGTATCAAACCCCAACTAGATCCCCAATGATCTAGGCTTGGTCACCAAGACACAAGACTTCCCTTACAAACAATTGAATGAATGAATGAATGTTTGTTCAATCAAGCCCTAACCTAACCTAGAGACTCGATATTAATAGAAAGGGTATAAGTAAGAAGACCCTCAACACAATCACAAGAGTGGATTAGGTTCTTGTGATTCTTCCCTTGCAAGTAGATGTGTTCTTTCAAAGATGTAAGTGTGAAAATCAAGAACACATGATTAGAGATAGAGAGATAGAGAGATTTGAGAGTGTTTAGAAAGAAAGAATCTAGAGAGAAAGAATAATGGCAAGAGGTGAGGAATACAAGAGGCAAGGGTGGTATTTAGAGGCCAAGAACCCAAATTGGGAAAATTTTACCGAGGCTGGCGCGCTGCCCAAGCGTTGACGCGTGAGTGACGCGCCAGACACTCTGGGAAAATTTTCCCAAAGCTTTGGGTGTTGGCTTATAAATACCTTACCTTGCTAAACCCCCAATTGTACTTCACACTAAACCTTAACATTAATCATTATATGGTTTACCAACTCAAATAGCCAATTTGAAAATCATTTGTGAAGTGTTTAAAGAGAAACCAAATTACCAAGGGTATAAGGTGTAGATAGGGTAATTTGAAAGGGGTAGAAGTGTATCTCCTCACATGGCATAGAAAAGAGAGAAAGAATACGCCAAGGAATATTCCAATGCTTGGGGGGGGGGGGGGGAAGAATGAGATGGAGGGTTGAGATGAAATGGTTTGAATTGGATGGTGGAGATCAAAGGGAGCCTCCCTTGATTTTCAAACAATTTGGCATGTGTTGAATGTGGATGGTTGAGGTGAGTTCATTTGAAATGAATGGCTAGGATCAAGGATGCCTTGTGTTTGGATTGAAAGAGGATATTCCAAAGGAATATGCTTTGCTTGGGGGGAAAAGAGAGATCAATGGTTGAGATGATTTTGGTTTGAAATGGAAGGCTTGGATTAAACACATGTGATGGTATAGGGAGAAGGATGAGATGAATGGTTGAGATGTGTTGTAGTTTGAATTCAATGGCTAGGATGAGATGGAGCCTCTTTGAAATTCAAACAATTCCCATGTGTTGAAAATGAAGGGTTAGGATGTGTTGTAAGGGAGTGAATGGTTGATATGTAGTGTGTAAGGGAATATGTAAGAGTGTAAGAGACTGTGTAAGAGAATATTTGATTTGGATATGATTGGTTTTGTCTTTTGTATAAATGGGATTAGGAGAAGATTAAGACATAATCTAATTGTCATTAAGAAGAAAAAATTTAGACAATTAAGATTACAAGTTGAGAAAATCATAGGTTATTTATAAGTTCAAGTAACACAACGTCGAGAATCCATAGTTTCATATCTCGTGACTTTCCACGACTCGACGTTCTCAACTAATACCTTGGTTCAAACAAATTAAGTGATTTGCCTTGATGTAAAGCATAACCCAAGTGGGAAAGGATGCGTTTACGCAAAGAGACCTTTGACTTAGTTTGACCAACAAGGGAGTAAACCCGTTACGTAATTAGAGAAGACGTAAGCACGGGATATGAGCATATGGATGCTTTAACACGATGTCACGTGAAATATACAAGCTCCCTAATGTTTAGAAAAGCCTTGGCAAGAGGCGATAGTTAGAAAACATGAGTTGGCGTTTTTCCGTAAATGGGTGTTTTAAAAGTAGGATCTCTCAAGTCTCAAAACTCGTTTCGAGTGTTCTCAATTAAGCGCATAACATATTCATACCTGTATTGAAAGATCCACATTTGTTGGGTAAGGGGAAAGCCGACTTTCAATATTCGTCCGGAACCATACAGACTCCTGGCGCGTCAGGCCGTCACCCGCGCGTTGACGCGCGGGCAGCGCGCCAGGAGCAGACATTGGCTCCGGCGATTTAGAGCTAACGTTTGTTATTTTATATGTTTCGATGGTTTATTTATCATCTTTAAAACATAAAAAGATCTTGATTATGTTGCCTCAACACTTTTTACGAGCTTGTTAGTGTCTTCTATATCAAAAACTTGTTAAAGTAGTTTTCAAAGTATTATAACAAACAATAAAAAGAGTTTTTAGTGATTGAATATGATATTTAATTAGTTGAAGAGTACGGTGAATTAAACTTTTTTAAACCTTGTCTTTTTTATCTTTTTTTTTTCTTCGGAAAACAACCATTTAAAAGGTAGGCATGTAAATAATAACGAGGTGAAGTCCCCGCTGCGTTGCGGCGGGTTTTTTCGATTTTTTTTTTTTTTTTTTTTTTTTTTTAATGGCGGATGTTGTTAGACTTCCCTTTTCAGAAAAAAAAAAAAAAAAAAAAAAAAAAAAAAAAAAAAAAAAAAACATATTCTATTCATTATATCAAAAGCGAAATACAATATAATGAAATCACAAAAAAGTCAGTTCGGATCCCTTACTATCTATTTACCCCATGTTTGGCGTAAGCTATTCGTACAAATTCTGACATTGTACCACATATAGTTTCCCTATCACAGGCCAACAAAGGTGCAGCAGAACATCTTTGTACCCATTCCGCATAAGCAATATGTTGTAACATCTATTCCTCGCAATGTTTAAATCCTGCAGGAACAATAATATAAACAACAAAACCAATAAAATTATTTTGCATTAAGACCAATGCACTTTTGCTTTCGTGCGTCTACCGGTAGATGGTTGTGTCGTATCTCAGTCATTTGCAAACTGGCAAGCCTAACGTTGGTATATCAATCTACCATTTGCAATAATTTTACCATTTTTTGACAGGCCTTTTTTGTCATGACATACCTAGCTGGGAATTGCTAGCAATACGCGGCTCTAATGCATTCGAATCTTGTCGTTATTTCTTCCAGCTAATTTTACAGCAATGGCTCACCGTCTGCCCAATTTCATATAAAGTTTAATGAGTTGCATATAAAATCTAGGATTTTGGAAAAATATGATCTCGGCATAAAGTTTATTTACTCTAACCTTATCAACAACTCAGATTAAACCAAAAATCACGTGAAAATAAAGTAATGGAAACAAAAAATCCCCAAACAATGAACCTAAAAACGCACCTTTAATTGTTGGTCACCAAAACTACTTAACACAAAAAAAAAACAATCCTCTCCTTCTTCATGTTCCTCATGTTGATGTTTTGCTGCATCTTTGTAAGTAGCTAAAAGTAAGAAATGGTGTAGTTCAAAACGTATATCCAATAACCAATAATAAAATGCTCCTATTAAAGAATTCATTTTTTGGCAAGCCTTGATCCTTGTAGTTTTGCTAAAGGGTTATTACACACAAATGTTACTAAAGTTTTCAAAAAATTTGCTTTAAGTTACTATAGTTTTTTTTTGTTCAAAGAGGTTACTCATGTAAACGGGTTCGTTTAATTAGGTTACTCATGTAAACGTGTTCGTTTAATTTGGTTACTCCCAAAGTTTGCTACCGGGTGTAACAGGTTTTCACTATCTTTAATTTACATTTTTGGTCCCTGTGGCATGGCGGGTATAACGAATTTAGTCCTTAGGAAGTCATTAATGTTTTCAAAGTTAGTATTTTGCGGATAATGTATAGGACCCGATATAAGTTATATCTTGGATTATATCAAATACATGTATCCTTATTCCATTGTATTACATATGAACCCGGTAAATTGATTTTATATGTATACCATGCCTTATTTAATTTCTTGATAACATTGACCCAAAATCGAATAAAAAACGAATCAAAACCGTCCCAAATCTATACCAAATCAAAAACGTTCCTATCTCATTCATTATATCTCTTTAATTTCTTGATAACATTCCGAATAAAAAACGTTCCTATCTATGCTTGATTTGCTAAACAATTTAAGTCGCTTATCATAATTTGGGTAATATTGTTCACATAAAATCATGAGATCATAAACTCATTTGATAAACACATGTTTCACTAGTTAAGTTGTGTCACAGAATTCAATGATGCACTTGCTGATTTAAGTAGTTTTTTTTTTTTTCATCCGTCAAGTTTGTCTAATTTAATTAAGAAATCAATAACTCATATGACAAACACATACTGTATTTCATTAGCCTTTTTTTTTTTGCTACACAGAGATTGTCTAATTTAATACTCCGTAGTAAGTTACACTGTCAACCAAAAAACATCGTGATCCATAAAGTGAAACGTCAAAAAATGAATACCCATATGTTAAAAAAAATATAATCCTACGAAAATTAGCAGAATATAAATAAAACCTGTGAAAATAACAACGATAATATATAAAATATATAGAATAGGATGAAAATAAATATAAATCGAAAACAACTTACCATCTCCATCTTTATGAAGTAGACTAAAAGCTTCCTTCAACTCAGACACACAGTCGTCGTTCAGTTGATAGGCCTTTATTTTTAAGATGGAAATTAGAAGGAGTTTATTTGTTTGTTCAAGATTTGTTTTGTTTATGGTTATGTAATTTGTAGTATATATATTATATGTATGCTGTGATTTTTGATGTTCCTTTGGAGGAATCAAAGTTTCACCATGGATGAGGATTAACGATGAGGATTAACAATTACGTTTTCTATTTTATTTTTTCTGGTGGCTGACTAATCTGTTTTTGATAAGAACACATAATACGGATCTCGTACCTACCAAAACCCTCGAAAGTAGGAAAACGTTTCGTTATCTTAAGAGGCCCGGGTACAATGGTTGTTGGCTTGAGCCATAGCCTTCGGCATGAGCATTTGGTGGGACAACTCACACCAGGGCAGGGCTGGGCTGGTAGGGCCTGGCGCCGTGGCCACCAGCCAGGGCCGGCCCTGGCTATGGGCAGCGCGGGCGACGGCCCAGGGCATCAAGCAACTAGGGGGCATCAATTTTTTGGTGTTCTGAATCAGTTCTACATGATGAAGTGGTGTTGTGATGATAAAATGGACAATTAACATGTTGGAGTAGTTTTAGAAAACGTTTTTGCCGAAAAAAACGTTTTGCCGGAAAAAAAAACGTTCCAGTCTCCGGTTAAAAAAAGAGAGAGTGAGGAGGATGATGACTTTTTGGTCATGTGAGTTATTTTAGTATTATTATTATTATTATTATTATTTGAACTTGGTCATGTGAGTATTGAGTAAAAATAAGCTACTAGAAGTACTATTTTGTCAGGTACTTGCATTGGGAAATTAATTTAATTATTTCTTTTTTCTTTTTTTCTTTTCTATTTTCTATTGTACAAATTTATTCCACATTTTGATATTACTTTTCTATATTTTCCGTAAGACCATTTTTTTTTTGAACGCATTCCGAAAGACATATATTTTATATATTTGAAGTTCTGCAAATTAATTGATTAATTTGATTATACTAGTATATGAATTGTAGATCATATGAATTGTAAATCATTAAGTTAATATGTAGGCTTTGTTCTCATGAAAAGTCATAGATAGTGTGTTATTTATTTGGCTAGTTGTCTAAAAATATATGATACTTGTCATTGTGTTTATAGGTGTGTGTATCATTATTCGAATCCGATTAGTTCGTGCATATCTTTTTAACTTTTGATTATTCTCTGTATTGATTCTTAAAAATACTTGATTCGATTCCCAAAAACTATATCAATGTACACAGAATAACCAAATTTGAAAAAATGCGCACGAAATAATCATATTCATACAATGATACACACAACTACAAAAAGTGGTAAATATAGTACATTTTTAAACAATTAACGTTTATTGATTTAGATAGGGGCATTTTTATATGTTCTCGCCCAGGGTAGCAAAAACCTCAGGACCGGCCCTGCCACCAGCTCACGCCGAGCAACTTTTTTTTTTGTTTGTTTCTTTTGGTGGGTTTCTTTCTTTTTAGTTTGTGTTTGTGATGTGTTTGTGTTTGTGATATGTTTGTGTTTTTGTGGTAGTGTGGTACTGTTGCATTTTTTTTCGTGTGTGTTTTGCAGGTGGATTGAAGGAAGAAGACAACCATTTGGCTCATGTGTTTATTTATTAATTATTATCATTATTTTTTTTTGTGTTTATAACCTTGTAGTATAATAGTTTACGTTATTAGTCCTTGATGTTTTATTTTTTGCAAATCTAACCCCTTTCAGGTTTATATTTTTATGTTTTATTTTTTCTTTGATGAAAAAATAACAAAAAAAAAGTGTCATTACTATATACTCTCTCCGTCCCACAATAAGTGTCCACTTTAAATTTTCAAAGTCTTTCTCATTCAACTTTGACCATAAATATTATTATTTGTGTTATATAATACTTGATGAAAATTATATCAATGAAAATACATTTAAAGCTCAATCTATTCATATATTTTTCATCAAGTATTACATAACACAAATATAAATATTTACGGTCAAAGTTGAATGAGAAAGACTTTGAAAAGTCAAAGTGGACACTTATTGTGGGACGGAGGTAGTATATAATTTTGCGTCGTTAAACGACGACACCACTGTCGTTTTGATTTATCCGGTTTTTGGGCTCGGCCCATTCCTGTTGTCCAGGCCCGTTACTTGCTTTTTCCTTTCGATGAAGATATAGATGTTATCCAGTCAAACCATCGGTTCTTTCAAAACTGTGTCAAAAAACTTTTCCCACACCCTCTGTAACCGACTTAGAATCTCCACAGCGGACCAAGATCACCATACGACGAGGAACCACAGTGCCGCTGTAAGTTGTTTCCGTTATTTTGTTTGTCAAATTTTATAATATTTTTGATTCTTCACTAAACATGATGTGTGGGTTAGTCAATTAAATGGTGGTACAATTCTTAACTCATATTCTCTTTTGATGGGCTAACTTTGTTGCAATGGGCTGCTTTTTTTTGTTGATAAAAAAAATAAGCTTGATCATTCGTTTATACATTTTTAGTTACTACGCGACAGTAATATTCATGCAACATATAATAGATACACCAAGACACTTCTGTGAGCTAACAAGTTTAATGTAACCGCCGCGTTGCATCGGGATAACCGTTGTTTTCGTAACACGGTATTCATTTTGTTTGCGAACGTATAAACTTGGCCGATATGTATTAGTTAGTTTACAACGCTGTTAGAATTATCGTAGTTTCATTTAGTCTTTCGGTTTTTTATAGTTATATACTTTTGTATCCATTCACTAAAATAACAACGTTAAAGTCCCGTTTCTGTATTTACATTACCACACTTTTTGTCTATAATTGACAGTTGTGAATTTGTTAGTCCCAACGTACACATATGGATGACAGAGTTACAGGCAACCCAATAAGCAAAAGGCTTGTATACCTAAGTGCAAATATTCTGATGACGGAACTCTCGCCGTTAGTCTTAAAAAAATCTAAGATATTTTTAAACTTATCTAATTGGTCAAAACTTTTACTTACAAAATAGAGGAAATTTTATTATTTTATGTTTCTTGAAAGATTATTTTAGAGACATTCGACTTTAGTCCATTGTGAATTATAATATATAAATAATTTAAACAAATAAAACATCTGTGCCGTATGCATTATATGAACAGCAAGCAACCATCCGGGATCATTCAACACAATGGTATGAACACGTTTCAACCTTAACCTTCGAATATGTATATGTGTATGAAGTATTAACATTTAAGATTTCCAAGATTTAGCCAAGGCTTAGCTCAGGACCCCACATTAGTTATAAAAAAAGATCACATGCCAAGTTTCTTTAAAAATGAAAAATAATAATAATAATAAAAAAAAAATCTGAACGGCACCACAAAAACTGGTGTTATGCTAGGAAGGGAGGTTTTGGTGCCATAGCCAAATGTGATGTCAGAGGAAAAAGGTGCTGATTTGGCATCACTTTTTTCACGGCACTACCTACGACACCAAACGATACCTAACCCTCTAAGTGAGAAGTATACAAATGGCATAGGGGTGTTCATCGGTTCGGTTCTGGGTTAATCGGTTTATTTGGTTCGGGTTGTTCGGTTAAAAAAATTTTTGGGGTCATAACCGAAAACCGAACCGAACCGAAGTTCGGTTCGGTTATGGGTCAAAACCGAAAACCGAAATTTGTACTTGAATTACACTATTTATATTTTTTTAAATTTAATTATATATATTTTTGGGAAAAAAAATATTTCAAGCATAAAAAAGTGTTTTTTATATTAGTATAAAATTTTAATGGATATTTTTTATATATAAAATAATATAAATATAAAAATATATATATATATTTATATAAATTCGGTTTTCGGTTCAGATAGCCAAACCCATATCCAAACCGAAAACCGAATTTTTAATTCGGTTCGGTTTTAACAAGTTCGGTTCGGTTATATGTTTGATTCAGTTTTTTTTTAGTTCGGTTCGGTTCAATTTTCGGTTTATTCGGTTTATCTCCCGACCCATGAACACCCCTGAAATGGCAACATAATCTTAACTACTTATAATGTGAAAATAGTCAAAATGAAATGTGAAATCCTTAACTTTTGGTCAATCCCCATAATGCCCTTATCAATATCTTAACTAAATAAAGAAACTTCAAAATAAAAGGCAGGCCGAAAAATATTAATTGTACCAATTGAATATTCGGTTAGAAGCTTGGCTGGACAATTTGACTTAAATAGGAAATACACCAATTGTTGAAAATACAATTTTGTCCGAAAACTTCAAAGCTTACTCCATACGATTCTTTGACACATTTACTATTCAAATAGTGAATTTCATATGCTCCCATCTCTCATACTCTCTCTCTCTCTCTCTCTCTCTCTCTCTCTCTCTCTCTCTCTCTTTTCTCACCAAATTGCATCGCTGCCAATTCGCCGCCGCCACCACCATCAACAGATTCCGCCACCAACATCACTGATTCTTGCAAAATCTGGTGGTGTTTGAGTTTCGGTGGTTTCATTGATGACTCAGTGGTCTCGGTGGTATTTTTTTGTTTTGGTGATGTTTTTTCACCCTTCTCGTTATCCTCCTCCATAAAAGTCATGTGAAAAATTAAAAACAAGCCTGTTACAACTTTACAAGGCTACAAGATTGCAAGTGCTATAACAAATAATCATCTTGAAATATAAACAACCTAATGCAAGGATTGCTAATCCAATAAGTGAATATCTCATCTAAAGAAATGCTGCTTTTTTTGCCAACAAAATTAATAATTAAATACAAGCTAACATTAACTTGACGAATGAAATATAAATCTTTGTTTAAGGTGATGTATCGTTTTTCATTCAAAAATAGGTTTTTATTAAAAATTCACAGGCTACTATTTTCAAAAGTGTTACTATATGTTAATTAATATTTTGAAACTTGATAGATAAGTAGGTGTATTAAATGTGATACATTTATGTGCTTTGTCTCCAAATTTGTTTGGCGATTTCAAGAATTTTGAGATCCGTCGGCTCTTGGTGGTTAAAGAGTGCTTGGAATTGATGTTTGTCATGGGTGTAGGTTTTGCTATAAAAGTGGGTGTATTAGATGTGCTTTGTCTCATAAGTCTATCACAAATAACTCAAAACCAATGTGGTTTAATCTGATTTTTAACCGAAACGGTTCAACTTGTTGAACCATCCGGGTCGAATCTGGTTTCAAACATTATGTTTAATCCTTAAATCCTTGATTTTTTTTTTTATTTTCGTTTATAACCCATTAACTTTTTTTTATCACAAAAATTTTCTGCCGCTATAAAATCTCGTTGCTATGCACGGGTACTCGTCTAGTAAGAATAGAAAGACGCATATGAGTCACGGCTGTTCCTTGGACTAATTAATTAAGTGGGCTAACCATTTTTCGCTAACGGGCTTAAAGAAAATATTTTTTTAACGTACAACCGACGTAGCAGATTAGATTATTTTTAGTGAATAGGGAATGAGAATCCTTTAAAAAAGTCACAAAACGGTTGAAAACAAAAGACAAGAGAAGAGATGTTGACACCAAGGTTTTCAAGATCGGGATCCTACTTAGGATCGATTTTGTCTTTGCAAGATCGAGATCGTAAGATCGGATCGGGATCTTAAGATTCTACCATAATGCATTTTTTAAGTATCCTTTGTAATATTATACAAATTTATAAATTATTATATACATAAACACAATTATATAAATATTTCATAGAAATGTTGTCCTAAATTATGGTTATGAAATGTATAAGAAGATTATAACATGTTGTTTTTTCAATTTTACAAAACACAATTCATAAATTTATAGTTTTTTAGTTTGCTAGTTCGAGAAAAGTAAGATCGGATCGGATTAGATCCTAAGATTCTATGGTCAGGATCGGGTTTCTATATGATCTTAAGCTTTCAAAGATCCTACATAAGATCCGGATCGTTTTTGCTTTGCAGTATCGTAAAATCGTAAGATCCTAATATCAGGATCGGGTTGACACACAACACATGAACACAAAACAGTGACCGACTAGGGTTTGATCACCATCATCATCATCATCATGTCAACAATGGAAGACATCTCTGTCGCCATAAACCAAATCAACATCAAGAAACAAACACTCCATAAATCATTCCAAAACCTTCAAACTATCATTCCCATATCCAACAACTGGCCTGACTTTGATTCCTACTTCACTTCCCTCCACTCTTCCCTCCAACACAAACTCACCCTCCTTCAAACCCGACCCGAACTCATTTCCTTCTGCCAAGACTCAAACGGGTCCGGTTTAAGAGGCTTCATTGCTAATGCAGATGACCCACTTGCCCTTTTGCCTCAACTCCCCGGCGCGTATGCTCACGCGCCTGACCCTGCTAGTATGGTTCTTGAAGCTGTTGCTGAAGGGTTTTACAGCAGTGGTGTGAAGAAAGTAACTGAATTGGGGTTGGTTAGGGGTGCTTGTTTGGTTATGTTGGAGGGTTTGGCTGGTTTTGGTGTTGGAGATGAAGTGAGAGATAAGGCGATGGAGATTGCGAAAAAGTGGTTCGGAAGATGTGCTTTGGGGAATGAGGAGGTTAGGGAGGGGAATGTGTTGGGGTTTTTGTTTCTTGTTGGGGTTTATGGGTTGGTTGATAGGTTTGGGATTGATGAGGTTGTTGATTGTTTTGTTGTTATCGCAAGGAGGCGACAAACGGTTGAGCTTTGTAGACGGATGGTTCCGAGTGATAAGATCAATGGTATTGTTCTTAGATATTGTTTCTTATTATGTGAAATTGTTTATCATTGCTGATTTGTTGTGTGAATATGTGATCTGTGCGTGTTTGTTTTAGATTGCGAGTATCGTATTTAGGAACTAGGTGGGAATGATGTGAATAGCATATGCCAACAAAGCTATAACGTGATGTGAATTATAGCCAGCCTTCAGGGCGCCTGTCCCGAGCACTAATGTCTTGTGGGCCAGGAATAGGTGGGTATTTGAAATAGGTAATGGGTTTGATCCTAACTTCCCTTGGTTCACGGTAAACACCTAAACATTGCTAGAGGTACGGTCCGTCCTCGGGGAAGGGTTGAATCGGGTCCAAAAGTCAAAGTCCGGGTTAGAGTTCCCGTCGAACCAACCTTTTGTGAACAAAGTTATAAATTTAAATTTTGATATTTAAGGGGGTATTTGGGTAAGCAATAGCGTAAGGACTTTTGCATTTTAAAAAAGCTCCAAATTTAGAGCTTAGTTATTGGCTTTTTCTCTTCAGAAATAAGCTTTAGAATAAACCTTACCTGAATACCTTTATTAGAATTTATTGTGTTTTGATAACACAATAAGCTACCGGGCACTGCAAATAAGCTTAGCCAAATGCCTCCTAACTTCTACGTTTTGTATTACACTAAGGAGCCAAATCTTTACCAAAAGTCAATATTTGACCATTGGTCCCCATTTGTTCTATGTGTGCTTATGAACAAATCTTTTATGTCTTACTTATATGTTCAATGCATTACTAATAGCTTGTTTTGGACCTCGTCAACTCTTAATATAAAATTGGTTTCAAGATTCATTTTTAATTTATGGAAATTTTGGCATCTTTAAGTTTGTTTTAACAGTATCGTCAATGCATCAAATCCAAATGTTATTATTTCATTCCTGCAATGGCTATGGATCATTATATCAACTTTATAGCTATTTATTTGATTTGTGGTTGCAGATCTTATTCAGAAACTGATAAACAAAGAAATGCATGTTACTGCTGTCAAATTCAGCATTGAATTTCAGAAAACTGATGTTTTTCCACCAGTTCGTCTCTTGGAAGAGCAGAAATTAAAGTCTATGAGGGTTATTGAGGACACACGACACACTAGTGTAAACGATCCTCATATTTGTGTAATTTCACCCCTCAGCTATTCCATTGTTTCGAATCTAAACATTACTATCAACGTCAATTATCTTTTCATATCTCTTTTTCTTATGTAGAATGAAGTGATGATGAAAGAAATTAACACGTTGAAGTCAATTATTAAATGCATTGATGAGCATAACTTACAGTCGGAGTACCCAAAGGATGGTCTGGTTGCACTTGTGAACAAACTCGAGAGTGAAGTGCAAAAGAGTAAACAAGCTATTGTAAAAATATCAAATGACGATTCCAGATTCAGAAAACAACCTACAAGTGAACATGTATGCAAGAAGCCAAAAGTAAATAAAGTTTCTCCAACTGAAGTGTCTGCTGTAGCGAGAACTGTACAAGATGATATGCAGATAAAAGAATCCCATTCAGAGGAATCAGATTCGGTGCCAGATCATGTTGGTCAGGACCACAGTTCTCCAGGTGGGTCTGGTCCCACAGATACAGGCCCGATTGCAAGTTCGTATGGGTTTAAAGTAGTAAATTATGGTTTCGTTGGTAACCAGATGCCCGCTGATGTTGGGTGTGGCTTTTATGTTGCACAACCAAATCCTCCATCTGCTAATAACTCCAATGGTTGGATATCAGATTAAACCCACTGTTTTTAGAACCAGACTGACATCGGGAACTCGAGGAGCTACCGGCTTGATTTGCTTAGCTGAATCGCCTGTTAGCGAACCTGTACCTGTCAATACTGACTACTACATATCTTTTTTTTTTTTGATTGTATATATTATGGGTTAACTATTTGTATTAATAGCATTTTACAATTTTAGATATATGTTGGTTCTACAAATGAAGCTTACCGATGTTTTAGAGGATAATATTTGTGTTTTAAAATGCTGATTAAAACGGGTAATTTTTAGCATTGTTGATACGGGCTGACTTCCAAGCACAACATTGCTATTTTTTATTACAACTTAATGTAATATTACACATTGTTACATATTACACATTTTGCGGAAGGAAAGATACTACAACTGCTACACCTAAACCTTACAAAGTTTGCTCATTGCCAAGCAGAAGCAGACACCAAAGCTCGATTCATCCATCCAAGAAACAGAGCCCCATCTCGCTCTTCGAGTCTGTACTTGTCACAGTAGTTCTCAAGCAGTGTCTTGATGGTGGCATTCACATATGAACTCAGAGGATATGGAGTGAATCCAGCTTTAGTAAAACGTGATCTCCACGAGCTAAGAAGCTCATGTCTCTCTTCCCTCTCGGCCCCTTCACACGCTAATATATTAACTATTTCACCAGCAAGACAATGTTGTTCTACATTGATTCGTTCTTTATGATCCCTTTTTAGAGTTGCATCAATCGATTCAAACATAGCTGAATAGTAGCTGAACGCCTCTTGAAACCGGTCAAAAAATTTAGCAGTGTTGACATTTGCTTCCTGCTCAACAAGAGTTACAATTTTTGGAGATAAGCTCTTGATGAGCCTTATCACTCTGTCCCTGTGATTTTGTGGATGCACAGTCTCATCTGGTAGGTGATGCAGCACCAATGCACAATTAACCACCAATGCCTCACCAGGCTGAACCCTAAGATGTTGAATCTGAATATCTGAAACAGAAACAGGTATACCATGAAATTCAAATGGCATTTTACACGATTCTGCAAGCTTTGCGAGTCTCTGGCCAACGATATTGAGTCCTCCACCCCTTGCGAATGCATTTCTAGAATCATCCATACCAGTGATCCTTAGCCTTGGTGGACCACCGGGGCGAGCTGCTAGAGCCTGGATTAGTGTCATCCATTGACCACCCTGTGCAATCTGGAAATCAATTATATGGATTCTGTCTTCATTCTTAATGGCTTCAGCAATTGCTCCATTTGCAGATAAGTGGCCGAACTTGAAATAAGGACAGGCTTCATAGAGTAACATCATATAAGAGAAAAGTTCAGCACCGGTTGGCTCTTTGCACTTCAATGATTTGCAGATAACGCTACCAGAAGAAGATAACCGAGCCACAAGCCCTTCCATCATGTAAGCTGCTAATCTTTCTGTAGGCGCACCACCTACTGACACCAAAGGGCGTAACATTGATATTAGCCCTTCAGCAGTTAGTGTTTTGTTTTCTGCAACTGCTTTAGCACATATAAAAAGCCCTTCTTTTAGGTCTCCTCTAGAAACCGCCCTTTCCATCATTTGGTATTCATCGTTGCTTGGTATCACATTATGTGTGTCACACACGCCCCAGGAACTAGACACATCAAACGACTCTGCAAAATCATGATCACTTTCAAGTATAGCTTGTATTTCACTAAGCCTGAGATGCAAATCATCAACATTGTCTTCCAAACCAGACATAGTTATTTGAGAGGTATAAGTATAGTCAGGTGAATGATACGGTTCAGGTTGGAAGGAGTGAGAATCTTGAAGTGATGTGGGGCTGCCATTTGAGGAGAAGCTGGCTGTAATAGAATTGTTAGTGAGTTCAGGTGTTTGAACCGAAAACTGGTTTACATCAGTCGAATATAAATTCTGATCCGTGTCCTGCTCTGTAGATGTTGTCCAGTAATACGGCTGGTTAGATTCCCCCATTCTTGTACTACCAATACTATGATTTAGTAAAAAAATACTACTTTCAGATCTCAGCTATGGGTTGTTCAGATCTGCACATACAAGTTGGGAAGATAACTGTGAGTAACTGAATAACATACAGGTTGTCTGGCTGATAACACAGTTAGAGGGTGTTTAAGATTGCATTTTGTAGGAATATATTAAATTATCGCGTTTGCAAAACCCAAAAATTAATAAAAACCTTCAGCAAACATTTCGGAAAAAGTGGCGTTTTCTTCCAAAAAAACATGAATCTTTGAAAAAGCAGGTTTGAACTTGGTTTTTGTAAAACAAGTTTGCAAATGCATAATTCTTTTTGAAAACGCAATCCCAAACACCCCCGAGTATCATTTGGGAAATGATATGCAATAAATCACATTCAATTGATATTCTCCTAATAGAACAGATCTATAGACAACAATTTCACAGTTGACCTAAACCTAAAGATGCAACTTTTAACCTGAAAAAACTAGCAAGAAGAGAGATTTAAACAACATAGGCATGTTACTTCTAGCTTAGTAGACATAAATACAAGTCAGCTTAACTTGAGGCATACAAGATTTGAAGCAAACCATAAAGCTCAGGCTATAAAATATGCAAGATTAATCAATATTAACATAAACATAACCATTTTCACAGTGGCCTAGTAGCAAGGTGTCCCCAAAGTCTCAGACGAGACCAGGGTACAAACCTCATGGTGATTTTTATTTATTTATTTATTTTTTATTTTTTTCTGAAGGCCCTTAAAAAGGTGTAACACGAGGACTTCCCAGGTGGTCACAGAAGCACGCTTAACTACGGAGGTTTGATGGGATCTGGTGCATTAGTGCTGGTATGACAATGAAAAAGTACATAAACGGTCACGGAAATATCAGTTAAGCAACGAAAAAAAAAAAAAAAAAAAAAAAAAAAAAAAAAAAAAAAAAAAAACCAACAACAACAACAACAACCCTAATGATGAAACCAAAAATCTAGGAAAACCCTTGTTCTAAAAATGAATTATATTCAGGAGATTAAGAAAAAGATAAAATCTTAAAATGAAATAAAAAAGAAAGATGATGGTACCTTTGTTAAGTTTCCTTGTTATGAAGGATGGTTTAGTTCAGTCCACTTGTTAGGAGTTTGGTTTTTATAGTGAGAATGAAAGCAGTTTAACGCGTTAGCTAGCTTTGATTAAAACTTTTGGTACTATTATTGGTACCCTATGCTACTGCTCTTACCTATTTGATGACGTTAGAGACAATTTTTATTTTATTTTTTTATATTTTGCCTTTTACTGTATTATTTTTAGTTTGCCAATTTTTATATTTTATGTATCCTAGTTTTTCTAATAGCTTTATCCACTTTATTAACAAGATAAAACACTATTTGATAGTTTTCTACTTTGTTTTTTGTTTTTTTATTATCTTTTATTACTTTTAACTTATCAAATTTTATATTTTCTATTATTTATTTTACACTTTCGTGATAAAAATTATAAAAGTAAAAATAATATAAAAAGCATTACAACCATTTTAAAAGATACCAATAAACTATCATTTAATATTTTAAAGTGCAAGTGGTTGACAAAACAAATGATAACAACTCTCTAAGATTAAAATATGCCACTCACTTGCATCATGTTGTTTAAACACAGTTTGTTTATATAAATATAATTTTGTGATTATTCTATTCATTAAATTATAATTGTTTTAGGGTCACGATTGTAAAAACGACATGATTATTCAAAACTGGATTGAATTAAACGGATTTTGGTAGTGATGAAACTAAAAGGATCCCGTGGCAGTGTCACGAGACCCAATGAAAATTTGTGCATAGTGCTAGTTTTTTTTTTTTTTTTTTTTTTAAATGCTAAGTATCTTTAAATGCATCATGTCTAAAGGCATTATATTCCTTAGTACTTGCTTAATGGATCCGTTAGTATGTGAAAAATAGACTTAGATTTAAACTCACCTGTTTCAATTAAAACCACACTTTTTTCTTTTTATATTATAGAACACTAACACTTTAAAAGGATATGTGCATCTAGTCATTTTCAATTCCGGTTCCATCACTAGATTTTGGGTACAAATAGACGAGTTTATGTAAAAGAAAAAACCGTACTAACTCGCTAACCCAACTAACTCGCTAACCCAATAAAAATACAGGTAAGATTCGAGTTGAGTAGACCCGTTATCATGTTTAACTATACAAATCTTCTAAAATAATACATAACTAATAAAAAATGAAAATGATGAACGAGAGTTTTAAATATATGTTTTGTTTTTTGATTTTAAAGTTTATACGTAGTTTATTTATATTTTCATTAACTAGACGAGTACCCGTGCATAGCAACGGGATTTTATAGCGACAGATAGTTTATTGATAAAAAAAGTTTATATGTTATAAATGAAAAATAATAAAAATTTGAAGATTTGGGAATTAAACATAATGTTTTGAAACCCGGTTCGACCCGGGTGGTTCAACCGGTTGAACCATTCCGGTCGAAAAATTGGTCGATTTAAACCGGGTCAACTTGCTAGGTTGGGTCGAAAATGGGTCAAATTAAACCGGTTTAACCCGTCGGGTTTGAAACGTCCCGGGTCAACCCGGTTTGTGATTTGTATTAATTGTTTTAATTGGTTGTATTTAATTTGGTAGATATGTTTTTAATTGGTTGTACAATGTGAATAAATCATTGTACTTTTAACTAATAGGGTGTTTTAATAAGAGTATTAATTACATTTCATAATTTCCTAATTAACACAGGGGCAATTTCGGGATTGACCGAAAGTTCAGTTTTTCACATTCCCCTTTGACCATTTTTGCTTTATAGGTAGTAAAGATTTTAGTTACTATATAATTTTGAGAACTAGTTTAACTCGCTCTTAACATGTGAGCTTAGCAATCAATATAACTAGTTAAACAAGTCACACCACTGACAAATAGGTTATACATGTTACACATATTCGGGTGGTTACTTAACCTCAAAATCATCGACTTTCTCTCTGGTGACAAATGGCGCTTTTCTTAAACCCTAACCTATCCAAAATCGTTACTTAACCTCTATTCTTGATCCTTGATCCAATAACGATTGTGTTCCTGATCTATTAACTGAGTTTAATTTGATCTATTACATTGTTTTTATCGGATTTAAGCCTTGAATCGATTAGGTTTTGATTTTTTAGGGTTTTTGTTCTAATCGTTTTTTGTTTTAGGGTTTCGATCTTTAACTGCTTTCCTTATTTTCTGGTGTGATCATGATGGGAGTCGGTTAGTAATCTTGTGCTATATATTCATGTCTTAACTTGTTTAAGATTATCGATTTGAAGAATTGACGTGGTGCTTCTAGTTTTCTTGTTGCGATCTTATTTTCTGTTTTAGGGTTTCGTTTGGTTTTTAATTGTTATGGAGAAGGTTGATTATCCGATGGTTGATGTTGATAGTTTACATACTAGAATGGCTGATGATAACAGTGCTACTATTGATTTGTCAAAGGTGACCATGAGGAAGAAGTCTAAACCTAAGGATGTTACAGGTGTGGCGACGGAGCCTATAGCTGTAAATTCTTGTGATACATCTCCTTATGTTCAGGTTGATAACATCCGTGAGTCTATCAAGTGTAAACACGATATTATTGAAGGGGTGTTGGGTGTTTCGATTAAATCTGCCATTGATCTTGATTTATTCCTTAAGGGTATTGAAGCGGGTAAATATCCGATATGGCCTAATTTGGATTGTGAAACGCGTTCACAAGTGTATGAGGCTATGAGTGGTTTAATGGATGTCTATGTACCAAGCATGACGGCTAATGCAACAAATTCTGATGTGAGTGGCAAAGATACTACAACTAATGACTACGTGGAGGTTAATACAACTAATGCAACTAATTCTAGTTCTTTGGTTGCTGAGGCTGTTTGTGAAGGTGTTAATGTGTCTATTCCTCGAAGAATAGTTGAAAAGGTTAGTGCACACCTTGAGCACACTCTTTATGGCTATTCTATTGGTAATAGAATGGCGTTTCCAGTGGTTGATTACTATGTTAAGAATAATTGGGCTAAGTATGGTTTGAAAAAGATCATGATGAATGACAAGGGTTTTTTCTTTTTTAAATTTGATACTCAAGCTGGTTTAGAATCTGTTTTGGAAAATGGACCTTGGATGATTCGTAAATCTCCAATCATTCTCAAGAAATGGTCTATTGGTACTAGCTTATGTAAGGAAGAGTTGACTCGCATTCCGATATGGGTTAAACTGCATGATGTGCCTCTCCAAGTCTTTGAAGATGATGGTATTAACTTGATTGCTTCATTTATTGGCAAACCTATTATGTTGGATTCGTACACAAGTTCTATGTGCAAGGATTCTTGGGGTAGAAGCAGTTTTGCTCGGTGTTTAATTGAAGTGGGTTCAATGGATGAGCTCGTAGAAGTTATCACTATTGGTGTCCCCTCTCTTACAGGGGATGGTTTTACTAAAGAATCTATCCGGGTTGAATATGAATGGAGGCCTCCTAGGTGCACTTTATGTAAGATTTTTGGGCACATCTATGAACAATGTACTAAAAAGAGACTACTCCACCTGTTGTTACTACTTCAAATGGGGTTCCTCCTGTTTATGATGGTTTCCAAAAGGTGAGTCGTAAGAAGAAAAAAGGTAAAAGCCAGCCTGGTATTGTTGGTACTTCTGTCAAACAGACTATCAGGTATGAGCCAAAGAAGACTACTAGTGAACCTATAAAGGTAGCTACTAGTAGTGTGCCTACATCGTCATCTAAGTTGAAGTCTAAAGGTCTCTCCTCTAAGGGGGGTGAAGTGTCTACATCCAACCCTTATGATGTTCTAGCTACTGATGAAGATGGTGAAGATGATTGTGTTGATAACATGTTTGATGAATCAGCTAATTTATTCCCTAATGTTGCTTATGGTGGAAGTTCTTCTTTCACGGATGATGCTGCTGGTTAGCTTGATTTGTTTTTGGTCTAGGTTCATTTTGTTTCTAGAGTTGTCATGAGCTTTTGGCATGTCAGAAGCTCTAGGTTAGTTGTCTATCAAGCTGTATTTGCTTGAGGTTAATGTGGTATTCAGCCACATTCCATTTGTACTCAAACGTTTTGGTCTTAATATATTTACCAGGGTGCAGGATTACTCCCCTTTACCCATATTCGGGTGGTTGGGTTTCTTTACATTTCTAGTGAATGAAGTGTGTTTAGGTTGAAGTTATACTGACCCATAAACATCAAACCAGAACCGACTCGCTTGCCACTCCTATACTTGTTATTAGGATTTTTTTTCTTTTTCTGTTTTATCTTTTGCTACTTTGTGTTTCAACATATTTTTCTTCTCCTAAGTTGCAAATATATGTTAGCATTATAAAAGTGACGACATTACGGGATTGGACTAGATACGTAGCTAGCTTTGCCCGTAAGGACTAATGTTGTATACGAGGTAAAGTTATGATGTATTGAGCCTATAAATACCCCTTAAGACTACACTTGAGGGTGTGGGTGTAATAAGTTAATTAATTTTAACTAGTTGGCTTCTCTCACTAAACACTCTCACCCTCTTTACTTTCTCTCTCTAGAACAATGTATAATTTTGTCTCTTTGATCAACCTAGACCTCCCGAACACCTTAAATTTGATACTATTAATTGGTATTAAAGCTCACGGGTGTGATTTGGGGGTGTTTGTTTTGAAAAAAATTGTTTTTGGTGTGAAAATTAACGAGTTTGTGAGCTATAAGTCCAAAACGTGTATTTTTTTTCACTTCTAAAACCTAGTTTCGTGAATCTAAACTTAAAAGCATACGTTTTTAGGTTAAGGTTTGCGTTTACAAAGGATATCTTACAAAAACACATGCTTAAAAACATCAAAAATTGATTCTTTTTTGCTTTTGCATGTTTTTAGGACTTGACGTGTACTTTTTCTTCAGACACTCATTTCCAACGGTTCAAATCTTGAAAGGTTTAATTTTTATTATGCCTTGGGTGTTTTAGAAGACGTCTATGTAAAAAGAATGATAAAAAAAATCTTCGAAAAAAAAGCATTTTTAAAGTTGTTTTTTTGTGTTTTAGTTTGTTACTAGCGTTTAACGAGTTCATCATCCTGTTAACGAGTTACCAAAACCCTCAAACTATTTACTTAGACAAAAACCCTAAACTAACGAGTTTCATTTAACCCTAAATTAATGAGTTGGACTTGAGTTAACAAGTTAGAAGCTAACGAGTTAGGGTTGTACTACTTTATCGAGTTAGGTCCAGGTTTTAATGAGTTAGGGGAAAGGATGATTTAATGAGTTGGGTTTCACATTTAACGAGTTGTGGGCATCAAAGGGTTAACGAGTTATGGATTTAACTAGTTGGTATTTAACGAGTTAGGGCCCAAAATTAACGAGTTGGGATTTAACTAGTTAGATTAAAGAGTTACAAATTTAACTAGTTTGATTTTAACGATTTCATCCAAAGTTAACAAGTTAAGGGCAATGGTTTTAACGAGTTCATGGAAACCCCAATTTACCGAGTTAGGTTTCGTGCATTTAACAAATTCATACCAACTTTAACTAGTTTGTGTAAAAAGGTCCCATTTTTTTCCGGGGGCTCGCTGCAAAAGGGGTTACCTAATCAACACTATTCACCAAAAACACTATGGAGATTATTTGGTTTTACACTCATTGAAGAGAATTAAAACGTAACACAAAACCTGATTCACTATTCACCAAGAACGCAACGGATATCATTAGTGATGACGTATAGTACAGATAGCAGGCCTACTGGGCCTGGACTATCTCATACGAATCGGGCTCCGGCCCTACAAACAAAACGGGCTCTGGCCCCACAAACGAAACGGGATCCTGCCCTACAAGCAAAATGGACTCCGACCCAATGAACAAATTGGGCTCTGGCCCGACAAGTCAATAAGGCCATATATGGCCAAAGCCCATGACACGGGCATGCCACAATCCGGACAAACTAGGGCACATACGAGCGGCACTCCTGAAGAACGCTCGCGGACCGGACCCCGGTCCTGAAACCCGCCTACATCCACAAACAAGATTAAGCTGCGGATCCTTGCCCGACAAGGGTCCCACACAGGCCATTACAGATGTACAAGATATTAGGAAACCCTAATAGTTCCACTACCTATAAAAGGAAACCCCGATTCACACTTTCGAGGTACGATTTTCTCACTCATCCCAATACTCTCATATTTTTCTGACAAATATGAGTACTTACTCTCACGCCGGAGCTTAATCGTGGGGTCTGTCCCCATGGTAAGGCTAACGGTTTTTCTCATTTGTGTAGGGATCAAACAGTTACTTGAATTAGTGCATATCCTACTACTAGCGACGCCCGTCCAAAGTAGCCTAGAAGCATTATCAAACCCAATCTCAACCTATCACATTTTTTGCACTAACAAATTTACACTTATCAAACATGATTCATCCTATCGTTTCATCATATTAACACCAATTTATACCATTTCAAAACAATAACAACCTTCGGTTCACATGATCGATCCGAATCAATATTCAAAACAAATGACAAATGCCAGTTTTGGTATTCTTTTTTGTGACTGCGGGGTTTTTGTACAATATTACTTATTTGATGTTGAAGTGACATTTCACAGGTGCATGTACTTATTTATCTTAGAGACAGGTTGGTTGGTTGGTTGGTTGTATGTCTCAAGATAATTTGTCTGGGCATTTATTGATCGTGATTAAGATTTGGCTATCTTGTTATTGGTGTGAGATCGATAAACACATAAGTTGGTTCTTAACAACTCACATTATAGTTATCACTTTGAGGAGTTACATTGTAGAATTCAATGTCTCATGGAGTTGAGGACATGTCAAGAAGCTATGCGCATTTAATATTTTAAGAAGTTACATTGTGGTAATCAGTATAGGTTATCACAACTATTAGTACAAACATTAAGTCACAAAATTGAGTAATTTTACCTCATTCTCATATTAATAGCAACGTTAATTATTATGTTATATCTTGCATATACACCAACACAACATATTATTGTATTGTAGTCGGCACAGTTATCAAAATCATGATCCTGATCGTAGGATCTGTAACACCCCCAATTCATGGACGCAGCGGAATTCGAACTGGGTGTTACTGGACGGCACAATAGTCACAATAATAGAAAACGAACTCCAATTGAGTCGTTTTAAAAGATTTATCATTCAAATTATATAGATATCAGAGATTACGAAATGAGGTCCCAGATGGTTCCATGTTTACAAATTACATTAATTGAGTTTTGAATGATAATAAAATTTATAGCCCTCTTGAGTATCCGTGTCCTTCCGTGCCATCCTTGATCGTCATGAACCTGAAATACATGCTTGAGAGGTCAACACAAAGGTTGAGTGGAATTCGTAGAGTTTAGTTAAATCGTTTGAACACAATAATCGTAGTGTGAGCTATAGACTCACACTCATAGTTAGAAAACAAAATCGTTATTTATTTCACTAAGCTCATACAACCAAAGCGTTAACATCGAACCAACAAAATTGGCATTATAGAAGCCCTATCAAGGTACTTTTGCCGTTTATACCGCTAAATCTCAAATATAGTGCATTTGTGTGAACTCATCGTTGCTCAACACAAATGGGATTCGTCAATCCCAATAGATCTATTCACAATATTCGCGCTCACTAAAGGTAGTGACTAATGGTTCATGATATAGGGACTTCGAACATGGCAATCGTTACTTAGTGATAATAAAACATCGTCGGGTAGCATACAGTAGAAAGCATCGTGTTCGAGTAGAAAAATAATAGCATGTATTCCCCCCATGGATTTGTAAAATAGTTAAACAATAGAAAGTGGGGCTACGAACTCACCTTAAGTACGATAGCAAGTAATGAAGGTGATGGTTTGATCGTGTAGGTTTCTACAAGCAACCTATAATAGAATGTCGCGACTTAGGATCGGAGTAAAGAATATGAAGTAGTGCCTATATATATATCTTGCATTTAGTCCATGATGTGGTATGATGTATATTGTATGTCTTTGAAAGAAAAGATTCATGAACATGTATGTTTTGTATATCGTTTACTACCGTTCGGGCTGACATATTTCAGAAGTCATGTTAGTAAGCGTTCGAGGAGCCAGGACACTTTAACTCGTAAATCCACAACTCATCTAGACGGCTTACATAATGAACTCCTCACATGAGGCTCCCTACTATTGTAGTAGTTGATGAAATATATAGATATAAGTTTTGATCCGAAAGGTTACATGTCCGATATTTGAATAAACTTAGGAAAGTTTATTTGTACATGAAGATTGTTATTAGGGGTAGTTTCATAAGTCTTGAATGACCATTTTCTCTTGGTAAAATCTCATGGTTTCCTTTTAAGTGAAGTAGATCCAAATTGCTTGTTCAAGTTATCGTCTAAGTCATTGTTTTATGTTTACGCCTATGTAAGTTGGTATGGTCATTTCGTCATGGCGTAGCCATGACCTTTGGTACTTGTTCCAAGGTCATGAGACACAACCTTGGCTCTAGCCATGGTGGTGGTCTTGATTATAGATCATAAGACCCCTTGTTCCTTTCAAAGTATAACCATAATCTAGTGACTTTCGCCTAAAAATGGGCTGTTTAGAATTTGAAGAATTTTATCACTCGGAAAGCATTTTTAGGTCTCGAGCTTCTTTAATCCTGAACGAAAACGTCGTTTCGGACAACTTTCGTGTTTTAACTTTTTGATGAATCGGACCAGAAGTGGGACTTTCAAAACCCAAATTTGATCAGAATGGTATTTGGCAGTTTTGCCGGAAACTTTGGTAATTTCAAATGGGCGTAACTTTTGACTCGTATACTCGTTTTAGGTGGTTCAAATTGCTACGGTTTCCTTGTTAAGTCCTCTACTACAATATGTAATAATCCAATATCATAATTTTACCATTTTGGTCGTGGTTCTCCAAGAAAGTCACTAGTTTACTTGTTTTAGTAACTTGTCTTAACAATCAATTACAATAACTTGTTTTGTTCATTTTTATACATCATGGACATGCATACAAGACATAATATAGCATGAATAATAGGTAAATAACATGAACATGATTATTTAACAAGAATCATGTTAGGGTTTGGCTTACAACTTTTGGCTTTCAAACATGAAAGGAAGTTAACATGTAAGGATAGGACATTGATAGACTTGCTTCAACCCACTTCACTTCATGCAATCTTTCTACCCTTGGTATTCTTGAAAGATGAATGATGAAGGTTTAGGTGACTTGAGTGGATTCAAACTCAAGAGAAATCACCAAGTATATTAGGGATTGGAGGAGTTTTGGTGAATGATAATCTAGCTAGGGTTTCTATCTTGAAGAATCACTTGAACCTTGCAAGAACTTGGAAGAAATAAAGCTAAGTGTGGAATGAAATGGGGTGTGGTGTGTGGCGTTCAAGTGAAGGGAGGAGGGGCTATTTATAGTCCAAAATGAGGAGGTTAGGAAAGTGCTAGGAAATTACTAAAACTTGGTGACCAAGTTGTAATAAAATGATGATTTAGGGGTAGATTCATGAGATGAAGCCACATGGGATGACTCCCCCCCTCCTAGGTCGGTTTGTAAGCTTGGAGAGCAAGGGTGTGGACTTTTCTTGGTATTATCCAAGATACTTGGTTAGTTTTGACTCCGGGAAATGCCAATCGTAAATGATTAAGCCTCAAAACGTAAAACCGGGTGTCGTAAAATTATGGAATTTGAAAGTATTGATAAACATGTCAATAAGTTCCATAATAAAATATAAAATGAGTGGTAGGTTCCATCGGGTGCTAAAACCCTGCTAAAAACTGGAAACACGGGTCTAAAACGCGTAATTCGCGTAAAACGCTGAATATTGCGTAAAATTGAGAAAAGTAAAATGTTACTTTTCTAATGTGATAAAAATGATTTAAAATGACTTATAATGTCTAGACTGGGCTCAGTCTAGTGTCGGTTGGTATTAAATGTCTTTTAGACATCAAACCGTAAGCCTAAAAATCACGAATTGACTTATAACATCAAGGGATGATTTTTGGTCAATGGAGGAGGGAAAGAATATGTTGACTTTTTCTAAGAAGTTGAAAACTCAAATAGTCTTAGAAACGCGTTTTGTGGTCTCACGGTTAATCGCCCAAACGGTTAAGCGTGCTCATGCGAGAGTAGTACAGGCTTGGGTGACCTGCTGGGAAGTTTTTGGTCATGTTTTTCTCAGTCACGATTAATTCTCAAATAAATCATGAGTGTGTCAAACATTTTTCTAATGCGGGGTCACTTAACGCGGTCGAGTTTCGTTGTATGTAGAATTTCTGAATGACGTTTTACCCTAAAACGTGTAATTCCGTGTAATTCCTTAATAACTTTCACGAAAATACGCTTATGAATGTCAAATTTTTAATTTGCCATGGAAATGATTTATCACTTGAGAATATCAAATAAAAATCAACTTTCGGGAAAGTTTCGGGAAAAATGAATAGTAAAAGTGAATAGTGAAATTTTCCGGGAAAAGTAATTAACCTGAAAAATGTGAATTGTTACAGTCTTCACCCCTTACGGGGAACTTCGTCCCGAAGTTCTTTGTGTGTTATATGTTGGAGTGGTGTCGATAAAGATGTGTGGTTACTTATGAGGACTATAGTCTGGGATTACCAGTGATGTAGTTTGATTTGTCGTTTTAGTGTATGGCGTAGGATGAGGCTTACTTTTATGTAGGAAAGGTATGGTAATAGTCGAATATCAAAGGAAATTGATATAGCAGTCGAATATTAATAGGAATTTGAGATCGTAGTTGCAATCATAGCCTAGTAGGTAATCGGTTGTTGTACCTAGTGTTTATTGACTTCATACTTATGTTATTTCGGATACAAATAAGCCCACTTGTTTATAATTCTTTATTTACATAGAGAGGCATCCCAAACAATGTAGATAAGGAAATATAAACTTATGGTTTAGTGATTTACAATGTCTTTATTTAAATGAAAAGGCATCCCAATCCATTCAAATAATTACAAATCATCCTACACAACATTCATACTTAGTCGGTGAGTTACAAGGTAGGGTATTACGAGATGATACTGGTGTTCCAAGATGAATATTTAAACTTGTAAAGCTGATAAGGGTGCTTGTGGTGTAGCTAAGGATGATTTGAGCTTTAAAAGTGCATCAACATCTGTTAATGAGCTTGTGGTTCCAACGATTGTAAAGATAATGATGTGATATGTTGACGAACAAAAGTGTGTAGTGTAGGCTTAACATTAATACTCTTAGGTATAGATGTTGAGTTTGCTTTAAAAATCTTAAGAGATTCTAAAAGTTTATGATGGAATGGTATCCTTAGAACCTAAACAGGATAGTACTTCTACAGGATGAAGAGAAGAATTGATAACTATCCCAAGATAGTAGTTCGGATTATCTCATAAATGAAAACTTTCAAGAATGAAATTTGGTAGTACAAATAAGGTGTTAAGATTTCGCTGAGTGGTAAAACACTATCGTGTCTCTAGATCGTTTTAAAGAATTCGGGTGGTTTATCGAGTTCAAGTAGGAAATCAATCTGAACATAACCCTAGTACAACTACTCTCAGTATTTGGAAATTTTAAGTCGAATATAGTTAGTCAGACTATATTCCACTGTCCCTAGGTTAAATATAGGTGACTAGTCTATATTTAGCCAAGGTTCGATAAAATTTTCAAATACCTAAACTAGGTATACTTGTGATACGTCCGTTGCTTTCGGGAAACTGTCCACTAAACAAAGGCGATGTCAAACCATTCAGTTGCAAGTCCCGCCACAAGAGACTTGTAACGTATGTTTTCACATTCCATTGCATAGAAGATAGTACGGGTAGATATGTGTGGAAAGGAAGTTGAAGTAATTCTAAAACAGTCTATACTGGGCTAGAATTACAAACTTTTAACAATGAAGGTTTCAGAAGAAAACTTTGATGGATGTAGAGAAAGTTCAACTTTTGTCGATGATGGATTAGTTTGTCCTTTAGAAATCTCATATTTCTTGTTTGGAAATCGATAGATTGTGATGGGTTTTTGATATCATATGAAATGATATTGATGAGGTGGTGGAATAATTCGAGAGACCATTGCACAAATCACAATGTCTCGGAAATAGATTAGACCATTGTGTCATACAATGTTCGGGAAATAGAAAAGACCATCGTAATTCGTTACAATATCTTGGACATAAAATGTTGGAGTAGGAACATGATTGGGAGAATGTGGTTGTGTCGAAATGCCATAGAGTAGGCATGTGTAGATATGTTTAGATAAAATGATTGAAAATAACTCGAATGTATATATAAATATACTAATATGTTCATGTAGCATAAAATGCTTAATAAGTCCATAATCGTCTGGAGGATGGAAGACACGAAGATCGGAAGGCTATAAAATGTTTTTGCTTGTAGTGTGGTTATAGTTTAGGTCTCAATTAGACCCGTTTCTCTATAACCATGGCTCTGATACCAATCTGTAACACCCCCAATTTATGGACGCAGCGGAATTCGAACTGGGTGTTACTGGACGGCACAATAGTCACAATAATAGAAAACGAACTCCAATTGAGTCGTTTTAAAAGATTTATCATTCAAATTATATAGATATCAGAGATTACGAAATGAGGTCCCAGATGGTTCCATGTTTACAAATTACATTAATTGAGTTTTGAATGATAATAAAATTTATAGCCCTCTTGAGTATCCGTGTCCTTCCGTGCCATCCTTGATCGTCATGAACCTGAAATACATGCTTGAGAGGTCAACACAAAGGTTGAGTGGAATTCGTAGAGTTTAGTTAAATCGTTTGAACACAATAATCGTAGTGTGAGCTATAGACTCACACTCATAGTTAGAAAACAAAATCGTTATTTATTTCACTAAGCTCATACAACCAAAGCGTTAACATCGAACCAACAAAATTGGCATTATAGAAGCCTTATCAAGGTACTTTTGCCGTTTATACCGCTAAATCTCAAATATAGTGCATTTGTGTGAACTCATCGTTGCTCAACACAAATGGGATTCGTCAATCCCAATAGATCTATTCACAATATTCGCGCTCACTAAAGGTAGTGACTAATGGTTCATGATATAGGGACTTCGAACATGGCAATCGTTACTTAGTGATAATAAAACATCGTCGGGTAGCATACAGTAGAAAGCATCGTGTTCGAGTAGAAAAATAATAGCATGTATTCCCCCCATGGATTTGTAAAATAGTTAAACAATAGAAAGTGGGGCTACGAACTCACCTTAAGTACGATAGCAAGTAATGAAGGTGATGGTTTGATCGTGTAGGTTTCTACAAGCAACCTATAATAGAATGTCGCGACTTAGGATCGGAGTAAAGAATATGAAGTAGTGCCTATATATATATATCTTGCATTTAGTCCATGATGTGGTATGATGTATATTGTATGTCTTTGAAAGAAAAGATTCATGAACATGTATGTTTTGTATATCGTTTACTACCATTCGGGCTGACATATTTCAGAAGTCATGTTAGTAAGCGTTCGAGGAGCCAGGACACTTTAACTCGTAAATCCACAACTCATCTAGACGGCTTACATAATGAACTCCTCACATGAGGCTCCCTACTATTGTAGTAGTTGATGAAATATATAGATATAAGTTTTGATCCGAAAGGTTACATGTCCGATATTTGAATAAACTTAGGAAAGTTTATTTGTATATGAAGATTGTTATTAGGGGTAGTTTCATAAGTCTTGAATGACCATTTTCTCTTGGTAAAATCTCATGGTTTCCTTTTAAGTGAAGTAGATCCAAATTGCTTGTTCAAGTTATCGTCTAAGTCATTGTTTTATGTTTACGCCTATGTAAGTTGGTATGGTCATTTCGTCATGGCGTAGCCATGACCTTTGGTACTTGTTCCAAGGTCATGAGACACAACCTTGGCTCTAGCCATGGTGGTGGTCTTGATTATAGGTCATAAGACCCCTTGTTCCTTTCAAAGTATAACCATAATCTAGTGACTTTCGCCTAAAAATGGGCTGTTTAGAATTTGAAGAATTTTATCACTCGGAAAGCATTTTTAGGTCTCGAGCTTCTTTATTCCTGAACGAAAACGTCGTTTCGGACAACTTTCGTGTTTTAACTTTTTGATGAATCGGACCAGAAGTGGGACTTTCAAAACCCAAATTTGATCAGAATGGTATTTGGCAGTTTTGCCGGAAACTTTGGTAATTTCAAATGGGCGTAACTTTTGACTCGTATACTCGTTTTAGGTGGTTCAAATTGCTACGGTTTCCTTGTTAAGTCCTCTACTACAATATGTAATAATCCAATATCATAATTTTACCATTTTGGTCGTGGTTCTCCAAGAAAGTCACTAGTTTACTTGTTTTAGTAACTTGTCTTAACAATCAATTACAATAACTTGTTTTGTTCATTTTTATACATCATGGACATGCATACAAGACATAATATAGCATGAATAATAGGTAAATAACATGAACATGATTATTTAACAAGAATCATGTTAGGGTTTGGCTTACAACTTTTGGCTTTCAAACATGAAAGGAAGTTAACATGTAAGGATAGGACATTGATAGACTTGCTTCAACCCACTTCACTTCATGCAATCTTTCTACCCTTGGTATTCTTGAAAGATGAATGATGAAGGTTTAGGTGACTTGAGTGGATTCAAACTCAAGAGAAATCACCAAGTATATTAGGGATTGGAGGAGTTTTGGTGAATGATAATCTAGCTAGGGTTTCTATCTTGAAGAATCACTTGAACCTTGCAAGAACTTGGAAGAAATAAAGCTAAGTGTGGAATGAAATGGGGTGTGGTGTGTGGCGTTCAAGTGAAGGGAGGAGGGGCTATTTATAGTCCAAAATGAGGAGGTTAGGAAAGTGCTAGGAAATTACTAAAACTTGGTGACCAAGTTGTAATAAAATGATGATTTAGGGGTAGATTCATGAGATGAAGCCACATGGGATGACTCCCCCCCTCCTAGGTCGGTTTGTAAGCTTGGAGAGCAAGGGTGTGGACTTTTCTTGGTATTATCCAAGATACTTGGTTAGTTTTGACTCCGGGAAATGCCAATCGTAAATGATTAAGCCTCAAAACGTAAAACCGGGTGTCGTAAAATTATGGAATTTGAAAGTATTGATAAACATGTCAATAAGTTCCATAATAAAATATAAAATGAGTGGTAGGTTCCATCGGGTGCTAAAACCCTGCTAAAAACTGGAAACACGGGTCTAAAACGCGTAATTCGCGTAAAACGCTGAATATTGCGTAAAATTGAGAAAAGTAAAATGTTACTTTTCTAATGTGATAAAAATGATTTAAAATGACTTATAATGTCTAGACTGGGCTCAGTCTAGTGTCGGTTGGTATTAAATGTCTTTTAGACATCAAACCGTAAGCCTAAAAATCACGAATTGACTTATAACATCAAGGGATGATTTTTGGTCAATGGAGGAGGGAAAGAATATGTTGACTTTTTCTAAGAAGTTGAAAACTCAAATAGTCTTAGAAACGCGTTTTGTGGTCTCACGGTTAATCGCCCAAACGGTTAAGCGTGCTCATGCGAGAGTAGTACAGGCTTGGGTGACCTGCTGGGAAGTTTTTGGTCATGTTTTTCTCAGTCACGATTAATTCTCAAATAAATCATGAGTGTGTCAAACATTTTTCTGATGCGGGGTCACTTAACGCGGTCGAGTTTCGTTGTATGTAGAATTTCTGAATGACGTTTTACCCTAAAACGTGTAATTCCGTGTAATTCCTTAATAACTTTCACGAAAATACGCTTATGAATGTCAAATTTTTAATTTGCCATGGAAATGATTTATCACTTGAGAATATCAAATAAAAATCAACTTTCGGGAAAGTTTCGGGAAAAATGAATAGTAAAAGTGAATAGTGAAATTTTCCGGGAAAAGTAATTAACCTGAAAAATGTGAATTGTTACAGGATCGTACGATCCTACGATACCACACACAAAAAACGATCCGGATCTTAATAAGATCGTAATTCAAAAAGTTGGTGCACGTATGTAGTAACTTTGTGCAACTATGCATTGCAATATATCTAATATTCTGTGGAAAACTAGAAGGTGGGGTTGAATAGTTTTCCCCTCTTTTTAATTTTATAAAAACTTGGTTTCAAAATGTTGATTCAAATTTATTCAATTGTTTGTTTGAAAAACCTACAATTGGAGTTTAGTGTGAAAACAACATATAATCAATAAGATCGGTTATATATGTACGCTTATGAATTAGTTTTGGAAACTTAGTTTTATGAATGTAACTTTGGTCGATCTTTATGTGAATACGTTTTCCTTTTGAAATCTTAAAACGTTTTGTATTAAATTATCGATTAAGTTAAACTTGATATGAGAAGTGTTAATAATATATAAGTCCATTAGACAATATCATACAATGTTATATCCTATCCCAATATTAACTTGTAACTACACCACAATCAATCATCATGACAATATAATCAACAATCAACACATATTTGCAAGCATAGATATAACGCGATAAATGCAAGAATGAAAGTAAAAAGATAGGAGAAAGAGGATGCAAACCGGACACGATGATTTATAGTGGTTCGGCTACAAGGACACCTTCCTTGCCCTACTCCACTCCCTGAGTCACCTATTCGAGAGTTTTCTTCACTACTCAACAAGCTCCCTTTTGGCGGAGAAAACCTTACACAACTTTTACTTACACCATTTAACGACACTAAGCTAAATGTCGAGTTCTAATAGTAGCTAGAACCAATCTCACACCACAACACACCTTCTTCACAACACTACTACTACACTACTTATCACACCTTCACTACTTCTTCTTCACTACACACCTATTTCTTCACGGCTTCACGACTTCTTCATATCTTCACAACTTCACGACTTCTTCACTACTTCACAACTTCTTCACATTACTTCTTACTCACTCATAAACTCACTACTAAGTAAGATCATCTTGATCTACTTATTACATATACAAAGCTCACAACTTTACATAAGCACTAACTACATCTTTGGCTTTATGATGGGGAGGATTCTTCTCTTGCACTTTGAGTTATGAGAGATTGGATCACTTGAAACAAAGATTAATAATCTTATGATCAAAGGGTTTTAGAAGGATTTTTAGAGAGAATTGGATCTGAAAATTTTTGTGCAAAAGGTCAGAAAAATACCAGGTTTGAGGTGGTATTTATAGGAGAAGATTTCTGACAGAGGAGCGTGCCGGTCCCCTTAATTGTATGGCCGGTCCCCTTAATTATTAAGGGGGCCGCCCATAATTAAGGGGGCCGCCCTACTGAAACGGCCAGAAATCTTTGTCTTTTCTGGTGAAAGTTTATTTGGTGAAAAACTAACTGATTTTGGTTAAAAATTTGAATTCATATATTTGTTATGAATTAAACATTTTCCTTTAATTACCAAAATTGTTTTTCAAAAAATATATAACATGTTTATATCATTTTATAAACTTTGTAATGTTTAAATAAAATCCCTTTGATCATAAAATGTATTAGACATTTGTTTGTACATACCTTAAGTGATTGTTGAGGCAAACTCGAGACGTTGAGATGTCGAGGCTTGTTGACGTAAGAATGCAAAGATGAATTGTGATCACAAGTAACTTAAGCACTTTATGTTATATGTTGTAACTTACATCTTTGTCATCATTAAAACATGAAGAGAATGTTTAGATTAAATATCGTAATATTCATGCCAACAATCTCCCCCTTTTTGATGATGACAAACTATGTAAACTATAACTCGTAGTAAAATGTATAAGTTACTTGTTTACACTTCTTCTCCCCCTTTTTTCGAAGCAAAAAGGTGGACACTTAGACGAGACTTCAACTACGCTTGAACCCTTGAGAAAGAATGTAAAAGGCGAGCTTGCATCATCGTAAGTGAAGCCTTGATCCAATCAACCTTAATGCTCCCCCTTGGTGTATGCTCCCCCTTGGTGTATGCTCCCCCTTGGTGTATGCTCAAAACTAGTTTTGGCTACCAAAGAATCGAGCGATGAAGTAATCCTTCAAAACAAAGTTAGTAGACAAGTGCAAATATTTATAATGATGATGATAGGTATATGCATGATACTAATAGGGGAACAATATATGGACGTAATAGGTATATGCACTAAAAATATGACACATGTAATTATTGTTTTAAAAACAACAACCTAACTTCCCAAAAAAATTACCATGACCAAAGCTTAAGACATGATAATGATTGGAACCTAATGCAAAGATTCTACCGACATATTTTGGTAAAAGATACCAAAATATATATTCTAAAAGAAAAAAAATGATAATGATGCGTTCTTTTAAAGACATAGAAAAATAAAGAAGGATGAGCGTGAATGAAAAGGGAAGGTAATGACAAATATGGTTTAGATTAATATAACATTTGACAAGGGTGGATGATTTGGAATCAAGGGATTTTTAGGTGTTTTGTTGGTTGACGACCGAAAATGGATATGTGAATGAGGTGGTGATGGCTTGACAACACTTGAAGCTTGGATATCTTCTTTGTGTTCTTCACTTGCTAGGAAGTGGAAAAGATGCATTTCATAAAGAAATTCGCTTGACTTTTAGGGGTGTAGATTTAGGAGCGGAAGAGGTTGATTGAGAGTTTGGATGTTGTTCAAGCGAGGGTTTTGGATGAGAACTAGCGAGAAGATACTCAATCCAAGTGAAGTGTTCCTTCAATGAAATGGTTTGTTTTTGGGGAAAGATGCAACAAAGATGATTGTTGACATATTTTGCAACTTGTTTCAAGTTGTGGGGTGATGAAGGAGTGCTAGAAGGAAGTTATTCCAAGTTGCATTGAGCAAGGTGTAAGGCAAGAAGAGCACTAAGCTCAAAGGCTTCCTTGAGTTCTTCAATGAACTTCAAGTGTTTGGAGAAATGTGATGATGGTGGATTGTGATTTTAATTAGGGATGGATGGAAGATATGCTTCATGAGTGGATGGTGTTTTTGTTGAATGAGCATCAAGTGAGAAGCATTGGTGATTGGGTTTGGATTGTTGTTTTGGGATTGTGCATGCTCATCATGAGAAGAAGCATTGGTGGAACCAAGCATGGGTGTTAGGCTTTGTTTGTGAGATGGGTTATTTGTATGAGCATAAGATTTAGGTAATGGTTGATTTGGAACAACATCACTTGAGCTTTGACACGAGTCAATTTTTCTCCTCCAAATGGGTTTTACGGAGATCTTAGCAACTTTTGAGAGTTTAGATCTTGGGTTGTTGGGAGATGACATGTTTGGTTGGATGATCATTAAGGATGAAGGAGATGTATTTATAGTGTAGGAAAGATGTGGTTTAGGAAGGTAAATTTTGAGGGCATGGAAATGGTGGATGACTCGAGATTGGTAGTATAAAGGATGATTTGGTTTTTCATTTCACATGGGTGGTTTGAGGATGTACTAAAGAAGGGTTATGAGGTTTGAGTGTAAGGTAGAGGAATATATGTGAGTGAGTGTGTTTTCCCTTCCCATTAAATTTGTGCTCATCCGGACATAGAGTTAAGCATGTAAAGGCATACAATCAAATCACATAGGAGCAAATAAGCATCTAGAAACAACATATTTGCGATATGCCATAAATCTAGGAATGAAAGAATCTAATGAGAAGCAAAGTTCATAAAAGTAAACTAGCGTTAGGTATATATAGGAAGAGCAATTTAATCAAGTTGGAGAATGAGTATGAGACTATTACTAGTGGTGCTCAATTCAGGCTAAACACGACCATTTTTACGGGTTACACACACCCAACTTCTCACATAGAAGCAATTCAACCGTTAGGTTAAATTGAATTTCTAGTCAATAGATTCTCCAGTAGTCATTCTCTTTTTAGAAGAAATTGAGTTCCTAAATTTACCTATCGAAGATTATCAAACATGAAGTTTGCTTGATTCACTAATACTTGGCTTAATGTGACTCAAACATCATGTTTTAATGAAGGTAAATCTAGATGACATATTTTATTCACGATCCTAATAGAGACGTGTTGAATGTTTAGATAAGAGTAAATAAAAAGTTTTAATCTTTTCTTCATGATTTACCGGTTGTTTGGTTTTGATGACATATTACTTGATTTAATAACTGTGCTAAACTTAAGAGTGCACCTTAGCATCTCTTGTGAAATGAATCTCATTAAGATTATTTAACTTAAATGAGTTTGTGATTCTCAAATGATATCAAAACTAGACATTAATATATTTTTAAACAAATATTATTTTCTATGATTTTTGCCAATGTTATATATCATACTTTAACAAGTATTTGAAAAAAAAAATATTTGTTTTATGGATTGTGACAAGTTATTTTTCACTTCTAATAACTTATATTATTTCAAAAAAGAAAGTGTAGTGCATTATCTTGTAACACAACCATTCATGCTACAAAGAAAATGAAATACATAGAATATATAGTGTGTATTATTCTTAAATATGTATTTTATCTTGAAGTGACGATTTTAAGTAGTGTGAGCAAAAGTTTACATATGTTGTTAGTTTGCTCATGTTTGGTTTTTCGGATATGACACATTTATCCATTGCATTGCAATGTAAATTGCTCGAATATTTCGGACGAAACATCCAAGTCGTCAATCCTACTTCATTGTATATTTTATAAATGTGTTTAAAATGTTATTCTAATATTTGGAACACAATTATTGGACAAGTAGATTCAATATGACATTATCAACACAAGTGTGAGTTATGATCCAATGCACACTCTTTTCATCTACAAAGGATGTAACTATTTTCATATCAATCTAGTGTGATTGAGTATGTAGATTCAAAACTATATCTTTTGTTGTAATTTGATATAATATTGAAGCTAAACAAATAGCAATCCAATTTCTTGTCCACACTCAAAAACACGTCAATTAGATTTGATGAATATATCAACCATAATTTGAATAATGAATTGATATAATATCAAGATCTTTCTTGACCCTCACGGACACTCATTTGAAATAAATAAACATTTTGATAGTGTGTTCCATTAATTCTAAGATTATTTATTAGTGAATGATTGAAAGTTGACTTATTATTTCATGATTGTTATATGCTTTGTTTTTGTGAAAGACTTTTCATTTTTACTTATTATGAACACACTTAGATTTTGAAAATACTTTTTCTTTTATATAACTATTAATGTTTTACAATGATTCAATTTCTCTTATTAAACATCTTAAGGTAAAACAAGCTAATTTGTAGAAAATATTTAAGTGTGTTGTGAAGAGTAGATTAAATTGTTTGAAATTTTTAGGTGACTAGATTGAACTCATTTACAAGATGTTTGAGTAACATTAAGCCATCTATACCTATATGCAATGCAAGCATATTATAACAATCCTAACGCAAGAAATCTAACATAAGATCTAGTTAAGTATAAATCGGCAAACTAGCTATACACTAATAGGGCACATATGCATAGATATATACATAGCTAAACTTCAAATAGCAACAATCATTTAATATATTCAATTAAGAAAATAAAATCACAAAAAAGTTCACATAACACATAAAACACTTGTCGTCGTTTTGTGTATTATATACACCAATGTTTACTTAGCTCGAATTTATTTGAAAATAAAATAGTTTCCTCCCATTCTATAATTTAATTAAGATCAATATTTTGAAAACATAAATACTTAATTTTTCAAAAGTATATGAACTAGGAATACCCGACTTGAAGGAAAAGGTAAAACAAAAGTTTTACGTTAAAACGAAACACAAATTTTTGATCACCGTATAGTATTTTTACTTTCTTACTTATTTAAGTTTGTAATGGTTACTTGTAAGTATTTTTAAATGAAAGTAGACTCAATTACCTTTAAAACGCCGGGTGGCACGACTTCTACGGAGTTACGGTTAATTTTATATGATTTTTCAAAGTTTTCGAAAAACTGTCAAACAGACAGGCGGACCCCTTAAATAATTAAGGGGACCGCCCAGTATTTAAGGGGGCAGCCCAGACAATTAAGGGGGCCGCCCATCTGGTACTCAAAATTTCATTTTTTGTAAAAAATTGCTTTCTGACTTTTCAGAAAGGTGTGTGACTTTCTGATTTTGATACCGAACATATAACACTTATTTTAAGCATAATATTATTTCGAGCTAGTATAATTAGTGTATATATCATCAAAACTAATACAAGTTAATCAACAAAACACTTTTCATATTTAATCCTCCTTAATGGATAATTTGATACATGGATCGTACTCAATTTTTAAAACCATTTGTTTTGAAAATTTGAGCGACGTGGCTCTGGTACCAATTGTGGAAAACTAGAAGGGGGGGGGGGGGTTGAATAGTTTTCCCCTCTTTTTAATTTTATAAAAACTTGGTTTCAAAATGTTGATTCAAATTTATTCAATTGTTTGTTTGAAAAACCTACAATTGGAGTTTAGTGTGAAAACAACATATAATCAATAAGATCGGTTATATATGTACGCTTATGAAGTAGTTTTGGAAACTTAGTTTTATGAATGTAACTTTGGTCGATCTTTATGTGAATACGTTTTCCTTTTGAAATCTTAAAACGTTTTGTATCAAATTATCGATTAAGTTAAACTTGATATGAGAAGTGTTAATAATATATAAGTCCATTAGACAATATCATACAATGTTATATCCTATCACGATATTAACTTGTAACTACACCACAATCAATCATCATGACAATATAAGCAACAATCAACACATATTTGCAAGCATAGATATAACGCGATAAATGCAAGAATGAAAGTAAAAAGATAGGAGAAAGAGGATGCAAACCGGACACGATGATTTATAGTGGTTCGGCTACAAGGACACCTTCCTTGCCCTTAATTGTATGGCCGATCCCCTTAATTATTAAGGGGCCGCCCATAATTAAGGGGGCCGCCCTACTGAAACGACCAGAAATCTTTGTCTTTTCTGTTGAAAGTTTATTTGGTGAAAAACTAACTGATTTTGGTTAAAAATTTGAATTCATATATTTGTTATGAATTAAACATTTTCCTTTAATTACCAAAATTGTTTTTCAAAAAATATATAACATGTTTATATCATTTTATAAACTTTGTAATGTTTAAATAAAATCCCTTTGATCATAAAATGTATTAGACATTTGTTTGTACATACCTTAAGTGATTGTTGAGGCAAACTCGAGACGTTGAGATGTCGAGACTTGTTGACGTAAGAATGCAAAGATGAATTGTGATAACAAGTAACTTAAGCACTTTACGTTATATGTTGTAACTTACATCTTTGTCATCATCAAAACATGAAGAGAATATTTAGATTAAATATCGTAATATTCATGCCAACATATTCTACTACTACGGTACTTGAAAATATAATTTTTTCTTTTATAATCCATTTAGATTCGTTTATCATATGAAATATTAATAGAAATATAAAACTACAACCCCTATACAAAAATATGCATTTTCATAGGATGTTACGATCCCGGTTCGATCATATAATTACAATCTTGCAAAGCCGAAAACGATTTTAGGTAGGATCCCCGATCCTAATAACCTTGGTAGTCGGAATTCAAGTCAAAAAAATAATATAGAGAACGGAAACTTGAATTGTGGTTAAAAGTCAATTTAAGGAAATGGTTGTGTATATAATACAAATTCATTATTCAATAGTCAATACTTTTTTGTATTTATTGTCTAACTAAAGCGTAGGAATAATTCGTGGAGTATTATTTTAGATTTTTCAGCTATGGACTTGGGCATGCTTGGTTCAAATGGTGGGGAATGCAAAGAGAATGCAAAGCAATGCATTCTCTTTCCTCCTAATTTATTGGGTAATGCCCCATTACCCACTACTGGGTAATGGGTCATTACATTACCCTACACCAAGCACCATCACTCATTACTTTTGCCATTAATTATGCCATATGACCCTACACCAAGCACCCCTTAGTACTTAAACAACCCTTCAAATAATTCATCTTATTTAAAGTAGTACTTAAGAGTCTTAAACATACCCTCAAATAACACAATCATGGATGATATCATGTTTGCTTTTAATAACAAGTTTTTTTAAAGAAGAATTTTAACCGGAAAGAAACAAAAGAAGAAAGATAAATATATAGAATAAGATCTCCTACCACTTAGTAAAACAAGCCTCAAAATATGAACCCAATTAGTAGAATCTCTTGTTAATGATCTACATTAATAGGCTAATCTGTAATATAAGAGATAGAATGATCAATCTTATAAGTTAGTGGCACCTCTCTTAGGGAATTGATTTGCACACATTTCATATTGATTGGGACACTCCAATAAAAGCATTAGATACTTGTACATTATTAATAAACTGCTTTAACAGCTTGTACACTGGAGTGTCCCAATAAAAATTTGGAGTGTGCAAATCATCTCCCCCTCTCTTAAGTCATTTTTATGAGTTTGTGAACAAAGAAAAACAGTGTTTACTTTTCTTGTTCTGTGTTTTCAGTTATGTAATTTTATACTGTAATAAAAACAAGATTCAAGTTTTTTATTAAATAACAAAAGAAAAAGATGCCATTATCCATTTAGAAGCTTACATAAACTAAACCATAAAAGATTTGAGAGAGGAAGTATATATTCTTGTCGTGTGTGTCAGAGGTTCCCACATTGTTTTTGTTTTTTTTTGGCATGTAATATAAAAAATAGGCGCACGTGAGCGTGTTTTGAACGTTTGATGGTCCACGCGGCTTGAGTGCTTGACCCTTTTATAACCCGAGCGAAACATACGTAAAGATTTGATTATTGTTCCGATGGTCCCCTAACGCGATTTTAATATTTATATCGATCGATCAATCGCACTATTAGTTTGACTAGTTTTGACTCAACTTTTACCTCCGTTTCACATATTTATTACGTAGTACAGTGTAACTGTTCGTGAAGCTTATTCTAAGCAAGCAGCTTGTGACTCATGAGTAAAGCTTGTTAGTTTTTGCTACTTTTTTGGATTAGCTTTATGAAAAGTAGTTGATAATCTAAGGTTTTTCGATGAGTGACCTATAAATCAAGAGATTGTAAATTCAGTTTCTGTCTAGGTGGGGTAAAGAACTTGTCGTTTTAAAAACATGTAGATTAGTTCACGTCGGTACAAAAAACAGTTCTTTATTTTAGTCAGTGTTTATAGTTAGTTCATAGTGGTCGAAAAGTAAACTCAATTTTAGTTATGTTAAATATTTTTAACTAAATTATATATTTTTAGTTATTCTTTCTACTTATGTACACTCAGTCCTTTTAATCCTGGTTTCGTCATTGTACGAATGTGTTAATTTTAAGTTTTTGTGTTGCTTGTGCAATTACATGTGACGACTCTTACTAAGTGCTGTAACATTCTGTCGGGTTAAAAACTGCCCTTGTAAAGCAGTTTTGGTATGCAAAAATGTTTCAAAAAGCGTTACCAATTGTCAATTGATAGAAGTAAGAAACTTCTTGAAAAATACTCAAGTTGACAAACTGTTGAGCTATAGACCTTGATAGATTTTCTTGAGCACTCTAGAATTGTTAGTAATGTCACTGTAATCAATAACACACTAATAGACAATCTCTGCAATTTGTATTTATAAAGCGGAAACAAAACACAAGCTTGATACTAAGAACTCTTGATCCTCTAGGGATCTTTTAATAATATTAAGAATTCTCTAAAAGTTGTTCAATACATAAAACGTGTGTTCCTTTTATACTCAAGGAACCCTAAACCGTTTCACAAGAAACGTATACTCTAAAACTTCTAAAAGATATGCATTATCACTTCCTAAATAAACTCATGCATATCCAAACTACATTACATAAAATACGGAAATACTATATCCGCAGAAACTAATAAAGCTGAAACTATGTCTTCAGCAGATACACTGCTTCAGCAGAAACCAACTCTTCAGCAGGAATCATCAGCAGAAACAGCAGCAGAATTCTTTCTTCACAGAATTCCCAACAATCCTCCCCTAATCTTGAATTTGACCTGGTTAAGTTCAAGATTCTTGATAGATCTGTAAAATAACATACCATGAGGATTGTGATAAAATAGCACCAGCAAAGAATTATCTTCAGCAGAATCTTTATGATCAGCATATACTTGAAAGTTCCATTCTTTGCAGCAACAAATGACTTAATGTACATCAAAACAAATTAGTTTCATACTATTCTCATCACTTCCAGGTAAGGCTGAGCATGGTCCAAAAACCGGACCGGACCGGCCAACACCGGACCGGACCGAAGACCGAGAACCGGAAAAACCATAGACCGAGACCGGACCGACCCGGTCCGGTCCAAATAGGCATATTTTGGCACGTTTTTTCGGTTTTTTTGTCGGTCCGGACCGGACCGACCGGACCGAGGACCGATTTAGCTAAAAAGCCTAGACCGAGGACCGGACCGAATTTGGTCGGTCCGGTCCGGTCCGGTCCGGTCGGTTTTGTCGGTCGGTCCGGTCCATCCGGTCCGTTTGCTCACCCTTACTTCCAGGTGTGTTAACTCCTGTGAGAGGTGAATCATTGAAAATAATGGATTTGATGTCTCTTTACCAATAGCCATCACTACTGGAGTAGCCAAGTGTTCAAAGGTACACTGATAACCACATGATTTTTAGCAAATCATCAGCTATAAACGGATTTGAAATGTCTTTACCTGTAGCCGTTTGCTCAGGACTAGCCAATTATTTTGATGAAAATCATCTTGGTTAACTGATTACCAAATATGGTATTCCACTGCCTTTACCACAAGCCATATACATGTGGGCTAGCCAATTATTCAGAATCCATAAAGGAAAAATCCATGGTCAATTGACAACCATTTCAACTACTCAGCAATAAAGCATGGGTGAGTTGAAAACCCTATGGTTTTGAGCAAACCATTACAGCTATCAAAAGATTTGATGTGTCTTTACCAAAGCTGTACCCTTTGGACTAGCCAACTTTATGATGGAATAGTCAACATCAGGTAAGTTGATAACCAAACCTGCATCCAAATACTATACAACAAAATGTTTTTTTTTTTTTTTTTTTTTTTAACTAATAACGAAATAAATATACAACATAATATCTCTACTTAGATGCTGCTCTGGAAGTCTTAATCCTTTGTTTGAAAACCTTCACCAAAGATTCAGCAAACAATCTTGTATTACCAACTGGATCAGGAGGAATTTCCAACTTCTGTTGCAACATTTTCTCCATCAGAGATACCTTCAGAGGATATTTGTTGGTAATATCCATGATAATCCTCAGACCAGTGGTAGTTTCCAGCACATGAACATAAGACATAGGATAGAACTTCCAACTCTGAACTTTCCATTTCTGATTGTTCTTCCAGATATCATAACATGCACCAGTGGGAGTAGAAGAATCAAACAACACTTGAAGATCACCCAACAAATATAATCCAGAACCTTTAGGAATATGAGTGGCATAATACTTAATAACCAACTCATATAGAGTGACTAAATCTTGATAATTTACAAGATGAAGAATCTGCTGAAGAAATGCAAAGGATATGGAAGTATTATCCAATCTGTAAATGGTATTGATTTGACCATCTTTACTTAACTCCCAACTCACCAGAACAACTCTAGTTCCTTCTGGCCAATCATCAGATGATCCTTCCCTTATAAATGAAGCATCAGAATCATTCACATTAATTAGACTATGTTTTGTATGTGATGATCCTACTTTAGCCATTCTCTTTCCTCTTCTTCCAGGAACATAAATAGCATCATGAACTGCTGCTTCAGCAGAATCACCTTCTGCAGCATCAGTATCCACTGATTAAGTATCCAATTGTTCATCAACAGAATCTTCAGAAGATTCAAGTGCAGCTGAGGCATATTGTTCATCCATAGCCTTCCTGATTTGTTTATTTCTAGCAGCTTGAATTTCAACTTCTCTTGTCTTCAGTTCATGAAATCTGGCAAGTTTAGCCTTTTGTGCAGCTTCTTGTTCCTCAACCAACCACCTAGCAGTCTCTTCACCCATTTGTTCTTGCTCCAATTGTCTCCTAGTTCTCTTTCTAGTTGGAGGATCTGCTGTCATCACTTTTGCTTTACCTTTATCTACCATCTTCCTTGTTGGAGGATCTGAAGCAGTAACATGAGGTACATCAGCAGAAGTATCAGGTAAAGATACTTTCTCAGTAGCACTAGTATCAGCATTGAGGAGAGAAATATTCTTGGAAGCACCCATTCCATCTTTATCATTCCTAGCCTTGATTCTGTTATAAATCTCAACTAGTTTTTCAAATGGAAGTCCCCACACCTGTTGTTTAGACCAAGCATTGTTAAACAAAGAACTGCTTTGATTTTTCACATATATTCTCATATAATCTCTCTGCTGTGCTTGAGTCATAGGTTTATCTCTTTTAGCTTTAGCTTTTAATTCATCAGCTGCCTTCTTCCTCATCTTTAACATTTTCACAATTTCAGATTCATAATCTTGTTCCTCTACCCCTTTTCCAATAAGGTCAGCAGTTACAGTAGGATTTGCAAGCATTTATTTTCCAATCAGCTGCCAATCTGACTCATCAAACTCTAGAACAGCTGCATCCAATTCCCTTTGTCTTGCAATGGGTAAGGTAGAAACATATCTTTGAGTCTCTGAATCTAATTTAGCATCAAACTGAGCTTGTACTTCCTCAACTATATTAGTATTCTTCTTATAATTTTCCCATTGTTGGAGCAGTTCTTCTTGTCCAGCTCTTTCTTCAGCTGTAACAAGCTCATCCAAATCATCATCTGTTCCTTCAACAAGATCATTAAGAGGAACATTATCTGCAGCAACATCATCATTAGGCACATGCACATCTGCCATAGGTTCATCATGTACATCTTGAACCTCTCTATCAGAAGAAACTTGTAGTTTTTCAGATGACTGATGAACAGGAGAATTCAAGTATTCTCTCCCAGCTACAAAGTATGTTTCTCCTGATGTATTGTCTTTGTCAGCAGATTGATCAGCAGCAACCCTACCTAATGATTGTTTCTCCTGAAGTATATCCACAGCTTCAGTCATTAACACATCATTATCACCACTAGATACTTTTGAAGCTTCAGCAGCTTGCCTTGCCAAATACTGTCTGGTAGTTCTTCTTTGAACTAGTATTATTGGTTTAGATTGAGGTGCTGCAACAGCTTTAGAAGGAACAACATGAGACTGTCTAGCAACTTCAGCCAGAATCTCAAGAGAATCCAAATTTGCCTCCTTTGCTACTTCAGTAGAATCCAATCCATCTTTGCTTTGCTTTTGCTGATTTATCTGGGCCTCCAAATCTTTAACCTTGCTTTTCAAACTTTGAATTTCATTACCAAGAGTAGTCCTGGTCTCAGCAAGTTCTTTCTGTAGATCTTCAGTCATTTTCATGTACCTGCTAAGGGAATCATATACAACTGTGAGAGTAATAGGGTCCTCTGCTCTACCAGCAGATTGCTCAGTGGTATGAGGAGCTTCATTGAACCCAGCAGGAGAAACAGACTCATGTACAACATTAGGAGAACCTATATTAATTTGCTCTCCCAAAGAACTAGGTGAAGGTAGTCTAGTAAGATCAGGTTCAAAAGTCTGTAAGTCATCTTCAAACTCATGAATTTGCTCAGTTGGCGCATCCTGAACTGGTGAGATGGTAGGGCTAGGTGACATTTGTACAGGGGTAGGTGGTGGTAAGTCAGTAGAATCAGGTAAAGGTTCAGCAGTTGTAGCTGGCGCTTCCTCCATTACCACTGAAGGATTACCATCAGCAGCAACACCAGAGGATGATGGATTACCAACATCAGCAGCATTAGGAGCAGGCACATTACCAGCATCATCACCCTCAACTACAGTAGCATTGCCTTGTGGCAACATTGCTTCCAACATAGGGTGATGTTCCCCAGTATAATTAGTTTTCATTGAGGCAAACAACTTAGAACCTAGACTTTTAATGGGTATATGGGTTAAATCTTCAGTGGTTATGTCTAAGATTATTTGTAAGAATCTAGGGTACATTAAAAACTTATGCTGTTCCTTATCTATATTTTCTAGCATATTTTCAAAAATAAACTTAGAAAAATTATAAGTTTCACCCTTAGAAAGACAAACAATACCACAACCCAATTGCAGAGAGAACTGGTTCCATCCACAACTTGTTGCTCATACATTGAAGCAGCAGATGCACCAAATACCTCCACTTAGGACAAAATTGATTCTTGTGCCACTTGGATGTATCAGTACATTGATATCCAACTTCTCTTAGCCCAGCAAGAATCTCTGCAGTGTTGGAATGATACACACCATTTTCATCATCCAACTTAAGCTTTGCCCTTATCAACCCTTCTGTCACCACATATTCTACACCATCTATTTCAGCTACAATCTCTGTAGCAGATCTCTTAGTAGCAGATGCCCAAAATTGCTTCACTAAGGATTCACACACCAAATTGGGACAATACGTCAAAGCATAATTAATCTTCGACCTTTGTAGAAACTCCGCCATCAAATCAAATTCTTCATGTCCCTTCTTTGTTATCAGAAAAGCATATTTGTTATGGTCGCCCTTCAATTCAAGTTGAGCCATTTGAATGAACTTGTGTGAGATGGTTATGAATTACTCCAGAGAATAATGGGTTTATTTGAAGTGATAAGCAAATAATTTTGATTCGAAAAGATATGCAGAGTGAGTTAAATTTGGAAGTTCCCCAATCGTGGTCAAAATTATCGGAACAACTTATTGACCAAGTCTGACAAACTTTCCAATTTAAAAATTTACCCTTCAGCAGAAATAAAAGTCAAATCTGCTGAAGCATAGTCAACCTTCAGCAGAATCAACCAAAGGTAAAAATATCTTCGGTCAATATCTTGGTTTTACTGTGCCACCCAACTCGCATTAAATATCGTAACTCCTAAAATTGGCTTATTTAATCACCTCAGTTAACACATCTCATTCATCAAACTTTCCAAAATCATCTTTCAAACCCTAAATTTTATGAACCCCAATTCTCCATCCAAATTATGTCTTCACACCCAGAAACCTCAGATTCAAATTCCTCTTCTCCATCAGCAGAAGAAGATGTACCACCATATCCATAGGGGTTTGAAGGTTCTGACTTTGAAAAAGCATTGGAGAACCGATGTGATGCTCAAGAAAGACAGTGGAATGCTCATTTGAAGGGTGAACCAAGCAATGTACCCAATCCTGCTGAGAGAGAGCTTGTCTCTCCATTCATCTATACCTCTGATGAAGACTCTTCAGAGGAAGAACATGAAGATCCATCCTTTCTTCCTCCTTCCACACCAGAGAGATCCCAACCAAGATCAAATACTAGGGATCCATCCCTTCCAACATCACAAAATTTGGTGTTGGATCTTCCTGCTCCAGGACCTGGTCTTCCACATCAAGAACATATTGGATAGAGCAAGAAGACTGAGATCATACGTAAGGGAAAGGAGAAGCTGAAGTAAATGATTGAGGAATGTAACCATGGAACAAAGTTCTTGAGTATTTTCTTGACTTTGATTCATGAGCATCTTCCCAGTCTTCCTTCTCTTCTTCTTACATCTTCATCTTCAGCTTCTTCATTGTACTTGTCATAGCCTCAAGTATTTTGTAATAAGTGATAGAAGCTAGTAGTACTGAATTAGTCAATAGTTTAGGAATGATAATTGTATCTCAATTGTAACATTGAATGTAAGCTGTAACTTGTTTCTATGAATGAATGAAAAGATCTTATTTGAATTTATCCATTGTGTAAGACCTTCAGCATGTTTCAATTGATCAGTAGAAACCATGTTCAACATATTGACCACATTCCTTTGACTTTAGCTCTTGGTGACATTAATCACGGGACTTTCATTCTCAGAACATCTGCAAAACAACCATCAAACAAGCAAATACACCAAACAACTTGCACAACTGTTAGAGGGTTAGTGTTAAAAACTTGTTAAAAACTCAGAAATAATGCAACTTATACAAATATTACAAAGTTTACATTCATCATCCTCCCCTGAGGCTTATGCCTCCCCTTAAACTTTGCAGTTAAGGGTTTAGCATTCCAATATGGACCACCAAATATTGAAACCTTGGTCCATCAAATGCCTTAGTTAACAAATCTGCCACATTTTCATCTGTGTGAATTTTGACCACTTTAACCAAATGTTTCTCATAAGCATCCCTTATAAAGTGATGTCTGATTTCAATATGTTTGGTTCTATTATGAAAGACTGGATTTTTAACAATGCAAATGGTACTTTGATTGTCAATGAAAATGGTAGTATTCATGAAGTTATACCCATAATCCAGTAATTGATTCTGAATCCATAGAACCTGTCCACAACAATTTGCAGCAACAACATACTCTGCTTCAGTAGTAGAGGTAGAAACTATTGTCTGTTTCTTGCATTGCCAAGAAATCAGTCTTCTTCCAAGAAATTGGCAACCTCCAGTTGTGGATCTTCTATCCAAATTGGCACCAGCATAGTCACTATCACTATAAGCTGCTAGCTGAAATGGAGACTCTTTGGGATACCAAAGACCTAAGTGTGGTTGGCCTTTAAGATACTTAAAAATCTTCTTGACAGTATTCATATGAGAGGTAAGTGGAGTGACTTGGTGTCTTGAACATGCATTCACAGCAAATGTAATGTCAGGTCTTGAGGTAGTCAAGTACATCAAAGAACCAATCATAGACCTGTAGAAATGAACATTCACAGGAAGATCAGGAGTAAGATTGTTCTTTGGTTTGGGAGCCTCATATGGAGTAGTGGCAGTCCTGACATTTTCCATAGCAAACTTGGACAACATATCTTTTACATACTTCTCCTGATGTATGAATATACCATCAGGTTTCTGCTGAACTTGCAAACCCAGAAAGAAAGTGAGTTCTCCCATGGCACTCATCTGAAATTCTCCCTTCATCAAGTCCTCAAACTCTCTACACCATGCCTCTTTGGTTGAACCAAAGATAATATCATCCACATACACCTGCACAAGAATAATATCCCTTGAATCTTTCTTGAGGAATAGTGCCTTGTCAATGGTACCTCTTCTGTAGCCATTCTTCAGCAAAAATGTGGAGAGTCTAGCATACCAAGCTCTGGGAGCTTGATGAAGTTCATAGAGAGCTTTGACAACTTTGTACACATACTCAGGATGATCAGGGTCTTCAAATCCCTTGGGTTGAGTCACATAAACCTCCTCTTCAATCTCTCTATACAAGAAAGCACCTTTAACATCCATCTGATAAACCATAAAGCCCATGTAAGAGGCATAGGCCAAAAATATCCGAATAGCTTCAACTCTGGCCACTGGTGCAAAGACCTTATCATAGTCAATGCCTTCCTCTTGTCTAAAACCTTGAGCCACTAGTCTTGCTTTGTTCTTCACCACAATACCCCGTGCATCTCTTTTATTCTTCAAAATCCATTTTGTCCCAATGGCATATTTCCCATCAGGAAGAGGAACTAAAATCCAAACCTGCTGATTCTTAAATTGCAGCATCTCCTCTTGCATTGCCTCAAGCCAACTTGAATCAACCAGTGCTTGAGGAACACTAGTTGGTTCAATCTGAGAAAGAAAGCATGCAAACAAACAATGTTTGAAGTCTGTGTGATTGTTCCTCTTTTGATTGTAGACATAAGAGATAAAAGCAATTTCTCCATATTTTGTATTCTTGACAGTGCTTCTAGTTCGAACAGGGTCTTTAGGATCACCAATAATCTTAGATAGGGGATGAGCATTGTGAATCTTTTTGGTAGCTGTAGGTGGAACATCAATGTTGGTGAGTGTAGGCTCAAACTCAGTATCATATGAAGCGGAGTTAAACAAGCCAGGCTTTGGTTGATAATTCCCAAGATCAGAAGGACTTGGAAATCTGGTAAAGGGCTTATCAAAATCTGCAGAGACTTCAGTAGAGATGGGAGAGTGAACATCAGCAGAATCAGCATCTTTGACATTATCAGTGGGAATAGGTGTGCCTTCAGCAGTATCCTTGTTGCCACTGACTGCTTGTGCTGACTGATGTAGGATAGCCTCAGTCTCTTGTGTAACCTTGTCATTGAGTTTCTGAGCTTCCTTAGTAGCAGCATGTTCCTGCTTCTTCAATCTGGCAAGATCTTCTGCATAATGTGACTCATCATCTTGTTCAGCAGCAGAGTGATTACCTACAAAATGGTTAGGTGGAAAAGATGGTACAACAAAAGTATTCTCTTCTGGCTCAGACTCATAGTCAGAGTCATCATCCATGAAACCTGCAGGGTTAGAACTTGAATCTTTGGTACCTGCATCAGGATTAGAAGCATGCCTAGTATAACCCAAATAGTCAGTCAAATAGTCTAGGTCAAAATACCAAGAATGGCCTTGTCCCTGAATATTAGGCTGATCTTCAAGAAATCTCAGATTAAGGGTCTCTTCAATCTTCTTAGCATTCAGATTATAAACCCTATAGGCCTTGCTATGAGCTGAATACCCAACTATATATCCCTCATCAGCTTTCCCATCAAATTTACCCAGTATATCAGCAGTATTCAGAATAGTCACCTTGCATCCAAAAGGCTTAAGGTAATGTATGTGTGGAACTTTCCCAGTGAGAAGTTCATAAGGTGTCTTGACATGAAGTCTAGTGATGGATACCCTGTTCAAGACATGACATGCAGTACTTACTGCTTCAGTCCAAAACATGGTGGGGAGTTTGGAGTCTGCAAGCATTGATCTTGCAGCTTCAATGAGGGTTCTATTTTTCCTTTCAGCAACCCCATTTTGTTGTGGAGTTCTTGGAGTACTATAGTCCCTTCTAATCCCTTTAGACTTACAGAATTCTATGAAGACAACATTTTTGAATTCTGTACCATTGTCACACCTAATTCCCTTAACCTTTTTATTCAGCTGGTTCTCAACTAAGATAATGAAGTCTTTCAGGATTGGAGTTGTTTCATCCTTAGTTTTGAGAAAGAACACCCAGCAAAACCTGCTATAATCATCTGTGATAACCAGGCAGAAGTACTTGTGATCAATACTTCTAATGGGGGTTGGACCAAAAAGATCCATGTGCAGCAACTGAAGAGGTTCTGAAATGGTGCTCACTGCTTGGACTGTTTTGTAAGAGGCTCTGTGTTGCTTTCCCTTGTTGCAAGCAATACAATTGTGTTCATTGGTGAAGAATTTAGAAGGAAGGCCCTTAACAAGACCAAGTTTGGATAACTTGTTGATGGTCTTGTAATTCACATGTGCCATTCTTCTATGCCATTTATTAGATTCATCCAGGGAAGCTTTGGCTACCAAACATGTTAGATCACCTTCAGGCTGAACATCATTCAGATTGAATGTGTATAAGTTGAAGGTTCTAGGAACTCTCAGCAATACAGTTGTGTCTTCTGGGAGTTTGAAGTCCTTGGAAAGTACAAGACACTCATCTTCAGTGAAGAAAACCTTATGCTTAGTGTCACAAATTTGTGATACTGAGATGAGATTAAAATGCTCCAGTTCCTTCACATAGTAAACATTTTCAAAATCTAACAAGGGTGTCTTAATGGTTCCTTTCCCTGTAATTTTGCCATCTCCACCACCAAAGGTTACAGTGCCTCCTCCTTCAATAGGCTCAAAGTCATGCATCTTACTTCAGTACTTTTCAAAGGATGTTCCTACAACAACAACAAAATATACAAAATTAGTACACATTGGAGACTCAAGTCATTGCTGACTTGAGCCTGCCTTGTGGATCATTAGTAACAGGCCATGTAGATGTTTTAGATCCACCATTGTTCTTGGGCCTGTAATACATATTAGGTCCCTTCTTTGTCCAAGAACAACCTGCTGAGGGCTTCACAGCAGTATTCCATTTCCCACCACCATTACACATTGAGTCAAAGTGATTAGGCCAATAACTATTATAAAAGAAAGAACTAGTGGGTCTAACAGATGGTCTAGTACTGGTTCTTCTCCATGAAAAATGAGATTCAGCAGAATTAGGTTTCTGCTGATGTGGAACAAAAGATGGTATTTCACTAACATTCTTCTACATTTGCCTAGTTTTCCTTTGACTACTACATGCACCCATTCTTTGCTCATGATATGTACAATCCTTAATCAAGTGATATTTACTTCCACACACAAAACACTTCTTCCTTTTAGAAGATTTATGCAAACCAAAAGAATTTCCATAACATGAAAAAGTATTCAAATCACCATGACAAACATAATTGTTTTTAACAAAGCCAAAAGTATTATTATGCAAAGAATTTAAAAACAAGTCTTCAGTAGAAACTATCTTGTTAGCAGCAGCAACTCTAGAAGGCTTGTGGGGAGTCTTGGGTGATGTCTTTGGTGTGGTCTTGGGAGTGGTCTTGGGCATGGTCTTGGGCAGGTCCGACTTCTCACTTGAATCACAGCTAGCAAATGAGGTAGACCCTTCATCAGAAGACTTGTCACTGTTACAACAAGAGACAAGGTCATTAGATTTCACAATAGGGTCTTGCAAGTCAGTTGACTTCTTGCCATATAAATGATGTGATCCATCAAAGTCAGAAGGTTTGGACAAGTCTATAGACATGTGTTCCCCTCTTATAGGTCCAGGCACAGCATTCATTCCCCCTTCCTTAACATATTTAACAGGTGTTTGATAAGCTAAGGCTGGTTCAGGGTCAAAAACACTAGACATATCAGGATAGGTTAGCTCTTCAGGGTCTATATACTTCTCATATCCTAATGCCTTTCTAGACCTAACAGATTGGCGACCATCAATTAATTTACTTAAATTAGATGCCCCTTCCTGCCATTTCATACGACCAGCTATCTCTTTATCTAATTTAACTTGTAACTCTTGTTTTTATTTTTCTAAATCAGACTTCTCTTTTTCTGTACGTTTTAATTCTATCTTAGCAACCTCTAAATCACTTTCTAGAACTCTTACTTTTTCATCATATTTAACTTGATTCTTTTGAAACCATACTTTTTGTTTCTCTAATGTTTTTAAAGCCATTTTATAAGACTCTACTTCAACATAACACTCATTGTATTTTGGTTTCAATTCATCAAATTCTTGTTTAAGCTCATTGTATCTTACACTACATCCAAACACACAGTTGGTTACCTGAGAGATTCCCATCAAGGAGACTTGCTCCTTCTTGTCTTCTGGAGGTGTGAATGCCAGCAGATTCACTTGGGAAGAAGTAGAAGCTTCCTCTCCAGCAGGTTCATGATCAGCCCAATCAATTTGGTGATCCAGAGTCACCATTGCCTTTGAAGGTACAGTCTTGTTATTCCCTGCTTCCAATGGATAAGAACCATATCTAACTTCATCTCCAGCCTTTCTATCTTTGCATTCTCTTGAAAAATGTCCCACTTGACCACAAGTGTAGCATTTAACCTTCCTTCTATCAAACCTTGCTGCTTCTTTTCCATTAAAACCAAACTTTCTTCCAGACTTGGCTTCAAACCTTCTGATATTCATTGAGATCATTGCAAGCTCCCATTTCAAGTGCATCTCCTCCATTTCCAATGGATCCACCTGTTCAAAGTCCTCATAAGCAATAAACTGCTGAGGTTCATATTCAGCCACAAATGAATGAATAAGATCCTCCAACACATTACTTGATCTTGATTTAGGAGCAGTTTGATTATAAGTTTGAGAAGATGCTCCTGATGAATATGAACTTGAGGCTTGATGCACAGGTTTAGTAAAGGCACCAACAAATGCAGAATGAGTGGATGGACGTATGGGACTTCTAACATCAGGCTCAAGTGATTTAAGCCTCTTGTAGAGGTCATCAAAAGACATCATGTCCAACCCACCTTTGGTCTTGAGAGCAATACAAACTTGTAACCAAGATGGTGGCAGAGATCTCAGAAATTTAGAATTGCAGTCTTCATTGTCGGGTCTAGCCTTCAACTGATTAAGTTGACTCAATATTCGATGAAACCTGTCATAACCCTTATGAATTCCCTCTTCTTCAGATATCTGAAATTCTTGGAATTTCTGCTTCAGCATAGACTTCTGCAACCTTCTTGATTCCTCATTCCCACCAAATCTTGCTTTTATAGCCATCCAAATGTCCTTGGCATCCTCCATAAAATGGAAGTCACCCATATGGTCATCTGGAATGGCTTGGAGCAAAATAGTCCTGACTTTACTCTCCCTCTGCACAGCCAGAATCTCTTTAGCAGTTTTGGGTCCTACAATAGTAACAACACCATCAGCATCTGTAACATGCTTCTTCAGACTATTCCCTTTCTTAACAACCTCCCACAGATTCCAATCAATGTTTGTGATCCAGTTCTGCATCTTCATGGACCACAGATGATAATCTTCTGCATTCTTCAAGTATGGAAACTTAGCATTACTGTTGGAGAGATTGAGTTGTTGAAGAGAAGTGGTGTTAATGTTCTGGGTTGTATCAACATCATCATCCGATCCAGGCATGTTTGGTGATTTGTTGGGATTGTAAAGGTGTAAGATTTGTGTTTCTTAGTATGGCAGAGACTCTCTCGAGGCTCTGATACCACTTGTTGAGCTATAGACCTTGATAGATCTTCTTGAGCACTCTAGAATCGTTAGTAATGTCACTGTAATCAATAACACACTAATAGACAATCTCTGCAACTTGTATTTATAAAGCAAAAACAAAACACAAGCTTGATACTAAGAACTCTTGATCCTCTATGAATCTTTTAATAATATTAAGAATTCTCTAAAAGTTGTTCAATACATAAAACGTGTGTTCCTTTTATACTCAAGGAACCCTAAACCGTTTCACAAGAAACGTATACTCTAAAACTTCTAAAAGATATGCATTATCACTTCCTAAATAAACTCATGCATATCCAAACTACATTACATAAAATACGGAAATACTATATCCGTAGAAACTAATAAAGCTGAAACTATGTCTTCAGCAGATACACTGCTTCAGCAGAAACCAACTCTTCAGCAGGAATCATCAGCAGAATTCTTTATTCACAGAATTCCCAACACAAACAGAGCCAACTACTAATGTAGTGAAAATGACTTGCAACGTTACTTAAATTGGTCAAATTAAACAAGCTAGAATAATCTGAATAAAACCCAAAGATGAGTTTTAGTTGCTAAAATATACTATTTTTAGCCAATAATAAAAGTCAAAAACCATACAAGTAAAGAATCATACCTTTGCTCTCAAAGTCTCCATGTAGCAGACAATGGATGGACAACACTAAAGGGGTGATTGGCAGTTTGGGTAAGCTTATTTAAACAACTTATTAGCTTATTGTGTTATCATACGCTATAAGCTAAATTGCTTAAAGGGCAAACATCATCTCATTTTTTCTTCTTGATAACACTTGAGACCAATATTGCAAATATGATATATCATTTGAATAATGTTCAGGCTAAATACAAACTTAAAACACTAAAAATAAGCACTTTTCTTCTGCATTCTATAAAAGCAATAAAATTGCATCACAATACTATCTCCGTCCTAAAATTATTGTTCCCTATTAACTTTTTCGGTTTTTCTTTATCAACTTTGACTATAAATATTTTTGTTTGTGTTTATACAATTTTTGATAACAATTATACCAAATGAAAATACATTTAAAACTCAATCCGTTAATATATTTTGTATCGATTATTATATAATATAAACAAAAATACTTAAGGTCAAAGTTGGAAAGTAAAGACCAAAAAAATCAATAGGAAACAATAATTTTGGGACAGGAATAGTAATAAATAAATAAACATACCCCATAAGAGATTAAATGAGAGAACGCGATTTTAATTTTGTCGTATGCGCTAGACTTTGGCTTTTGTATCCATTCATGATTCATCACTTCTTGATGTTGAAATTGTTAGTTGGATCAATTTGGTCAACTTTTCTTCTTGTTGAGATTCATAAAGATCTTACCTACTTTTCATTTAGAAACAAGTACTTATGCAGTATAATTCTTGTAATATTTTTATAGAGATCGAAAACAACTTGTTGCATAATCGTGCCACCTTTTTCATTACGTAATTCAATAGGACAGCTAATTACCAGTTTATGGCTTTATGCAACTATTTTTCATTTCAATACCACTGTGTAAATTTACCTTGACAAAAGCTTCCTGGTCACCTTAAAGGTTTGTATCATAATGCATATGAAGAGAATCCATTGCAAAAAAAATTGATACGTTATAGCAAATAGGTCTGATAGCTTATTGTCTTGACACATATTCTAAATTTCTAAGCGTTAGAAATGTATGCTCAGTTACTCACCAATCACCATACTTGTTATGTTACTTAATGCTTACCCATGCATACAAACAGGTTAGCTATGTGAGATAATAATCTCGACCAATGTTCTGAAAGGCTCAAGGCGCACTAAGACGCAAAGGGGGTCAAAGAGCCTCGAGTTGAGGCGCAAACCAAGGCGCGAGATTCATAAATATGAGGCGCACTATACATTTAGGGTTTTTTTTTTTTTTTTTTTTTTTTTTTTTTTTTTTTTTTTAACATATATGACAACTTATGCAGCTTAAATAACACAAAAATATCAATATTCAATGCATAATGCCACTTAATAGTTATTAGGGTAAATTGCAAAAATGGTCCTTAACGTTCCACGAAATTGCAAAAACGGGACTGAGACAAAAAGTAGCACAAAAAAGACACCAACGTTCCACATTTTTGCAAAATCGCCACTGAGAGGCCTTTTCCGTTAGTTTCATCGTTAAGTGCCATGTCACCGAGAGTATTATCGTCATTTCACTGCGAGTCAACCCCCTATTCTTCTCCATCTGAAACAAATCCAAAAGCAAATGAGTTGTGTCCAAGTAAAACACTGTAGCACCACCACCACTCTCTACCACCACACAACCAACACCACCACCCTTTACCCTTCATCTTCATCTTCTCCGGTGACCAAACCCAGATTCCGGTGACCAAACCCAGATTCCGGTCACTTTTTTTTTAATAATTAAAGTTTAACAATTACTGTCACCTTTACTGTCCTTTATGCAAAACTCGTAAAAAAAAGTTCACTTCCTGTGTTGCTAGTAAAGTAACCATGCCACAAGACATGAGTTATTACTTAACAACTATAAATATGGAGCTCAAGGGTAGCTTGTTCTTTGCTACAGCAGTAAATTAACCATATCATGAGACCTGAGTTATCCCGATGTACTCTATCCCTCTAACATAGATTAACACGAATGTTGACCCATGGGTGAGTCTTAAGAAACAGTTTGCTGAATGTTAACATATATGAGGAACTTTTAGGTGAAGGAAACAATAATTGCTTGATTATATAGGTCAAACTCTTTATCTATACTCATGCTTCTTTATCTAACCATTGTTTAGTACATTCTAGATATTGTGTACCTTAACACCACCATTGGTTCATCTGTAATGACGATAATGGTCGAATATATATCATCAAAATAAAAGTTTAAAAGAGAAAATATCTCCAATTTTCATTTGAAGTTCTTGTGATTATTTTATTTCCGATTTATAGTTTTCACACGGTATTAAACAAAATCTACAATATAAATCGGAAGAACCGATTTATAGTAAACGTCAGAATGAGCAACTTGGCTTGCAGAGTGTTGAAATGTTGAAAGTAAGAGCTGCACTTGAGGAGAAACTTAAGCAAAAAGGTGTATATAACTCAAAAGCAACAAAAACTGACATTGTTAAGAAGAATTTAAAACCAATAAACGGGTACATCCTAAATCACTTTGTTTTGGTTATAAAATGTCTCTTTAATATTGCCAAATTAATTTTCGTTGTTAACTGTAATCAAGCAGAAAGCTAGCGGCACATGATGATTTCGATGATGATGTTTTTGATAATGATCAAAATAAATCCAATGCAAAGCCTTCAAGTAAACTATCACAGCTTGTAACTCAGTTGAAGAAACCGAGGGTAAGCATCTTCGCAAAAACTACTGAATTGACTCTTATGCGATTAAGGCTAAAGATTTATTATGTTTAAAGGTCATATCCGGAGACGATGATTTACCAAAGCGAGATGACATTGGTGAAAGGCGAAGAAAGCATGAAATGCGTGTTCTTGCAAGTGCTGGGATTCAGTCTGATGATGATCTTCAAGATGATGAGCCTGAAACCGTCGAGGATGATGAAGTTAATGACACAAATGAAGACGGAGAGACTGATTGAGAGTTTGATCTTTATCAAGAAACTAAGTTAAAGCGTGATGCCAAACTAGCTGCTAAAGCACAAAAGTATTCCAGGTATTTTTGATTATTATTTTTAAATGTTTTAAAGAGTAATAATTTCAAATTAATGTTTAATGGAAACATTGTTGGTTTGTAGAACTGCACCTTCAGCTCTTGCAGCACCAGAAACAAAGCTTGATGGGAAACGTCACATAAATTACGAGGTAATTATGTTTGTGACTTATGATATGTATACAGTGTTTTACTTGGACACAACTCATTTGCTTTTGGATTTGTTTCAGATGGAGAAGAATAGGGGGTTGACTCGCAGTGAAATGACGATAATACCCTCGGTGACATGGCACTTAACGATGAAACTAACGGAAAAGGCCTCTCAGTGGCGATTTTGCAAAAATGTGGAATGTTGGTGTCTTTTTTGCGCTACTTTTTGTCTCGGTCCTGTTTTTGCAATTTTGTGGAACGTTAAGGACCATTTTTGCAATTTACCCTAGTTATTACATCTAACAAAGCTTGCATTTAAACCTAAAATATCAAGCAAGCAACATATCAGAATCCATGAACTACCCTAAATCCCTGAATATACATTATAAGATATGAGTTTATGACTATTAAATTTAACAAATTACCATGTATCTCTATCAACTATCAACAAAAAAAAAAATATATATATATAGTTGTTTGGTAACACTTAACACTAAAGAAACAACATTTGTATATGTTAATATGCTACTATTCTTATACAGATTACAAAAAATATAAATTTCTTTGTTAATTGTGTGTTTTAGTTATTTTTTAAAATATTCGGGCTATTAGATACTTTATAACTTAAAGGGCCCAATGTATATAACATGTAAACCCAAAATGTATCTTACTATTGAGAAAAAAATGCCAAAACCCCGTTACATCTTCAAGGCGCAAAAATCCCCAAGGCGCAAAAGCGCAAAAATCCCAAAGGCGAAAAGATTTTTACGGGATTCATACATGTCATGAGCCTCGATCTGAAAAAAATCCCAAAGGCTGGAGCCTCGTGGGATTTAAGGCGCGCTTTTTAAAACTTTGATCTCGACATTGCTTCTTCAAGAAACTCGAAGGATCAAAGATGTTAGTTAGATAGTTTACAACCGCCAAGCGGTTAAGTTAGTTATTATGGTTAGTTGGTTATGGTAGTTATGTCGGTCACACAAAACCGAATAGACGCACCGATTGGGTCACACCCTTTCATTTATTATAAGTACTTGAACATATGTAACGTTACAAAGAGTAGATGAAATAATAGTTATTCAGTTTATTTGCAATTTCATTTTCGACTCACTTTGGGACTACATTGGCATCAGAGCCTGACGCTCGTTAAGATGACAAAAAAAAAAAAAAAAAAAAAAAAAAAAACAAACTTATACGAGAAGAACAACCAAAAAAGAATACGCTTGAACTTTGTTACAGCAGGAACAACGCGACGTTTTAAGAAGAGAGAACGTTGCCTGGATAACTAGGAACACAAGGAAAGTAGTGCACGACCATACTTGTGTAGAAGTTGCAAATGTTTGGCACCAAATGATATTGGTGGCCTGTTTTTTGTTGTGATTATTGAACGCGACAACAAAAAGAACAAAAAGAAGAAACAATTGTTGCTAGAACTTTGTTGGTGAGTTGAAACACGCGACACCAAAGAAAGAAGGGAAACCCTTTGTTGCCATTTAACGCAACAAGGAAGAAAGTATACGACGTCAAGATATAAGGGAACTTTGTGTAGAAAAGGAAACCGGTTGACAAATAGAAACACACAAAGGAATACACGTTATAAACGCAAGAGGAAGAAGTTGCTTGTGGATTGGTTGAAAGACACCAAGAGAAGAAAACAATCTAGGATTGTTTTGTGAAGAAAGAAAAACGTTAGCAATACAAAGAACAACAACATCGAACAAGAAAGCAAGCCAATCACTTGTTTTGAAGGAAATACCGACGGGTATTTGGAGTTTTGTTGTAGAATACGGTGTGGAACAAAAGGAAAACAAAGAGGAGTATTGTGGAACAACGTTTGGAGAAGGACAAGCAACAACAATGACAAACAAAACTAACAAATTGTTTCGTCTTGGAAAATAATACCGAGTGGTATGAGTGAAGAAAAAAAAGCAACCGATTGCTTTGTTTAGAAATACCGAAAGGTATTTAAGGAACTTTTGTGAAGGGAACTTGGAAATAAAATAAAATAAAATAAAATAAAAAACCTTGTTGTTACCGAGAATACTTAGAGTGTTTGGAAGGGAAGCCGAGAACAAAGAAGGTCTAGGGCACGTTTGTGTTCCAAGTCGACACAAAAGGAAAAGAAAGACAACGTGGGAAGTGTGGTATAATAAGAGGAAGAGAGTTCGGTTGGTTTATTAAAGAGAAGAAACAATTCGACAACATCAACGAAGAACGAGAGTTTTTCCTTTATGAATTGTTTGTGGTGACAAGAAATAAACAACGAAAGAACAACAACAACGTTGGTGAACGAGGGAAAGAAAAAGACGTGGTTGGTATAATACATACCGACACAAGAGGGAATACATTTGCGTTTAACACAACAACGAGGTCACAAATTCAAATTTTGGATTTCTATTATATATTTAGATGTATAGATATTTATTTTATAGTATTAGGAAATCACGAGAACTATATATTGATCCCGTACTATTAGTATTCCCGGATAACTATTTTTCTATTCCCGTAGTAGTAGGAAATACCATACTAAGTTAGAAATTCCCATACGATTAGAAGGTGAAGATTATAAACACCTTTAAGATAGCCGGTGACGATACAATTAACACATCGACTACACTAAAACCCGTAACACCTATTGCACAATACCAATGCTCTAAACTCAAAACCACGAACTACACGGTTTTGGCTATACAGATTAAGGTTATATTAGAAGCACATGGTTTATGGGAAACGATAGAACCTAAGGAAAACACGCAAGTAGATGATAAGAAGGACAAGGCAACGACTGCCCTCCTATATCAAGCGTTGACCGAAGATGTGATTTTACAAGTAGCAAGTTGTAAAACGGCAAAGGAATTATGGGAATCGTTAAAGAAGAGACACATTGGAGAAGAAAGAGTGCAGCAAGCACGGTGTTTACAATAATTGATGATTGGATTTCAAACACTTCAGATGAACGAAGATGACACGGTGGATGCATTTATGGCTAAACTAAACGGCTACGCCACTAAGGCTAAAGAATTAGGGAAAACTTTGGATGAATCACTTTTAGTACAAAAACTATTAGACTCCACACCAGATAGGTTCATTCAAATAGTAACATCCATAGAACAAACGAATGATCTCGACGACATTACCTTAGATGAGATCACAGGAAAACTTAAGGCATTCGAGGAAAGGATAAAACTCCGAAAGTGAGGACAAGTGGAAAGCCAGGATAACTTATTATTCGCACAAGGCGAACACTCTAGAAAGGGAAGACGATTTACCAAACGCGGAGGTAGATCAAACTTCTCACGAGGAAACTAGCATAGTAATAGAAATAAAGACAACTCGAATGATGAAAACTCAACTCACAAAGAAAAGTCAAATAGGAACAGACGTGAGTGGGATAAAAGTAAGGTAAAATGTTTCAATTGTGGAAAACTTGGACATATTAGGAGAGAATGCAGAAAACCATCGACAACTCAGGAACAATCAAACCTTATCTTAGAAGACGATGAACCATCATTATTAATGACTACACACGAAACTAAACACGAAGAAGTTCTGTTGAACGAAGGACAAATTCAACCCGGAAATTATGCTACAACAGATGCTAGCATATGGTATTTAGATAATGGTGCAAGTAACCAAATGACGGGAACCAAGAGTCATTTTAAGGATATTGACGAAAGCATATCTGGACGCGTTCATTTTGGAGATGGATCATATGTGGAGATAAAGGGTAGAGGTTCTATATTGTTAGGATGTAGAAACCAAGAATAAAAGATAGTTTCGGATGTTTACTACATTCCAAACCTCAAAAGAAACATACTTAGTCTAGGAAAACTTACGGAGATAGGTTGTAAGATCATCATGGACGGAAACAAACTGACTTTGTATAACAAGAATAATAAGTTGTTGATGAAAGTAGAAAGATCTAAGAATCGACTTTACAGTATTAGATTACAAATAGAAGCACCTATATGTCTCTTAGCAAATGTAGATAACCAAGCATGGTTATGGCACGCTAGATTAGGTCATCTGAACTTTGACGATATCAACAAGATGACAAGAAAGGGTCTAGTGGAAGGAATACCAAGAATAAATCATGCAGGACAGATTTGTAATGCATGTTTATTAGGAAAACACAGTAGAACACGATTTCCAAATCAATCTAAATTCAGATCGAAGAACCCATTGGACTTAGTATATGGAGATCTCTATGGTCCCATAAGTCCAGCCACACACTCTGGAAAGAAACTCATTTTCTTGTTAGTGGACGACTGTACACGTTTCATGTGGGCCTACTTTCTGACATCGAAAGATCAAGCATTTAACACTTTCAAGGAATTTAGGCAACATATTGAAATGGAGATGAGAATGAAGTTAAGAATTCTAAGAACAGATAGAGGAGGTGAATTTACATCTAATGAATTCACCAAATACTGTAAGGAGAATGGAATAGCAAGACCGTTGACAGCACCATACTCACCACAACAAAATAGAGTAGTGGAGAGAAGAAATAGAACAGTGTTATCAACTACGAGGAGTATGATGAAAGCGATGAAGTTACCTTTAACTTTTTGGGCGGAAGCAGTCAAACACACCATTTACATACTCAACAGGGTACCTACGAGAGCCTGGAAGATAAGACACCATATGAAGCACTCTACAACAGAAAACCGAATCTGGAAAACCTAAGAATATTTGGATGCACAACTTATGCCAAGATAACGATACCTCACTTGAAGAAGCTGGATGACAGAAGCATACCAATGATTTACTTAGGAGTGGAGAAAGGATCAAAAGCATGTAGGTTATATGATCCAATAGGAAAGAAGAAACATGTTAGTAGGGATGTAAAGTTTATGGAAACAAAACCGTGGGATTGGGATAACAATGGAGAGGATACGAGTACACAAGACACGTTTTGGGCTAGTTTTGTGGTAGACGAAGTTGACAATGAAAATCCTACACCAGTCAACATAGAAAACAATGATAACACGTATCAGGAACTGGATCTAATACCAGATCCAGATTCACCAATTACCCCACCAGCATATACTTACAAGCCACACTCAAAAGAGGAAGAAGAAGAAGCTACTATTAGTTCAATAAAAAGCTCAGATTAAAGATTTGATGATAGACCAGTACGAGGTTTCAAAGAGATAAAGGAAATTTATAAGGATGCACATGTAGTTGAGACTGAAAGTCTACTATTTACGGAAGTGGAACCACGTAATTATAAGCAAGCATCAGTAGATAAAAGATGGATTGAGGCCATGGAAGCAGAACTGGATTCAATTAATAAGAATCACACATGGACTCTTACAAATTTGCCTATAGATCAGAAAGAAATAGGACTGAAATGGGTCTATAAGACCAAAAGGGATGCACAAGGAAAGATTATCAAATACAAGGCACAGTTAGTAGCAAAAGTTTATGTACAAGAACAAGGGATAGACTTCAATGAAGTATTTGCACTAGTTGCTAGGATAGAGACATTTCGTTTGATATTATCACTAGCATAATATCATGGATGGCAAGTACACCACTTAGATGTAAAATCAACATTTTTACACAGAGATTTGAAGGAATAAGTCTATGTTACACAACCTGAAGGATTTATTCAACAAGGAAACTCAAGGAAAATCTACAAGCTCACTAAAGCTTTGTACGGCTTAAGACAAGCACCAAGAGCTTGGAATGTGAAACTTGATCAAATCTTGAAGTCATTAGACTTTAAGAAATGTAATCTCGAACAAGCAGTTTACATGAAGAGAAGCAAGACTTCTACACTTATAGTTGGAGTATATGTAGATGATTTAATAATCACGGGCACTCCAAAGAAAGAAACATAAGTATTTAAATCCCAGATGGAAGACAAGTTTGAAATGAGCGACCTAGGATTGTTAGATTATTACCTTGGGATAGAATTTACACAGACAGGAGGAAAGATTAAAATCAAGCAAACAGGATATATTAATGAGATCTTGAACGAAACAAGTATGACGGACAGTAATGACACGAAGATACCAATGGATCCCAACACTAAGTTGGTCAAGGCGGAAGATGGAAACTCAGTTGACGCAACTTATTACCGAAGTTTAATTGGAAGTCTCAGGTACTTACTACATACAAGACCAGATCTTAGTTACTCATTCGGACTACTCAGCAGATTTATGCAAGACCCGAAGGATCATCACCTAAAGGTAGTGAAACAAGTACTCCGATACATCAAAAGAACAAGGAGCATTGCATAATATACAAGAAAGAAGGCGACTGCAAGATTACAGGTTACAGTGGCATTAGTTATGGAATCAATACCGATCAAAGAAAAGGAACTACTGGGATAGTATTTTACTTTAGAGAATCACCTATTACCTGGTGTACTCAGAAAAGGATAACGCTGAAAGTTGAAAACGTTTAAGCAATAACACTCGTCAAGAACCCAGTTTTTCATGGAAGAAGCAAGCACATCTACATTCGCTATCATTTCATTCGTGAATACGTAGAGGATGGACACATCAATGTGGAACACGTCAGTGGAGAATTACAAAGAGTAGATATTCTAATGAAAGCTTAACCAAGACTAAAGTTCGTGACTATGCAACAAATGCTTGGAGTTCAAGACTTAGGACAAAGCAACGATCAAAATTAAGGAGGAGAATGTAAGATAATAATCTCGTTTGCTTCTTCACGAAACTCGAAGGACCAAAGATGTTAGTTAGATAGTTTACAACCGCCAAGCAGTTAAGTTAGTGATTATGGTTAGTTGGTTATGGTAGTTATGTCGGTTACACAAAACCGAATAGACACACCGAATGGGTCACACCCTTTCGTTTATTATAAGTACTTGAACACGTTACAAAGATTAGACGAAATAATAGTTATCCAGTTTATTTGCAATTTCATTTTCTACTCACTTTGGGACTACAAGCTAGCCATATATATTCTTGCAGTTAGAAATGCAGAATTTGTAATTATCCTTACTTTTTGTTAGCCTAAAGGAGGAATAAGTGAGTAATAACTGCTTCTGGTTGTGTTGCATTTACAGTCATCTTATTGTTGTAACTTGTAATCACATAATCTGTTTAACGCATCTGTACATTTTTCCTATTGACCATTCAGAATTTCACAAAGTTCATATAATTAAACTAGATCTTCTGTTCTTTAGTATTGATGAAGATTGTTCATTCCTGGATCATAGCTGAGTTAACTAATGTTGGACACCATTTGGTGGGTCACACGTGTATGTGTATGGGTTGTATACTACAGAGAGAGCTAATGCATAAGCAAATGAGCAATAAGATAAAGAAATTGATGTGTTAATGATTTACCAAAAAAATATTCAGGTAATCTTATCACTACATACAACAATCTATAAGCTCAAGCACATGGTACCAAGTAGAGTAATAACATTGGCATTGAACGATGGATAAAATAAATTTTTACACATTATCACTGTTGGAAAATGTGAATCATATAAACACATAAACACATCAAGTACGCAGCGAAAATAGATCAAATACATGTAATAGAATTAACCGAATTAAACAATATGCGTACCTCAATTAATGAATCAAGAACAATTGAACAAGAACCCTAAACCCTAAAATTAGGGTTTAATATATTCGACTATACCTTAGTCGAATCACCAATAAATCACAAACATTAATGTGTTTGTACTTCGTTCTTGTACACACGTATTAGTAGCGTTTCAATGAGAAAAGCTAGGTTCTTGATTCACAAACAAACCAAATACTATGTTTAGAAGATTGCGTAGGAACCCTAGAAGGGTGTAGTTGATCAACTAAACAAGAATGGTTTGAGCTTAGTTGATCGCGTAGGAACCCTTTAAGGATGTAGTTGATCTTGTAAGCTCAAGAGGAGAGAAAGAAGAAGATGTAGTTGATCATCAAACTTGGAGCACAAGACACAACCCTAATCCCCTAGGGATTGGGTCGGCCGAATACAAGCCCAAGAGGTCCCTTCCGGATCCTTCTTGGCTAGTATTTCCACTCTAGTCCTTCTCTTTTTCCTCCAACGATCGTATAGTCCAATTACCGTTAAATACTAATGACCGTTAAGTATTTTATTTGTGAAATTAATAATTATTCATAATTCAATATAATAATTATTAATACATTGAAACTCATATGTAATGTGTGCAATCCCGAAGTCTCGTGTTCGAATCCGGACATATTACATTAATTTTTATCCGTTACTTCTAACAGCTCCCACTCGGATATACATTAATGCAATAATGACATTGGTTAGTCTAACATAACACGCCAATGTCCCCAGAACGATAACGAGTATGGTTTCCTGGAAAAAACCACGTTTGATGAATCATCATCATACTTATACTTTTGTTTCTAATACCACGTTAATATGGATATGGATCTAAGTCATTCTATAATTAACTATTCTGTTTCTTGTTATTTATGATTGAGCAAGATTACTAATTCATCTGAACGTATTCCAGATAGACCTTGGGCATGGCCATGTAAACATCTTGTCAACCCTACGAGGGGCCCAACAGTATTAAACTTCAACAAATTTGAAGGAAACAAATCCTGTGTTGACTACAAGCATAACCTATGAACTTCGCATCACCTCTGAAAATAATCCTTAAAACTACCAGTTACGGATAGCGTTAGACTATCTCACAGAAAATGAGCTACATCCACAGAATTTATCTGGTATCTCAAATCCGAGGATAAATATTCATGATTTACTTTGATGACAACATCCATAAGTATAATCATGTAATTGGGATCTGTCCTATATTCAATTTATTCATTCTATTGAATATCATGTGAATTTGGCATGTCCAACGCATCAATATACTTTAAGTATATTATACCAAAACTCAGATTTGTCTTAATTCAATGATATTCTCAGATCATTGATTGACAACGGACTATTTAGAATAACATAACATAAGTTATTCATGGATTAAACATGCAAATATGGGATACAATCTATTATTAATGAAAACAAACGTACTTAGTACTTTAATTCATTATTAAATAATAATTGCTTAACATCCCTTATCCAAATACTAAATAGATCAATGCATAAAAATTCTCGTTAATGAATTTTGTTTCACGTAATACCAATCATACTTGTTGACAATTATGCCTCAAGTAATGGCAATCATACTTGTTGACAAGGCATTATTCAACTAACTTTGATCTATCAGAATTTTGAGAATACTTATTTCAAGAATTCAATTAGCGAAGTTCTTGTATATGTGCATTCAAATAATTTGATATAACCACATAATACATCATAAAGTGTGTGACATCCTCAACATCTAATTTATGATAATTAAACTTTCAAACATTTTAAAGTTTAAAATATTCTTATTCTTTAATGTATAATGCAACTATGCTTTTAGTTAAGCATAACTAGTATACATGGCTATTAACAAGGATAATATCCTTCCATGACTAGTATTGAGTGTCATCTCAATTTAATTAGCGTCATTGTATGCAAACAACAATATGTTCTTTTCCGTAAACTTTAATGTGTAATGTTTTATGCCTTCCAAACTTCCATGTTTGTTGGCTATGACAATTGACAAATTGTTCATCTATAGAATCCAGAAATTGTTCTAGGCTGAGGATGTGATTCTATATCCAAATATATTTCTTTAGAATATTCATTACACAACTTATCTAATATCTTTCAATTAGATATCAATGTTGTCAAATCATCTTTTATAAAAGCATGATATAACAACAACATGATGTACATGAAAAATCCTTGTATCAAACTTAAATTTCATTCATGTACTACATATCCATTTAAACTTTCTAAATGATATATCATGTTCTATTAGATTCATTTACCGCACATGTTTACATCAATAAACATATATTCATGGTTGTATGTTTTTACTTATTAAATATTTCAAGTAAAGTTTCATTCCAAGTTATGACTTAACACTTAACTTATATAGAATGTTACTTCCTATATGTTTATACAACATATATGATTTAAGTAAGTAAACATTATACTCCCACTTGCTTTCAGAATTACTTAGGAGTTATCTTATTTTAAATTATAAATCAAACATGGATTTAATATTTTAAACATAAGAATTATCTCCTTGATGCATGCATTTATCCATACTAGGATTCTTGCATTTTGTATACTTTTAAAGATTAAATGAATTCATAAAACTCTTAATTACTCATCGTCCTCGCTTAAGTAATTATACAAGAAAGAGTTTTATAATCCATTGTCAAATTTCATATTCATAAAAATGAGTATGTCAATTACCATCTTTGTATCTTTAATGTGCTTAGGAAAGATTATTCAATCATAGTTAATTACTTAAGTATGATTAATAATCTTGTCATAAGACATGCATTAAAATATGTATACAATTTCGTCCATATGATTCATTACACAAAGATTTAAACCTCTAGGGTTTTTCTTCTCTTGAAGAATCTTATCTTCATTAAGATAAACCAAGTTTTCAAAGTTGACTTATCTTTATGGACAACATCTTAACATTCATAGTATGAGCAATTTACCATAATTCAATATTTAGTAAATGGATCATTATGATTAACAGGCTTACTTTGATCATGTAATTCATATTTCTCAATATATCAATCAAATATCTGAGACATCCATACGGATCTATGAATGAGAATTTCATCATGTTGAGGTTTAACCTTCACATTTCAAGCCTCATCATAATTTTCACTAGTGTGGTTTTAGAAGATTATGTATCTTGTAATTTTATCTTTTCAAGATAAAACTCCCACTTTCCTTTAGTAATATATATAGTCTATTTAGCAAGTTGAGCAACACTTAATCGTTCTCTTTTGGGATATTACAAAACATTTTACAGTTCCTGACTCTTGTTTGTTAAAACTACTTATTAACAAAATCAGGACTTCATTTTAAGACTTTAATGTGATTCATCACATTCTTTAATGTCTTATTTAATCTTCTAGGTTGGAGTCTTATTGAGTATATTCAATCCATACTCAATTTTCTAACCTTGATAACTTTTCGAAGAAAAGAAGTCATATTTATCTTTTAATCAAACAATATAACAAGAGTTTGATTTTTCCTAATTGAACACACCACCAACTTGTGATGTTTCATTAGAACTAATATTGTGAGACAAACTAACAATATGTAAGATAAACTTATACTCCTTTTGGCTTACCTATTTACCAACTAAGTCAACTTAATGGTATAATAGAATTTTCAAGCCAATTGCATGCCATATAACATAAGTACCTTTTGAACAAGTCACTTTATGTTCGTGTATTAAGAAGATATAAACTGTTATATTCCTACTATACGTTATAAATCATTGATCAACTCAACGATTTCTTGTTTGAAACATAACAAGTTAACGTCTTACTTTAATATAAGTCTTGTAATAGTTAAAAGACTTCATGTTTATAAGAAGATATAAACATATATAACTAAAGTATTTGTGAACACCACCATTTGGTTTCAATAGAAATTTCAAGTTAATTTACTATTCCATTTGTTTATGTCATTTTATGAATTATCCAACTTAAGAAATTATAAACTCACATAATTTCATCACATCAGTTGATCTGCTAGTAATGAAATCATGTAGTTTACCTTTCCATTGCAATCTATCCAGGTTACACCCTGACGTAAATTGTAATTTCAAGTGTTTCTTTTAATTTGAATATCATAAGACATAAAAGTAGTCTTTATAATAATCTTGACACATGTTCTACATAAGATATTCTTACATATTAAATGTATAAGTCCTATTAGAACATAGATCTCTTACCTTGCAATTAAGAGAATCATTTAATCATATTTCTATGTATTGTTCATTTGCACACAATAAACAATTCTCCCACTTGTGCATTGAACAATATCATGTAGTATATAAACAACACAACATACGTTTGTTTATGTGATTCAATATGATTTGTGTCATAAGTAGATGTAGGACTACTTTGTCTTATCAGGAAACGCATATGGCTATCCTAAGAACATGAGTGTCTACAATTGGAAAGTGATTATCTTGAAGATAATTTCGGCTAATACACAGGAATTAAGGCTTGTAGCTCCCACTGAATTAGAGAACATAACAATAACTCCATATTCAGTAACACAACACAACACTCCCACTGGATTTGACAACATTGTAAATGTTCCATCACCAGTGAAAACAATTTGCTTGCTTTTACTTTCCTACACATTTTGAAAAACCCATACGTAATAATTACTCATGTTCTAAAATGTGTATTCTACTATGTAAATGATGCATTATCCATCAATGATATTAACTTGAAGAATTTGGGCATGCAGCTTCTTCCTTAATAGGCCTACCATCCCCATAATGGTATGTAGCACCTTTAAAGCACAACAACTAGATAAAAAATACTAGCTTGCCTTTTACTAATTGCGGTAATCTGTCTAGCTTCTAATAACTCATATTTTCCATTTAACCAAATACCATGTTTGTTATAGAAGAATTCATTCACCAAATTAAGGTAATGAAATTTCTATGAAAAATAGGATGTGCAATACTCTTAAGTATGAAAGATTGCTATGAGTTATATATTAGAATGTAGACAATTCTAATGTTCCTATCATACCTTTCTCAATCATGAAAAGGAATAGGATTGAGTCTTATTATTCTCTCATGGAAAATAGACTTTGTGTCTTTTCAGTAAAATTTTCTCAATCAAACATTATGTTTGAAAGCATAATTAAATCAATTTGCCAATTTAAGACCAAACCACATTTACGGTTTTAATGTTGCATTAATACATTGAAAAGAATTAAAAAATTCAATTTTAGTATTTTCGATAATTAAATTTTCAAGAAAATTAAATACCCATGGTTCATAATCATATAACCATTTAATTTTCACTGAAAAGCTAGGATCTAAATTGACATAGGTTCATCACATCAGTTGATCTGCTAGTGATGACGGTATTCAATAAGGTACGAGTCGAACCTCAATTTCCAATATTCAATTGCAATTCCTAGAATTTATGGGATTTACATATTTGCCAACCGCAGTTGCAATGTAAGCATGTTTTATTCCCATCTTATGCCTTGAGTGATCTGTCCCACTATCAACTCAATTAAGTTAAGCAACTTAAGAAACAACAAACTTACATAATTTCACCACATCAGTTGATCTGCTAGTGATGAGATCATGTAATTTGCTCTTCCATTGCAATCTAACCAGGTTACGCCCTGACATAAATCACAACTTCAGGTGTTTCCGTTTCATTGGATGGCATATAACTTAAATTTAAGGGTAGTAAATTTTGATGTGTGTAATCAAAAATATGTACAAACATCTTGTAACATATGTTTCATGTAAAAAAAAAACTTTTACTCATTAGTTTCTTTACGAGCTTAAATCTTCAAAGTTTTGATTGAGGCGTTGAGAAACTTACAGCTTTGCCTTAAGTGCTTCGTAGTTATCATGATTGTTGGGTAAAACTAAATTTTGACTCACAGGCGAGCGTTAAGCCAGAATGGAGGCTCTCTAAGGCCGCAATTTAATGCGAAACCATCCTTATACTCACTTTAATAGTTTGTCAAAATTAGCTTCACCGTCCAACCACTTAAGACAGTCGCGATCAATCAATCAAAAATTCAAGATTTTTTTGTAAGCTCAAAACAAGATTTCACAATTATTAAGTCCGTTTAATATTTTATTTATAAACTTATCCTTTGCTTATTATCATGTCACATAACATATAAAAACAGATAGTAATTAAATAAAATAAACAAACAACATAAATAACGGACATGCACAATAAATCAATTTAAAACATACAATTGATTAATACACGATTTTTAATAGGGTCTTCCCTAATTTTATAATTAATTAATTTTAGTAATCTTTATAGTTATAATATTTACTAAAAAACATATCAATTCTAATAAAATCACATAATTTAAGCATGAAATCTACAAAATATGTAACCATTACTACAAAATCACCATAATCTACGACAACACATACATGGTTTGTTATGTATGCCCACATTGCACATATTATAATCATATAATCATGTCAAGGAAAGCATAACCAAAATAGCATATCACAAATATCCATTAAAATCCACATAAATATTACATGCAACCTAGGGTTTTTACAAGTTTTATAACAAAATTCAAAAACCCTAATTTTCTTTTTAAAAAAAATAAAGTCGACATATATAAAAAAAATTCTAGGGTTTATGAAAAATTTAAAAAACATAAGAACACCAAGCATGTAATAATCATAACGATTCAATTTTATGTGTTTCGGTAATTAATTACAACGTATTAACGGCTCTTGATGCCACTGTTGGAAAATGTGAATCATATAAACACATAAACACATCAAGTACGCAAGAAAAAAACATTTATTATATTACCACACAATGTAATTTCACAGTGATATAGCAGAACTGACTATATTTACATCTTATACATTGCTTGCAGGAAGAGAAGGTATTACACTGTTATACTTGCTATCTTAAACTTACAAAGTTGACTCAGTTCCATGCACAAGAAGACACCAAATCTCGATTCATCCATCCAAGAAACAAAGCCCCATCTCGCTCTTCAAGTCTATACTTATCACAATAGTTCTCAAGCAGAGTCTTTATGGTACCATTCACATACGAGCTCATAGGGTATGGAGTAAATCCCGCCATTGTAAAACGTGACCTCCATTTTCCAAGAAGCTCATGCCTCTCCTCCCTCTCGGCCCCTTCACATGCTAATATATTAACTATTTCACCAGCAAGACAATGTTGTTCTACGTTGATTCGTTCTTTATGATCCCTCTCTAGAGTTGCATCAATTGATTCAAACATAGCTAAATAGCAACTGAACACTTCTTGAAACCTATGAAAGAATTTAGCAGTGTTGACATTGGCTTCTTGCTCAACAAGAGTCACAACTTTCGGAGATAAACTCTTTATAAGCCTTAACAATCTGTCTCTATGATTCTGAGGATCCACACTCTCGTCTGGTACATGGTGCAGCACAAATGCACAATTGACCGCCAATGCCTCACCAGGCTGAACCTTAAAATGGTGAAGCTCAATATCCGAACCAGAAACTGGCACAGCATGAAACTCAAATGGCACTTTACATAATTCTGCAAGTTTCGCGAGTCTCTGCCCAACAATGTTAAGCCCTCCACCCCTAGCGAATGAATTTCTAGAATCATCAATACCAGTGATCCTTAGCTTTGGTGGACCACCGGGACGAGCTGCTAGAGCCTGGATAAGGGTTACCCATTGACCACCCTGTGCAATCTGAAAATCGATTATATGGATTTTGTCTTCATTCTTGATGGCTTCAGCAATCGCCCCGTTTGCAGACAAGTATCCAAATTTGAAATACGGACAGGCTTCATAAAGTAAGAGCATATACGAAAAGAGTTCACCACCAGTTGGCTCTTTACACTTTAAAGCTTTGTAGATAAAACTACCTGAAGACGACATTCTAGCCACAAGCCCTTCTAGCATGTAAGCCCCCAATCTTTGTGCAGGATCACCAGAAACAGAAACCAACGGGCGACACATTGATATTAGCCATTCAGCAGTTACTGTATCGTTTTCAGCAACTGCTTTAGCACAAGCAAAAAGCCCTTCTTTCAAATCTCCTTTAGCAATAATCTGTTTCATTATTCTGTATTGATCGTTTACTGGATGTATATTATCTAAACCAGTCTCAGCCCAAGAAGAGACATTGAATGACTCTGCAAAATCTTGATCAGTATCCAGTATAGTTTGTATCTCACTAAGCCTAAGCTGCAAATCATCGACGTTTTCTTCAAAACCAGCCTTACTTACATGAGAGGTGTATGTATAGTCAGGTGAATGATACGGGTCGGGTTGGAAGGAGTGAGAATCTTGCAATGATATCGGGCTGCCATTTGAAGAGAAGCTGACTGAAGAAGAAGAATTGTTTGCGAGTTCAGGTGTCTGATCAGAAAAGTGGCTTCCTTGGCTTACATCACCCAAGTATAGATTCTGATCCATGCGCTGCTGTGTAGGCGTCGTCCAGTAACACGGCTGGTTAGAAGCCTGCATTCTCGCACTAAAGTCTATCGTAAGAATTCAGCTTAAAAGTTTTTCAGACCTAGATACAGCTTAAAAGTTTTTCAGACCTAGATTGAATCCTAACTGCATACAAGCTAAAAGATATTTGCTGTTAGTGAATAGAAAACAAATCGACATAATTACTCTGTAAACACAGCTTGTTTACAAAAATTAGGTTATGCTAATCTAAAAAACAGCTTATTCATATTAACTTGTTAGCTTATGCATATCTATAAAAACAGCTTATTAGCTTATGCAAGCTTCTCATTATATTTCAAACAAGTTTGTCCAAAAACAGCTTATATAAACCATTTCGCTCTATCCAAACACTCAAAAGTGCTACTCCGTTATTAGTATAATGAAAACACAATAAGCTGATAAAGCAGTTTAATTTAAGCTTTACCCAAACATCCCCTAACTGGTAATCAAAGAGATTAACACAACTAATAGTGACTTCAACTGAATCAGGATCAGTCATAGCATAGCATAAGCAAATTTGCAGCAACTTAACTTACTATTAATAGCCAATGATCACCCAATACGAAAACAACTAAACTTACTACAATCAGCCAATACTATTAATAGCCAATGATTCACAAATACAAAAACAACTTAACTTACTATTAATAGCCAATGATACACAAATACGAAAACAACTTAACTTGCTATTATGAGCCAATACTACTAACTGAAGCAAACAATGATAGCCAAACCAGAATTATACAAAATTACATAAAAAAAACAAAACCCAATATAGGAAAATATAATATGCAAAGATTTTCCTTAAAAAACCTGAATTTTAGTTAAAAATATTAAAATCTTGAGAGACCCTAATCATTAATCCTTAAACAAGATTAAAAAAAGATAATGTTTATAAAAAAGATGGAATGTTTGAAATGAAATAAATAGGAAAGTTGGTACCTTTTTAATTTGTTGTTGAAAGTTAAGGAGTTGAGTACAACTAGTAGTGTTTAAGAAGCTAGAGATAATGAAGGCAAGTATGACTTGTATTTATCGACAAGAAAATCAAACATGCAAGAAGGAAGGTTCTGTTTTTCTGTTGTGTCCCTGGTCCACGCAGTTATTAAACGGCAACAGAAAATTTCTTAAGTAATCCGTGTCATGAAAATATACCAAAATAAAATATACTTATCGTCTCAAAATTATAGTATATAGTCCTTTTTTAAAATGTCTCAAAATAATTATCTACATTTTTTTAAGTAAAAACTAAATAATTTAAGTGAGTAATTCTATTTGAGTTATTTAAATTTAAATTGACCTCAATTTTATTAAATTAAATGATTTTGTATTCTGATAATAATTTTAAAAAAGGAGGAGTAATTGAAACCATTATTATATATTATCTACTGATATCCAGGGATTTTAGTTAAAGATATAAGATCATTTGAGTATCAAACTTTTTTTACATAGAATAATTTACACCCTCAATCTTTCCTTCATCTTTATTTGATCTAATAGATTAGATTAATCACAACAATTTAAAAACCCACTTTCATCTTTTTTTTTTTTTTTCAAATATTAATATCTTTCAAACCGTTAATCGTTAAACGAAAAAAAATATACCGTTACGATGAGCATTTAATTATCTTTCTATAGATAGGCACTTTGATATATTTTCGACAAAAATATTTTATTCATTTTTTTCACGTTTTTTTTTTGTGGCCGAAAAAAATCATATATGATATATATCATATATGATATTACAAATCATATATGATATATCATATATCATATATGATATATCATATATGATTTTTTCGGCCACGAAAAAAACGTGAAAAACGATTTTTTTTTTTTTTTCGAAAGTATATCAAAGTCCCCGTCTATAGAAAGATAATTAAATGCTCATCGCGATGGTGTATTATTTTCGATTAACGGTTTAAGAGATATTTAAATTATAAAAAATGAGTGAAATATTAAAATGCTTTTAATCTCAACCATTGATTTCTTTTTAAATGGGTGGTAAGGATGAGTCCCTTGGTATCTAAGATAAGTTTGGTATTTAATATAACTTCCTCTTAGTTAAATCAGTAAGATATCTGATTAGATTGTTGCTTTCGGTTTTTAGAGATTTACAAAGTTTATCATGTACTATGTATTTTCTTTTGGAAAATGCTACATCTATAAAACGCTTGTTAAAAAAATTCACAAAATGACTTATCATCATGGTTCTAAAAGGCGCGCCTTGCCGCCGCAAAGTCGCGAGGCGTCACCTCCACGCCACGCAATAGACCAAGGCGTTGTCTTAAGGTTTGGCATGAGATGAGGTGCGATAATGGGTATGGCGTGGCACTTTTTTTTAGGCGTCTAGAGGATTTACTTGTAACTGGAATTTGAGCATGGTATTTGGAGTTTACTGGTATTTTGCATTTAGTGATTTACTAATATTTGAAGAAGATTACTTACTTTATTGCTTATGTGTATCATTTTTGTAAGCTCGATGTATATGAAATATGATATAAATCTATAAATAATTTTTGTCGCTTTTATTCACGCCTTAAAAATGCCCGCCGCCACGCCTCACGCTAAGGCTTGAGGCTTGGCCATGACGCCACGCCACGCCTCACGTTATTTATAACCTTGCTTGTCATCAATTAAATTTATTTTAGTCTTTTTTTTTTTTTTTTTTTTTTTTTTTTTTTTTTTTTTTTTTTTAATTCATATTTTCCTATCAATGCGTGCTATATCATTAGAAAAAATGAAATGTAAATTTTTTGTTTATGTAGCATCTTCTTTCCTTTATCTTGTCATCTATGAGTTATGAGAATTTGTTAGAACGTTTGTCATTATTCTTTCTCCACATTAGGGTCTTTTAGTAGTAAAATAGTTTTTTTTTTTTTTTTTTTGATTAAATTTGTAGATACGCAACATACTTTCTCAAAAGTATCGAAATACGTAACCTACTAAAAATATTACTTATATCGCTAACAAACTTTCAAAATAGGCACAAGATACGTAATGTTGACCGGATTTTTACCTGGTTGACCGGTTTGGAGGTTAACATTTAAAAAAACTTACATTATCGGTCAATGTGGTTTGCGTCTGTTTTCACCAGTCATCCTTTAACGTTATTTCAGTTATAAAAGTTACAATAATGGTACTTGTCGTTTGGGTTGACTTTCACCTTTAGTCCCTTGACTTTATTTTCACTTTTTCGTCCGTTTTTACACGTTTTGATCCGTTTTTACACGTTTTCTTTCGTTTTTTCCACTTTTATAAAAAATATCGAATAAAATTTTATAAAAATAAATCGAAAAAAAATATTTTTCTAAAGAATTTTCGGAAAAAAATATTTTAAAAAAAATATTTTTCTAAAAAATTTTCGGAAAAAAATATTTTTTCTAAAAAATATTTTTTTTCGAAAATTTTTTAGAAAAAATATTTTTTTTCAAAAATTTTTTAGAAAATATTTTTTTTTCGAATAAAATTTTATAAAAAGTATTTTATAAAAAAATCAAAAAAAAAAATATTTTTCCGAATATATTTTCGAAAAAAAATATTTTTTCCAAAAAATATTTAAAAAAAAATTCTAAATTTTTTTTAGAAAAAAATAATTTTTTTTAGAAAAATATTTGAATAAAAAAATATTTTTTTGATTTAAAAAAAATATTTGAATAAAATATTTTCGAAAAAAAATATTTTATATAAAATATTTTTGAAAAAAAATATTTTTTGTAAAATATTTTCGAAAAAAAATATTTTTTAGAATTTTTTTTTTCGAAAATTTTTTAGATAAATATTTTTTTTTCGAAATTTTTTTTAGAAAAAAAATAAAAATTGTTTAGAAAAATATTTGAATAAAAAAGATATTTTTCGAATTTTTTTAAAAAAAATATTTGAATAAAATATTTTCGAAAAATAACATTTTTTCTAAAATATTTTCGAAAAAAAATATTTTTTAGAAAAAATATTTTTTTCGAAATTTTTTTAGAAAAATATTTTTTTCGATTTTTTTCATAAAATTTTATTCCATTTTTTTTGTAAAAGTGGAAAAACGAAAAAAAAAACCCCCTGTAAAAACGGACCAAAACGTGTAAAACGGATGAAAAAGTGAAAATAAAGTCAAGGGACTAAAGGTGAAAGTCAACCCAAACGACAAGGACCATTATTGTAACTTTTATAATTGAAATAACGTTATAGGATGACCGGTGAAAACAGACGCAAAGCACAGGGACCGATAATGTAAGTTTTTTTATATGTTAACCTCCAAACCGGTCAACAGGTAAAATTCCGGTCAACATTACGTATCTTGTGCCAATTTTGAAAGTTTGTTAACGATATAAGTAATATTTTTAGTTGGTTACGTATTTCGGTATTTTTGAGAAAGATTTACTATTATTTTTTTTCCTTAGCAGAAAAATTCAGATTGCTCCATACAAACGTATGTTCCATGTTCACTGCATATGGAATATATGCTCCATAAAGTCCAAACCCAAACTGACTACGGAGTATTACTTTTTAGATGCTTTTATTTTTGTTTAATTTTCTTTATATACTTTCGGTAATTAGCAACAACTTGGCATCATCCCTTTATCAGTTTATTGTAGGTAAAGGAAAAACACATGGTTTGTTTGATACTTTAAGTCAGTAAACACATGAAAACATGTAGCAAATATATTAAAAATGTACAAAGAAATTAAAAAAATGCAAATGATAATTTCAATAGAAACTACGATATATTGAATTGTTGCCTATTTATATTCTTTGCAAGAAAAGGTTCTTTACACTGTTTTTTTCAACAACGTGATAATGATGGTTTTGAAATTTAGTGTATCGTAATGTTGATGTGGTTAGGTACTTAGGTTACATTCACCAATCAATTGTTAAGATAGATACTTGCTTATTTTACCAACTCTCTAATTTTATTTGGTTTAATAAATGTTTTAAGGAAAAATGTCCAATCGTGATTTATCTTACCTACTCTTCAGTAGAATAAATATGAATGGACTTTAGTTATGAGAAGGCCTTTTGGTCGGGATGATTTTTTCAGTAGGAAAAATGCCACTTATAGTTTGGTTCATTGTGGAGGTTTAGGGGGCATCAATGAGAGGGGAGGGGGATGACTTCAGGGGGAGGGGGTATGGTACGATATTATGAAGATTGGTGAGGAGATTGATGGGGTGGGGATTGACTTTACTTCCTCTTATGAGGGGGTGTTGGATGACGGGAGGGATATTAAGTTTTGGGTAGATAGGTGGGTGGATAGTAGGAGACTTTGCGATAGATTTCCTAGGCTTTACCATTTGGACAATAGAAATGAGGGTAGTGTGATGGATAAGGGGTCTTGGGTAAATAATGGGTGGGAATGGGCTTGGGATTGGTGTAGAAGTATTAGAGGTAAGGTGTTTTGGGAGTACGATGAGTTAATTAAGGTATTGCAAAATGTTGTTGTCTCTAATTCTTGTAGGGATAGATGGAGGTGGACACTTGGTGAAGATGGCGATTTCAAAGTCAAGATAGTCACAAGATTGATCGAGGAGAAGATTATTCAAGTGGAAAGTGGTGGACGTGATACGCTTTGGAACAAATTAATACCTAAGAAAGTCAACATTTTTGTGTGGAGAGCACTTAAAGGTAGACTTTTGGTCCGGGTGGAACTCGATAGGAGAGGCATCGATTTGGATATGGTTCTTTGTGCGTGTTGTAATGCTAGCGTGGAAACATGTACTCATTGCTTAGTTACGTGTGACTTAACAATGAATGTATGGTCTAAAATATTCATGAGTGTAACACCCCCATTTTTGCACTGATCGCAGCGGATAAAGTGTTTGGGGTATTACTCATGGAAACAAAGAAAAGATAATAGAAAACTACTCGAAAAGAGACGTTTTTGAAAAAGGTTGTTATCATTCATTTATTCATCAGAGTTTTTACAGCAAAAGATATACTTTTACCAAAAGAAAGGTCTCTAAGATACGTTTTATGACACAAAATTGATGAATGATAACTATTCTGGACGTCCTCAAGTCCAGTGGTTCTCCGTGCCAGGGTTCCTATAGTGCCTAATTACCTAAGATAACATGCTTAAAAGTCAACACGTATGTTGAGTGAGAGTCATAGGTTTAAAAAGTAAAGAGTAAATACAAGTTCCACAAAGTTCAGCTTAAACTCTATAAGTGGAAAAGGGTTAGTTTTAGAGATAAGGAATATTGCACTAAGCTCATGAACCACACGTTAACGATCCGGGTCATGGGGTCTGCAGACCAAACCATGAGGGGATGGGAATGATAACTTGCCAAAGTTAAACCTTCAGTGGGTTCAAATATAGTACTTATTGGTACCACCTAGTGGGGTGTTAATACCAACGGGAGTTGTCAAACTCCAATAGATCTATCAACTATATTCGCGTTCGTTTGGATAAAACCTTCCAAACGATTAAATTCATGAATTTGGGGTTATGTAATGATGGCTATTAGTTTACTCGTGCAATAACCAGAGCAAAGACTCGTATTTGGTTTTAAAGCATGTATCCCACTCACTGGGTTTGTAAAACATTTAAAAAGCATTTAAAAGGGTGTGAGGCTATGAAAACTCACCTGAGTCTCTAGCTAGTTTAAGTAGGGGTTTAGACAATTTACTCACGTATCTTGGGGTAGTGTGGGTGTGTGTATGTCAAGTCTTAGTCTAAGTTTTCTTAACTAATTACTATTTAGGTTTTTATATATAACATAACACTGTTCGGGCCATTGTAATTCATAAGTATATGACTCCTCACATGAAGCTCCCTACTATTGTATTATGTGATCAGCATAATACCGTTCGGGCCATCATAATTCAGAAGTTAATACTCCTCACACAAAGTTCCCTATTAATGGGTTATGTTGTTCTTAGGTTTTAGTTATAACATAACACCGTTCAGGCCATCATATCTCAGAAGTATATGCAATAATCGTTCGAGGAGTCAGGGCACTTTAATTCGTAAACCCAACAAACTCGTCAAAACGAAATATCCACATAGTACTCCTCACATGAAGCTCCCTAGTATTGTGTTATGCTTCTAACTTAAATAAGTTTTTATGTTTTATGAAAATAGTCCATTTTTACCCTTTATATATATATATTTACGTTTTCTACCCTAAACTTATAAACTTATAACAAATAGGCATATAACTTTCTAACTATTGCATATTTAGTCCCTAAACTATCATATTTAAAGAAATAACACATATAGTTCCTAGGTTATACTAATTTCTATTATTTACCCTTTTTACCCTTATGTTTATACTATTTGCAGTTTTAGTCCTTTTAGTTTTATATTTGTTTTATTAGTTTATTTTAAGGTTTAATATATTGCAAACTTAGTCCTTACACTAATATCTTCTAGGAAATGTCAAAAACAGTCCCTAGACTTTATAGTTTCAGGAATTTACAATATATACCCCTATGCATGTAATAATTTGCAAAACTAGTCCTAAATGCATATAATTCTATTTCTAGCATGACAATCTAGTTTCTAAGCTTAAATCTAACTCATGTAAGTTCAAATAAGTCACATAATGCAAGTTATATCAAGTAGGAAAGCAATGTAACACATAAACATGCAATTCGACCTAAAACTAGTGTAACGAGAATAAACATGCATGCATGGCAATCTAGTGACTATCTAAGGCATCTAAAGACTATCTAAGTTCTATTTTAAGAATAATAGATGTAAATTAAAGGTTACCTAGGTTAGGGGAGGGCTTACGAAGGGTTTCTAGGGTTTCTAGGGCTCGCACGACTTCAAAATGCAACACAACCAAACCAAGGCCTAGCTACTTGCTTCCAATTGCTTCTAAGGACTTAGTAACATAGAAATGTGAGGTAGAGAGGGAGAGGAGAGGTGTGAGGAAGAATGAGAGGAGGAGGGGGTATTTATAGGGTGCGTAGAGGCGGTTTGGGTAGAAACAGGTTCATGGGTGTCGAACAAGGGGAGGGCTGAGCAAGCAAGGCTAGGGGGTTGTGGCAGGTCTAAGGGTGACAAGGAAGAGCTATGGAGTAGCTAGGGGGCTGGAGTAGGCCGGTTGTGGTGGTGAGAAGCCATGAATGGCGGTTCGAGCAAGGGTGATGACAAGGAGGTGCATCACCTACTTGCTTTGGTTCTTAGAGGTTCTAGGGTGCTATATTAGGTATATTAAGGTGCTAGGGTGGTAGCTTGTTCATATTAAGGTGTTTAAGTAGTATAGTTTAGGTGTTTAGGTCAAGTTTTAATCTAGTTTTGTTTTATAAGTGTTTAGGGTTTTATCTATGTTTTAGTATCTTAATTAAGGTCCTAATTATGTTTAGTAACTATTAGTAGCTTATACTAAGTGATGGTAGCTTATGGTAAAGTTTTAACCTAGTTTTGACCTAGTTTCGGGAAGTTATGACCTAATTATGGTTTTATGCTTATATGACTTGTACCTAAGTTTCTATGGGTTGTACTATATCCTAAGGGTTCTAATATATCCTAAGGTATCTATTCTAACTTATATCTAAGTCCTAAGGACTTTGCATGTAAGTTCAGATACGCAGTTAGGGTTTTAAAGCTAATTGTAAACACATAGGTGCATTTAGGGTTTTCTAACAAGTATAGGGTAGTATAGTACTAGTTTTCGGTGTGAAATTATGTTTATTACCTAGACTTGACATACCTGGATGTTTACATCAAGTAAACATAGTAGTGGTTGGCATAGGTGGATACGTGAGCTTGTCTGGGGGTTAGTTAGGTTATAATGATATATAAAAGCAAAAATTTAACTTGGGAAAATCCTATAGGCATTTCTAATCCTAGTGTGCTCTAATAAGGGCCTAAGTTAAGTTTGTAAGGCATTTCTAATCCTAGGGTACTAGTGAGGGCCTAATCTAAGTTAGTAAGGCATTCTAACCTAAGGGGAAGTTAGTGGTTTGTGACAGTCTCCCATCCTGAAAGAAAATCTCGTCCCGAGATTTAACTATGGTTAGCACGTGATGGTGTAAATAGATGGGGATATTTAGCACGGATTTGATCCTCTCATTCCCAAGTATACTCTGGTCCTCTTTGGGAGTCCCAGCGTACCTTAACGATAGGAATCTGGTGATGTTTTAGTTTTTTGACCTCTCGGTCCATGATTTCCACTGGTTCCTCAGTGAAATTGAGCTTATCATCCAAATGAAGCTCGTTAATAGGCACAACCGGTGATTCATCCGATAAAAACTTCTTAAGATTTGATACGTGAAACGTGTCGTGTATATTACTTAGTTCATCCGGTAATTCAAGTCGGTATGCCACTGGACCAATTCGTTCTAAAACCTTAAAAGGTCCAATGTATCTCGGACTAAGCTTTCCTTGCTTTCCGAAACGAAAGACACCTTTCCTAGGTGAAACTTTCAACATAACCCTATCTCCGACTTGAAATTCTAAAGGCTTACGTCTTATATCGGCATAACTCTTTTGCCGATCCCTTGCAGCTTGTAAGCGTTGTCGGATTTGAACTATTTTCTCATTTGTCTCATGGATTATTTCCGGACCTGTGAGTTGCACTTCTCCAAATTCAGCCCAGCAGACCGGAGACCTACACTTTCTGTTGGGATCATAGTTTTCACTATTTTTATCAAGTTTCGGTCATTTGTAATAATGGGTTGCTTTAGTTATTATTTACTTACAATTTGTTTAAGTTACAAGTTTACTAGGCTTAAGTTAAATAGTCCATGGGCTTGAAGCCCACACGATTTTCATGAAAGGAAGGAGAGGGAGTGTTGCCCTAGCTCCTTCCCTATATATAGTAACCTTAGGCCTCATGTAAACTTGGTTGGTTATTTTGATTTCTTAAGGAAACTCTTGCACTTATATTTCTCTTTATCATATAATCACCCAATCTCTTTTCTCATCTCATTTCTATCATTATTATGCTTGTGTTTACAAAATGGTGACCTAACAAGTGGTATCATTCGCCGGAAGAAGGTGTAGTTATAGTTTTTTCATTGAATTTTTGATCTTAAACGTTTTTTTTCAACCGAATTTTTGTTAAATTTTTGCATTTTTTTGCTTGTTTCTTGGTTTTTAGCACATCTTTGCTTACAAACTTGTTCTACAAATCAAAACAATCAAAAAGTTCCAAACTTTTATCACAAAATTCGAATTAGGGTCTCTTGTACTTGTTTTTCGAAAACATTTTTGTTTTTTATAAAGGTTATCAAGTTTTCAACTTTCTTCAAGAAATCTTCATATTATACCTAAAAGTACAAGAATCTTTAAAGAAAAACGCGTTTTAGGTTAGCTTTCTTTGAAAATACTACTAGCCAAGGTTATCGAGAACATTATTTGTCCCTATTTCGAGATCTACTCTAAGTGCTCTACATCGACTTCGTTTTGTGGACTCAGTATTTTCCTTCTTGTATAAGAAAGATAAGTACTTCGACGTTTGGTAAAGTTTTCGAAATTGTACAATTTCGAAAACTGGGATCGTAGCCTTTGTGTTTTTCGAAAACATTTTTTTTTCGAAATCACACTTCTTTCGCAAACTTGTATAAGTTTCGAAATCACAACCATCACTCAGTTTCTCGAAAATTTCTTAAGTTTCGAAATCCCTAAAGTTTCGAGAACTTGATTTGTTTCGCAAAATCTTAGTATTTTCGAAAACCTGAAAACTTTCGCAATCCCAATTTTCGAAATCATTGGAATTCATAAGTATCGCAATCATTGGTATTCAACAAAGTTTCGCAATCCCTGATTGACCAAGGTTTCGCAATCCGAAGTTGAGCAAAGTTTTTTGATACTTGGCTAATTCTATACTTTCTACAAGATCCATTATTACACAAGTGTTCTAAGATGTCTCAACCACCTAATTATTACTTCCCTAATTCTCAGCAACAGCAACATCAACAATATCAACAACAACAATACCATCAGCAACAACCGTATCAACAAACTTCCCAATCACATGTTCACCAACAACCGTTTAATCCACTACATCATTATCTCATGATGCAACAACATCAAATCATTCCTCAACAACAATCATATCAGATGTCACAACAGAACACTCAGGTCTCCTCCAAACAACCTCACTGGTTTGATAGAATGTGTGAAGTTATTACAACTCAACAATCCCGACATGAGGCAGGATCACTTGAAACACCTCCAATGCTAACACCTGGGAACTATGTTCAATGGTCAAGTCGATTCTTACGATTTCTTGAACTAAAGAAACCTCATGGGAAATTCTTGAAGCAAGTGATACTTGAAGGACCATTTGAGTGGCCAACAAGATTTGAAGCTGGTGATCCAACTGCTGATCCTCCACGTCCTCCTGGTGACAGACCTCTTCCAGAATCTGCACTCACTGAAGAACAAAAACTACATCGTGAAGCTGATGAGTATGCAAAGGCTTATATACTTCAAGGAATACCTAATCCAATTTATCGCAGTGTCGATGCTCAGAAAACAGCCAAAGCTATGTGGGAACATGTTCATCTCCTTATGGAAGGCACTCAATTGAACAAAGATGATATGGAATCCAAACTCTACATGGAATACACAGACATCACAATTGAACCAGGAGAGTCACTTGAATCCTACTATCATCGTTTCACAAATGTGGTCAATGATCTGGAACGTCACAAAATCACAGTACCAAGGATAGCAGTGAACTCCAAATTCGTCGGTAGTCTTGGTCCAGATTGGCATAAATATGTGACATTTGTTCGTCAAACCAAAAATCTTCATGATGCTCCATATGGTTTGTTGTATGATTTCCTGAAACACCATGAACCTGAAGTGGAAAAAGATCGAGCTCTACGAGGAGGATACACACCAACACCAACACCAAATTCTTTGGCTCTCGTAGCTCAATCTCCCTATGCTCCACCACCAATGTCAAATCATGCATATGTTCAAGAGCAGAACTACTTCAGTTATCCACAGTCTTCCACCTCGAACCAAATGGTCCCTTATGATTCATCTCCACAGAATGCTTCTACTCAACTTGTTCCATTAAACAACAATGATGCAGTATATTACTCAAATTCCAATGACGATGACGATGACGATGATGACTTTAGCACGTTGAATCAGGGACTTGCTCTTATTGCTCGTGATTTCAGCAAATTCTCCAACAAAACAAACAACCGTCAACATTCATCTTCTAACACAAGGAATCAAGCTGTTGTCAATGATGGAAGAGTGGAAATTCAGAATCGTAGTTATGGTCGACCTGGTTCAGGAAGTTCTTCAGGAAATTTTGGGAATGGTCAGAGGTTTAATAACAATGGAGGGTTCAGGAACAACTCAGGGTCTTCTCAACAAAGGTCTGAACCAGTTGCAACAAGGAACTCCAACTCAGGGAATGCAGTGTGGTGCTACAATTGTAATGAACAAGGTCATATAGCGACAATATGTCCCAAACCGAGAACTCGGGGTAGTAAGTTTCACAAGCAGGCATTACTCATGGCTCTTCAAGATGAAAAAGATGGACATTTTCTTGAACAAGATAACAACTTCATGGCAAATGTGAACAATGATGATGACATGGAAGATCTGGAAGCTAATGCAGCTGTGATGCTTATGGCCAACATGCAGGAACTTCAGTTTAATGATTCAGATCCAGTGTATGACACTGACGGCTTGTCTCAGGTACATGACCAAAAAGCATGCCTCATACATGAAATAGCCTCACCCTCTGCTTCTGAATCAGATATGGCGCAAGTTGTTCCATCTAAATCATCTTCATCTTCTCAATCAGATGAACAAATAAGCACAGTTGTCATATTTGATGATGACACGGATGTTTCATTTGATGATCCTATTGAGAATGATAAACATGATCCTTTCGAACAACATGAACCATCATTTGATCCAGACCCTGACCTCATAATGTTATCTAAACAACTGAATGATCAACAGTTGCTAATTGCAAAATGCAACGAGAAAAACAAAGTTTTAAAAGAAACAAATGCAACACTTGCAAGAGATATTGAGTGTTATAAAATACAACTTTCAAATCAGCAAGAAAAGATTAAACATACAAAAAGTTTTGAAAAAGCTTTTCAAGATTCTTACAACAAAGAACAAGATCTTCAACGCAAAATGCAAGATTTAATTGAGTCAAACGGAAAGTTGATTTCGAAATTCGAAAGTGAAAAGTGTGAATTGAAAATGCAAGTTGAACGTCTTCAAAGAGACCTTTCAAAAACGGAAACGGAATTGTCCAATTGTAAAAAAGAGTTTTGTGAACATAAAATACGAAAAAGGAAGTATATTGACGATTTACTCGGTGATATTGTTGATTTTGAAAAACAACTCAAAGAATTTCGTAACATTGTTTACAAACACGGGAACTCTGTCACAACAATTCAGAAATTTACTTTAAAACCGAGACCCGATAAAGGTTTTGCACTTGGTGATTACAATTCAATGTTTCTTCACACGGCTTTCAAAGAAATTCCTAAATTTTACAGTATGGACCATTTGCTTGATAATACGATTGTGCGTGCTGTTGTTTTTGATACTGAGGAAGAAGAAGAACTTGAAGACGAGAGTCGATCAAAAATGAGTTATGTTCAAAATTGGACACCATATGATTATTTAAAAGCTCCTCCTATTTCCAAATCTTTTGTTACTAAAAAAGAATTACCTGAGAAATCATGGTATGTCACTGAGTCATATGTTTCATCCTCCAATGCGGCCCCTGTCCAAACTGTAGCACAAATAAATGGTCCTTTACCATCATCCGGTGAACTTACACCTTTACCGAAAAAATGTCGTGTCTTAAATTATTTCAAAACTTTTATGGAAGACATCGAAATTTTGGAGGAAACAATTGAACGCAATTCTGAAATAAAAATTGAAACTTTTCAATCCGCTTACGAGCCAGAAAAAAGAGATATTTTTCAAAAACAAATGCTGCCAATTGTCAAACATCTCCATCTTTGTGCTACACGTTGGGATCAGGAACTTCAAAACGAGGTCAAAAATATGATAAAAGTTTTCAACTCAACTGAAAATGAGATTTTGGTTCAAAAGCAAAGAAATAGAGTTTTAACAAATGATGCTGATCGACTCTTGGAACAAGTTCTCAATGCTGATATTTTGTCTGTTATCATGAATGATCTTTATAAATCTGGTACTTCTATGCTTAAGAATGATCATTGTGTTGATAATAATCTGTTGAATGAGGAAATTGAGACACTCAAAGTGGAAAATGATAAACTGAGAATTAATAATGATGATGTGACAAAACAATTTTCAAAAGAAATTTGTCAACTCAAACAAAGGCTTGAATGGTGTCAAGCTAAAAGTATTGAAAGGGAATTGAAGTTTCAAAGTCAAAATGTTTCAAACTCTTGTCAACTTTGCAAAAACAACGAGTCTTTAAAAGGTCTGTGTCTTCGATACGAGAAAGAACTTGCGGATTTAAAAATTGAAAACACCGAATGGCAACAAAACCGCGATGACATCAAATACTGCAATGGTTTACTTGAGTCTGAAATCCAGGATAAAAATCACATCATCATTGATTTGAAAGAGAAAATTAAGCTAATTCAAAAGGGAAAGATGGTTGACACCACAGTGATAGCACCAGGTATGTATCAATTAAACAAAAATGCTAAAGAAAATGTCATTCAAAACACTAATGTTGATACCTCCACTTCTACAGGACTAGTCTCCACTAATAGCGTTAGCAAACCCAAGCGAAAAAGTAAAAAGAAGAATAGGATCTTGCAACATAAGAGAGGACAACTAGAAGCTCAAGAAGTAGAAGATCAACTTAGGAATTTGAATAAAATTCATGTTGCATCAGATTTAGATTCTAATCTGGCAAATTGTAATCCAAATCTAAATGTAACGAATGATGAACCTTTGAATGTTTTGAATATTAATGCATCTTGTGTGTTTTGTCGTAAAAGCGTATCATCTGGTGATCATACAAAATGCTTAGCTAATTCTCTTCTCAATCGTTATAAGAAACGTAGGACACGCATTCCTTCTAGGCCCACTACTGCCTCTAAGTCTAACTTAGGAAAGCCGTCTTCTACGGTTTCTAATGAAGTTGAAGTTACCCCCATAGGTGCCGAGAACAAATCTAGGAATGAGCCAACTACTAGTGCATTTAACATTAAGAAAGCAAAAACTAGTTGGAACTGGCAACGTTGGTTACAATACAAACCAAACTTTAAATGGATTCCTAAATTGTTGAATACATGTGTTTGTAACCAACAGGAACCCGCACTATCTTTGGGTTCCACCCTTACTTCTGTTCCATCTGTGTCTTCTTCTTGTGATACAGGTGGTACAGATCGTTCTCTGGATTGTTGATAGCGGATGCACCCGACATATGACAGGCAATCTCAAACTGTTACACAACTTTGTCTCAAAGTTCATTGGTACTGTCAGATTCGGGAATGATCATTACGCTCTAATCATGGGATATGGTGACTATGTCAGTGGGAACATTGAAATAAGTCGTGTTTATTATGTGGAAGGCCTTGGACACAACCTTTTCTCTGTTGGTCAATTCTGCGATGGGGATCTAGAAGTTGCATTTCGTGAGAAAACGTGCTTTGTTCGTGACTTACAAGGAAACGATCTAATGTCTGGCTCACGTGGTTCTAACCTTTATACAATATCAATGTCAGACATGATTGCAACATCTCCGATATGTCTTCTCTCCAAAGCAGAATCAACTAAATCTGGGTTATGGCACAAAGGTCTTTCGCACTTGAATTTCAAAACTATGACTGACCTTGCTCGTTACAAACTTGTTGATGGGTTTCCAAGATTCCGTTTTACCAAAGATCACTTATGTTCAGCCTGTGAACAAGGAAAAAGTACTAGGGCTCATTTTCCTTCAAAACCTGAGCACAATACGAATTATGTTTTACAACTATTACATATGGATTTGTGTGGACCGATGCGTGTTCAAAGTATCAACGGTAAACGCTACATACTTGTAATTGTGGATGACTTCTCCAGATGGACTTGGGTTTATTTTCTACGAAGTAAAGATCAGGCTCCCTCAATGATCATCACCTTTCTCACTAAAATTCAAGTTCAGTTACGCAACACGGTCCGAATAGTCAGAACTGACAACGGAACTGAATTTAAGAATCAGACACTTCGGTCATACTTTGAGAAAGTGGGAATTGAACATCAAACATCTATTCCTAGAAGCCCAGAACAGAATGGAGTTGTTGAAAGACGCAACAGGACGTTAGTGGAAGCTGCTAGAACTATGTTGATTAATGCTCAATTACCAGATTACTTGTGGGCGGAAGCTGTTTCAACTGCATGTCATACCCGAAACCGTTGCATGATCACTAAACGCCATCGCAAAACACCTTATCAAATTGTTCACAAAAGGAAACCGAACATCGACTACTTTCATGTATTTGGAGCACTTTGTTATCCGAAAAATGATCGTGATGATTTAGGTAAACTTAAAGCAAAGGCTGACATCGGAGTGTTCGTTGGATACTGTGAAAATTCCAAAGGTTTTCGGATATGGAATCGTCGTACAAGAGAAATTCAAGAAACCATTCACGCTTATTTTGATGAACTCACACAAATGGCTTCTGAGCAACACAGCTTAGGACCCGAATTCAACCGTCTTAACTCTCCGGCATCTTCGGCTGAATCCTTGCCACTCAACCGCAAAGAATTAGAAACCCTGTTTGCTCCACTATTTGATGACACAATTGAATACCGTCCTATTGAGGTCTCACCTAATTCCGCTGCTCAACCTGATAACATTCCAGTACCAGACTCACCTCAACAAACAACTACAAGTGTTGCGAGAGACGGTCCTCCAATTGTATCACCATCTACAGTAGAACAAACTGTTTCTACTACCCACCATCCAGCTGAAGATCCAACACCACAATCAGTTCCACAACCCGCAGAGCATGATCCTGATGCGTTCTTTAACCCGTTTGCACTAGCTCCTACAGTTCCTGATATAGCTGAGTCGTCAACACGCAGTTTGGATCCTGCTAACATGCGAGATACTTATCAACTGCACCCTTCAACACACAAATGGACTCGAGACCATCCACTAGTTCATATTATTGGCCATCCAGATGCACCTGTTATGACAAGACAACGACTTCACACGGATGGAGAAACTTGTATCTATGCACTCACAGTTTGTCACGAAGAACCGAAAAACATTAAAGATGCAATGACTTATGACAACTGGATTGAATCTATGCAAGAGGAATTTCAGCAATTCATAAGACTAGAAGTCTGGGAATTAGTTGAAAGACCTGACGGAGTCTTTGTCATCGGGTTAAAATGGATTTGGAAGAATAAGCTTGATGCTGAAGGAACTGTCAAACGTAACAAATCACGCCTGGTAGCGAAAGGATACTCTCAACTAGAAGGACTTGATTTTGCTGAATCCTTTGCTCCAGTGGCTAGACATGAAGCTGTTCGGATCTTCTTGGCATATACTGCACACAGGAACATGGTTGTTTACCAAATGGATGTGAAAACCGCATTTCTTAATGGAGAACTCCGTGAAGAAGTGTATGTGAGCCAACCAGACGGCTTCGTTGATCCTGAGCGTCCTAATCACGTTTACCGACTCAAAAAGGCACTCTACGGACTGAAGCAAGCCCCACGGGCGTGGTATGACAAATTGTCCACTTTCTTACTGGCCAATAAATTTTCTAAAGGATCGGTGGATCCAACACTATTTACAAAAACCTACAGGGAGGACTTAATTGTTGTTCAAATATATGTCGATGACATCATTTTTTCCTCAACAAAAAGAAGTTACTCTAATGATTTTGCAAAATTAATGAAAGATAATTTTGAAATGTCCATGATGGGTGAACTTTCGTTCTTTCTAGGACTACAAGTTCATCAATCACCCCGTGGAATTTTTATAAATCAGTCCAAATACGCTCTTGAAATTTTAAAGAAACATGGAATGATGACTAGTGATACTTACAATACACCAATGGGCTATACCACAAAACTAGATGCTGACTTACAGTTGACCCTACCAAATACCGAAGTATGATTGGGTCCCTCATGTATCTCACAGCTAGTAGACCTGATATAGTATTTGCTGTCTATATGTGCTCTCGCTATCAGTCTAAACCAACTGAAAAACACCTCAGTGAGGTCAAAAGAATCCTTCGATACATAAAGGGAACCATTAACTTGGGAATCTGGTATCCGAAGGATTCTGGTTTTGAACTAATTGCTTTTTCAGATGCTGACCATGCAGGATGTTTAGACACACGCAAAAGTACATCTGGTGGATTACAATTTCTCGGAGACAAACTTGTGTCATGGCAATCAAAGAAGCAGGACTGCACATCACTGTCGTCAACAGAATCTGAATATGTAGCCATGTCCGCTTGTTGTGCTCAAGTCATCTGGATGAGATCACAACTTAAGGATTATGGCTACCTATTCAACAAGATTCCTATCTACTGTGATTCCAAAAGTGCAATTGCCATCTCCTGCAACACAGTACATCATTGCAAATCCAAACACATCGATCTCCGATATCACTTCATCAAAAAGCATGTGAAAAAGGGTACCGTTGAACTTTATTTTGTTGGAACTGAGTACCAATTGGCGGACTTACTTACCAAATCCTTAGCACCATCAAGGTTTGCTAGTTTAGTTCACCAAATTGGTATGCGATGTTTGACTCCAGAGGATCTGGAAAAGTTTTTAAAACACAACTGATCATCAAACATCAAAACTATCTTTGTAAAATATTTTTCTTATATAAAAACCAATCAAAACACAAAAAGATTTTTCAATTTCTTTTTCTTATTAAAAAAATAAAAAAATAAAAAAAATGCATGTATATCACTTCTATTCAACATTTTGTCATTTTTTTTCCCTATATTTTTACAAATGTTGAGGGGGAGATAAGCTCAAAATGCTTCACATTTTTTCTCAAATTGATATACTTGCATATTTTCTAAATGATGCGGTACTTCGGATATTGTGGAAGTCGTAAGTTAATTCCCTTGTCTCATCTCGATTAAGGTTTCATTTTCAATGGCGGTTAGGAGTATATCTTTAAGTTACACTTGTTTGCCATTTAACTTTAGGACTTAATAATGTAAACCAAAAGTTAAGGGACTAATATTGTTATTTATCAAAATCTTTCAATATAACCAAAACAAACACCCGTTTTTCACTTTTTCAAAAATTCAGTCAACCTTAAACCCTCCATATTGAAACCAACGGCCACAATTCATTAGAGTAATCCGTGCTTGTGATCTTCAATCTGTAAGTTCCTTAGTGATCTTTAGGGTATTACAAACATAGGTTTTCGTTTAATTGTAAATCCAACGGCTCAATTTCTTGGAAAACTAATTTCGAGAACTAGGGTTTTGCGATTTCGAAAAGAGCTATAATCATGCTTAGGAGTTTGATTCTTGATTGGGTTTTGTTATGATACTTGTTTCTAACCTAACCTCATCGCTTTATCATACTTTCCTTCATGTTTAAATCAATTTAGAAATCTAGGGTTTTTGGTTCGATTTGGGTTCGTTTGATTCTGTGGTTATTTGTGATAGATCATTGGTGGGATATGTTGTCATGATCATAAGTATCTATGTTGTGCTTATCTTGTTGTTTTATATCTAAATGATGCTTGATTCTCGATTACTTGTATGCCTCGTACATGATGAATTTCTATCTATCTGAGTCTAAATGTGTGGTATGCTGTCATAATGTGCTTGTTACATGTGTTTGTGATATGCTAGAACCAATGATACTCATTAGACTCAAATTTGTAATGTTATCGAGAACTTGTTCTTGATATTATCGAGATCTTAGATAACAAGCATATTGGTTATGTCTAATTGGTGTTTATCAACCTTTATAACAGGCCTGGATCATTGGATACTATTATCACAAGAGAAACGTACGTTAGACTTCAAATTCGAAAAATTCTTGTATAAGGATTTTTTCGAGAACTCAATCTTTCGCAATCTTGGTGAAATCTTTTCGAAATTATCCTTTGACTCATGTTTTCGATAATTTTCTGTTCAAAACACAGTATTTTTTCGAAATTATTATTTTCGAAAATACTCTTTGAACTTAGATTTCGAAAACACTAAGTCATAGTATGATTGCGAAAAGTTTATCGAGTATTGATTTTTTTCGAAAACATGAAATCTTTCGCAATCATGTATAAGGAAAGATCTCGAAAATCTTTCAAATAAGCATGATCTCGATAAAATATTTATCGAGAACATACTTAGTAACATTTTCGAAATTCTTTCTTAGAACATGTTTACGATAAGAGTGTTATGTAATTTTTCGAAATCTCACTTAATTGTTAATATGTTTGCGATAAATTGATACAATGTACATTTTTTCGAGATAATGGCCTTGTCATTTTGAATTCATGTGACTTTGTTGTGATTCTTAATTGTTGTATTGTGTGATGTAACAATGAATAAGTGTATATCAATTGTGCTTTAATGTGAGACGTTGCATTGTGTGATTGATTTCGTGATTCTAAATGATCAATGTCATATAAATGTTCATCATTCATCTCGTCACATATAACAATTACACCATGTTGTGCCTTACTAATAATAAGTATTTATCTACAAATCAAACACAAATCATTGCTAACAAGTAACAAATTTGGATGTTTGGTTTATGATGATGATTTTCAGATTAACATGGCTGAACACAACGAGAATGTCCCTGAACAAGATCTTCCATTACTCACCTTGGATGACATCACTCCCGAAAACTACAATGTCACGATTGGCAACAACAATCCCCGAGTTGATTTCGACAAATTGAAAATTACAGAGAACTCGTGCATGATTGTCAAAGATATTCTACTTGCACATCCATGCAAACATCTGCTCATCTGTTCTACTTCAGTTCCTCTGTTCTACCTTCATCAGTTCTGGCTTACGGCTAAGGCTAACTTGGATGATGAGTCTTTCACTGTTACATTGGATCGTCAAGACTACACTGTAGATCACGACGTTCTTCGTACAGCCCTTCTCCTGCCTCAAACTGACAACGAATTTGCTCCTATACTACCTGAACTGGATCTTCTGGACTTCTTCATTGAGTTAGGATATGAGGTTGATGATGACGTACCACTAGTCAAGCTTTCCCGATTCAATGCCAAGAATATCCCTCAGCCTTGGAGAACATTCTGTCTGTTGGTTGTAAGATCAATATCAGGAAGAAAAAGTGGTCATGAACATCCTAGGCTTGAACATTTGCAAACATTCTGGGGAATGTGACTCTGACACCTATGGACTTTGAAGTTCCTATCATGAATGATATAGTCCACAGTATTCAAACCGAACGTGTGAAGACTATGATACCATTAACAAGATTCACCAAGCTTCTCATCGAACATCTCTGCAAAGACACTCCAGAATTCATCAATAGGATGACTGATCCTAATGAGCCGAAACACCTCTTCGAGGAAGATTTCACCATCTCATTCATCAAGACGACCACTTCCTCTACCAAGATCAAAGGAATGAGGCTTCCCGAATACCTTCTTGATGATAAAATCAAGAAAAGTCTGAACTACAAGCTGTATGATAATGCTTACAAAGGGGTACAGGAAGAAGCTACTATTCAGACTCGTAGCAAAGGAGGTGTAAAGTCTGGGAGTACTACAAGCACCACTGGCTCACCTCATACTAGATCTAAGGCTGCTCCTAAGTCAAAACCCAAGACTTCCACCAAACCTAAACCTACATCCAAACCCAAACCTGCTACCAAGCCAAAGAAGAAGGTAACTCCTGAATACACTCTTCATGATGAACCAACACCTCCACCTTCTGACACCGAATCCGAGTTCGACACGGAATCTGAAGAAGAAGAACCAGATTATGAACTGAGAGTAAGAGCACCTGAAGAAAGATTCCCCGCAACTGAGATAGCAATACAACAAAGTCTTGAAACTTATGAAGAAGAGACAAGGAAAAGAAAAGGGATCACTATTAATGAACCTAATGATGATGAAGACGAACCAATCATTGAACCTTTGGTCGATAAACGCAAACTGAAGAGTATAGTTGTCGACACTCGAGCTGAAGAAAAGCGACTTCGCAAAGAACAAAGGAAAGCAACTCTTGAAAGTCGACTTATGTCTCAACCTTTAACTCCACCATCTATCGATCAGTTGGAACATGAAGGAGCTACTAGCAGCCATAGTTGTCAAAATCGCGCCTAAGGCGCTCCTAGGCGCGCCTTGGAGCAAGGCTCCAGCCTTTGGGCTTTTTTCAGATCGAGGCTCACGACATGCATGAATCCCACAAAAAGCGCGCGCCTTGGGGGCTTTTTGCGCCTTTGTGCCTTGGGGCTTTTTGCGCCTAGGAGATCTAACAATTTATTATTATTATTATTATTATTATTATTATTATTATTATTATTATTATTATTATTATTATTATTATTATTATTATTATTATTATTATTATTATTATTATTATTATTATTATTATTATTATTAACATTAAGATAAGATACATGAGCCTTTTAAGTCATAGGGTGAGTATTTGTATGATTTGTAAATTTGAATTATTTCTATGTTTATTTTATTGATTGAAATTTTCTTTAAGAAGTTACTTTGTTTCATTAAGTATTTTCTTTACGACATATTATCATGAAAATATGGCATTGTGCCTTGAATATTAATATGTTGCTTGCTTGATATTTTGGTTTAAATTATGAGCTTTGTTAGATGTAAGCTACAAATGTAGGACACAAGAATATTTAGTATGATATGGATTTTAATCTCTAGGTCATCGAGTCAAAGAGTTGATCCATTTTAGAAGTGACAACTGATTCATTTTAATATTTATAATGGCATTATGTGTCATGCATTAAGTATTTTAACGTTATTTTGTGTTATTTAAGCTACATAAATGGTCATATATGTTATAAAAAACTTAATGTTTTTAGTGCGCCTCCCATTCATGAATCCCGCGCCTTAGAATGTGCCTCGACTCGAGGCTCTTTACCCGCCTTTGCGCCTTAGTGCGCCTTGAGCCTTTCAGAACACTGCTAGCAGCATGATTCCTCCCGTTGTATCCACTACGTTAGAATCAGCTCCACAGCCTGATGACACCGTTAAAGATACAGATAAAACAGGAGATGTCAATATGACAGAGACGGCAAATATAGAGGAGAATGTTGGCGGACAAGAGAACATAGTTGCGGATCAGAAAATGAATACCTCATTACTCCAGAGTTTCTTGCACGAGAAGCAGAGGAAGCAGAGGAACGTCGCAGAAAAGAAAATGAAGAAAAGAACGCGTTCGACACCAACATATTTCTTAAGTCATCTTCTCAGCAGACTTCCTCAGCAAATCCTCCACCTCCTCAAGACTCTCCACCAAAGGATCCGACTCCTCCCGCTTCTTCTTCAAACTCTCACAACGAGTCGTCGTCCGAATCATCACCTGAGCATTCATCTCCCACACCTTCTGAAACCGCATCAAAACAAGATTCAATCAATGAACCGAAACAACCAGTTGATCTTCAGGAGCAAGTCAACAAACTTACCAACATGGTTACCAGTCTTACCCAACAAGTTGAAGACTTTCAGGAGTCAAAGCAGCTGATCGATAAGTTCTTGAACTCTGATTACACAGGATTTATCAGGACTGCCACACATGATTTTCTCTCTGAAAATCTAGTTGAGATGATCACTCCTGAAGTAGCAAAACTTCTTGAACCTATCAAGGACAACTTGGATCATAGAATCAGAAGTGTCACCAGAAAAATGTTGTCAACTACACCATTCACGCTTCACACTGCAAAAGCTTCTACTGTTGCTCCAACCGTCCCTGAATTATCCTTCAATGAAATGCTTGCCAAACTCTTCGACAATGTTGCCTCCAAAATCACACAGACTACTGAAGAAAAAGCACTTTATGAGGCTATGGCGGCTTACATAACCAAAGAGTCATGCAAAGATGCAGCTGGAACTCTGAAAAGGTCAAGAAAAGATGATGATCCTGACCCAAACTCAAAAGGCAAGAAACCTAAGTCTGGAACCAGTCCCTCATCTTCTCTACAACCACAAAAGGATTCCACTCCTCCTGGAAATCAACAACACCCCTCAGCTACCGGTCAAGGTCAAACTGAAGAGGAAGAAACTTTAATGGAACCTACTGATGACTACCAGGGTCAACCCGACACCGATTACCGTGCTTCACCTATTCATGATTCTCATGCTGAACCATCATCACCATCCAAGGCTAAAGACAAAGATGATACATCTAAGTCCAAGAAATCAAAGAAGAAAAGACGTCATTCATGGCTCGACAATGATGACACTCCTTAGAATGATTGGCTGACAGAAATGTTTCAAGCTCAACCTCCTCTCGAAGAAGAAGAACCCCTTCCTGGTAATACTCGACAGTTTACCCAAGTCATAATGAAGGATCTTCAGATCAACAAACTCACAAAGGCGGAGCTCAGAAGAATCAATAGGGATGCACAAGAATTCCTCAAGAAACGATCTGGATACAAAGTGGAATACGAATATCATATGCAGAATATAGCTAGTGCAATGTCTGCCGACTTTGACTGGCTAAATCCTGAAGTGAATATCGACCTCAGTTCCAAGAATCATGAAAAACCTTACTTCACTGACTGGACCAAACAATTACCTTTGAAAGGATTTCCAGACAAACCTAAGATACCTTACAGCTTCTTCTTCAACAAAGATCTTCGTAACATCCAACTCACCCAGGAGACATCCAAGAAGAAATATGCTTCCTCACTCACAATCTCAGTACCTGCCGCAAGATACGAAATTCCTGCCATTGAAGAAACCACTCGTATTTTCAGCAACTCCATCGTAGCTTACGACAAAGATGCTCTACATGGAATTCAACACTGGCCAGAACGTCGTCGTCTCGGTTATACCAGCAGATTAGGAGAGACATCATTGGAAAATGTGAAGCAGAAATCTAAGATCATCGCTATCTTGGAGATTCAACAGTCGAAACGGTTTAACTACATATTCATGCGTGAAATTGTTGTTAAACGACAAGATGAAAAGAAGTACAAGTTCTCCGAAGCAGACTTTCCCAACCTTAATCTCAATGACATCGAAGACATGTATCTCGAAAAGGTTCAAAGAAGAATGCGTGGATTCGATAGAGATGTACAGTACAACTTCATGGCATCACTACTTCTTTACATCCGACGATTGATTGTTCAAGAAAGAGTGGAAGATCTTCAGCTTGGAGTGGAAAGTTACCAACAGAAGATCAATTTGACAAAGCCGCAATTCTACTTTGATGGTATCTATCAAACACCACAGTTTACTCTCAACCAAGAACCTTTTGGTTTCACCTACATCAACAGCAAAAAGCTACAAAGTTTCATGAGGTTCGATGAGGTACACAAATTCTGTGATGTCACACTCAAATCTGTTCGTGATGGGCTTGTCAAAAGGTTGAATGATGATCGCCGAAAGATAGCTAAGGGGGAACAAACTAGATGGAAATCCAGCACAAGAAGACAAGTTCGTAACTTTGTCTTAAAGATTGAAGAAAGGTTATTTCGACGGGAACAGATCAGACGACTGGAAAGCTATATCGGTGTTAGACCATCGTTTCCTATCAGACTATTCGAAAGACCAGAACCCAAGTTCACTGACTTTGATGCTCCACTTCCTGACGAAGATTAACTTGGTACATTTGGTTATTCTTTTCAATATCAATTGTTTCATTTGATTGAATTATTTTCACTATGGCTTGTGTACGCATTACAGTGCACAACCCGATCTTGTAAAAGAAAGGACCCTGAGGTACGCATCAGTGCCTCAATCCTAAATATAAGGAGCGAAGGCTTCTTACTTTTGAGTAGAATTAATCAAACATTTATGATTTTCATAATTCTGCTCAAAAGGACAAGTATTTCACCTCAATAAGACCTAATCACTTGTTGAGGGGGAGCACTTGTCAAAACAAAATACTTTGTTCAAAATCAAAAGTTCTTGGTGAATCTCTCCATAAGACTCAAAAAGCATATTTTATTCAAAAAATTTAACAAAAACAACATCTCATATGCTATTTTTGAGGGGGAGAAAATGAAAAAGTGATTAAAATATATGAAGTAAAAGCTGAAAAGTTGTATCTTGTGCGAGATAGACTCAGATTCACCCAGGAATTGACGAGACAATTAAAGTTAGTAAAATCGAAAAGACTTATCCTCGACGGGTAATAACATCAAGTTAGTTACTAGAGCTAGTTGTCACCTAAAAGCTGACAATGTATCTCTTTAACTAACCACGTAAGCGTGTCTCGAAAAGGATTAGTCTTAGTAGAAATGTACCATCTCGAGAAACTTTCTGTGAGCTTGACCAGGCCGGGTAATAACTTCAAGCTAGTCTAACTAGTGATGTAAGCGTGTCTCGAATCGGTCTTGTTCACGGAAAGTGGATCAATTCAAAATGATTGCTCCTCCCGCATGTGCAAATTTATTAAAACACTTATGAGCACATGTGCAGGGGGAGCCCTTCAAAAGTGTACACAAAAAACTCTCAAAGTGTTAAACAAAATATTTGATTAACACAAACACTTTGAGAGATTTTCAATCAAAGGTTTCTTGGCTACTGTCGGAGTTATAAGGTGATTAAGATAGGAATATCCGTCCTATGATCCGCCAGAGCCAGAGGGATCTACCCAAGGACATCTCCCATAGTTAGAATTAGAAGTCCTTAGGTATGATACGAAAAAAGGAGAAAAGAATGAAAGGGAAAGAAGGAGTTGAAGAATTAAAAAGAAATGTAAAGAAAAGGGTAAAAAGAAATAGCCCTCCATATAATTTAACCTTAGGACAGACACCGGGTTCAATACGTATGCTACTGGCTGTTGCAAAAGACAACACCGGTATTGAAGATTAAGTCGTCATGGACCCAGTGACGCAATGCACTAAACCTTCTTAACCACTCAAGTTCTCTTAAAAGAGCTTGTTTCATTCTCACGGGGAACCTGTGTAATCTATCGACCTATCTCTTAGAGACGGTTGATATTGAAGAAGGAGACCCCTCCCTAGTCTCCGCATAAGAAACCTAAGTGTGCACTTATAGAGTCTAGAGCCTCGAGACTCATCAAAGATCTCTTAGGAACACTTAGTATTTCTACAACTGGTGTTCTTCATCAATGGACACCAGCTGTAAATTATCGAGTCCTTCGCAGATCTTAGCAATCTGCCGAGAACGTTTATGAGAGGATTACTTATGTATTTCTCAATGATTGAACGAAAATCCTGCCAGGGTCAACATCTAACAGCCCTGACAACAGGTCACTTCGGTAACCCCACAAGGGTTACGCTTAGTGTTTGCGGTGGTTACATAGCGGTCTATAGTCGTGGAGTGATCCCCAGCGACTCACCCAGTCATTGAGCTACTTAGTAGGCCTCGTAAGCTCCTTCGGGAGTATCTGATATGGGAACGGCCTGGATAAGGATTAGAAGGAGTCTTCACAATATGCTGTTGATGAGCTCTAATTCCTTATCTGTAAGTACCGGTTGTTTTATTGCTAACTGTTTACTCGCAGGTACCTCACTTCCATGATGGTAGATTCCAACATGCTCAGACATACATCTTGAAGCAAATGATAGCTCCCCCAAAGATCTTAACAACACAAAGTTCAAAGAAAGATTCTAGATCAATAAGAAGAATCTACAAAGTATAAAGACTAAAGATCTTAGTGTATGCAAAGGAACTTCTTGTACGTGAAAGTCTAAGTCCAAAGATGTATGAGTATGTTGGAATGGCGGACAACCACCACAGACGCAGGAGTGACGAACGACAGATTACTTCATAACACAATCACTACATCATCATCAAAGAACAAAGACAAAGAGCAAAGTACATCCATTATCATTCAAATCATTTTTGAAGACGTCTAGAGTTTTACATGTCACAAGTCAACGACAAAGATGAAGACGTCAAGCAACCATGATGACCGACCCTTAGGGGGAGATTGTTGGGATCATAGTTTTCACTATTTTTATCAAGTTTTGGTCATTTATAATAATGGGTTGCTTTAGTTATTATTTACTTACAATTTGTTTAAGTTACAAGTTTACTAGGCTTAAGTTAAATAGTCCATGGGCTTGAAGCCCACACGATTTTCATGAAAGGAAGGAGAGGGAGTGTTGCCCTAGCTCCTTCCCTATATATAGTAACCTTAGGCCTCATGTAAACTTGGTTGGTTATTTTGATTTCTTAAGGAAACTCTTGCACTTATATTTCTATTTATCATATAATCACCCAATCTCTTTTCTCATCTCATTTCTATCATTATTATGCTTGTGTTTACAAAATGGTGACCTAACACTTTCTCCCATAAAGTGCCTCATACGGTGCTGCTTTTATGCTAGTGTGATAGCTATTGTTATACGAGAATTCTACTAATGGCAAGTGTTTCTCCCATCCTTTTCCAAAATCTATCACACACGCTCGAAGCATATCCTCGAGTGTTTGGATAGTTCTTTCACTTTGACCATCAGTTTGCGGATGATATGCCGTACTTATGTCTATCTGAGTACCTAAGGCCTTTTGCATAGATTGCCAAAATCTGGACGTGAAGCGAGAGTCACGATCCGATATAATAGATATTGGCACTCCATGTCGGGAAACTATTTCCTTGAGGTACAACCTAGCAAGGGTTTCCATATCATCTGTTTCTCGTATAGGAATGAAGTGTGCTGATTTTGTAAGGCGATCAACTATTACCCAAATAGCATCATGCCCGTTGAATGTTCTAGGTAGTTTAGTGATAAAATCCATCATAATCCTTTCCCACATCCAAATGGGAATCTCAGGCTGTTCCAATAAACCGGATGGCTTTTGGCATTCAGCCTTTACTCTAGAACATGTTAAACACCTGCCCACATATCTGGCAATGGATGCCTTCATGTCGGGCCACCAATAGTGTTTCTTCAAATCTTGATACATCTTGTCAGATCCCGGGTGAATGGAGTACTTAGATTTATGGGACTTGTGCATTATTACGTTCCTTAAGTTACCATGATAAGGTAACCATTTCGACCCTTAATACAACGAGTTTCGTCTGAACTTATCTCGAAAGCCTTATCCATCCCTCGTAAATTCTCAAGTTTACGATCCTTCATATCGAGGGTTCATTCTGGGCTTTGAGTATTTGAGAAGGTAGATTCGAATGAAGAGTCATTACTAATGATCTAACTCTAAGTGGTTTGATTCGTTCCTTTCGACTCAAAGCATCTGCTACTACGTTAGCTTTGCCAGGATGATAACGAATCTCACAATCGTAATCAGCAAGCAGTTCTACCCATCGACGTTGTCTCATGTTCAACTCTTTTTGATCAAGAATATGCAGTAGGCTTTTGTGATCAGTGAAAACCGTACAGTTAGTGCCATACAGATAATGTCTCCATATTCTTAGAGCGAACATCACTGCTCCTAATTCTAGATCATGTGTAGTGTAGTTTTCTTCATGTTTAGTGAGTTGTCGTGATGCATAAGCGATTACTTTATCTTTTTGCATTAATACGGCTCCAAGACCTCTTCGAGAAGCATCACAGTAGACGACAAAATTATCGTTTCCCTCTGGTAATGTTAAGATCGGAGCTTCACACAACTTTCTCTTCAAAAGTTGGAAAGCTATCTCTTGATCTTTTCCCAGTCAAACTTCCTGTTTTTCTGGGTTAGCTCTGTCAAAGGTTTAGCTATTTTTGAAAATCCTTCAATAAACCTTTAATAGTAGCCCGCAAGTCCTAAGAATTGTCATTGTTTATCTATCATGTGTCCGAGAAATTGCACAACACTAATCTAGAATTCACACTTAGAGAACTTTGCATAATGTTTCTCCATCTTAAGCAGTTCTAGGATTATTCTCAAGTGTTAAGCGTGCTCTTCCTCATTACGTGAATAGATAAGGATATCATCTATGAACACTATAACAAATTTATCCAAGTATGGTTTACACACCCGATTCATGAGATCCATTAAAACCGCTGGTGCGTTTGTCAAACCAAATGGCATAACTTAAAATTCATAGTGCCCATATCTCGTTCTGAAAGCGGTCTTAGGGATATCTTCTTCCCTTACTCTCAGTTGATGATAGCCTGATCGTAAGTCGATTTTTGGGTATACGCTCGAACCTTGTATTGATCAAATAGGTCATCAGTCCGGGGTAATGGGTATCGATTTTTGATAGTAAGTTTGTTTAGTCCACGATAGTCGATACACATTCTCATAGATCCGTCTTTCTTCTTTACGAATAGGACAGGAGCTCCCCAGGGTGATGTACTTGGACGTATAAAACCTCGATCGGTTAATTCCTGGAGTTGTTCAGAGAGTTCCTTCATCTCCGAAGGGGCTAACCTATAGGGGCTTGGGCTATAGGTATTGCTCCGGGAATCAAGTCGATTTGAAATTCAATTTGACGAATCGGAGGTAAGCCAGGTAAATCCTTGGGAAAAACTTCTGGGTATTCCCTGACTACAGGGATCTCCTCCAGTCGTTTTTCTTCTGGCTTAGTCTCCGTTACTTGAACCACAAAAACTTGACAACCTCGTGACATGCATCATTTTGCTTTGATACATGAAATGAAGTTAAGTCTAGTTCTACTTTGATCTCCTCGGATAGTTAAAGTCTCATCGTTGATAGGTACATGGATGATTTTCTCGTCACAAAGAATCTTTGCTTAATTCTTGGACAACCAATCCATTCCCACAACAACGTCAAAACTACCGAGCCTAATAGGTATGAGATCGATCTCAAAGTGGTGGTTAAGTAATGTTAGGGTACAACCCTTAATGATCGTGTTAGTACTAACTAAGTTTCCGTCGGAAATTTATATCTCATAATAATTATCTAAAGCTATGGGTTTTATCCTAAGTCTAGAGGCTAAGGGTATAGATACGAAACTTCTATCTGCTCCAGAATCAAATAATATTTTTACTAAATGATGATTTAAAAGAAACTTACCCGTGACTACGCTGGGATCTTGTGGATCATTCGTATCCCTCAACATGTATGCTCTACCCTGGGCACCATCAGTATTCCTTTTTGGGCATTTATTCATGTAATGACCCTTTTCCCCGCAAGTATGACAAATGACTGTTGCTGGTGGTGGATTTCCTCCAGCAACTGGTTTTTTGTTCTTGCAATCCTTTGGATAATGGCCCACCTTGTTGCATATGTTACATTTAATGACATAAGGCCCTGTGTGATGCCAGCTGCATCACCTACACAGAGGGGCACTTCCAGCATACCCACTTTTCTCATTTAAAGTGGTGGCATAAGCTCTTGCATTATCTTGCCTTGGTTGAGGATAGGGATTCGTATGATTACCTCCGGTGTTATTACGGTTACTACCGAAAGCTCTCCCATCGTGGAAATTTTGCTTATTATCGTAGGGCACTGGCACATGGCTGTGCTTTGTTACTTGGTCCATTAACCTTAAGGTTATATTAATGGCCTCCTCTAACGTTTGAGGTTTAGAGGCTGTAACATTCCCTTCGATACTCCGGGGCAAACCTCCGATGAAAACTTCTATCGTCTTTTCAACATTTGGTACCATTGTAGGGCACAAAGTAGCCAACTCTTGAAATCTCCTAATATAAGTTTTAACATCGTTCCCCTTGACAGTCAAGTTATAAAATTCATCCTCCATTTTCTTGACTTCTGTCCGAGGGCAGTATTTCTTAATCATAAGTTTCTTAAATTCAACCCAATATAACTTATATGCCTCTTCTATTCCTATTGGTTGGGCATATGAGTTCCACCAAGATAACGCTTCCTCAGTAAGCGTTCCCGTTGCAAACTTAACCCTACAATCCTCTGTACAATTACTTTGAGAAAACACCGATTCACGTCTCTCAAACCAATGAATTTACCCTATGGCCCCTTCTGTCCCCTTGAAATTGAAGGGCTGACAGCTTATAAATTCCTTGTAGTTACTCTTCTTCACTACAAGGATTTCAGGGTTTCTAGCCATATTTGCATCCCTAGCTCCTAGTGCTGCAGTTACACTGTCAGTCACTAGTCGTTGGATATCTTCCTGAGTCATAGCGGGAGTAGTAGGAGTGACAGGTGGAGTAGTTCTTGTACGTGCCATTCTAAAGGTAAGACATGGTAAGAATTTTGTTATGGTTTATGTTTTAAGTGCTGAAAGCACTCTTCTGATACCGGATGGGTTTTAAAAAGAACAAGTTCCTAGCAAGAATCGTCGTGGTTCACCGAAAATAGTTTCCCCCTCCGTCTAAAGGCATAGTGATTCTAAGTGATCCTAAGTTTTTACTATTCCTAGTTATGTCTTCTTGTTTTAATTTTTCCTAGTCGTTTTAGTTTTTAAGTTCCTAAGGCAATCTAGTGTGTTCTAAGGCAATTGGGGAATCCTAATACGGGGTACGAGTTTTATGATATATATATATATATATATATATATATATATATATATATATATATATATATATATTTTTTTTTTTTATAAAAACCTAGCAAGTACCCGTTTAACTAAGTTATCTACCTATGTTATCTAACCCTATAACCCTATTTTTGCTCTAGGTTACTATGTCTGACCTATGATTATCCCTAAGATCCTCGATAATCATTTCGATAGTGGAAAGTCTAACATGTGCGGTGCTTACTTCGTTAGAGTGTCCTTCATACTTTGTTTGTAACCTAAAGAATTGATTAGAGTTTTCTCTAGTTCATTTTCTAACATATTTCTACCTATTCCTAATTTCCCTAATCCTAATTTCTACTTCCTCCATTCTTTCTAAAGAGAGTTTATCTAGATGACTAAGTATTTCATCTATTTGTTCATCATGCCTTTCTAAGGGTGTTTTATACGAACTACTACCTATATGGAACTTAGGGGGAGGTGATGGTGGTATAAAACGTATTTTCTTAAGGGGAGGTGAATCTATTTCGGGAACATGACGATCTTGAATAGTATAGTGGGGTTTAGGTGGGGTAGGGGTTATAGTAGGTACAGTGGGAATGTTTCCACCATATGCTTGCATATACCCATTATATGCTTGCATATAGGGGTCATTCGGGGAAAGTTCTAATCCGAAGTTAGTTAAGATATTCTGGGCTAATTCTTCCGGAGAATTAGAACCAGTAGATGAGTGAGTAGGAGTAGCCGGAGCATACTCATCACCATCGGATGAAGAATCCGTCTCATCGGTATCCAACACGATGATATGATTATTAAAGGATGACATATCTAACTGTAATTCCCGAAGGAATCTCTTAGAATAATTCTAACCTAAATAAGCATTTTAAAGGCAATTCTAATAGTGGGGATTCTATCCTAAGGGCAATAGTGAGATATCTAATCCTAAAGGCAATTCGGGGGTTCTAATCTAAAGGCAAGTTAGTCTAAGGTAAGTTAGGGGTTCTAACCTAAAGGCAGTTGGGGATTCTAAACTAAAGGCAGTTGGGGATTCTAACCTAAAGGCAGTTGGGGATTCTAAACTAAAGGCAATTAGGGATTCTAATCTAAAGGCAGTTGGGGATTCTAACCTAGAGGTAGCTGGGGATTCTTCTAGCACGGAGGACCGTTTTTTGAAAAAGTGGTTATAGTTTTAGGAAAATCCTTTTGTTCTCTATAACCAAGGCTCTGATGCCAATCTGTAACACCCCCATTTTTGCACGACCGCAGCGGATAAAGTGTTTGGGGTATTACTCATGGAAACAAAGACAAGATAATAGAAAACGACTCGAAAAGAGATGTTTTTGAAAAAGGTTGTTATCATTCATTTATTCATCAGAGTTTTTACAGCAAAAGATATACTTTTACTAAAGGAGAGATCCCTAAGATACGTTTTATGACACAAAATTGATGAATGATAACTATTCTGGAGGTCCTCATGTCCAGTGGTTCTCCGTGCCAGGGTTCCTATAGGGCCTAATTACCTAAGATAACATGCTTAAAAGTCAACACGTATGTTGAGTGAGAGTCATAGGTTTAAAAAGTAAAGAGTAAATACAAGTTCCACAGAGTTCAGCTTAAACTCTATAAGTGGAAAAGGGTTAGTTTTAGAGATAAGGAATATTGCACTAAGCTCATGAACCACACGTTAACGATCCGGGTCATGGGGTCTGCAGACCAAACCATGAGGGGATGGGAAGGATAACTTGCCAAAGTTAAACCTTCAGTGGGTTCAAATATAGTAGTCATTGGTACCACCTAGTGGGGTGTTAATACCAATGGAAGTTGTCAAACTCCAATAGATCTATCAACTATATTCGTGTTCGTTTGGATAAAACCTTCCAAACGATTAGATTCATGAATTTGGGGTTATGTAATGATAGCTGTTAGTTTACTCGTGCAATAACCAGAGCAAAGACTTGTATTTGGTTTTAAAGCATGTATCCCCCTCACAGGGTTTGTGAAACATTTAAAAAGCATTTAAAAGGGTGTGAGGCTATGAAAACTCACCTGAGTCTCTAGCTAGTTTAAGTAGGGGTTTAGACAATTTACTCACGTATCCTGGGGTAGTGTGGGTGTGTGTATGTCAAGTCTTAGTCTAAGTTTTCTTAACTAATTACTATTTAGGTTTTTATATATAACATAACACTGTTCGGGCCATTGTAATTCAGAAGTATATGACTCCTCACATGAAGCTCCCTACTATTGTATTATGTGATAAGCATAATACCATTCGGGCCATCATAATTCAGAAGTCAATACTCCTCACACAAAGTTCCCTATTAATGGGTTATGTTGTTATTAGGTTTTAGTTATAACATAACACCGTTCAGGCCATCATATCTCAGAAGTATATGCAATAATTGTTCGAGGAGTCAGGGCACTTTAATTCGTAAACCCAACAAACTCGTCAAAACGAAATATCCACATAGTACTCCTCGCATGAAGCTCCCTAGTATTGTGTTATGCTTCTAACTTAAATAGGTTTTTATGTTTTATGAAAATAGTCCATTTTTACTCTTTATATATATTTACGTTTTCTACCCTAAACTTATAAACTTATAACAAATAGGCATATAACTTTCTAACAATTGCATATTTAGTCCCTAAACTATCATATTTAAAGAAATAACACATATAGTTACTAGGTTATACTAATTTCTATTATTTACCCTTTTTACCCTTATGTGTATACTATTTGCAGTTCTAGTCCTTTTAGTTTTATATTTGTTTTATTAGTTTATTTTAAGGTTTAATATATTGCAAACTTAGTCCTTACACTAATATCTTCTAGGAAATGTCAAAAACAGTCCCTAGACTTTATAGTTTCAGGAATTTACAATATATACCCCTATGCATGTAATAATTTGCAAAACTAGTCCTAAATGCATATAATTCTATTTCTAGCATGGCAATCAAGTTTCTAAGCTTAAATCTAACTCACGTAAGTTCAAATAAGTCACATAATGCAAGTTATATCAAGTAGGAAAGCAATGTAACACATAAACATGCAATTCGACCTAAAACTAGTGTAACGAGAATAAACATGCATGCATGGCAATCTAGTGACTATCTAAGGCATCTAAAGACTATCTAAGTTCTATTATAAGAATAATAGACGTAAAGTAAAGGTTACCTAGGTTAGGGGAGGGCTTACGAAGGGTTTCTAGGGTTTCTAGGGCTCGCACGACTTCAAAACGCAACACAACCAAACCAATGCCTAGCTACTTGCTTCCAATTGCTTCTAAGGACTTAGTAACACAGAAATGTGAGGTAGAGAGGGAGAGGAGAGGTGTGAGGAAGAATGAGAGGAGGAGGGGGTATTTATAGGGTGTGCAGAGGCGATTCGGGTAGAAACGGGTTCATAGGCGTCGAACAAGGGGAGGACAGAGCAAGCAAGGATAGGGGTTGTGGCAGGTCTAAGGGTGACAAGGAAGAGCCATGGAGTAGCTAGGGGGCTGGAGTAGGCCGGTTGTGGTGGTGAGAAGCCATGAAAGGCGGTTCGAGCATGGTGATGACAAGGAGGTGCATCACCTACTTGCTTGGGTGCTTAGAGGTGCTAGGGTGCTAGCTTAGGTATATTAAGGTGCTAGGGTGGTAGCTTGTTCATATTAAGGTGTTTAAGTAGTATAGTTTAAGTGTTTAGGTCAAGTTTTAATTTAGTTTTGTTTTATAAGTGTTTAGGGTTTTATCTATGTTTTAGTATCTTAATTAAGGTCCTAATGATGTTTAGTAACTATTAGTAGCTTATACTAAGTGATGGTAGCTTATGGTAAAGTTTTAACCTAGTTTTGACCTAGTTTCGGGAAGTTATGACCTAATTATGGTTTTATGCTTATATGACTTGTACCTAAGTTTCTAGGGGTTTTACTATATCCTAAGGGTTCTAATATATCCTAAGGTATCTATTCTAACTTATATCTAAGTCCTAAGCACTTTGCATGTAAGTTCAGATAGGTAGTTAGGGTTTTAAAGCTAATTGTAAACACATAGGTGCATTTAGGGTTTTCTTGAAAGTATAGGGTAGTATAGTACTAGTTTTCTTAGTGAATTTATGTTTATTACCTAGACTTGACATACCTGGATGTTTACATCAAGTAAACATAGTAGTGGTTGGCATAGGTGGATACGTGAGCTTGTCTGGGGGTTAGTTAGGTTATAATGATATATAAAAGCAAAAATTTAACTTGGGAAAATACTATAGGCATTTCTAATCCTAGTGTGCTCTAATAAGGGCCTAAGTTAAGTTAGTAAGGCATTTCTAATCCTAGGGTGCTAGTGAGGGCCTAATCTAAGTTAGTAAGGCATTCTAACCTAAAGGGGAAGTTAGTGGTTTGTGACAATGAGGTGGAAGGTGGGGGTTGTTAACGCTTTCACTATAGATGAATTATTTTCTTATTTTGGAAATGTTAGCATTCCCACTTCTCTATCGAAAGTATGGCAAGCTGTAATTTGGACTTCCGGGTACTATATTTGGAAAGAAAGAAACAATCGAGTGTTCGGTAATAAAGTTTCAAGTACTAATAAGATTATCCAAGATATCCAACTCAAGTGTTCGAATGGATAGTGAGAAGATCAAATAAATATAAAGGGTTAGATAGGCAACAATGGTTACGGGATCCTCAGAATATTCTGCTACAGTGATAGCATTCTGTGTATGCACTGCTACAACAATTAATCAGTGAGTGAGATCAGTGGGCATATTGGCTACAGTGGTACTAGGTAACATTTGCTATGTTTTTCAGTATATTATATATTGGTATTCTTGAGTATTAAATGGGGCTGCAGTGGAGATTTTAAAAGGCTTTAGGTAGAGTTTGTGGGTGTGTCCGGCTTTATCTTAAATTTCTTTGTTGTCTTCTACTGTTGTGGCATAAATTTCATCAGATGGGTGGCTAGTGATTTTAAATGGTTTGATTTTAGTATATGGCAAACAGTGTGATCGCTGCAGTGTTCTTTGCTCCAGTTATATATGTTATCAATGGGCCATCCAGTAGTTGTTTAGGCTTTAAAATATTGATTCGAGTTGTACTGATTATGCGAGATAGTTTGGTTTTTGGCTGCTTGTGTACCCTGGTAGTTTTAATACTCATGGGAACAATTACTCTCATTTGGTATTTGCTATCAGTTGGTACTCTTTGTCTAGTTTTTGTGATAGTTAGTTTTAGCTTTGTCTGTTGTAATTTTGTTCTATTTGAGTTCCATCCTCTATTAATTAGCTTGTTTAATTGAGTTGGAACGCCTTGTTTTGTAACTTACTTTTTTTTGTCATGGTGAATTTTAGTTATATATATATATATATATATATATATATATATATATATATATATATATATATATATATATATATATATATGTATATATATATATATATGATGAGGCAAAAAATGAACCACTTTTAGGGGGTCATTTAAGCTCGGAATTGAATTTATTTGATCAAATATTGCCCTAAATCGTTCTTTTTGTGATTTTAGGTACTTTGGGAGTGAAATCTAGAAAAGGAAGCAATTCGGACGTTTTTGGAGCATAAAAGTGAAGAAAACGCCAAAGACTTAATTTTCCAAGCTGGGAACAGTGTGTGACGGCGTCAAGAGTACTTTCCTGACGGCGTCAAGAGTAAAGATCATGACGACCCAGTACAGAAATGAAGGCGTCACAAAGTAGAGCGTCAAGAGTTAAATGTGTGACGGCCTGCAAAAGTGGACTACATGACGGCGTCAAAAGTAGATCAAGGCAGTCCGAGGATTATTTTGGCGGCGAGATGACGGCGTCACCCATTTGTTCTTGACGCCGTTAGCCTCTAATATCTATATATAGTTTTCTAATTTTCATTCATTAAGAGGAACAAGTTTGGAGAAACCCTAAGGCCGAACCATATACGTATTTTACAGCTTTTTCAAGGGTTTTCAGCCCTTGAACCCTTACATGTGCTATTGAGATAAGTATTCTTTTAATTCAATCAATATGTCTATGTGTTGGTTGTCTATATCTTGTGCTTGTCTTGATTCCACCATGCTAGGCTAGATTTATCTTGTGTTTGCTTAGATCTAATGAAACCTAGATGTTGATTATGTGTTGATTACTTGTTTATGGTTGTATTGGATGAATGATTTCAATGTTAGGCTTAAGAAAACTGGCAGATCTCCAAATGGTAACATGCTTGAACGTCTTAGGAAACATGAACCGATGTGTACTAGGTTTTATTGGTTGTATTTAATGCATGAGTAAATTCTAATGATCCCATGTTAGGAGCTTCTTAGCCGGCTCGACATAGGAGTGAAGTAGGCACTCATAGGATTGGGGAATTAAGTACGCCACCCCATGAATGGTATTAAGGAATACAATCCGTCATCCACGCAACTATAACAAGTAATTAACGTGTAAAAGATATCTAGGGAGTAGTGAAATATAAGTAAACACATTTCTCCACTTATTGCTCACAACCTTAGTTTAATTTAGTTTTATTTTCATTTTCAGTATTTTATTTTGATTGCATCTTTAGTATTGGGTTAGTTGACTAGCAACTAATTCCGCCCAAATCCTTCAAACCCGAGAACTAGTATTTAGGTTTTCTAATCCTAGCGACACTATTCCTAGCTGAACGATCAATCCCCCGGTACTTGTCATTATACTATACCACATCGATCAGGTACACTGCCTGGTGGGGGTTGTAAGCTTCTCGAGATCCCTCGAGAGGTACAGCCTGCTGCAATCCTTACGCATCAAGTTTTTGGCGCCGCAGCCTGGGAAATAGTTATTGTCTAGGTTAGAATTTCTTTTTATTAGGTCTACTTGCTAGATTCCTTTCTAGTAAGATTTTTATTTTTATTCTTAGGTTTTCTTTAGTCTATATTTTCTTTGTGTCTTTGTTCATAAAAACCTGTCCATTGACTCTTCCGTTCACCATTATGGAGAACGTGAATCCACCAAGTCCGACACTAGAGTTTTACCAGAAAAAATATAATTACACCAGTTTGGATATACCAAGATGGACGAATGAAATGAGGAGGACAGGATCTTATATTGATTTTATTGAGTACCTTGAGAAAAGAGGCAAAGGGCATAAGACTTTTAAAGAATTCACCTTAGGAGCTCCATCAACCCCTCAAAATGCCTCACTTAGTGAAACCTATGCACCATATGAGCCTTCACCTAGGATAGTTTCGTATGAGCCACCTAGCTGCATGTCATGGTTAGGCCCTACCATAATACAGGATGAACACATAAGTGACTTTGATGTGATGGAGGATGTAGCCGAACATGATCACATTGATAAAAAAGACCTAGATTTTATGATCAATGATGATGAATCTCAAGAAACAGATGATGAATCTTTTTGGCAATTTGTACATAGCAGTCAGAATACTGAGGATGATCCTTATGATTCGGATATAGAAGTTGAGATGCCTAGAGAAGCACGTGAGATACTTGGGAAAATGTTAGGGTTAGATTATAATAAAACACATGTTGAGGATATAGGTGATCGTGACACAGGGAATGATGAAGTAAATAACATAAGCTCACTAAGTATCCTACAAGTCTTACCATCATTTGAGGCACACATACCACCCGTGACTTACTCGGAAGAAGTAGAAGAGACTATAAGAACTCCAATAGAGGTAAAACCTTTGAACCAAACACAACTAGAGGATATAGGTTTGAATATTTATAATGATAACCTTACTCTTAGTTCTAGGGAAGTTCCTAGTTTTGATGAACCGGAGCCTCAACCAAAACCGTTACCTAATCTTCCATCCTTGGATGAAAATTTAGGAATTGAAATAAGTTCCGATCCACCCATCAAACCATATAGTCCGGGTAGTCTTAGGACAAAGGTAGTGGACTCTAAGCCTTTTAGAGAGGAAGCCAATATAGGAGTGGAAAATGACCTTACATGCTTACATCACCCATTTATGATTGATCACAAGAAACATTATAGGTTTAAACCGGGTTTATTAGGTCAAGATGGATCCCCAACTAGGAGTCTTTCGAAGTTGATAGAAAATGATCCCTTTCTAGGAGAAAATCTTAATCCACCCATTAACCAGATTGAATTAGGTAAGGTTATGATGATAGGAGCACAACCCTTTGAGCATATAATTCATCCACCACACCTTCCTCATAAGGCATATTTCCACCCTAAGGGTGTGTATCGCTACTTCCACCTGCACTTAATCCTAAGTGTAGGGAAAACCTCCCCTATTTCCGTTAAATAAGGGTAGAGTCAGGCTCGTGACTCGAACAAAAACAAGCGCTTCTTGGGAGGCAACCCATGCTTTGTGTGATTTTATTTTGTTTGATTGTTATTTGTTTCCGTATGCATGCTTTATTTTTATTGTTGGTAGATCATGTTTCAAAACTAAAATGGTGAAAATACTTTATTTTGTTGTTTTGGCCTAGTCTTAACTTCATCCAAAAGGTATTTTTGCAAAAGATAAGTGTAAGGGGAAACCCCAAATATGTTTTTAAGAAACAAACCGATCATGATTCTCCACAATATTAAGTGAACATGTATATTCGTATTTGTTAGAGTCAAATGCTTGTATTGAGTCATAATGAAGTTTTGCAGGATTTTCCAGGAAGTAGGACCAAGTTTTTCCAGAAAATTTCTGGAAACTTAACACAAGAATTTCTGCAGGTCACTTCTGACGGCGTCATGAGCTTGCTCTTGACGGCGTCACGTGTAAAAATCTGGAAATTTTACCAGTTTCGTTTTTCTAACGGAGTCTTCAAGTTTTTGCTGAATTATTAAGTTTTATAATCTCCAGGAAATCTGCAAACTTCATTCCACAAGCATTATATCTTATTTTGTTTTCTAGGATTTAGTAACTTATGTAGATTTCCGCCGATTTTATGCGAGGTTGTCTTGTTTGTTTTCTCAGGATTTACAGGTTTTGTATGACAAGAAGATGATTTATTTTTCTGGAAGGGAAGCTCTGATTGTTCATTTTCTTGGAGGAAGATCTAACCTGACCACCTTATTATCCATACCGAGCGAATTAGGGGAGTATTTGATTTCATTTGTTTTACTTATTTCACTTTTACATTCTTTACTTGAACATTGGGGACAATGTTCATCCTAAGTGTAAGAGGAGGGTAAAATGATGATACCTTACAAATACACTTTCGCTTGATTTTGTTTGTTTGATAGTAGATGTGTAATAAAACTATGAGAAATACTTGTTAGTGCAATTTTAGCGCCAAATTTAAATTTTTTTACAACATTTAGGAGTGAAACTTTAGCCATAGCAAGCGTCTCATGGATAGGAGATTGTATGACTAGCGCATAACTGTACTTTCAGAAAAAATTTCCACCCAAATATGTGAGGTTCGCCTTTAGATTTGATAGGAAAAACATTTACTATTAGTGCTTATGAGTGTACCGGTAGCATTTAGATTCTAGAACTTGCGTTAGTGATGCATCCCGAGACCGCTAGTGAGACTACATTCGTGTAGTAGGATTTACTACATGATAAGAGGCATTAGGATCACTGTTGTGTTAAACCTGTTGATTCATTGTGGTTTGGTGTGCAAAAACAATTTATCAAAATATCAACAAACGTGAAGTCTAATTTATCGTGAGACAAATAGACGTGAAAGTAATACGAGTAAACCGTTTAGGAAAACGATTACCTCGCAAAACTTGTGAAAGTGATATTCAAATTGTGAGACCGGGAAGTGATTTCCCGGGTCGTACCCCAACGAGGTGTGAATGGAAAGCTTCGAGTGAGATCGAGATTAAAACCTTGTATGTTTGTTTGTGAAAGATTGTTTGGTTTTGTAATACGTTAAATTAACGAAAATTACGAATTAACGAACGAAAATGGAATAAACGTAACCTAAATGGAAAATTAAACTAAGGAATGCTAAGTACTATTTAAAATAACCTAAAATGCTACGCGAAACATGTTATAGGAAACGGGGAAACCTAAAACGTAATCTAAATTAAAAACGCGACGTTTATTTAAAATAAACGTCAACGCGCAAAATAAAACGTAAAATTTTAGCTACGCAAGTCCTACGGGTTTCTAAATAATTTTCTAACGAGCTAGATGACAAAAGAAAATTTTTAAAAAAAGAAAATTATTTTTTCAATAAAAATTCTATTTATTATGAATTAATAACTAATTAAACTAACTTAAATTCTAATAAATACTAAAACAATTTATAAAAATCTAAAAATTTTTTGGAAATTATTTTATGCTAAGACAACCCTAAGAAAAATACTAAACCTGAATAAGCTATTCCAATTAAGCTGTAAACAGCTTATTCAGTTTCAATAAGCAAGGTGGAAAAAAAATCGTTTAAATAAACAAGGGGAAAGGGTTATGACAGAACTGGTGCTCCAGAGCAAGTGGGAGTGGAGTGTTGTTATGCATGCATGCCTACCAGAGAGACCAGGGTTCGAATCCCACTCCCCACTTTTTGCAAATTATTTTTTTTTCAACTTTTCATTTTACCAAAACTTTGAACTGACAAATTAAGCAAACTTTAATAAAACCAACTTTGTCAAACCTTATAAATAAGCCCTGTATAAGCACTAAGGCTTAACAGATGGCTTTTTTTAGGCAAAAACTTGGATTATTTAACTAATAAGCTACAAATAAGCTATAAACTAAAAACTCAATATGGAACAAGCTACAAGCAAATTAAACAACCTTAAAGTAAGCTAAAGCAGAGAGAAAAAGTACTAGAATAAGCACTAATGAGCAAATAAGCATATCCAATTTCCTTGAAAGCCAAACAGGGCAAATGAGGGTACTTTCGACCTCTGTGGGGTCCACAGAAGTTCCTAGGAGGCCAAGTAAAATGGAGAGCCAAAAAGGACCCCTGGGGGACTTTCCAAAACACCAAATATCAGGGAATAAGCTCAAGAATTGAGCTTATGGTGTCCTTGGGAAAATGGGTCAAAAACTGAGGGTTCAGTTTTGAATCAGAGCATGGGACAAATGTGAGGGGCTAAATAAGCTATTGCATAATGAGCCAAGGTTCAAATTAAGACTAGGTACTGGAACTAAGGCTAATAAGCTCTTAGAAAGCCAAAGTGTTGGCTGTGGGACCCACTGGGTAAGCCATAGTGAACCCAAGAAATTTGGTCAGACCCTGTGGTGCAGGGGAGGTAGTGCCCTGCAGCTCACTTTGAGCTGATAAATAAGCCACCAACAAAAATCCTAAAAATAAGCCAAGGGTTGGTTCTTAAAGTTGAGGTGGTGCACTTTTACCACAACAAGTTTCAAAGCTTGATTCCAAACACAAAAACCAGGAAAATTCACACCAAAAGTGACTTTCTGCCCCTACAAGCTATTTTTGACTTTTTGATTTTCCTAGCAAAGTTGACTTAAATGAATTTTAATTCAATCTAATTAACTGAAAATGCACTTATAAGTTGAAAATAAACTAGATTAGGATAAAGTGACAACTGATGATCTTGAATGGGGTGTTAAACAGTCACAATCCCTAACAGTTAACTCTAAGATTGAGATTGAAGGGAAATTTGACTTTTTTGCTGTAAATCCACTTGTTTGATAACTGAAATTGTTTAATAGTACCTAAAGAAACATGTCTCATCAATTTATAATAACAAAGATCACCCAGATCTCAGCTAGAAATCCTAAACCAAACACCCCCTTATGTAAACTGTTTTTGTGATTTTCAAAGTAAGTGAGCAAATCTAAGTTCAAACTTCACTAATTATCTTATATTAAGCTACAATAATCCTAAATTAGCATAAGTAAACAACAATTAACAACAATTATCAGGTAACAAAGATTATAGTGAAAATTTAGTTCATAAGCTTACTTGACATCCAAAGCTATGAACCAATCTGAGAACTGAGACCAAAAGAACAACCTATTGTCCCCCATGGGACCCTAAACCATTTTCCAAATCCATTTCTGCAATTGCTTCTTCTTCTTTCTTCTATTTTGTATTTATTATTTTTTTTTCTGTTTTTATTTTCTCTTTTGATTTTCTGCTTCCTTTTGATTTAGTTAACTTAAATAAGCTTAAAGTTACTTTCTCAGATCACACAAACAACATTTGCAATAATAAACTAGTAATTTGAAAAATTGAATGAAAATACGAATTTTCTTAAACTGAATTGAAATTGAAATTAAACTTGAAAGTTGGAAATACAATTAAAAACTAAATTAGAATACAGAAAAAATACAAAGGAAAAGGGTGCCAATTGAAGGCTTACAAGCTCCCTATTTATACTAAAACATGAGGTAGGTAGAACTTCCTCCTTGTTGCTTCTTTTTGAGAGATAACAGCTGTAAATACTCCCTTGTGACTTCCTGATCAAATCCCAACCATCAATTTAAAGTTTCATTGATCCTGTCCCTTAAATGGTGTTTGGCGCCAAAACGGATTTTGAGGATTGCTGAGGTGTAATGTGTTAGGTAAGGTTCTGTGAGGAGGGGGAGATATAAGTGGGATGGGGAACTGGAGTGGGGTGCTTTTGATGGTGGGTTGAGTGTTGCAGGTATGATGGTGGTGGTATATCCAGGGGGTAAAATGGAGTGGGGAAGAAAGAGGGTAATAGGTTTGACCCGTTTGACCTGAGCTTGACCTTTTGACCGTGTTATTATTAACGGGTAGGGATTTGGGCCTGGTGGGGATTGGGCTTGGTGGTTGGATCAGGTTTTTGGATTGGATGTTAGGGAATAGATTTGGAGTTGGATTATTGAAATAGAGGAGCCCATTTGGTTTAATGCTATTACAAGGACCATGTTTGTAATATTTTAGATTTTTAGGGGCCATTCCTGCCAACTTTGAAACTTAGAGGGACCAAACTTGTAACTTTCTGAAAATGCCATCCAAGGATCAATCCTGCCAAAGTTCATTAGTATAAATACCATAATTGTTTATTTCCATAAGATTTTAATCTCAGGGATCTTTTTAGACAATTTCTGAAAGTACAGGGACCAAAATTGTACAATCTCCAAACTTTTTTTCTTTGTTGTTTTTTTTTTGAAATCTTTTTACCCAAAGATCATTTTTTACTTCTTTTGACTTTTAAGAAACTTGGGTTGACTTTTCATTTGAAATAAATGCTTAGGGACTAGTTTTGACAATTTTTGAAAGTTGGGAGACTGAAACTGCCAATTATGCAAACTTTGTTTGTTTTTCGTTTGTTTTTGATCATTTTGCATTTGAAACATATAAAACACGATCTTTGGGATATTTTCATTATTTTGACGCATTCTTGAATGTTTTCACGCGTTTTGGCACTTAAAATACGGTAAAAATAATGAGTATTTACACACTCATCAATCCCCCACACTTGAGTATTGCTAGTCCCTAGCAATCTTTTGTGAAAATTTAATGGATTTGAAGTCTCTTTACCAAAAGCCATCACTTCTGGAGTAGCCGAATGTTTTGGAGTCAAGTAAGAGTTATGGTCCATCTGATGACCATGTGATTTTTAGCAAACCACCAGCTTTCAACGGTTTTGATTTGTCTTTACCAGGAGCCGTTTGCTTCTGGACTAGCCAACTCTTGATGGAACAGTCAACATCTTGGTGAGTTGATTACCAATTATGGTTTTTCCACTGCCTTTACCACAAGCCATAATCTTGCGGGCTAGCCAACTCATTTGCTTTTGAGGATATGGGGAGTTGAGGAACCATACAATTTTTGGCAAATTGCAAGCCATCAACGGGTTTGAGTTATCTTTACCAAGAGCCGTTTGCTCCTGGATTAGCCAATCCTTTTTGTCGGTTTGACTTGGCGGACTGATTACCACAAAAATTTTGAAATAAAGTGATTTTTTTTTTTTTTTTAAATTTTAGGCCAAAAACGGGGGTACTAGACGATATAGTTTGATAAAATTCGCTAGAATTTTCCCCTCCCCCACACTTAGAGTTGAATATTGTCCTCAATATTCAAAGTCCCGGCTATGATGCCGAAATTTTGAACGTAAGAAGATAACATTAAAAGCTAATTGTAGGAACATCATTTTTCATTTTTCACTTTATTTATACAACAACACATTTTTTTGTCATTTTCATTTTTTTTTTGAATAAGATAAATACATTGCAAACAACTGCGGGGGGTGGCCACTCCCCCACACTTAGGTGTTAGAAAGTAGAAAGAGATGAGAGACACGGGTGAAAACCCATGTGGTGCTACTGTTTTTGTTTATCGAGTCGCTAGCTTGACTAGATCCCCGAATTCATTGGTCCATGGGGAAAGTTTGGAGGTCCGGGACAACCATGGGTGGTAAGTACCCTCCAAAATAATGCTTTAACCGATGCCCATTTACTTTGAAGTTTGAACCGTCATCTTGAGATAACTCGACGGTACCATATGGAAAACTTTGGCAACGGTGTAAGGCCCAGTCCAGCGGGTTTTAAGCTTACCCGAAAATATCTTCAATCTAGAATTAAAAAGAAGGACTCGATCACCAACGTTAAAAACGCGGTTTTTGATTTTGGAGTCGTGTATCTTCTTTGTTTTCTCTTTGTAGATTAAAGAGTTTTCGTACGCTTGATCACAAAGTTCATTGAGTTGAACCTTCCTATGATCACTCGCGGACTTGAGATCGAAATTTGCATTCTTAAGAGCCCAATAAGCTTTGTGCTCGAGTTCAATCGGTAGATGACACGTTTTTCCATACACAAGCTTATAAGGAGTACACCCGATGGGTATTTTATAAGCCGTGCGAAAAGCCCATAGAGCGTCATCTAGCTTATCCGACCAAGAGGCATGGTTTTCGCCTACGGTTCTTTCAAGAATTCTTTTAAGACCACGGTTTGAAACCTCCACTTGCCCACTTGTTTGTGGGTGATAAGCGGTAGCAAGTCGGTGAGTGACACCATACTTGAGCATGACTTTTGCAAATTGGTCATTGCAAAAGTGAGTACCGCGATCACTAATGATAGCGCGGGGGGTTCCAAACCTAGCAAATAGAGATATTAGAAATTTTACAACTACTCGGGCATCGTTAGTTGGGAGAGCTTTGGCTTCAACCCATTTTGGCAAATAGTCAACGGCCACGAGTATGTACTTGTTCCCTCGTGAAGACGGGAACGGCCCCATAAATTCTATGCCCCAAACGTCGAAGATTTCACAAACTTGGATGACATTTTGTGGCATCTCATCCCGTTGTGTTAACTTTCCTTGACGTTGACATGAGTCACAAGATTTGACCAAGTCATGGGTGTCTTTATAAATGGAGGGCCAATAAAAACCCGAATCAAATACTTTTCGAGCGGTGTAGTTCGGGCCATGATGACCCCCGGTGGGTCCATTATGACAAGCCTTAAGAATTTCCATGGCTTCTTGGCCATGAACACACCTACGAATGACCTGATCCGCACAAATTTTGAATACATAGGGATCGTCCCAAAAGTAATGATTCACATCTTTGAAAAATTTGTTCTTTTGGTGGGACGACATCCCTTTGACAACAAAATTCCCCGCATGGTAGTTTGCAAAGTCGGCAAACCATGGGGTACTAGAATCATCACGAGAAGAAATCACATTAAGTGTCTCGAGAGGAAACGTTTCATTTATTTCCTTTTTCTCGAGGACACCTTGATGAGGATTTTCCAATCGGGAAAGATGGTCAGCTGCGAGGTTCTCGGTTCATTTCTTATCACGAATGATGATATCAAACTCTTGTAGGAGGAGAACCCAACGGAGCAATCTCAGCTTTGCATCTTGCTTGGCAAAGAGATATTTGAGAGCCGAGTGATCCGTGTACACTATGCATTTAGTCAAGATTAAGTATGGCCGAAACTTCTCAAACGCATACACCACGGCTAGTAATTGTTTTTCCGTTGTGGTGTAGTGAGCTTGAGCTTCGGTCAAGGTTTTGCTTGCATAATGAATCGGCTGAAAATGCTTGGTTTTTCGTTGCCCCAAGACAGCACCTATGGCAAAGTTACTTGCATCACACATAAGTTCGAAAGGTAGGTCCTAATCGGGGGCAACTAGAATTGGTGCTTCGGTAAGCTTTTTCTTGAGAGTTTGAAAAGCTTCGATGCACTCATCGAAAAAGACAAACGGAGTTTCTTTTTCAAGAAGTCGGGTCATAGGCCTAGCTATCTTCGAGAAATCTTGAATGAATCTACGATAGAAGCCGGCGTGACCCAGAAGACTCCGAACACCTTTAACGGTTGTGGGAGGAGGAAGTTTGGCAATGACATCGATTTTAGCCTTGTCAACCTCAATCCCGCTTTTAGAGATCTTATGGCCAAGGACAATTCCTTCCTTGACCATGAAATGACTTTTCTCCCAATTTAGACTAAGATTGGTGTCTTCACACCTTTGAAGCATTTTGTCTAAATTGGAGAGACACGATTCAAATGAATTCCCAACGACCGAAAAATCATCCATGAAGACCTCCATTGTTTTCTCGATCATGTAGTGAAAAATGGCCATCATGCATATTTGAAACGTGCCCGGAGCATTGCACAAGCCAAAAGGCATGCGTCCATAAGCAAATGTTCCATATGGACACGTAAAAGTTGTTTTCTCTTGATCTTGAAGGTCGATGGGAATTTGGAAATAACCCGAAAAACCGTCAAGGAAAGAATAGTATTCGTTTCCCGCCAATCTTTCGAGCATTTGATCCATGAATGGTAGAGGAAAGTGGTCTTTGCGGGTGGCGTCATTTAACTTTCGATAGTCAATACAAACACGCCAACCCGTTACCAATCGAGTAGGAATCAACTCGTTATCATCATTTTTAATTACCGTTATGCCACCCTTTTTGGGCACACAATGAACGGGACTCACCCAAGGACTATCTGAGATAGGGTAAATCAAACCGGCATCAAGAAGTTTTATGACTTCTTGCTTGATAACCTCGTGTATTTTTGGATTTACCCTTCTTTGTTGTTGAACCGCCGGTTTAAAGTCATCCTCCATCAAAATCTTGTGCATACAAAATTCCGGGTTAATACCCTTGATGTCGGAAAGTCTCCAAGCAATGGCTCGCTTGTGTGACTTTAAAACCTTGAGGAGAGCGGTTTTATTTTCCTCATTCAAGTCTTTGGCAATTATGACGGGAAACTTATCGTCTCCCTCCAAAAATGCATACTCGAGATGAGGTGGAAGTTCCTTGAGTTCAACCTCGGGGAAGTCATCAGTTTTTTCAACATTTTTGACCTCCTCGATATGAAGTTCTTTTTGAGGATGAGGGGGTGAAGGATCTTCATTCAACAATTTTTCAAGCATAAGAATATCCCCCTCGGAATCAAGATAGCTACTATCAAACTCGTGTGACATTGAGCTATCTTGGGAAAGAAAAGCATCGACCTCTTCCAAAAGAAAGTCACTTCCCTCAAATGGAGTGAGAGAAGGGGAAGAGTCGGCAATGATTGGTGTAGTAGAAGGAGTGGGATTGCCACTCGAAGAAAAACCGAGAACTTCTTGGGAGTACTCCTCAGATGCGATATCAATGACATCAATTCGGTTAACCGATTCGGAGTCAAAATTTGAGGAGTACCTTGAAGTTTGATCAAGGTTAAAAGTAACCGCTTCGTTACCAACACGTAGAGTGATCTCATGTTCAAAAACGTCAATAATAGCACGTCCCGTTCTTAGGAATCCTCTTCCAAGAATGAGAGGAACTCTTTGATCCGCATCAAACTCAACAAGTACAAAGTCGGCAGGGAAATGGAACTTTCCTACTTTCACGAACACATCTTCGGCAATGCCGAGAGGACGAGTGATGGATCGATCCGCAAGCTCGAGAGTCATGCACGTAGGAGTAAGTTCGGGAAGTGAAAGTTTTTTCCCCACTGAATGAGGCATTAGGTTGATGCTAGCGCCAAGATCGGCCAAGGCGAAGCATTCACCCATTCCTGGAAAAACACAAGGAATAAGGAATTTTCCAGGATCTCCGAGCTTCTCGGGAAGTTTCTTTAGTATAACTGCGGAGCAATTCTCATTTAGTGGAGTCTTTGCCATTTCAAACAACTTTTCTTTGTTGCTTACCAAGTTTTTGATAGTTGAAGCAAATTTTGGCATTAACATGATAGCATCCGCAAAGCTTATGTCAAAATGTAATTCTTGGAAGATTTGCAAGAACTTGTCCATTTGGTGACTAGCCGTTTCACGGAGCTTTTGATCGTTTAAATGTGATGGATAAGGTATTGAAGCTTTGGATTGAACGGGATTTTCCGAGGGTTCAAAAACAACTCCCGGTTTGGATTTGGTTTTTGGGACAACATGAGGTTGGACGTGTGCGGTACTTTGTGGACTAGTAATGTGCACTTTATCCTTTGTCGCCTCAAGTTCACGTTCCACTACCTTTGGAGGAGAAGTAGAAGAGGTAGTAGGGGTCGTGGGTCCATTATAAGAAACACCACTACGGGTTGTGATCGCCTTTACATCGCCCTTCGGGTTGGCGATCGTGTTGCTTGGTAGCGTTCCCGATCCCGAAGGTCGATCATTTAAAGACTTCTTTAGTTCAGAAATTTGAGTGATCAATAACCTATTTGTTTCTTCTTGAGCTTTCATGAATTGTTTCAAAACCTCATCGGATGATGATTGAGGTTGAACAACGGATTAGTTTCGATTTTGAAAATTTTGAGCTCGGTTATTTTGATTGAAAGCTTGGTTTTGAAAATTTCCTTGGTTTTGATTACCATTACCATGAAAATTGTTTCCTTGATTTCCATAACCTTGATTACCATAACCTTGATTTCTATTCAAGTTTCCTTGATTTTGAAACCCTTGATTGAAATTCCCTTGGTTTTGAAAACCTTGGTTCATTCGATTTTGGTTTTGGTTACGGTTTTGGTTATTTTGGTTAGGATTGAAACTTTGGCTTTGGTTTTGATTGAACCCAGGTGGTCCAAGGAAATTGTTAGAACGATAGCTAAGAAGATTGCAGTCCCCTTGCGGTTGGTGAACATTACCTCCCGAATTGTAGGAACTTTGAGTAGCGTATACGTTCTCATGAGTGTTGCCACCGACGGCAGGGAACTCGGAATAAGAATGTGGAGCTCCACACGTTTCAAAACTTTGAGCTACGGCTTTGACTTGTTGGTTTTGGATGGTTTGATTCATCCTCAACATAGCCGTAGATAAGTCATCAAGCTTCTTTGTGAGAGTCGCTATTTCATTAGATGCAGGAGTGATAGCTCTACATGACTCGTTTCTCTCGGCTGAGGAATCCCAAAAATTATGGTGAGCGGTCATGTTTTCAATGAGATCATAACACTCTTCAGGTCGCCTTTTCATAAAGGTACCACCCGCAGCAGCATTGATTGTATCTCGGTGTCTCATTGTCAACCCATTATAGAAGGTATCTATTTGAGTGACTAACAACAAGTTATGATTTGGACACCGATCGATTGAAAGCTTGTAGCGTTCCCATGCCTCGAATAAGGACTCTTTGGGAAGCTGACGAAAGTTACTAATTTCATTACGTAACTTCGTGACCATAGATGGTGGAAAGTATTTGGCTAAAAATTTAGCAACCATCTCTTCAAAGGTATGAATGGAATTCTTTGGAAGTCGATCAAACCACGCAGTGGCATGATGAGTCAAAGAATATGGAAAGAGGCACAAACGAAGGGCATCATCGGTGACACCGTTTTGTTTCATGCTTTGGGTGACGATGAGAAATTTATCGAGATGTTTGTTTGCATCATCACCCGGCAAACCATGGAATTGGCAAGAGTTTTGGACTTGTTGTATCATATGATGCTTAAGTCCAAAATCCGTAGCCGCGATGTTGAGAGGGGCAATAGGGCCACCCCTCCCGTGCATAGTAGGTTGACACAATTCCTCCATCGTGCGGAGATCGGGAATTGGGTCATCCTTCGGAGGTTCACGATTATCATCCATTTTCGGAATGGGATTTTCAACAATAGGACGTAGTTCGGTTACGTTTTTTAGTTGACGATTTCGCTTCGATTGTGAACGAGTACGCATGCACCACAAAAAAATCAATTAAAACAATACCACTTTAACGACAAGGGAACTTAAACCAATAATCAAGAGCGCAAGGAGCGGGAGAGAAGAATGGATCTCTCACTGGGCGAAGTTCGTTGGATCGCCACATACCGTTTCGACTCCTCTTAAAGTGTGTTTCTCGTTTAAAAGTTTTCCAAAACGCAAGTGATACAAAGGCAAGTTTTGATCTTTGGTTTGGGAACTTATTATGTTCACACCCCCAGTTGGTAGGTGTTCTGCCTTGGTTTGCGGTAGTAAGATTTTAATGTTGTTATTATTAAACAAAGAAACGGGAAAATCTTTTTGTGTTTTTCTTTATCTTATATAGATATAATACATATATAGAAACAAAAGAAAAATATTTTTGGTTTTTTATAAGTTTTATAAAAGCGTAACTTCTTGCGAAGGTTCTACAAGACTAATCGTCTAAACCTTATCGAGACTTTCGACACACAGCCTCCCCGGCAGCGGCGCCATTTGATTCATTGTGTTTTGGTGTGCAAAAACAATTTATCAAAATATCAACAAACGTGAAGTCTAATTTATCATGAGACAAATAGACGTGAAAGTAATACGAGTAAACCGTTTAGGAAAACGATTACCTCGCAAAACTTGTGAAAGTGATATTCAAATTGTGAGACCGGGAAGTGATTTCCCGGGTCATACCCCAACGAGGTGTGAATGGAAAGCTTCGAGTGAGATCGAGATTAAAACCTTGTATGTTTGGTTGTGAAAGATTGTTTGGTTTTGTAATACGTTAAATTAACGAAAATTACGAATTAACGAACGAAAATGGAATAAACGTAACCTAAATGGAAAATTAAACTAAGGAATGCTAAGTACTATTTAAAATAACCTAAAATGCTACGGGAAACATGTTATAGGAAACGGGTAAACCTAAAACGTAATCTAAATTTAAAACGCGACGTTTATTTAAAATAAACGTCAACGCGCAAAATAAAACGTAAAATTTTAGCTACGCAAGTCCTACGGGTTTCTAAATAATTTTCTAACGAGCTAGATGACAAAAGAAAATTTTTAAAAAAAGAAAATTAATTTTTCAATAAAAATTCTATTTATTATGAATTAATAACTAATTAAACTAAATTAAATTCTAATAAATACTAAAACTATTTATAAAAATCTAAAAATTTTTTGGAAATTATTTTATGCTAAGACAACCCTAAGAAAAATACTAAACCTGAATAAGCTATTCCAATTAAGCTGTAAACAGCTTATTCAGTTTCAATAAGCAAGGTGGAAAAAAATCGTTTAAATAAACAAGGGGAAAAGGTTATGACAGAACTGGTGCTCCAGAGCAAGTGGGAGTGGAGTGTTGTTATGCATGCATGCCTACCAGAGAGACCAGGGTTCGAATCCCACTCCCCACTTTTTGCAAATTATTTTTTTTTCAACTTTTCTTTTTACAAAAACTTTGAACTGACAAATTAAGCAAACTTTAATAAAACCAACTTTGTCAAACCTTATAAATAAGCCCTGTATAAGCACTAAGGCTTTACAGATGGCTTTTTTTAGGCAAAAACTTGGATTATTTAACTAATAAGCTACAAATAAGCTATAAACTAAAAACTCAATATGGAACAAGCTACAAGCAAATTAAACAACCTTAAAGTAGGCTAAAGCAGAGAGAAAAAGTACTAGAATAAGCACTAGTGAGCAAATAAGCATATCTAATTTCCTTGAAAGCCAAACAGGGCAAATGAGGGTACTTTGGACCACTGTGGGGTCCACAGAAGTTCCTAGGAGGCCAAGTAAAATGGAGAGCCAAAAAGGACCCCTGGGGGACTTTCCAAAACACCAAATATCAGGGAATAAGCTCAAGAATTGAGCTTATGGTGTCCTTTGGAAAATGGGTCAAAAACTAAGGGTTCAGTTTTGAATCAGAGCATGGGACAAATGTGAGGGGCTAAATAAGCTATTGCATAATGAGCCAAGGTCCAAATTAAGACTAGGTACTGGAACTAAGGCTAATAAGCTCTTAAAAAGCCAAAGTGTTGGCTGTGGGACCCACTGGGTAAGCCATAGTGAACCCAAGAAATTTGGTCAGACCCTGTGGTGCAGGGGAGGTAGTGCCCTGCAGCTCACTTTGAGCTGATAAATAAGCCACCAACAAAAATCCTAAAAATAAGCCAAGGGTTGGTTCTTAAAGTTGAGGTGGTGCACTTTTACCACAACAAGTTTCAAAGCCTGATTCCAAACACAAAAACCAGGAAAATTCACACCAAAAGTGACTTTCTGCCCCTACAAGCTATTTTTGACTTTTTGATTTTCCTAGCAAAGTTGACTTAAATGAAGTTTAATTCAATCTAATTAACTGAGAATGCACTTATAAGTTGAAAATAAACTAGATTAGGCTAAAGTGACAACTGATGAGCTTGAATGGGGTGTTAAACAGTCACAATCCCTAACAGTTAACTCTAAGATTGAGATTGAAGGGAAATTTGACTTTTTTGCTGTAAATCCACTTGTTTGATAACTGAAATTGTTTAATAGTACCTAAAGAAACATGTCTCATCAATTTATAATAACAAAGATCACCCAGATCTCAGCTAGAAATCCTAAACCAAACACCCCCTTATGTAAACTGTTTTTGTGAGTTTCAAAGTAAGTGAGCAAATCTAAGTTCAAACTTCACTAATTATCTTATATTAAGATACAATAATCCTAAATTAGCAGAAGTAAACAACAATTAACAACAATTATCAGGTAACAAAGATTATAGTGAAAATTTAGTTCATAAGCTTACTTGACATCCAAAGCTATGAACCAATCTGAGAACTGAGACCAAAAGAACAACCTTTGTCCCCCATGGGACCCTAAACCATTTTCCAAATCCATTTCTGCAATTGCTTCTTCTTCTTTCTTCTATTTTGTATTTATTATTTTTTTTCTGTTTTTATTTTCTCTTTTGATTTTCTGCTTCCTTTTGATTTAGTTAACTTAAATAAGCTTAAAGTTACTTTCTCAGATCACACAAGCAACATTTGCAATAGTAAACTAGTAATTTGAAAAATTGAATGAAAATACGAATTTTCTTAAACTGAATTGAAATTGAAATTAAACTTGAAAGTTGGAAATATAATTAAAAACTAAATTAGAATACAGAAAAAATACAAAGGAAAAGGGTGCCAATTGAAGGCTTACAAGCTCCCTATTTATACTAAAACATGAGGTAGGTAGAACTTCCTCCTTGTTGCTTCTTTTTGAGAGATAACAGCTGTAAATACTCCCTTGTGACTTCCTGATCAAATCCCAACCATCAATTTAAAGTTTCATTGATCCTGTCCCTTAAATGGTGTTTGGCGCCAAAACGGATTTTGAGAATTGCTGAGGTGTAATGTGTTAGGTAGGGTTCTGTGAGGAGGGGGAGATATAAGTGGGATGGGGAACTGGAGTGGGGTGCTTTTGATGGTGGGTTGAGTGTTGCAGGTATGATGGTGGTTGTATATCCAGGGGGTAAAATGGAGTGGGGAAGAAAGAGGGTAATAGGTTTGACCCGTTTGACCTGAGCTTGACCTTTTGACCGTGTTATTATTAACGGGTAGGGATTTGGGCCTGGTGGGGATTGGGCTTGGTGGTTGGATCAGGTTTTTGGATTGGATGTTAGGGAATAGATTTGGAGTTGGATTATTGAAATAGAGGAGCCCATTTGGTTTAATGCTATTACAAGGACCATGTTTGTAATATTTCAGATTTTTAGGGGCCATTCCTGCCAACTTTGAAACTTAGAGGGACCAAACTTGTAACTTTCTAAAAATGCCATCCAAGGATCAATCCTGCCAAAGTTCATTAGTATAAAGACCATAATTGTTTATTTCCATAAGATTTTAATCTCAGGGATCTTTTTAGACAATTTCTGAAAGTACAGGGACCAAAATTGTACAATCTCCAAACTTTTTCTCTTTGTTTATTTTTTTTGAAAGCTTTTTACCCAAAGATCATTTTTGACTTCTTTTGACTTTTAAGAAACTTGGGTTGACTTTTCATTTGAAATAAATGCTTAGGGACTAGTTTTGACAATTTTTGAAAGTTGGGGTACTGAAACTGCCAATTATGCAAACTTTGTTTGTTTTTCGTTTTTTTTTTATCATTTTGCATTTGAATGTTTTCACGCATTCTTGAATGTTTTCATTATTTTGACGCATTCTTGAATGTTTTCACGCGTTTTGGCGGTTAAAATACGGTAAAAATGATGAGTATTTACACACTCATCACCCGTATTATAATTACTTGACCATTTAAGTCATATTACTTGGCTAGTTAAGTCAACTAATTTTTCTCACACCATTAGCGTTGTACTCATTTTTAGTACACGAAACCCCTAGTACACCCCTCCGAGCCTATCTTTTCGTTTCTAACTTTAAGCATTTTACTTAAAGGAAGAATTTGTTACACCCCACTTAAATGTACACCCAAATCGCCTTAGCCTTCCGTGTATGCGCTCATTTTTAGTGCATTATTGTTATTTGTTAAACCCTAAGTTAACTATCTAATTGATTACATGGTTGCTAAGTCGAGTCATATCCTTGTACATATTGTTTTGGGACGATTGGGACTGATGGGTAAAGTACTTATTTTATGGAGTGATGGGGAAGAACATCATTTATTACCCCCGTATGTGCGTTAATCTTAAAAGTGCTCCAAGTGTTTTGATTTTCTTAATTCGAGTCATTAGATTAGTTTATTGTAAAGTATGTAAAGATTCAAGTGTAAGGGGAATTTTCATTCCCTATGATGTATTATTTCAGATGGTAGGGTAAGAGTGTATGAAAAAAATAATATATATATATATATATATATATATATATATATATATATATATATATATATATATATATATATATATATATATATATATATATAGAGAGAGAGAGAGAGAGAGAGAGAGAGAGAGAGAGAGAGAGAAAAGAAAAGAGAAAAAACATACGGACTACCATCCCGTTTCATTCTATGTTCATTTTATGTTTTTCTTATTTTTCATTTATTAGCTTAAGTCGAGTCTAGTCTTGGCTTAGCAACACCATATTGTACATGTAATTAACCAAGATTGTTAACTCGCCACCATTAAAGACTGCCTATATCCAACAAAACCGTGTATTTCATATCCCTACACCTAACGTTACAACTCTTTAAAAGACCTCTTTGATAGTTTATCCTAGGTGCTTACGCCATGTGGTGGAGGTTTGATCCTTTCACAAGCCTATGGTAATCTATTTTGCTATGACAGGTAGTGAGAGATATCTTCCGTTTCCATATTGTAATTTATACTTTATTACACCCGAGAGATGTGAGTATCTAAACACTATTTGTGAGGTGCTTGTGTATGACCTTCGTGCTTGTCTTTGGTCTTTAGTGGAACGATTATTTGTTGTAATTACTTTTATATTAGTGTTGAATGACCCCTTTAGTGTTGAATGACCCTAACTTGTATTTTGATTAGAATAAAAGCGCATTTGCTTGAGGACAAGCAAATCTCAAGTGTAAGGGTATATGATGAGGTGAAAAATGAACCACTTTTAGGGGGTCATTTAAGCTCGGAATTGAATTTATTTGATCAAATATTGCCCTAAATCGTTCCTTTTGTGATTTTAGGTACTTTGGGAGTGAAATCTGGAAAAGGAAGCAATTCGGACGTTTTTGGAGCATAAAAGTGAAGAAAACGCCAAATACTTAATTTTCCAAGCTGGGAACAGTGTGTGACGGCATCAAGAGTACTTTCCTGACGACGTCAAGAGTAAAGATCATGATGACCCATTACAGAAATGAAGGCGTCACAAAGTAGAGCGTCAAGAGTTAAATGTGTGACGGCCTGCAAAAGTGGACTACATGACGGCGTCAAAAGTAGATCAAGGCAGTCCGAGGATTATTTTGGCGGCGAGATGACGGCGTCACCCATTTGTTCTTGACGCCGTCAGCCTCTAATATCTATATATAGTTTTTTAATTTTCATTCATTAAGAGGAACAAGTTTGGAGAAACCCTAAGGCCGAACCATATACGTATTTTACAGCTTTTTCAAGGGTTTTCAGCCCTTGAACCCTTACATGTGCTATTGAGATAAGTATTCTTTTAATTCAATCAATATGTCTATGTGTTGGTTGTCTATATCTTGTGCTTGTCTTGATTCCACCATGCTAGGCTAGATTTATCTTGTGTTTGCTTAGATCTAATGAAACCTAGATGTTGATTATGTGTTGATTACTTGTTTATGGTTGTATTGGATGAATGATTTCAATGTTAGGCTTAAGAAAACTGGCAGATCTCCAAATGGTAACATGCTTGAACGTCTTAGGAAACATGAACCGATGTGTACTAGGTTTTATTGGTTGTATTTAATGCATGAGTAAATTCTAATGATCCCATGTTAGGAGCTTCTTAGCCGGCTCGACATAGGAGTGAAGTAGGCACTCATAAGATTGGGGAATTAAGTACGCCACCCCATGAATGGTATTAAGGAATACAATCCGTTATCCACGCAACTATAACAAGTAATTAACGTGTAAAAGATATCTAGGGAGTAGTGAAATCTAAGTAAACACATTTCTCCACTTATTGCTCACAACCTTAGTTTAATTTAGTTTTATTTTCATTTTTAGTATTTTATTTTGATTGCATCTTTAGTATTGGGTTAGTTGACTAGCAACTAATTCCGCCAAATCCTTCAAACCCGAGATATTAACTTGCTTTATAAAAAATATAAAAATACAAAAAAGAATCATCCCTCATCTCTAGAACTAGTATTTAGGTTTTCTAATCCTAGCGACACTATTCCTAGCTGAACGATCAATCCCCCGGTACTTGTCATTATACTATACTACATCGATCAGGTACACTGCCTGGTGGTGGTTGTAAGCTTCTCGAGATCCCTCGAGAGGTAAAGCCTGGTGCAATCCCTACGCCAAAAATTTATAACTCTGATGCACATTTTTTTTAGTGCATCTCAGTTATAAAAATTGGTGCATCATAGTTATAAAAAAAAATGTGCATCAGGGTTATAAATTTTTGGCGGGAAATTTTTGACCAAAAAAAAAAAATTTTTGCCTAATTTTTTTTTTTTTTTTTTTTTTTTTTTTTTTTTTTTTTTTTGCGGGAAAATTTTTTTTTTCGGGGGGGGGGGGGGGGGTGGGGTGGGGGTATGTTTCAAAAAATACCCATGAAGTTTGAGATGTTTCAAATTAAACCCTATAACTTTTTTTCTCACTTTTCTACCAAAGTGGACTTTTCTCTAGAACCTTACCTTATATATAAGATAGCTCGTAGTTAGTTTATTATTTAGTTAGTTTTAGTTTAAGTAACTCCGTGGAAGAAGGACGAGTCTTTACCCACTGTATGCCTGATCCACAGCCCGGGTGTGAGCGTTTTCTTTTCTTTGTATAAATACCCCTCTCCCACCAAGGGAGAGGGTTGGACCTTCTCATACTTGCAATCTAATATTCTCCTATTTTCTCTTAAGGTTCCATTCTTTTCTATCTTTCCTTTCTACTCTTCTAATATTAACGCCACATACCACCAGGGTTTATATGTTTGGGACTTAGTGTTTATCCTAAAAATGGTATCAAGAGCCAAGGTTTCATCTTAGGGCCTTGTATTATCGAATTTGGTGTGGTACTTTGTGAGTTAGAAGAGTTTTCTTTGAAAACATCCTACTTTGATCTTTCTAGTGTTATATGATGTGTTATGGGTGTACTTTTGTGATTAGTGATGTTATTACTACATAGTTTTTTAGTTGGTTTAGCTATATCATACATTAGTTTGAAGTTGTGATTGGTTTTGGGTCGTATTCTTGTTAGCGGTTAACTATTCTGCGGTGTAGTTCTTCGTAGCGGTTTGCTCCAGAATTTAGCGGTTAACTCTTTAGCGATTACTAGTTTGGGACATACGGACAAAACGCTAGATAGCGACAGGTTTGGACTTTAGTGGTTTGCGGTTAAATCTTGCGGTTTGTGTTAGCGTTTTGAGTTAGCGATTAGTATTAGCGGTTTGCTCCAACGTTTTTCTCTGTTCAGCAGTTTGCCAAGACTAACGTTTACCTCATTAGCGATTACCTCTTCCTGCGGTTTGCTCATTTTAGCGTTTAGCTCAGTTAGCGATTAACTCCAGTTAGCGTTTACCTTCAGATTGCGATTACCTCCAACTAGCGTTTACCTCTTCTAGCGATTTGCTAAAGTTGCAGTTTGACCAAAGTTGACTTTTTACGTCAAAACTTCAAACGGCCATACCTTTTGAACCGTAACTCCGTTTTCAGAGAATTAGCTGTCAAAACGTCCGGAACAGGCTGAATATTGTGAGGTCTTTTGACAAAGTCGTGAAACGAATTTTTCGAGGCCCAAATCACCTCCGGAGTGAAGTTATTGAGGTTTTAAGTATTTAGACCAAATTTTCACCAAATTTTCGAGGCCAAACTTGCATCAACCGAACCAAGATCACAACTAAACAACATATAACCTAGTCCATCAACTGATCATCAAGTTCAACTCCAGTCTTCGGTGTTTCACGGTTTCTTCTTGATTTTGTAAAATCCCGCAAAAGATTCTATTTCTAGGTTTAAATCATAGAAGTGTAAAATCCCGTGCACGTCCACATCATGTCAAATTCTTTCAGTAATACATGAGATACTCAAATTATACGACATGATCGATGAACATATGACTTCCAACCCTTTATAACAAATTAACGTACTTGTGCTTGATAATGCTGCAATGGAATCTTCGTGCTCGGATCCTCAAGAGAAAGTGATTCATTAGCCAACTAAATTACTTGATGCAAAGGATTGCTGCATTGAATGCCTTCGACAACTTCATTCACACCTCTTGGTACTTTTAGAGGGAACTGGATTCAAGATGGGATTTGAACGTGCATTTGCAACTCTCTTCGGTCAAGATGTTCAGACTTTCACAAACACAATGATTCTTAATTTAGATCAATTATGACAACAACTTGACCAAGCAGAACCTTCCAATATTGGATCCATGCCTGCCCTCTGTGTGCTCAACAAACAACTGCAGGTGTTCATCGATTCGAAATCCGCTATGGTTTATGAATATGAAAGTCAGATGACAATGAAGTGTTTTGCTGATCACACGGAAATTAAGGTTGACACGTTCAGAGACACACTACTCCAACACATGGGAAAGGTTAAGGAGTACATTGAGGAAAGAGCAAAGCACAAATCTAAGTGCGACATCAAGATGAATGACAGTTGGGTGCAATTAAGAGATATCAATATTGATTCGGGTAACTCATCAGATGTTGGATCAGTTGACACTAAGTGCAGAGGAACAGAGACAAAGAAGCTTAACCCAAACAACAGTTCAGCAACCCGAGGTACACAAGATGCGGATGCAGACATCATACCAGATAATGAACAGGTGTCATGTGCTGAGGTACCCTTAACTGTTCAGCAATCTACATCTGCTAACATACTTGAACAAACTGATCAGGATGTTGAACGTGATGATGCTTCAAGTTCTTTGTTTACGGCTGAGACCTTTAAGTCATATGATATGGTTGAAAAACAAGTTTTTAATGAACTTTCAAATAGATTTTTACAACTTGAGAAACATTGTGATGCGTAGGGATTGCACTAGGCTTTACCTCTCGAGGGATCTCGAGAAGCTTACAACCCCCACCAGGCAGTGTACCTGATCGTTGTAGTATAGTATAGTGACAAGTACCGGGGGATTGATTGTTCAGCTAGGAATAGTGTCGCTAGGATTAGAAAACCTAAATACTAGTTCTAAAGGTGAGGGATGATTATTTTTGTATTTTTATATTTTTTAGAAAGCAAGTAAAAATCTCGGGTTTGAAGGATTTAGGCGGAATTATTTGCTAGTCAACTAACCCAATACTAAAGATGCAATCAAAATAAAATACTAGAAATGAAAATAAACTAAATTAACTAAGGTTGTGAGCAATAAGTGGAGAAAGTGTGTTTACTTAGATTTCACTACTCCCTAGACATCTTTTACACGTTAATTACTTGTTATAGTTGCGTGGATGACGGATTGTATTCCTTAATACCATTCATGGGGTGGCGCACTTAACTCCCCAATCCTATGAGCTCTTATCTCCTCCTATGCCATGCCCAGCACAACCATAGGGATTGTAAACAGTGGCTCATGCATTAAATACAACCAATAAAACCTAGTACACATCAGTTCATGTTTCCTAAGACGTTCAAGCATGTTACCATTTGGAGATCTGCCAGTTTTCATAAGCCTAACATCGAATTCATTCATCCAATACAACTACAAACAAGTAATCAACACATAATTAACATCTAGGTTTCATTAGATCCAAGCAAACACAAGATAGATCTAGCCTAGCATGATGGAATTAAGACAAGAACAAGATATAGACAACCAACACATAGTCATATTGATTGAATTAAAAGAATACTTATCTCAATTACACATGAAAGGTATCAAGGGCTTAGAACCCTTGAAAAACCTGTAAAATTCGCACCAAGTTCGTACTTAGGGTTTCTCCAAAACTTCTCTCTTTTTAATGTGAAAATTAGAAAACTATATATAGGAAATAGGGTCTGACGGCGTCAAGACAAATCTTGTGACGCCGTCATCTCACCGCCAAAATACTTCTCGGACTGCCTTGATCTACTTTTGACGCCGTCATGTATTATGCATTTCCAGGCCGTCATGAATTTTACTCTTGACGCCCTACTTCGTGACGCCGTCAATTCTGTACTGGGTCGTCATGGAAATTACTCTTGACGCCGTCAGAAATTCCTTCTTGACGCCGTCACCTACTGTTCCCAGCAAGGAAAATTAAGACTTTGGTGTTTTCTTCACTTTTATGCTCCAAAAACGTCCGAATTGCTTCTTTTTCCAGATTTCACTCCCAAAGTACCTAAAATCACAAAAGGAACGATTTAGGGCAATATTTGATCAAATAAAGTCAATTCCGGGCTTAAATGACCCCCTAAAAGTGGTTCATTTTTCGCCTCATCATATACCCTTACACTTGAGATTTGTTTGTCCTCAAGCAAATGCGCTTTTATTCTAGTCAAAATACAAATTAGGGGTCATTTAACACTAATATAAAAGTAATTATAACAAATAATCGTTCCACTAAAGACCAATAGACAAGCACGGAGGTCATACACAAGCACCTCACAAATAGTGTTTAGATACTCACATCTCTCGGGTGTAATAAAGTATAAATTACAATATGGAAACGGAAGATATCTCTCACTACCTGTCATAGCAAAATAGATTACCATAGGCTTGGGAAAGGATCAAACCTCCACCACATGGCGTAAGCACCTAGGATAAACTATCAAAGAGGTCTTTTAAAGGGTTGTAACGTTAGGTATAGGGATATGAAATACACGGTTTTGTTGGATAAAGGAAGTTTTACTGGTGGCGAGTTAACAATCTTGGTTAATTACATGTACAATGTGGCGTTGCTAAGCCAAGACTAGACTCGACTTAAGCTAATAAATGAAAAATAACAAAAACATAAAATAAACATAGAATGAAACGGGATGGTAGTCCGTATGTTTTTTCTCTTTTCTTTTTCTATTTTTTTTCTTTTCTTTTTCTTGATTTTTCGATTTTTTTTTTTTTTTTTTTTTGCATACACTCTTACCCTACATCATAGGGAATGAACATTCCCCTTACACTTGAATTTTTACATACTTTACAATAAACTAAACTAATGACTCGAATTAAAAAAATCAAAACACTTGGAGTACTTTTAAGATTAACGCACATATGGGGATAATAAATGATGTTCTTCCCCATTACTCCATAAAATAAGTACTTTACCCATCAGTCCCAATCGTCCCAAAACAATATGTACAAGGATATGACTCGACTTAGCAACCATGTAATCAATTAGATAGTTAACTTAGGGTTTAACAAATAACAATAATGCACTAAAAATGAGCGCATACACGGAAGGCTAAGGCGATTTGGTTGTACATTTAAGTGGGGTGTAACAAATTCTTCCTTTAAGTAAGATGCTTAAAGTTAGAAACGAAAAGATAGGCTCGGAGGGGTGTACTAGGGGTTTCGTGTACTAAAAATGAGTACAACGCTAAGGGTGTGGGAAAAATTAGTTGACTTAACTAGCCAAGTAATATGACTTAAATGGTCAAGTAATTTTGATAAGGGTTTAACACAAGGGTGATCCTAATGCCTCTTATCATGTAGTAAATCCTACTACACGAATGTAGTCTCACTAGCGGTCTCGGGATGCATCACTAACGCAAGTTCTAGAATCTAAATGCTACCGGTACACTCATAAACACTAATAGTAAATGCTTTTCCTATCAAATCTAAAGGCGAACCTCACATATTTGGGTGGAAAATTTTTCTGAATATACGGTGTTGCGCTAGTCATACAATCTCCTATCCATGAGACGCTTGCTATGGCTAAAGTTTCACTCCTAAATGTTGTAAAAAAATTTAAATTTGGCGCTAAAATTGCACTAACAAGTATTTCTCATAGTTTTATTACACATCTACCATTAAACAAAACAAACTCAAGCGAAAGTGCATATGTAAGGTATCATCTTTTTACCCTCTCCTTACACTTAAGATGAACATTGTCCCCAATGTTCAAGTAAAGAATGTAAAAGTTAAAAAGTAAAAAGAATGAAATCAAATACTCCCCTGATTCGCTCGGTATGAATAATAAGGTAGCCAAGTTAAATCTTCCACCAAGAAAATGAACAATCAAAGCTTCCCTTCCAGAATATAAATCATCTTCTTGTCATACATAACCTGTAAATCTGAGAAAACAATCAAAAACAACATCTGATGAGTGCTCAAAGACTCATCATTTTTATCGTATCTGGACTGCCAAAACACCCAAAAACACATCAAAATACACAATTTATCCCAAAAGTGTGTTTTATATGTTTTAGATGCAAAATGTTTAAAAACAAATGAAAAATGAACAAAGTTTGCACAATTGGCAGTTTCAGTCCCTCAAGTTTCAAAATTTGGCAAAACTAGTCCCTGGAAGTTTAAAATGAAAGAAAAGTCAACCCAAGGCAAAGAAAAGTCAAAAATTATCAAAATAAGTCCTTGGGTGAAAAAGTTTGAGAAAAGTACACTTTTACCCCTCAAAATCCAAAATTGGCAAAACTGGTCCCTGGAGTTTCATAAAATGGCAGATTTGGTCCCTGGTGGGATAGTTTTGAAAGAAAAAAAAATCATTTTTATCCTTGGGAAGTTACAAAAATCACTTTTGATCCCTGGGTGAAAGTTTTGTGGAAATTACATGTTTGGTCCTTGCAGTTTAGATTTTCACAGTTTTGATCCCCGGGGAATTCAAATTTGGAAATTATTCAATTATGGTCCTTGGGAACTAATGACTTGGCAAAAGAGAACCTTGGTGATAGTTTGGGAATATGGCAGATTTTACCCTCACGTTTCATGATTTTACAAATTTGGTCCTTGTTTAAACATAGCAAAACCAACCGGACCCTTTTAATTAATATCACCCAAAACCAAACCCACCAAACTAACCCACAACCCACCAAGCCCAAGTACCCTTAGCCCACCCACTACCCTAACCGTTCTAAATAATCAACCCCCTTTTGACCCGCGTTGACCACTCACCTTCTCCCCCAACTAGCCTGCAACACCCACTGACATACTCCACCCTCCTCACCTCCACCTCAGCATCCCACACCTTGCTCCCCCCTCCAAACACTACCTTCCAAACGTTCTTAATTAAGCTCAATCTCTCACAAGCAATCCACAACCTTCCAAATGTTTTTTCCCGCCAAAAAGAAATTCAACGGCTCAGATGATTCAAAGCCATCCAATGGTTTCAAAAAGATGTCGGAAAGTCAAAGAATCTGTGGAGGACCTATATAAATCAAGAAAAAGAGAAGAAGCAGGAGTTAGTTTTTTTTATTTTAAAGTTAAGAACTAGGCGTTTAAATTGTAACTTGTTAATTTAGTTTAATTACAAGCTTTTAAGCATTTAACTAGTTTATGTATGTTGTAATCAAACTTTGTTCAAAGTTAATTCAATTTTCATTCCAAGTTTCAGCTTATGATCTTTTGTCTCAGTTCAATAATCTCATTAAGCCACAAAGTTATTTTCTGTTGTTGTAATGGAATAGAGAGCTCATATAAGCTCTTAGCTTAGCTTATAAAAATATTTTGAAGTCTAAAGATTCAGTTTTATTAGCAAATATAGAAATTCCAAAAAACATCAAAGAAATATAAATTAAATAAACCAAAAAGAAAAATGTCCAAGTATGATGAAGGAGATGGAATGGAGTTAAGCTTGGATTGGAATCTGGTTTAGAACCTCATGGGAGGCTTAGGTTAGTGTATTGGGTCCATTTGCTCAGTGTATTGCTCACTCACAACCATTGTAAGCCATATTTCATTTTTAGCTCAGTTACTGTAGCATTAACTTTGTAACTGCTTATTTTGATTATTAGAGTTTCTATCTAGTTCTTCTCAGTATATTCAAGCTTATGTAGTTAACTTGATTGTGAGATTACTTGCTTTCCTGCTAGTGTAGGTTTGTGTTTAAAGTTGCTTGAAATTTCATATTTGGTCACCAGAATGCATCATCTGTATTGGCTTAATATTCTGCTTATCTCTGCAGCATTGTAACTTTTACAGCTTTTATTTAGCTCACATAAGTAGATTGCACCAATACTTTAGCTCAATTCATCAAAAAAACTCATAAAATCTCTAAACAGTCAATTTGTGAAGGGGTGTTTGGTTTGGCTGAAACTTGTGAGATCTAGTAAGTTTATGAAGTTACTTTCTATTTTAAACCATCACAGTAGACCACAATAGGACATTCAAGGTTTAAAAACTGGACCTCATTTGCAAATAAGTCAAAACCATCTTCAAACTTCCAAATCTCTGCAACTGTTAGGAATTATGGATCCATGTTCATCCATTCTAGTGTACAAGTACTCCATATAGCCTAATTTAGTCTATTGTTAACTTCATAAATCATTTTCAGTGAATAAATTCCCACCAAAGTTCATCAAAGTCAAAAGGTTGCAAATTTTCAAAAAGTCAAAGTTGTAGGTTGTTAGTTTTTCCTAAACTTGCAAGAGTTTTAGGGATTTATGTGTTTAGATTCAGACATTGAACTTTTGATATGTTGTAATCCCTCACCTGATCTTTAGTTCCCATTATTTGTTTCATTTTTGGGGTTTTTCCTCTGGGTCCCACAAAGCCACAAAGTGACTTGCAGGGCAACACAGCTGCTCTGTCTCAGCAGACACACCACCACCACCACCACTTGGTGGTGGTTTTCCAACCAATCCAGTGGGCCCCAGGCCATGAACCTTGCACCTTTCATTCCCCCTCCTACCAGGCTCCATATATTGACCATCTGTTTGACCTCAATCTCAGTGGACCCCACCTGAATTGGCCTTACTAACTTGTCCCATTTTCTGAGTTCACCCTAGTTTATAAGTGCTTATTTGTGGCTTAATAGCTTATTCTGTGGCACTTTTTGGTTTCTACTTGCTCATACATGTGCACTTAACTTGTTTAGACCAGAATCAATCCTTGTGGGTCCCACCTAAGCTCATTTGAGCTCATTTTCTCCCAAAGTCAAACAAAGTCAACTGTTGGGCTTTTGGCTTTCATTTCAGCTTATTTTAAGTTTATAAAAAAGTTGTTTTTACAAAAAGTGTTTGTTTTTAAGTATTTAATAAGTTTGTAAAAGAAAAATCAAGAAAAACAAATTTAATATTAAGTGATAGTTTCTATTTAATGTAATTTAATTTTAATTTTCATTTTTAAATTTTTATTAAGTACTTAGCTTTTTTATATTTTTATTAAATTCCTCATATATTAAAGTAAATATAATAATTTTCTCAGATTTTTATTTTATCTTTTAGTATTAATTAGAATTAATTTTAGTTTTATTATTATTAAATAGTAATTAGTTTAAAATAGCATATCTAGTTTTTATTAAGTAAAACCTTGTTTTTATATTTTTCCTAGCTTTTATATGTTGTAAAATAATTTTATAAATTTTATTAGAATTTTCACTGTTCATTTAGTAATTTTCTTAATTTAAAATAGTTAATTAGATAATTAGTAATTAATTAGTAATTAATTAATACAAAAACCACAAAAAGACAAAAACACTTATTTTTAATTTTAAAACTTATTTTTAGTTATTTTATAAGTTTAGGAATTTTATTTTCACCTTTTTAGTATTTAAATAATATTATATTGTATTCTAGTTATTTAAGTATTAATAATAAGTATTAAATAGTTTTTATTTAATATTAAATAATTAAATAGTGTAAAAAGTAATTTTAATTTTCTAAAAAGTTTCTTTTATTATTAGGATTGTAAAAATGTGATTTTCACTTTTGTAAGTATTTTATTTTGTTAAAACTCGCGTTTTATTTCGTACGTTTACGTTTTATTTAAACGTAACGTACGCGTTTTTAAGTTTTAAACGTTTCTGGGTTTTCAAACTTTCCCGTCTTGTTTATATAGCTTGTTTAAGCTATTCTCTTGTAGATTCTATAGTTCAATCACACACAAACCTTTTTCTCATCCAAATGCACCCGATCAAATAACCGTTTGTTTACAATTCACACCTCGTCGGGACATAACGACCCGGGGAAACCTTATACTTCCACGGAGCATTGACTCTAGGCTGTTTGACCTTACTGACCATTCCTTGGTCAGTTTAGGTTGACCGTTTGGAGCCAATCAAAATTTGGCGCCGTTGCCGGGGAGGTTGTGCGCGTTTATCTAAACGGTTTTTCTGATTAATGTCTTTGGAATTCGTTCCATTGTACATTTATCCATCCCTTGTTCATATTTTCCTATTTTCAAAACAAAACCGTTCACGAAAACTTTTTTGATCAAGTTTTCAACGAACACAAAAACACAAAAACATTTTTCTTATCATTTGTACAAAATGTATTTTCAAAAATCCAAAAACATTCTCCTTTACCCTTTCACATCTTTGATTCTTCATCCCTACCCCTCCCTAGACTTTTGATTCTTTCTATGTCTCATCCACACTTTCTGGTTTGCCAGTGGTGTGGTAATCCTCATAATGGTGGCAATTGCCCCAGCTGTGGCATGGTAGAGTCGGGAAACGGGTCTGTCTATAACCAGAATCCCTATTCCTACCATGACACACCTGATTCATTCCATCAGTTACCACACCATGAGACTCAACAGTTTTACTGTTGTGAGTACTATGGTGGTTCACATTACAGTTCCGATTGTCAATCGAGAAACACGCTTGTCTATGAGCAGTTTCTTGGTAACAATTATAACTCTATCACACACCACCCACAACCACGTCAGTTTTACTGTTGTGATTACTGTGGAGGTCCACACTCTAGCTCGGATTGTCAAACAAGGAATCTATTTCCTTGTAACAATTACGACTCTTCGTTTTCCGACCCACCTCCACAGTACGATATGATTTACGCAACTCCTCAAGAAACCGAGCAAAACCTTTTACTAAAGGCTCTTGATATTTTAAAAGAACTTAAGGAGGAGTTGGTTACTACACTGTTTCGAGACTCTCGTGAGAAATCTATGGCAGAATTACTTGCTGAGGAACGAGAGGCTAAAAACGAATTGAGTAGGGAAGAATTACTTGTCTTAGAACAAGCAGCTATAACACGTGCCAAATTTCGTCAAGCTGCTCTTCTAGACTGTGATGATGATAGTGATATTGAAGATACCCTTGATATCCTTCAATTTTATAAGGGTTCCTCAGATTCATCAGTTGTGATTCCTCCTATTGAGAATCAGGGAGAAAATAATGAGACGAGGAAATTACTAGTCGTTGGACAAATGGAACTTGAAAATTCCATGAATGTTAGCTCCTCTCATCTCCCTCGGTCTGTTGTTATCACACCTGAAGTTCACACTCACTCTCTAAACATGGGGGATGAGCATCTTAGCACTGTTCCTAATAAGGAATTGGACGAATTAATAAAGTCTAGTGTTGAGATCCTTGTCCCAATCCTGAGAGAGTCACAGGGGACTTTTGATCAAGTGTGTGATATTCCTTCACCCCATGATAATCCAAATGATCAAATTGAGACTGTCTCTGATTCCAGTGATGAATGTTTATCTTATGGAGACATTGAATTTATTGATGCATCACTTCTACACTCCGATGTTGACTTTCTTCTTGAAGAGTTCGCTGATGAACTCTCTCATATGGATCCCATCCCACCAAGGGATGAAAATGAAGTCTTTGACTTTGATGCGGATTTGAGAGAGTTAGAATTCTTACTTACTCGTGATCCTTCGATTGAACTTACTCAGATCAATCCACTTACTCCGGAAAGTGCTAATGATCTGGACGAATTCGAGGCTTTTCTTACTGAAGATAGTTCAATTTCATATGAAGTTGATGATAATTATCTTGATCCTGAGGGGGACATTCTTTTTCTAGAAAGTTTGTTAAACGAAGATCTATTCCCCCCTCTCCCACCCAAACAACTTCATAATGAGGAAATCGAATCAGTTGAGAAAACTGATAAATTTCCTGAGATCAAGCTCAAGGACTTGCCTCCTCCACTTGAATATACATTTCTTGAGGAGGAAGTTCTTATCTTAATTGCTATTCAGATCTCTCTTCTTTCCTTCACCTACCAGGTGATTTCTCCTCTTCTTCACTCCTTCAGGAGTGAGGACACTATATTTGATCCCGGCATTTTCATGTATCATTCTCTTGAGCCGGATACTTATCTCATCGGTGTGGAACTTTCACGTGCTTCAAATGTTTGTCCAAACATCTTGAATGAAAGTCCGATGAGGATCGTTTCTTCCACATTCCCCAATGACAAATGAATTAGGGGTTGAGTCAAGCTAGCGACTCGGTAAACAAAAACAGTAGCAGGCATATAGGGTTTTCACCCTAAGTGTGGGGGAGTCCCCCATGCTATGGTTACAAGAGTGAAAATACAAAATGGTGTTTTCCACGCTTAGCTTGTAATGTTGCCCTTTTACGTTCAAAATGTCGGCATAATAACCGGAATTTTGAATATTGAGGACAATATTCATGCTTAGTGTGGGGGGGTATTCGCTATTCTAGCGAATTTTATCACATTTTACTATATAATACCCCCGTTTTTAGCCAAAATTCAAAAAAAAATTTTCAAAAATTTTTTCACTGGTGCTTCAAAATTTTTTGTGGTAATCAATCCGCCTTGTCTAAGCGACAAAAGGGATTGGCTAGTCCAGGAGCAAACGGCTCTTGGTAAAGACAACTCAAATCCGTTTACGGCTGGCAATTTGCCCAAAATTGTATGGTTCATCAACTCCCCGAAAACAAATGAGTTGGCTAGCCCGCAAGATTATGGCTTGTGGTAAAGGCCGTGGAAAAACCATAATTGGTAATCAGCTCACCAAGATGTCGACTAGGTCCATCAAGATGCTGGCTAGTCCAGGAGCAAACGGCTCCTGGTAAAGACTTATCGAATCCGTTGACAGCTGGTGGTTTGCTCAAAATCACACGGTTATCAGGTGTGCCACAGTTCTTACACCTGGCTACTCCAGAAGTGATGGCTTTTGGTAAAGAGTTTAAAATCCATCAAATTTTTCTCAAAAGATTGCTAGGGACTAGCAATAGTTTAGTGTGGGGGATTGATGAGTGCTCAAACACTCATCATTTTTATCGTATCTGGACTGCCAAAACATCCAAAAACACCCAAAAACGCATCAAAATACACAATTTATCCCAAAAGTGTGTTTTATATGTTTTAGATGCAAAATGTTTAAAAACAAATGAAAAACGAACAAAGTTTGCACAATTGGCAGTTTCAGTCCCTCAAGTTTCAAAATTTGGCAAAACTAGTCCCTGGAAGTTTAAAATGAAAGAAAAGTCAACCCAAGGAAAAAAAAAGTCAAAAATTATCAAAATAAGTCCTTGGGTGAAAAAGTTTGAGAAAAGTACACTTTTACCCCTCAAAATCCAAAATTGGCAAAACTGGTCCCTGGAGTTTCATAAAATGGCAGATTTGGTCCCTGGTGGGATAGTTTTGAAAGAAAAAAAAATCATTTTTATCCTTGGGAAGTTACAAAAATCACTTTTGATCCCTGGGTGAAAGTTTTGTGGAAATTACATGTTTGGTCCTTGCAGTTTGGATTTTGACAGTTTTGATCCCCGGGGAATTCACATTTGGAAATTATTCAATTATGGTCCTTGGGAACTAATGACTTGGCAAAAGAGAACCTTGGTGATAGTTTGGGAATATGGCAGATTTTACCCTCACGTTTCATGATTTTACAAATTTGGTCCTTGTTTAAACATAGCAAAACCAACCGGACCTTTTTAATTAATATCACCCAAAACCAAACCCACCAAACTAACCCACAACCCACCAAGCCCAAGTACCCTTAGCCCACCCACTACCCTAACCGTTCTAAATAATCAACCCCCTTTTGACCCGCGTTGACCACTCACCTTCTCCCCCAACTAGCCTGCAACACCCACTGACACACTCCACCCTCCTCACCTCCACCTCAGCATCCCACACCTTGCTCCCCCCTCCAAACACTACCTTCCAAACGTTCTTAATTAAGCTCAATCTCTCACAAGCAATCCACAACCTGCCAAATGTTTTTTCCCGCCAAAAAGAAATTCAACGGCTCAGATGATTCAAAGCCATCCAATGGTTTCAAAAAGATGTGGGAAAGTCAAAGAATCTGTGGAGGACCTATATAAATCAAGAAAAAGAGAAGAAGCAGGAGTTAGTTTTTTTTATTTTAATGTTAAGAACTAGGCGTTTAAATTTTAACTTGTTAATTTAGTTTAATTACAAGCTTTTAAGCATTTAACTAGTTTATGTATGTTATAATCAAACTTTGTTCAAAGTTAATTCAATTTTCATTCCAAGTTTCAGCTTATGATCTTTTGTCTCAGTTCAATAATCTCATTAAGCCACAAAGTTATTTTCTGTTGTTGTAATGGAATAGAGAGCTCATATAAGCTCTTAGCTTAGCTTATAAAAATATTTTGAAGTCTAAAGATTCAGTTTTATTAGCAAATATAGAAATTCCAAAAAACATCAAAGAAATATAAATTAAATAAACCAAAAAGAAAAATTTCCAAGTATGATGAAGGAGATGGAATGGAGTTAAGCTTGGATTGGAATCTGGTTTAGAACCTCATGGGAGGCTTAGGTTAGTGTATTGGGTCCATTTGCTCAGTGTATTGCTCACTCCCAACCATTGTAAGCCATATTTCAATTTTAGCTCAGTTACTGTAGCATTAACTTTGTAACTGCTTATTTTGATTATTAGAGTTTCTATCTAGTTCTTCTCAGTATATTCAAGCTTATGTAGTTAACTTGATTGTGAGATTACTTGCTTTCCTGCTAGTGTAGGTTTGTGTTTAAAGTTGCTTGAAATTTCATATTTGGTCGCCAGAATGCATCATCTGTTTTGGCTTAATATTCTGCTTATCTCTGCAGCATTGTAACTTTTACAGCTTTTATTTAGCTCACATAAGTAGATTGCACCAATACTTTAGCTCAATTCATCAAAAAAACTCATAAAATCTCTAAACAGTCAATTTGTGAAGGGGTGTTTGGTTTGGCTGAAACTTGTGAGATCTAGTAAGTTTATGAAGTTACTTTATATTTTAAACCATCACGGTAGACCACAATAGGACATTCAAGGTTTAAAAACTGGACCTCATTTGCAAATAAGTCAAAACCATCTTCAAACTTCCAAATCTCTGCAACTGTTAGGAATTATGGATCCATGTTCATCCATTCTAGTGTACAAGTACTCCATATAGCCTAATTTAGTCTATTGTTAACTTCATAAATCATTTTCAGTGAATAAATTCCCACCAAAGTTCATCAAAGTCAAAAGGTTGCAAATTTTCAAAAAGTCAAAGTTGTAGGTTGTTAGTTTTTCCTAAACTTGCAAGAATTTTAGGGATTTATGTGTTTAGATTCAGACATTGAACTTTTGATATGTTGTAATCCCTAACCTGATCTTTAGTTCCCATTATTTGTTTCATTTTTGGGATTTATCCTCTGGGTCCCACAAAGCCACAAAGTGACTTGCAGGGCAACACAGCTGCTCTGTCTCAGCAGACACACCACCACCACCACCACCACTTGGTGGTGGTTTTCCAACCAATCCAGTGGGCCCCAGACCATGAACCTTGCACCTTTCATTCCCCCTCCTACCAGGCTCCATATATTGACCATCTGTTTGACCTCAATCTCAGTGGACCCCACCTGAATTGGCCTTACTAACTTGTCCCATTTTCTGAGTTTACCCTAGTTTATAAGTGCTTATTTGTGGCTTAATAGCTTATTCTGTGGCACTTTTTGGTTTCTACTTGCTCATACATGTGCACTTAACTTGTTTAGACCAGAATCAATCCTTGTGGGTCCCACCTAAGCTCATTTGAGCTCATTTTCTCCCAAAGTCAAACAAAGTCAACTATTGGGCTTTTGGCTTTCATTTCAGCTTATTTTAAGTTTATAAAAAAGTTGTTTTTACAAAAAGTGTTTGTTTTTAAGTATTTAATAAGTTTGTAAAAGAAAAATCAAGAAAAACAAATTTAATATTAAGTGATAGTTTCTATTTAATGTAATTTAATTTTAATTTTCATTTTTAAATTTTTATTAAGTACTTAGCTTTTTTATATTTTTATTAAATTCCTCATATATTAAAGTAAATATAATAATTTTCTCAGATTTTTATTTTATCTTTTAGTATTAATTAGAATTAATTTTAGTTTTATTATTATTAAATAGTAATTAGTTTAAAATAGCATATCTAGTTTTTATTAAGAAAAACCTTGTTTTTATATTTTTCCTAGCTTTTATATGTTGTAAAATAATTTTATAAATTTTATTAGAATTTTCACTATTCATTTATTAATTTTCTTAATTTAAAATAGTTAATTAGATAATTAGTAATTAATTAGTAATTAATTAATACAAAAACCACAAAAAGACAAAAACACTTATTTTTAATTTTAAAACTTATTTTTAGTTATTTTGTAAGTTTAGGTATTTTATTTTCACCTTTTTAGTATTTAATTAATATTATATTGTATTCTAGTTATTTAAGTATTAATAATAAGTATTAAATAGTTTTTATTTAATATTAAATAATTAAATAGTGTAAAAAGTAATTTTAATTTTCTAAAAAGTTTCTTTTATTATTAGGATTGTAAAAATGTGATTTTCACTTTTGTAAGTATTTTATTTTGTTAAAACTCGCGTTTTATTTCGTACGTTTACGTTTTATTTAAACGTAACGCGTTTTTAAGTTTTAAACGTTTCTGGGTTTTCAAACTTTCCCGTCTTGTTTATATAGCTTGTTTAAGCTATTCTCTTGTAGATTCTATAGTTCAATCACACACAAACCTTTTTCTCATCCAAATTCACCCGATCAAATAACCGTTTGTTTACAATTTACACCTCGTCGGGACATAACGACACGGGGAAACCTTATACTTCCGCGGAGCATTGACTCTAGGCTGTTTGACCTTACTGACCATTCCTTGGTCAGTTTAGGTTGACCGTTTGGAGCCAATCAAAATTTGGCGCCGTTGCCGGGGAGGTTGTGCGCGTTTATCTAAACGGTTTTTCTGATTAGTGTCTTTGGAATTCGTTCCATTGTACATTTATCCATCCCTTGTTCATATTTTCCTATTTTCAAAACAAAACCGTTCACGAAAACTTTTTTAATCAAGTTTTCAACGAACACAAAAACACAAAAACATTTTTCTTATCATTTGTACAAAATGTATTTTCAAAAATCCAAAAACATTCTCCTTTACCCTTTCACATCGTTGATTCTTCATCCCTACCCCTCCCTAGACTTTTGATTCTTTCTATGTCTCATCCACACTTTCTGGTTTGCCAGTGGTGTGGTAATCCTCATAATGGTGGCAATTGCCCCAGCTGTGGCATGGTAGAGTCGGGAAACGGGTCTGTCTATAACCAGAATCCCTATTCCTACCATGACACACCTGATTCATTCCATCAGTTACCACACCATGAGACTCAACAGTTTTAGTGTTGTGAGTACTATGGTGGTTCACATTCCAACAGTTTTTCTTGTCATACATAACCTGTAAATCTGAGAAAACAAACAAAAACAACCTCGCGTAAAATCGGCGGCATCCTATATAAGTTACTAAATCCTAGAAAACAAAATAAGATATAATACTTGTGGAATGAAGTTTGCAGATTTCCTGGAGATTATAAAACTTAATAATTCACAAAAACCATAAGACTCCGTTAGAAAAACAAAACTGGTAAAATTTCCAGATTTTTACACGTGACGCCGTCAAGAGTTAACTCGTGACGCCGTCAGAAGTGACCTGCAGAAATTCTTATGTTAAGTTTCCGGAAAATTTTTGGAAAAACTTGGTCCTACTTCCTGGAAAATCCTGCAAAACTTCATTATGACTCAATACAAGCATTTGACTCTAACAAATACGAATACACATGTTCATTTAATATTGTGGAGAATCATGATCAGTTTGTTTCTTAAAAACATATTTGGGGTTTCCCCTTACACTTATCTTTTGCAAAAATACTTTTAGGTGGAGTTAAGACTAGGACAAAACAACAAAGTAAAGTATTTCCACTATTTAATTGAGAAGCATGATCTACCAACAATAAAAATAAAGCATGCATACGGAAGCAAATAACAAACAAACAAAAATAAAATCACACAAAACATAGGTTGCCTCCCAAGAAGCGCTTTTCTTTATTTACGAGTCTTGTAGCTAGACTCAAGGTCATGGGTTACTACGTGACCTCGTCCCTTGAAATGATATACCCCATGTAGTTGCGATCATTACTGTTATGGTGGTAGTGCCTCAACCTATCGATACTCGCAATCACCATTCCACCAACTTCGCTTCTCAAGTTAGCTATCCCATCTTGGCTCACGCCTTCAATTGTGAAAGGCCCATACCACCAAGGACTCGGTTTATCTGGTGGTATCTTTGTTTCTAGGTGTCTCAAGAGTACCAAGTTCCCTTCCTCAAATGGTACATGATTTTCTGCGGTTTGAGTATGTTCGAATTCGATCTGAACTTATTGCTTTTGCTTCTTTCATATTTAGCCTCCTTATAGCTTTTAATTCTTGCCTCTCATGCAAGAATTTTATTCTGAACACGAATGGGTGTCGTGTCAATGTTGTTTTTTATCTTTCTCCAACTCAAATTCTCATGTCCACTTCGCGGAGTCATGGGGAAGCTAATCTTTCTTTTTCCAGATTTAAGCTCAATCTTCCTACCTTCATACTTAATGACAGCTCTAGCGGTGGTGAGGAATGGTGCCCCAAGGATGATTGGCATGCATCCATCTCCTTTATCATCGATGATCATAAAATCAACGGGGTACATGAATCCTGCAACATTAACCAATACATCTTCTACGATTCCTAGGGGGTATACGTACGAGTGTCCAGCGAGGGATAACCTAACACGAGTAGGGGCTGGCATTTTTGACGTTAGTTGGATGTAAATAGTTAGGGGCATAAGATTTACTTCCGATCCTTGGTCGGCGAAAGCACTAAGATATTTCAAGTCCCCGATGCTGGTTGGTATCTCAAAGTTCCCACATGCTATCTGCTTAGTAGCCACTTTTTGCACCAATAGCCTCTCGAATACTGATCCCCCAGGTAACGTATCATACTCATCTTTTACTTTTTCCTCTTTCTCAGAACCCTGTTTGGAAGGTTGATTACGCCCATCACCCTTAATCCAATTTGTTATGGTGTTTTCGTTTATATCATGTTTCAGGTAGTGACTCAAAGGTTGGGATTTTGGTGGTTTCTCTAAGGTCTGTTTAGTAGGGGCTTCTACCTTCTCGTTATCTTTGTGGACAATTGTGATGAATTAACAAATTGGGTAGTGGGAGTGGCGCTTTCTTTCCTTAGTAGCATTCTGTCGGGGGTTCTCTGGTTGGCATACTCCTCTAATAGACTCATCATCTCATTCATTTTCTCTTGCATTTCCTCTTTTTGCTTATAAACTGCTTCCTCGAATCTAGCAAGCCGATCCGAGTGAGTTGCCATATATTCTCTCATCCTAGCTTCAAACTCCGAGCTAAGCTCTTCGGGAGGGGAACAAGGTGGGGCATAGTTCTGAAAAGTCTAGACATTTTCTCTAGAAGGTGACTCAGATAATGGTGCCGAAGTTGGTTTTGAGACAGAATTGACAGTAGCCCGTCTAGGACTTAAAGGTCTCTTTTGCCTTTCCTCAAAATAGTCAACTTTTGCCTCGAGTTTGCATAGGAGTTCATCGGGGATTTCGGTGATTCCTCCAGATGTTGAGACTGCATTGATGGCCGCTTTTATTGTATGATTAAACTCCCACATCTCATGATTATCAGCGGCGAGCTCCTCGATAATCGCCCAGGACTCCTCGGCGTTCTTATCACGCAGTTTACCTCCCGCGGCCCTATCGATTGTGCGCTTAGTGTGATAGTCAACATGGTCGTAGAAAATCTGGACTAATAACCAAAGGTTTATACCATGATGAGGGACCTTATGGAGGAGATCCTTAAAACGGGCCCATGCTTCATAGAAAGTTTCTCCTTGATGTTGTTCAAACATCAAAATGTCATTTCTAAGCACTGCAGTCTTCCCCGGTGGGAAGAATTGAGTAAGGAAGCGATTGGTGAGATTATCCCATGTGGTGATGGATCCCGCGGGTAAATGCTCAAGCCATTGACTAGCTTGATCCCGTAGAGAGAATTGGAATAGGCGTAATCGGGTTGTCTCTCTAGTTTCAACATCTAGGTCTATGGAATCTACGATTTTGAGGAAGTCCTTAAGATGTTGGTTTGGATCTTCGGAACGAAGTCCATGGAATGCACATCCGCTTTGCACCAACCGGATGGTGTCGGATTGAAAGGGGGTCACATTGGCTCCGGTGAGCTCAATGGTGTTTCGGTAGCCTTGGTGGCTAGGTCGGGAATACTCTCCTAAGGTTCGGGGCCTAAGAGGTTCTAGTGGTGGGTTTTGTTGTGGTGGGATGACGGGTTCAAAGATGTTCCCGTTGTCCATGATGTCGGGTGGTGAAGAGTTACGAACAAAAACACAAAGAAATAAGATAGACTAAAGAAAACCTAAAAAATAAAAATAAAATCTTACTAGAAAGGAATCTAGCAAGTAGACCTAATAAAAAGAGATTCTAACCTAGACAATAACTATTCCCCGGGCTGCGGGGCCAAAAACTTGATGCGTAGGGATTGCACCAGGCTTTACCTCTCGAGGGATCTCGAGAAGCTTACAACCCCCACCAGGCAGTGTACCTGATCGTTGTAGTATAGTATAGTGACAAGTACCGGGGGATTGATCGTTCAGCTAGGAATAGTGTCGCTAGGATTAGAAAACCTAAAAATAGTTCTAAAGGTGAGGGATGATTATTTTTGTATTTTTATATTTTTTAGAAAGCAAGTAAAAATCTCGGGTTTGAAGGATTTGGGCGGAATTAGTTGCTAGTCAACTAACTCAATACTAAAGATGCAATCAAAATAAAATACTAGAAATGAAAATAAACTAAATTAACTAAGATTGTGAGCAATAAGTTGAGAAAGTGTGTTTACTTAGATTTCACTACTCCCTAGACATCTTTTACACGTTAATTACTTGTTATAGTTGCGTGGATGACGGATTGTATTCCTTAATACCATTCATGGGGTGGCGCACTTAACTCCCCAATCCTATGAGCTCTTATCTCCTCCTATGTCATGCCCAGCACAACCATAGGGATTGTAAACAGTGGCTCATGCATTAAATACAACCAATAACACCTAGTGCACATCAGTTCATGTTTCCTAAGACGTTCAAGCATGTTACCATTTGGAGATCTGCCAGTTTTCTTAAGCCTAACATCGAATTCATTCATCCAATACAACTATAAACAAGTAATCAACACATAATTAACATCTAGGTTTAATTAGATCCAAGCAAACACAAGATAGATCTAGCCTAGCATGATGGAATTAAGACAAGAACAAGATATAGACAACCAACACATAGACATATTGATTGAATTAAAAGAATACTTATCTCAATTACACATGAAAGGTATCAAGGGCTTAGAACCCTTGAAAAACCTGTAAAATTCGCACCAAGTTCGTACTTAGGGTTTCTCCAAAACTTCTCTCTTTTTAATGTGAAAATTAGAAAACTATATATAGGAAATAGGGTCTGACGGTGTCAAGACAAATCTTGTGACGCCGTCATTTCACCGCCAAAATACTTCTCGGACTGCCTTGATCTACTTTTGACGCCGTCATGTATTATGCATTTCCAGGCCGTCATGAATTTTACTCTTGACGCCCTACTTCGTGACGCCATCAATTCTGTACTGGGTCGTCATGGAAATTACTCTTGACGCCGTCAGAAATTCCTTCTTGACGCCGTCACCTACTGTTCCCAGCAAGGAAAATTAAGACTTTGGCGTTTTCTTCACTTTTATGCTCCAAAAACGTCCGAATTGCTTCCTTTTCCAGATTTCATTCCCAAAGTACCTAAAATCACAAAAGGAACAATTTAGGGCAATATTTGATCAAATAAAGTCAATTCCGGGCTTAAATGACCCCCTAAAAGTGGTTCATTTTTCGCCTCATCACATTGTATTTCACTTGAAATATCAATTCAACAAAAGGAAGAAAGTCTTCAAATTAACAAACCATGTAAGAATACGGAATTCCCTGAATTTCGTGAATTTTTTGAAATAAATGATTTGAAAGCTCAGCTACAAGACAAAAACTTAACGATCAATAATTTGAAAACTCGAATCAACATGCATGAGAAAAGAATGAAGCCAAAGTTAAACATGACATTAATGCAATGGAAACAAAAATTATTGAATTGGAATGTAATGTGGCTAAATTGCTTAAGGAAAATGAGACTTTGAAAGTTCAGTGTAAAGACCTATGTGACTCAATCAAAGTAACAAAAACTAAGACTGTAGAGCAGACAACCTCTTTGATTGATAAAAATAATGAACTCAAAGCTCAACTTCAGGTAAAGGGTTTTGCAATTGTGGCATTAAGAAATGATTTAAGAAAATTAACAGGAAACAGTTTGAACACTAAGTTTGCAAAACCATCAATCTTGGAAAAACCACTTTCACAACCTCTTAGGAAACAAAGTGTTGTTAGGCAACCGACTGCATTTAGATCTGAACGACCAAAACTTTCAAAATTGCGGTTTGCCTCCCAAGTTGATGCGAATCAAGTTTTGTCAAAACCAGTCACTTCACAGGCTAAACCTAAGGAAAGGGAATGTGTTGTTGCAAAACCGCATCATATTTGTGCCTCGAGTGCCTCTAGGAATAGTCCAAAGCGCATGTCATTTGTGACAAAAAAGGAACATGTTCGACATAAAGACAATGTTCATAATCATAACCTAGAGGATACTAAGAAGAACACACATGAAAAGACTAGGAATTTTCCTGTTTCCAAGAGTAGTTGCGTGTCGATTAAGGAAATTCCCGTAGCAGATCACTCTAAGAAGCCTAGATCTTTTTCTGAATCCAAACACTTTGTGTGCTCAACTTGTTTGAAATGTGTTTTTAAGGCAAATCATGATACTTATGCTACAAAATTCCCGAAGGAAGTGAATGCTCATGCTAAAGTTCAACCATCTAAGACTAGAAACTACAACAAGCCCGTAGAATCAAAGAATTATACTCAGAAACCTGGCAGGCAGATTGATTTAGGACAAAGGTCTTCTCAAAACAAGATTTTAGAAATACAAATATTCCTATAAAAGACTCGGTCACCTAAATATTGTAATAGCATTAAGTTAGCTCGTAGTTAGTTTATTTATTAGTTAGTATTAGTTTAAGTAACACCGTGGAAGAAGGACGGGTCTTTACCCACTGTATGCCTGATCCACAGCCCGGGTGTGGGCGTTTTATCTTTTTTGTTGGAAACTATAAATACCCCTCTCCACATGTGGAGAGGGTTGGTGCTTTCCATTTTCACTAATCTAGTATTACATTTTTCTCTTATCTCTTTCTCTCTGTAGGAACACCTAACTCACTTTCTCTCTCTAGTTTTCTTTCTTGAATCTAACAATACTCACAAGAACCATACATGCTTTGATTATTAGTATCCTACAATTGGTATCAAGAGCCAATGTTTCATCTTAGGGCCTTGTAGAATCGGATTTGGTGTGGTTTTGTGTAGTTTTTGTGAGTTAGAAGAGTTTTCTTGAAAACATCTTGGTTTGATCTTTCGTGGGTTATTTGATATGTTATGGACGTACTTTTGTGATCATTGGTGTTAGTATTACATAGTTTCTCAGTTGGATATACTACATCATACGCTATTTGTTGTTGAGATTGATTTTGGGACATTTTTCATACTTGCGGTTTGCTATTCTGCTCCATTTCCTCATTGCGGTTTGCTGCTAAATCTTGTGGTTTGCTTAGTTGCGTTTACTTTATTGCGTATAAGGACAAAACGCAAGATAGCGACTGGTTTGGACTTTAGTGAGTTGCGGTTTACTCCTGCGGTTTGCTTTTCTGCGTTTACTTCACTAGCATTTAACTCATCTTGCGGTTTGCTCCTTATTGCGGTTTGCACCTTATTGCGGTTTGCTCCTTGCGGTTACCTTGCCTAATCCTGCGATTACTTATTGATTGTGATTACCTGAAGTTTGCGGTTTGCTTTTAGCGGTTTGCTCTTAGCGATTTACAAAAGTTGCAGTTTGACCAAAGTTGACTTTTTACGTCAAAACTTCAAACGGCCATAACTTTTGAACCGTAACTCCGTTTTCAGCGAATTAGCTGTCAAAACGTCCGAAACAGGCTGAATATTGTGAGGTCTTTTGACAAAGTCGTGAAACGAATTTTTCGAGGCCCAAATCACCTCCGGAGTGAAGTTATTGAGGTTTTAAGTTTTTAGACCAAATTTTCACCAAATTTTCGAGGCCAAACTTGCATCAACCGAACCAAGATCACAACTAAACAACATCAACTGATCATTAAGTCCATCAACTGGTCATCAAGTTCATCTCCAGCGTTCGGTATTTCACGGTTTCTTCTTGATTTTGTAAAATCCCGCGAAAGAATCTATTTCTCGGTTTAAGTCATAGAAGTGTAAAATCCCGTGCACGTCCACATCATGTCAAACTCTTCAGATTCAGTCATACCTGATATACTCAAATTGTACGACATGATCGATGAACATAAGACTTCTAACCCTTCACAACTAATTAACGTACTTGTGCTTGATAATGCTGCAATGGAATCTTCGTGCTCGGATCCTCAAGAGAATGTGATTCATCAGCCAACTAAATTACTTGATGATGCAAAGGGTTGCTGCATTGAATGCTTTCGACAACTTCATTCACACCTCTCGGTACTTTTAGAGGGAACTGGATTCAAGATGGGATTTGAACGTGCATTTGCTACTCTCTTTGGTCAAGATGTTCAGACTTTCACAGATATAATGATTCTTAATTTAGATCAATTACGACAACAACTTGACCAAGCAGAACCTTTCAATATTGGATCCATGGCTGCCCTCTGTGTGCTCAACAAACAACTGCAGGTGTTCATCGATTCGAATTCCGCTATGGTTTATGACTATGAAAGTCAGATGACAATGAAGTGTTTTACTGATCACACGGAAATTGAGGTTGACACGTTCAGAAATACACTACTCCAACACATGGGAAAGGTTAAGGAGTACATTGAGGAAAGAGCAAAGTACAAACCTAAGTGTGACATCAAGATGAAAGACAGTCGGGTGCAATTAAGAGATATCAATATTGATTCGGATAACTCATCAGATGTTGGATCAGTTGACACTAAGTGCAGAGGAACAAAGATAGAGAAACTTAACCCAAACAACAGTTCAGAAACCCGTGGTACACAAGATGCGGATGCATACATCATACCAGAAATTGAACAGGTGTCGTGTGCTGAGGTACCCTTAACTGTTCAACAATATACATCTGCTAACATACTTGAACAAACTGATCAGGATGTTGAATGTGATGATGCTTCAAGTTCTTTGTTTACGGCTGAGTCATTTAAGTCATATGATATGGTTGAAAAACATGTTTTTGATGAACTTTCAAATAGATTTTTACAACTTGAGAAACATTGTATTTCACTTGAAATATCAATTCAACAAAAGGAAGAAAGTCTTCAAATAAACAAACCATGTAAGAATACGGAATTCCTTGAATTTCGTGAATTTTTTGAAATAAATGATTTGAAAGCTCAGTTACAAAACAAAAACTTAACAATCAAAAATTTGAAAACTCGAATCAACATGCATGAGAAAAGTAATGAAGCCAAAGTTAAATATGACATTAATGCAATGGAAACAAAAATTATTGAATTGGAATGTAATATGGCTAAATTGCTTAAGGAAAATGAGTCCTTGAAAGTTCAGTGTAAAGACCTATGTGACTCAATCAAAGAATCAAAAACTAAGACTGTAGAGCAGACAACCTCTTTGATTGCCAAAAATATTGAACTCAAGGCTCAACTTCCAGAAACGGGTTTTGCAATTGTGGCATTAAGAAACGATTTAAGAAAATTGACAGGGAACAGTGTGAACACTAAGTTTGAAAAACCATCAATCTTGGGAAGACAACTTTCACAACCTCTTAGGAAACAAAGTGTTGTTAGGCAACCGACTGCATTTAGATCTGAACGACCAAAATTTTCAAAATTGCGGTTTGCCTCCCAAGTTGATGAGAAAAAAGTTTTGTCAAAACCAGTCACTTCACAGTCTAAACCTAAGGAAAAGGAATGTGTTGTTGCAAAACCTCATCATATTAGTGCCTCTAGTGCCTCTAGGAATAGTCCAAAGCACGTGTCATTTGTGACACCAAAGGAACATGTTAGACATAAAAACAGTGTTCTGAATCACAACCTAGATGATACTAAGAAGAACACACATGAAAAGACTAGGAATTTGCCTGTTTCTAAGAGTAGTTGCGTGTCGATTAAGGCGATTCCAGTAGCAGATCACTCTAAGAAACCTCGATCCTTTTCTGAATCCAAACACTTTGTGTGCTCAACTTGTTTGAAATGTGTTTTTAAGGCAAATCATGATACTTGTGCTACAAAATTCCCAAAGGAAGTAAATACTTGTGATAAGGTTCTACCATCTAAGACTAAAAACTACAACAAGCCCATAGAATCAAAGAGTTATATTCAGAAACCTGGCAGGCAGATTATTTTAGGACAAAGGTCTTCTCTAAACAAGACTTCCACTTTACATGAGAAACCAACCACTCCTTGAACTTGCCTTAGGTTGATACTGACGGGTAGAATTTTTAAGATTGTTAGTCTTAGATGGATACCTATGAGATAGATGTTCACTGATTTCAAAACCAAGGTTGATAGTGGAACCCCAAATGGAATAGATGTTGATTTCACTAACCCATATAAATGCAAACAAACTCTCAATGTCAGTGCAGGTAGTCTTTACTTAAGTGCAGGTATATCGTTCAATCCTGTTAAGGAAAGACTCAGAGTTTGGCTTCCGAAAAGAGTGATATCTCATCAATAAGGGGTTAATGAAGCTCAACTTTGATGCAAATGATTATGACGTCTGAATACATCAGTTCAGGCCTCGCTCTTCATCATTATGCCGTCTGCTGACAACACTTCAGGCCCCGTTCATCAAAGAAAAGAAAAGTGTACGCTTGAGTACGCTTTATCTTCTGAAGTTGTGAAATGTTCTTGCTTCTGAGCATTCTCATCAACAAACTTCATATTTGTTCCACGCTTGTTCCGTCTTCAAGTGGATTACCTTCATCGGATTGTATCTGTTATTATCCACTCGATCAAAAATGGCATCGTCAAATGCAATTTTTGAGGGGGAGAAGTGCGAACAATGGATCAACCTCATATGCAATTTTTGAGGGGGAGAAGTGTGAATAAACTACATGTATTTCTATTCACTTGTTCAATCAAAAATCGCATCCTCATATGCAATATTTGAGGGGGAGAAGTGTGAATAAAATACATGTTGATTGATGCGTGAAATGACTCTCCTCTCCTCCAACACGTAATGTTCCACTAACTAATGAAGACTAATTGTGACTACGGAGTTGATTGGGTATCACATATTTGAGATTGAAGTTGACTGATATGTGTCTAAAAACACATATATTTTACCTTGTTTAAACCCACAAAAACAACCAAAAGCACACAAATAAACAATAAAATGTTACAAATATCTTTGAAATGTGTTTTTGCGTATTTCAGATGCAAAAGGATTGAAAAAGATTGAAAAACAATAATGTTTGCATAAATGGCAAGTCTAGTCCCTCGAGTTTCAAAAAGTGGTATATTTGGTCCCTGAAAGTTTAAATTTTGGAAAATAATAATTTTGGTCCTTACACTTTTGGAACTTTGCAAAGTTGGTCCTTATAATAAATTTTGGAAAGTTACATAACAGGTCCTTGAACTTTGCAAGTTTTACATTGTTGGTCCTTATGGTTACATTTTCTAAACACCAAACGGACCCTTCCTTTTTAATATTAACCCAACACCTAAACCCTTTTAACCCTAAGCCCAACACCATCCCTCCTAACCCAAAATAAAAACAAACCAACACCAAGCCCAAAAATAATATATTGGCCCAAACACCTCAACCCTTAAAACGTTTCTAATAAAAATGCCCTCCACTCACCCTTGACCAGTCAAACTCAAACATACCCATCTCCCCCTTCCTCGCTTTACCCAGCATATCAACCACCCAACCCCCTGCTTCCCTGCTTCCCATTACCCACTATACAACCCTCCTCCTCCACTCAACCTCCTACTACACGCCATCTCACCTCCTCACCTCCTCCAATGAAAAAGTCACGAGATACCAATCCATGTCAGCAATCCACGACCACCATTGGGCGCCAAAATAATTGTAGGGTTGAGATGAAGACTGAGAAAACACAAGACAGAAGACGACAAAGAAAAAAAAAAGGAAACCCTCCCATCTCAATTGTATAAATAGCAGGCTTGTAGCCTTGAGAAGGCAATTAGATTTTAAGATTAGGAGTAGTTTAATTTTAGTTTTAGCTTTAGCTTATTTACATGTTTTAGCTTAAAATTCCAGTCTTGATTCTAGTTTGTAACTTTTAAATTCAGTTTAATGCAAAAATCAGTTTACCTTTTGTCTTTCTCAATTTTCCATCTTATGTTATTTGCCTGTAATTTCCTATTTCCTAGCTTCTTTCTTATTCACATAAGTTTGTATGAGACTTTATAGCTTGTAGTTAGCTTATGATTAGTAAAAAATTGTTTCGGTTGCAAAGTGTTGAAAAAGCAATGTAAAATTCCAACAGACATGAAGTAAGAGGGTGTTTGGCATAAGGAACTTTTGTTGCCCAAAACTAGTTTTTGACCAATTTTTTTAATTTCAATTAGCTTTAGTTCTTTCTTATTAGCAGATTTAAGCTGAGTTCTTGCAAATTTCATTTAGTTTCTAAGGTTTTGAGGGCGTTTTCCATAAATTATATTAACTGTTCTCAAACCATCGATAGGATAGATTCATAGTTCATACTCGTTAGTTGGCATTTTAAGTTTGCATTAGTTCCATTTATGCTCTTACATGTCCTAGATACTTGGTATGATGCTTTCTTAAGTCAAAAATCCACTTATTGACCCATTTTGAAACTGTTTTGCTGTCCAAAAAATACCCGAACAGTCATTTGGTTTTTATTTTTAATTTCCTCACTTTTTAGCCTTATGATCTGAAATTTGGTTTGGAGCGTCTTTGGCAGCTAAGCTAGTTCCTTGTAATTTTATTTTATTTTTTGTAATTTTTCTTAACAGCTTTTTAGACCCTGCAACTTAGCTATTTAGTCATTTTTTTTACTCTCTTATCAAATATAGTATAGGATTAGATTACTTTGTGCTTTTTAGTTTAGGTTAATTGCCTATTTCTGCATCGCATTAGCTCTTTTAGGTTTCCCATGATGTAGTCCGAGCTTATGCACCCTTAGTTTAGTTAAAATTGCAGCCGTCGAATAGCTTATATAAACCTATGTTTGTTTGCTTTTTTTTATGCATAGTTTGAATCTGTCCCATACCTTTCTTTTCTCAGCTTTAATTCTCCTTCACTTTAGCTTATTAGAGTAAATTTTTGGTTTATAACTAGTTTGCAGTACTAGCTTGTTATGATTTCAGTTTGGTAGAATACGGACTAGCTTTTGACGGATTTTCACTAGCTCTAAGTTGGGTCGTTTTGGCTGTTTTGCATCAGTTTCAGCAGCCCCACCTTTGTTTTTGCTTAGATTAATGCTTTTGTGCTTATTCTAGTTCACTATGTCAATCCTTTTAGCTTGTTTGTGGTTAGAAGCTTGTTTGTGCAGCTCATAGTTGTGTTTGGTTGTGGTTTCCTTTGCTTTTGCGCATGTGTTGGTGGTGCCAGTTGTTATACTTCAAAATCTCACTCAAAGTTCATTTTCACCAACTGTTGCAATTCACCCATTTGAACATGCTCATTTATAGATTTTTAGAAATAGATTTAGTTATAAAATGTTTACTTTCATGAATTTAATAAGCTTGTGTGAAAAGAAATAAAAAAAAAATATAGTTTTCAAAAAATGGTGGGTTGGAGGATTCAACCCTCTGACCTCTCGGCCTCACATAACCAAACCACAAACAACCATCTGCTCTAGCTAGTCTTTGTTGTTACTTTTCTCTTATTTTATATTTAAAGTAGTATCATTTTATTAGCTTATTAACCATCAGTTTGTGGTTTTGCTTATTGTCTGCTTATTGTGATTGCTTATTCCATTTCTTAGTTTTCCTAGCTTTGTTTTAACATAATAGATTTTATAAAAAGATTTCAGATTTTTCCAATTAGATTTAGTAATTTTAATCATTTAATTTAGTTTATTTAGTAATTTATTCATAATAAAAAATATGAAAACCAAAAAAATATTTTTCTTTTTCAAAAAATTTTCTTTTATCATTTAGTACATAGAAAAATCGTTTGTACACCCGTAGGACTAGTGTAGCTTTAATTTCACATTTTAATTCGTGCACTTACGTTTTTCATAAATTAAATTTTACGTTTTTAAAGTAGGTTACGTTTTAGGGTTCCCTATCTTCCTAGTATAATTCCAGTAGCATTTTAAATAGTTTTTAAGTTTTAATTTTCCTTATTTGAATTTGCATTTTAGTTACGTTTATTTTATTTTCGTTCGGTATTCGTAATCTCCTGTAATTCACGATACCAAATAATCTCTCAATCATCCATACAAGCATTTTAATCTCAAAATCTCACACAATATTGCCCATTCACACCTCGTTGGGACATGACCCGGGTAATCACTTACCCGGTATCACATATATATTGTATTCACGAGTTTTTGCAAGTTAACCTTTTCCTAAAGGTTGGTTAGTAAATTTCACTCACGTCTACTTTGTATATTTTTTATACGCACTATCAAAATGGCGCCGCTGCCAGGGACTTTGAATATTGAGGACAATATTCAATTCTAAGTGTGGGGGGGGGGGGGGGGGGGGGGGGGGAATTCTAGCGAATTTTATCACATTTTACCATCTAGTACCCCCGTTTTTGGCAAAAAAATTTAAATTTTTTCACTTGAGCTTCAAAATTTTTTGTGGTTATCAGTCCGCCATGTCTAACCGACAAAAGGATTGGCTAATCCAGGAGCAAACGGCTCTTGGTAAAGATATCTCAAATCCGTTGATGGCTGACAGTTTGCCCAAAACTGTATGGTATCTCAACTCGCCATATCCTAAAAAGTGAAAGAGTTGGCTAGCCCGCAAGATTATGACTTGTGGTAAAGGCAGTGCAAAACCATAATTAGTAATCAACTCAACAAGATGTTGACTGTGTCCATCAAGAGTTGGCTAGTCCAGAAGCAAACGGCTTCTGGTAAAGACAAATCAAATCTGTTTAAAGCTGATGGTTTGCTCAAAATCATATGGTTATCAGTGTACCATGGTTCTTACTTGATTCAAAACATTTGGCTACTCCAGAAGTAATGGCTTTTGGTAAAGAGACTTCAAATCCATTAAATTTTCACAAAAGATTGCTAGGGACTAGCAATAGTTTAGTGTGAGGGATTTGATATGTGTCTAAAAACACATATATTTTACCTTGTTTAAACCCACAAAACGACCAAAAGCACACAAATAAACAATAAAATGTTGCAAATATCTTTGAAATGTGTTTTTGCGTATTTCAGATGCAAAAGGATTGAAAAAGATTGACAAACAATAATGTTTGCATAAATGGCAAGTCTAGTCCCTCGAGTTTCAAAAAGTGGCATATTTGGTCCCTGAAAGTTTAAATTTCAGAAAATAATAATTTTGCTCCTTACACTTTTGGAACTTGGCAAAGTTGGTCCTTATAATAAATTTTGGAAAGTTACATAACAGGTCCTTGAACTTTGCAAGTTTTACATTGTTGGTCCTTATGGTTACATTTTCTAAACACCAAACGGACCCTTCCTTTTTAATATTAACCCAACACCTAAACCCTTTTAACCCTAAGCCCAACACCATCCCTCCTAACCCAAAATAAAAACAAACCAACACCAAGCCCAAAAATAATCTATTGGCCCAAACACCAAAACCCTTAAAACGTTTCTAATAAAAACGCCCTCCACTCACCCTTGACCAATCAGACTCAAACATACCCTTCTCCCCCATCCTCGCTTTACCCAGCATATCAACCACTCAACACCCTGCTTCCCTGCTTCCCATTATCCACCATACAACCCCCTCCTCCACTCAACCTCCTACTACACGCCATCTCACCTCCTCACCTCCTTCAATGAAAAAGTCACGAGATACCAATCCATGTCGGCAATCCACGACCACCATTGGGCGCCAAAATAATTGAAGGGTTGAGATGAAGACTGAGAAAACACAGGACAGAAGACGACAAAGAAAAAAAAAGTGGAAACCCTCCCATCTCAGTTTTATAAATAGCAGGCTTGTAGCCTTGAGAAGGCAATTAGATTTTAAGATTAGGAGTAGTTTAATTTTAGTTTTACCTTTCGCTTATTTACATGTTTTAGCTTAAAATTCCAGTCTTGATTCTAGTTTGTAACTTTTAAATTCAGTTTAATGCAAAAATCAGTTTACCTTTTGTCTTTCTCAATTTTCCATCTTATGTTATTTACCTGCAATTTCCTATTTCTTAGCTTCTGATAAGGCGAAAAATGAACCGTTTTTAGGGGGTCATTTAAGCTCGAATTCGAATTTATTTGATCAAATATTGCCCTAAATCGTTCCTTTTATGATTTTAGGTACTTTGGGAGTGAATTCTGGAAAAGGAAGCATTTTAGACGTTTTTGGAGCATAAAAGTGAAGAAAACGACAAAGTCTTAATTTTCCTTGCTGGGAACAGTACCTGACTGCGTCAAGAGTAATTTCCTGACGGCGTCAAACCTCAAGAATTAAAATCCGTAGTTGATGACGGAGTCACACACAGGGCGTCAAGAGTAATTTGTGTGACGGCCTAGGCCTTGACGGCGTCAGAAGTAGATCAAGGCCGTCACGTGTTAACTTGTCAAAACTTGCGCGCGAAGTAGCTGATATTGTTTTGGTCATAACTTTTGCATACGAACTCGGATTTAGGTGATTCAAAAGCCCACGCGAAGAGGACGAAGAAATTTACGATTTGGTGAAAAAATGGTCTTGACGGCGTCAAGAGAACGAGCTGACGCCGTCAAGCCTTGCCGACAGAAAACATGCCTATAAATATAACTTCATAACTTCACTTTTTGTAAGCCCTAAACCCTAAATTTGATTCCTGGGTTTAGGTGGGTGTTTTTCCAGCAACTTAGAGGGTTTCAATCACTCCATAAACATCATGTATTGTTTTGATGATTCTATCTCAACTATGTCTTTCATTATTCTTGTTGATTGTCTTTCTTTGATTATGTTTTGCTAATTCACCTTGTGTCTACTTATGATTATGTGAAACTTGTATATAATTGATTAGATCTCATTGATTTCTTGTTGATGTTGTGTCTATCTTCATCAATGAGGGGCTTGTTGATGTGTGTGTCTATCTCCATCAATTAAGGCGTGACAACTTCAATAGATCTAGTTGGTTTAGTTTGTAATTCTTGTTTCCTATTGATTCTTGTTTTGATTGAATGAATTTATATGTTAGGCTTAAGAAAACTGGCAGATCTCCAAATGGTAACATGCTTGAACGTCTTAAGAAACATGAACCGAGGCGCACTAGGTCTTTATTGGTTGTATTTAATGCATGAGCCACTGTTTACAATCCCTATAGTTGTGCTGGGCATGTTGTAGGAGGAGATAAGAGCTCATAGAATTGGGGAGTTATGTGTGCCACCCCATGAATGGTATTAAGGAATACAACCCGTCAATTAAAACAAGGTTACAATTCAATAGGTAGAATTGGATAGCTAGCAAGGAATAACATATCATAGGTAGACATGCTGCACTTATCTTGTAGAACCTTAGTTTAGTTTTCTTGTTAATTAGTAGCTTTTGGGTTAGTTGATTAGCAACTAATTCCGCCCACTCTCCCAATACCCGAGATTGTTACTTGCTTTTCATAAAATATAAAAATACAAAAAGAATCATCCTTCATCTTTATACCTAGTTAGATTAATTTCAATCCTAACGACACTATTCCTAGCTGAACGATCAATCCCCCGGTACTTGTCACTATACTATACTACAACGATCAGGTACACTGCCTGGTGGGGGTTGTAAGCTTCTCGAGGTCCCTCGAGAGGTAAAGCCTGTTGCGATTCCCACGCATCAAGTTTTTGGCGCCGCAGCCCGGGGAATAATTATTGTTTAGGTTGAAATTTATTTTGATTAGGTCTACTCATTAGATTCCGTTTTAGTGAGATTTTTATTTTCTTTTTATTAGCTTTCTCGTAGTCTATCTTTTCTTTGTGTATTTGTTCGTAGAAACCTTTCCATTGACTCTTCCGTTCACCACTATGGAGAATGCGAATCCACCATACTACCAACCACGAAACCCATTCACTCCTAATGACATCTTGATGTTCAAACAATATCGAGATGAACCTATTTATGATGCATGGACTCGTTTTAAAATTTTACTACGAATAGTCCCTCATCATGGTTTCAATCTATGGTACCTAAATCAAATCTTTTACTATAGTGTCCACCCGTATGACCAAAGGTACATTGACGATTTTACCAACGGGGACCTTAGGGAATTAAATGCTGAAGAAGCATGGGATGCCATAAAAGATTGTGCCCAATATTATTATAGAGTAGACAACCCGACAAACACCATCACAAATCAATCAATAACAAGTTTGAAGGAGCAAACAGGAAGTTTGTCTGGGGATGATTACTTAGGGATACCTGCGTGGATGTCACCGAAAATCATAGTACAAACAAACACATAGGTAATCTAGGTACAATGGAGGATGAGGTGGACAATCCAAGCCCACAAAGTACCCCACAAGTCCTACCATCATTTGAGGCACATACACCGCCCGTGACTTACCCGGAAGAAGTAGAAGAGACTATAGGAACCCCAATGGAGGTAGAACCCTTGGACCAAGCACCACTAGAGGATATAGGTTTGAATACTTGTAGTGATAACCTTACTCCTAGTTCTAGGGAATTTCCTAATGTTGATGAACCGGAACCTCAACCTCTACACAACTTCCCATCCTTAGATTTATTTCTAGGAAACAAAAGAGGAACCGACCCACCCATCAACCTATATTATCCGGGTAGTTTTAGGATGAAGGAAGCCATTCACTCACCCCCTTCACCTCACGTGGCATATTCACACCCTAAGGGTGTGTATCGCTACTTTCACCCACACTTAATCCTAAGTGTAGGGAAAACCTCCCCTATTTCTGGTAAATAAGGGTAGAGTCAGGCTCGTGACTCGAACAAAAACAAGCGCTTGTTGAGAGGCAACCCAACCCATGTTTTTAATTGTTTGATGTTTTTATTTTAATTGTTTGTTTGTGTCATATATGCTTAATCATAGTTGTTTAATTTTCATGTTTCGAATAATTTGTGAAAATGCTTTATTTTGTTTTTAACCTCGTCTTAATTGCATATAAAGGTATTTTACAAAAAGATAAGTGTAGGGAAATTATATCTTGTTAAAAAGAACTGAATTCGAACATGAAAACTTCACAATTCATGATTAGCATATATTTTATCTTGTTTGTGTGTCAATATTTGTGGATATGTTTTATGAATTCCTATTTGTAATTCATTCCACAAGTATCCTATCCTTTTGTTGCTTTGTCTTGTTTCTATTTCTAAGTCTGGAATTACATCTAGTTGTGATTTTTGTTCGGTTTGATGCTTTGGTTTTTGTGTTTGTTGATTACAGGACAAGAAGATGATTTATATTTCTGGAGGGAAGCTTTCAACGTTCGTCTTCTTGGAGGTAGATTTAACCATGTTGTCACATTATCCACGGTGAACGAATCAGGGGAGTATTAGTTTCTTTCATTCTTATTTATTTACTTTTACATCTTTTATCTAGAACATTGGGGACAATGTTCGGTTTAAGTGTAGGGAGGGTATATTAGAAACTATTACTCCACTTGGTTTTTGTTTTGTTTAATAGTGTATGTGTAATAAAACTGAGAGAAATATTTGTTAGGGCAATTTTAGCACCAAATTTAAATTTTTTTGCAACATGTAGGAGTGAAACTTTAGTCTTAATAAACGTCTCATGGATAGGAGTTGTATGACTAGCACAAAAACCATACCACTCAAAAATTTCCACCCCAAATATGTGAGGTTCGCCCTTAGATCTTTAGGAAAAAGCATTCATTGTTGGTGCTTATGAGTGTACCGGTAGTATTTAGATTCTAGAACTTGTGATAGTGATGCATCCCGAGACCGCTAGTGAGATTACATTCGTGTATTTAGGATTTACTACATGATAAGAGGCATTAGGATAACCCTTGTTCTACACCTGTAATATAATTACATTGACTTCATAGGTCAAGTAATTCTCCCACACCTTTGCGTTGTACTCATTTTTAGTACACGATGCCCCTAGTACACCCCTCCGAGACTATCTTTTCGTTTCTAACTTTAAGCATTTTACTTAAAGGAAGAATTTGTTTACAATCCACCCCAAATGTGCAACCAAATCACCTTAGCCTTCCTTGTATGCGCTCATCTTTAGTGCATTATTGTTAATTGTTTAAACCCTTTGTTAGTTGTCTAATTGATTACATGGTTGCTAAGTCGAGTCATATCTTGTACATATTGTTTTGGGACAATTGGGACTCATGGGTAAAGTACTTGTGTTATGGAGTAATGGGGAAGAACATCATATATTACCCCCATATGTGCGTTAATATTTAAAAGTACTCCAAGTGTTTTGATTATCTTGATTCGAGTCATTAGAATAGTTGAGTGTAAAGTATGTAAAAGCTCAAGTGTAGGGAGAAAACGAGCTCCCTTTGATGTATTATTTTGGATGGTAGAGTAAAAGTGTATGAAAAAAAAAAAAAAAAAAAAAATCGAAAAAAAAATCGAAAAAAAAAAAAAAAAAAAAAAAAAAAAAAAAAAGAAGAGAAAAACATACGGGCTACCATCCGTTTCTTTTATTTATGTTTAAGTCAAATAGTGTCTTGAAAATCCAAAAAGAGTTGTGGTTAGTTTAAGTTGAGTCGAGTCTTGGTTTAGCAACGCCTCATTGTACATGTAGTTAACTAAGACAATTGACTTGCCACCAATAAAATATCCGTTTATCCAACAAAACCGTGTTTTTCATATCCCCTACACCTAACGTTATAACCCTTTAAAAGACCTCTTTGATAGTTTATCCTAGGTGCTTACGCCAAGTGGTGGAGGTTTGATCCTTTCCCAAGCCTATGGTAATCTATTTTCTACGACAGGTAGAGAGTGATATTTCTCCATTTCCAATTATGACATAAATTTACAACACCCGAGAGATGAGAGTATCCAAATACTTAATGTGAGGTGCTAGTGTATAATTTCCGTGCTTGTTTTGACTAAGATGGAACAATCATTTGTTGTAATTACTTTTATATTAGTGTTAAATGACCCCTAACTTGTATTTTGATTGGTGGAAAAGCTCATTTGCTTGAGGACAAGCAAATCCCAAGTGTAGGGATATATGATAAGGCGAAAAATGAACCGTTTTTAGGGGGTCATTTAAGCTCGAATTCGAATTTATTTGATCAAATATTGCCCTAAATCATTCCTTTTATGATTTTAGGTACTTTGGGAGTGAATTCTGGAAAAAGAAGCATTTTGGACATTTTTGGAGCATAAAAGTGAAGAAAACGACAAAGTCTTAATTTTCCTTACTGGGAACAGTACCTGACTGCGTCAAGAGTAATTTCCTGACGGCGTCAAACCTCAAGAATTAAAATCCGTAGTTGATGACGGCGTCACACACAGGGCGTCAAGAGTAATTTGTGTGACGGCCTGGGCCTTGACGGCGTCAGAAGTAGATCAAGGCCGTCACGTGTTAACTTGTCAAAACTTGCGCGCGAAGTAGCTGATATTGTTTTGGTCATAACTTTTGCATACAAACTCGGATTTAGGTGATTCAAAAGCCCACGCGAAGAGGACGAAGAGATCTACAATTTGGTGAAAAAAATGGTCTTGACAGCGTCAAGAGAACGAGCTGACGCCGTCAAGCCTTGCCGACAGAAAACATGCCTATAAATATAACTTCATAACTTCACTTTTTGTAAGCCCTAAACCCTAAAGTCGATTCCTGGGTTTAGGTGGGTATTTTTCCAGCAACTTAGAGGGTTTCAATCACTCCATAAACATCATGTATTGGTTTGATGATTCTATCTCAACTATGTCTTTCATTATTCTTGTTGATTGTCTTTCTTTGATTATGTTTTGCTAATTCACCTTGTGTCTACTTATGATTATGTGAAACTTGTATATAATTGATTAGATCTCATTGATTTCTTGTTGATGTTGTGTCTATCTTCATCAATGAGGGGCTTGTTGATGTGTGTGTCTATCTCCATCAATTAAGGCGTGACAACTTCAATAGATCTAGTTGGTTTAGTTTATAATTCTTGTTTCCTATTGATTCTTGTTTTGATTGAATGAATTTATATGTTAGGCTTAAGAAAACTGGCAGATCTCCAAATGGTAACATGCTTGAACGTCTTAAGAAACATGAACCGAGGCGCACTAGGTCTTTATTGGTTGTATTTAATGCATGAGCCACTGTTTACAATCCCTATAGTTGTGCTGGGCATGGTGTAGGAGGAAATAAGAGCTCATAGAATTGGGGAGTTATGTGTGCCACCCCATGAATGGTATTAAGGAATACAACCCGTCAATTAAAACAAGGTTACAATTCAATAGGTAGAATTGGATAGTTAGCAAGGAATAACATATCATAGGTAGACATGCTTCACTTATCTTGTAGAACCTTAGTTTAGTTTTCTTGTTAATTAGTTTAATTAGTAGCTTTTGGGTTAGTTGATTAGCAACTAATTCCGCCCACTCTCCCAATACCCGAGATTGTTACTTGCTTTTCATAAAATATAAAAATACAAAAAGAATCATCCTTCATCTTTAGACCTAGTTAGATTAATTTCAATCCTAACGACACTATTCCTAGCTGAACGATCAATCCCCCGGTACTTGTCACTATACTATACTACAACGATCAGGTACACTGCCTGGTGGGGGTTGTAAGCTTCTCGAGGTCCCTCGAGAGGTAAAGTCTGTTGCGATTCCTACGCATCAGCTTCTTTCTTATTCACATAAGTTTGTATGAGCCTTTATAGCTTGTAGTTTGCTTATGATTAGTAAAAAATTGTTTTGGTTGCAAAGTGTTGAAAAACCAATGTAAAATTCCAACAGACATGAAGTAAGAGGGTGTTTGGCATAAGGAACTTTTGTTGCCCAAAACTAGTTTTTGACCAATTTTTTTAATTTCAATTAGCTTTAGTTCTTTCTTATTAGAAGATTTAAGCTGAGTTCTTGCAAATTTCATTTAGTTTCTAAGGTTTTGAGGGCGTTTTCCATAATTTCTTATATTAACTGTTCTCAAACCATCGATAGGATAGATTCTTAGTTCATACTCGTTAGTTGGCATTTTAAGTTTGCATTAGTTCCATTTATGCTCTTACATGTCCTAGATACTTGGTATGGTGCTTTCTTAAGTCAAAAATCCACTTATTGACCCATTTTGAAACTGTTTTGCTGTCCAAAAAAATACCCGAACAGCCATTTGGTTTTTATTTTTAATTTCCTCACTTTTTAGCCTTATGATCTGAAATTTGGTTTGGAGCATCTTTGGCAGCTAAGCTAGTTCCTTGTAATTTTATTTTATTTTTTGTAATTTTTCTTAACAGCTTTTTAGACCCTGCAACTTAGCTATTTAGTCATTTTTTTTTACTGTCTTATCAGATATAGTATAGGATTAGATTACTTTGTGCTTTTTAGTTTAGGTTAATTGTCTATTTCTGCATCCCATTAGCTCTTTTAGGTTTCCCATGATGTAGTCCGAGCTTATGCACCCTTAGTTTAGTTAAAATTGCAGCCATCGAATAGCTTATATAAACCTATGTTTGTTTGCTTTTTTTTATGCATAGTTTGAATCTGTCCCATACCTTTCTTTTCTCAGCTTTAATTCTCCTTCACTTTAGCTTATTAGAGTTTAATTTTTGGTTTATAACTAGTTTGTAGTACTAGCTTGTTACGATTTCAGTTTGGTAGAATACGGACTAGCTTTTGACGGATTTTCACTAGCTCTAATATGGGTCGTTTTGGCTGTTTTGCATCAGTTTCAGCAGCCCCACCTTTGTTTTTGCTTAGATTAATGCTTTTGTGCTTATTCTAGTTCACTATGTCAATCCTTTTAGCTTGTTTGTGGTTAGAAGCTTTTTTGTGCAGCTCATCGTTGTGTTTGGTTGTGGTTTCCTTTGCTTTTGCGCATGTGTTGGTGGTGCCAGTTGTTATATTTCAAAATCTCACTCAAAGTTCATTTTCACCAACTGTTGCAATTCACCCATTTGAACATGCTCATTTATAGATTTTTAGAAATAGATTTAGTTATAAAATGATTACTTTCATGAATTTAATAAGCTTGTGTGAAAAGAAATTAAAAAAAAAAATAGTTTTCAAAAAATGGTGGGTTGGAGGATTCGACCCTCTGACCTCTCGGCCTCACATAACCAAACCACAAACAACTATCTGCTCTAGCTAGTCTTTGTTGTTACTTTTCTCTTATTTTATATTTAAAGTAGTATCATTTTATTAGCTTATTAACCATCAGTTTGTGGTTTTGCTTATTGTCTGCTTATTGTGATTGCTTATTCCATTTCCTAATTTTCCTAGCTTTGTTTTAACATAATAGATTTTATAAAAAGATTTCAGATTTTTCCAATTAGATTTAGTAATTTTAGTCATTTAATTTAGTTTATTTAGTAATTTATTCATAATAAAAAATATGAAAACCAAAAAAATATTTTTCTTTTTCAAAAAATTTTCTTTTATCATTTAGTACATAGAAAAATCGTTTTTACACCCGTAGGACTTGTGTAGCTTTAATTTCACATTTTAATTCGTGCACTTACGTTTTTCATAAATTAAATTTTACATTTTTAAAGTAGGTTACGTTTTATGGTTCCCTAGCTTCCTAGTATAATTCCAGTAGCATTTTAAATAGTTTTTAAGTTTTAATTTTCCTTATTTGAATTTGCATTTTAGTTACGTTTATTTCTTTCGTTCGTTATTCGAAATCTCCCGTAATTCACGATACCAAATAATCTCTCAATCATCCATACAAGCATTTTAATCTAAAAATCTCACACGATATTGCCCATTCACACCTCGTTGGGACACGACCCGGGTAATCACTTACCCGGTATCACATATATATTGTATTCACGAGTTTTTGCAAGTTAACATTTTCCTAAAGGTTAGTTAGTAAATTTCACTCACGTCTACTTTGTATATTTTTTATACGCACTCAAAAACGCACTATCAAAATGGCGCCGCTGCCGGGGACTTTGAATATTGAGGACAATATTCAATTCTAAGTGTGGGGGGAAATTCTAGAGAATTTTATCACATTTTACCATCTAGTACCCCCGTTTTTGGCAAAAAATTTAAAATTTTTTCACTTGAGCTTCAAAAATTTTTGTGGTTATCAGTCCGCCATGTCTAACCGACAAAAGGATTGGCTAATCCAGGAGCAAACGGCCCTTGGTAAAGATATCCCAAATCCGTTGATGGCTGACAATTTGCCCAAAACTGTATGGTATCTCAACTCGCAATATCCTAAAAAGTGAAAGAGTTGGCTAGCCCGCAAGATTATGCCTTGTGGTAAAGGCAGTGGAAAACCATAATTGGTAATCAACTCACCAAGATGTTGACTGTGTCCATCAAGAGTTGTCTAGTCCAGAAGCAAACGGCTTCTGGTAAAGACAAATCAAATCCGTTTAAAGCTGATGGTTTGCTCAAAATCATATGGTTATCAGTGTACCATGATTCTTACTTGAATCAAAACATCAGGCTACTCCAGAAGTAATGGCTTTTAGTAAAGAGACTTCAAATCCATTAAATTTTCACAAAAGATTGCTAGGGACTAGCAATAGTTTAGTGTGGGGGATTTGATATGTGTCTAAAAACACATATATTTTACCATGTTTAAACCCACAAAACGACCAAAAGCACACAAATAAACAATAAAATGTTACAAATATCTTTGAAATGTGTTTTTGCGTATTTCAGATGCAAAAGGATTGAAAAAGTTTGAAAAACGATAATGTTTGCATAAATGGCAAGTCTAGTCCCTCGAGTTTCAAAAAGTGGCATATTTGGTCCCTGAAAGTTTAAATTTTGGAAAATAATAATTTTGGTCCTTACACTTTTGGAACTTTGCAAAGTTGGTCCTTATAATAAATTTTGGAAAGTTACATAACAGGTCCTTGAACTTTGCAAGTTTTACATTGTTAGTCCTTATGGTTACATTTTCTAAACACCAAACGGACCCTTCCTTTTTAATATTAACCCAACACCTAAACCCTTTTAACCCTAAGCCCAACACGATCCCTCCGAACCCAAAATAAAAACAAACCAACACCAAGCCCAAAAATAATCTATTGGCCCAAACACCCCAACCCTTAAAACGTTTCTAATAAAAACGCCCTCCACTCACCCTTGACCAATCAGACTCAAACATACCCTTCTCCCCCATCCTCGCTTTACCCAGCATATCAACCACCCAACCCCCTGCTTCCCTGCTTCCCATTATCCACCATACAACCCCCCTCCTCCACTCAACCTCCTACTACACGCCATCTCACCTCCTCACCTCCTCTAATGAAAAAGTCATGAGATACCAATCCATGTCAGCAATCCACGACCACCATTGGGCGCCAAAATAATTGAAGGGTTGAGATGAATACTGAGAAAACACAAGACAGAAGACGACAAAGAAAAAAAAAAGAGGAAACCCTCCCATCTCAGTTTTATAAATAGCAGGCTTGTAGCCTTGAGAAGGCAATTAGATTTTAAGATTAGGAGTAGTTTAATTTTAGTTTTAGCTTTCGTTTATTTACATGTTTTAGCTTAAAATTCCAGTCTTGATTCTAGTTTGTAACTTTTAAATTCAGTTTAATGCAAAAATCAGTTTACCTTTTGTCTTTCTCAATTTTCCATCTGATGTTATTTACCTGCAATTTCCTATTTCTTAGCTTCTTTCTTATTCACATAAGTTTGTATGAGACTTTATAGCTTGTAGTTAGCTTATGATTAGTAAAAAATTGTTTTGGTTGCAAAGTGTTGAAAAACTAATGTCAAATTCCAACGGACAAGAAGTAAGAGGGTGTTTGGCATAAGGAACTTTTGTTGCCCAAAACTAGTTTTTGACAAATTTTTTTAATTTCAATTAGCTTTAGTTCTTTCTTATTAGCAGATTTAAGCTGAGTTCTTGCAAATTTCATTTAGTTTCTAAGGTTTTGAGGGCGTTTTCCATAATTTCTTATATTAACTGTTCTCAAACCATCGATAGGATAGATTCTTAGTTCATACTCGTTAGTTGGCATTTTAAGTTTCCATTAGTTCCATTTATGCTCTTACATGTCCTAGATACTTGGTATGATGCTTTCTTAAGTCAAAAATCCACTTATTGACCCATTTTGAAACTGTTTTGCTGTCCAAAAAATACCCGAACAACCATTTGGTTTTTATTTTTAATTTCCTCACTTTTTAGCCTTATGATCTGAAATTTGGTTTGGAGCGTCTTTGGCAGCTAAGCTAGTTCCTTGTAATTTTATTTTATTTTTTGTAATTTTTCTTAACAGCTTTTTTGACCCTGCAACTTAGCTATTTAGTCATTTTTTTTACTGTCTTATCAGATATAGTATAGGATTAGATTACTTTGTGCTTTTTAGTTTAGGTTAATTGCCTATTTTTGCATCCCATTAGCTCTTTTAGGTTTCCCATGATGTAGTCCGAGCTTATGCACCCTTAGTTTAGTTAAAATTGCAGCCGTCGAATAGCTTATATAAACCTATGTTTGTTTGCTTTTTTTATGCATAGTTTGAATCTGTCCCATACCTTTCTTTTCTCAGCTTTAATTCTCCTTCACTTTAGCTTATTAGAGTTTAATTTTTGGTTTATAACTAGTTTGTAGTACTAGCTTGTTATGATTTCAGTTTGGTAGAATACGGACTAGCTTTTGACGGATTTTCACTAGCTCTAAGTTGGGTCGTTTTGGCTGTTTTGCATCAGTCTCAGCAGCCCCACCTTTGTTTTTGCTTAGATTAATGCTTTTCTGCTTATTGTAGTTCACCATGTCAATCCTTTTAGCTTGTTTGTGGTTAGAAGCTTGTTTGTGCAGCTCATAGTTGTGTTTGGTTGTGGTTTCCTTTGCTTTTGCGCATGTGTTGGTGGTGCCAGTTGTTATATTTCAAAATCTCACTCAAAGTTCATTTTCACCAACTGTTGCAATTCACCCATTTGAACATGCTCATTTATAGATTTTTAGAAATAGATTTAGTTATAAAATGTTTACTTTCATGAATTTAATAAGCTTGTGTAAAAGGAAATTAAAAAAAAAATAGTTTTCAAAAAATGGTGGGTTGGAGGAATCAACCCTCTGACCTCTCGGCCTCACATAACCAAACCACAAACAACCATCTGCTCTAGCTAGTCTTTGTTGTTAGTTTTCTCTTATTTTATATTTAAAGTAGTATCATTTTATTAGCTTATTAACCATCAGTTTGTGGTTTTGCTTATTGTCTGCTTATTGTGATTGCTTATTCCATTTCTTAATTTTCCTAGCTTTGTTTTAACATAATAGATTTTATAAAAAGATTTCAGATTTTTCCAATTAGATTTAGTAATTTTAATCATTTAATTTAGTAATTTATTCATAATAAGAAATATGAAAACCAAAAAAATATTTTTCTTTTTCAAAAAATTTTCTTTTATCATTTAGTACATAGAAAAATTGTTTTTACACCCGTAGGACTAGTGTAGCTTTAATTTCACATTTTAATTCGTGCACTTACGTTTTTCATAAAATAAATTTTACGTTTTTAAAGTAGGTTACGTTTTAGGGTTCCCTAGCTTCCTAGTATAATTCCCGTTGCATTTTAAATAGTTTTTAAGTTTTAATTTTCCTTATTTGAATTTGCATTTTAGTTACGTTTATTTCATTTTCATTCGTTATTCGTAATCTCCCGTAATTCACGATACCAAATAATCTCTCAATCATCCATACAAGCATTTTAATCTCAAAATCTCACACGATATTGCCCATTCACACCTCGTTGGGACACGATCCGGGTAATCACTTACCCGGTATCACATATATATTGTATTCACGAGTTTTTGCAAGTTAACCTTTTCCTAAAGGTTAGTTAGTAAATTTCACTCACGTCTACTTTGTATATTTTTGATACGCACTCAAAAACGCACTATCATTGACTTTCACAAAGGCGTGATCTTAGTTTATCATGAAGTCGGGGAGGTTGGATGTATGACTTTCAACGATAACTTGCTCGTGCTTGAGATTTAAGTTGAAGACTTGGTTTATCTAGTTACCAGCAGTCGAGGTGGATGGTTGAAGACCTGGTTAACTATCACTTTAAGGAGTTACGTTGTAGTACTCAGTGTCACACGCCGTTGTCTTTGTGGATAATTGCAAGAGGTGGTAATGTCTCATGCTTTGGTTGAGTAGTGAGTACTTAGAGATTTGCTTGGAGCATAAACTCTCTACACCGATCTTCCAACATTATTGCAAGCTTAAGACACAAGAGCGGGGAACTCTACTTTAGTTTCAACTTTGGTATATCGGGTTTTCTCCATACGTGGTCATTTACTATTAGCCAGTGGAAGTGGAAAGAGGTTTACTTAGGGGTTGATCTACAGTGAATTGTTGAAGAGAATTGTCATCGAAATCTACTCATGGGGTATCGATTTGTATATTGCTTCCAGTTGATATATTTATGTACACATAGTTATGATGATTCCCAGAGATCGTCATCATCATGGAGGGAGAATTGTGTACATTGGGGCTTTTATCGAAGAACTGGAAGCATTCTAAGTGAGTTGAAAATGTCGACATGACGTTCCCTAACCAGACCCGTGAAGAAGCTACAAATTATGATTCTATGATCCATTTAACGTTGTGGATGATATGTTAAAAGACTGAAGACAATTTGGGCAAAACTTAGAGATACTTCTTCAACAAGCATCAATGTCAAACGGGTCGTCAGTTTGGGAGGGAGAAAGTTAATTAATGGGCTTACTAATTGGGAGGGAGTGATAACCCAATTAGAGAGTGTTTCTGTAGCAGTTGATTCTTACATGATATATCTTACCTAGTGTTGTTCTTCTTTCAATATTTCAAGTAGATGTGCGTAAAATGTGTTGCTGATTCTGAGGTATCAAAACCAGTAAGGGGGAAGGAGACATACATATGAATGCATTACGAGTACACGTGATGAACATAATACTTCTTCTTAATTGAAGTTATCCCGGGAAGACATATGTCATAACCGTAGAGAAACTCGGTGTCTTAACTCATAGCGTTTGGTGTATTGTTCCAACTATGTGGGGGAAGTGGTCTCTCGATACTTGTGGTGTGAATTACTTCAGCTTTCAGTGGGAAGAAATATGAGAAGGATATGGGGAACGTGATATGATATTGCGTATTGACATCTTCATATGAACTGATAAGAGTTATGGTAAAGTGCTTCTGGTTAATGTTTCTGATGAGTGCTGAAACACTCATCATTTTTGGTCAAATCTGAACTGCAAAACATACAAAAACACTCAGAAATGCATCAAAATACTAAAAATATTTCAAAATTGTGTTTTATATGTTTTAGATGCAAAAAGAGTAAAAACAAATGAAAAACGTACAAAGTTTGCAAAATTGGAAGTTTCAGTCCCCCAACTTTCAAAAATTGTCAAAACTAGTCCCTGGATATTCAAAATATGGAAAATTATCACCAAAGGTCCTATTAAAATCATAAGTTGTCATATTTAGTCCTTTGGTGAAAATTCTCAAAAGTTTTGGAAATTACAAGTTTAGTCCCTGTACTTTCAGATTTTGGCAGTTTTGGCCCCTGGGAGTGCAATTTTGGAGAAAAAGTCAAATACGGTCCTTGGGAATTCACATTTGTCACTTTTAATCCCTGGATGAAAATTTTGAGGAAATTACTTGTTTGGTCCCTGGACTTTTGAAAAATGACAATTTTGGTCCCTGTGAATTTCAAAATAAAAAAATATCACTTTTTGTCCTTGGACTATTGAAACTTGGCATGAATCACCCTTACTTGTACTTTGGAAAAATGATGAAATCAGCCCCTATTTTTAGATTGTTACAAAATTGGTCCTTGTGAAATCATAAAAACCAAATTGGACCCTTTTGTTAATACAAACCAAATCCACCCAACACCAAAACCCCTGATCCATGTATACCCCAAGCCCAATCCACCACCGGCCCAACCCCACTCCCACATATTATCCTGGTCGTTTGACCAGGTCAAACATCACCATCCCTAACCTCCCTTTTCCCTCCATTAACACCCCTAATCCCAGGAACTTGGTCTCCCCCCTCCTCCCAATTCCTCACCAACTCCATCCCCTCCATTAATAATCTCACCCACCTCCTTTATTACACTCACCTGCCAAACCAACCCCCACTCAAAGTATCTTCCCGCTAAAACAAGACAGAGGGTCAGCATCAAATTATAGCCATCCTACGGCTCACAAAGTGGTGGGAAAGAAAGAGAAGAGTTCCAGGAGCTATAAAAGCCAAGAAAAATGGAGAAAAAGTAGTAGTGAAGTAGTAGAGCAGTTTGTAGTATAGATTAAATGTCAATTTAGTTTAAAATTAGGTTTTCAGTTGCAATTTTTAGTTAAAAAGACTTGTAATCTACTCTTCTATTGTATTGTAATCTTTATGATAATTTGATTTCAGGTTCTCTTTATAAAATTAACTTTTTATAATTTTCAAGTAAAAATTCCAATTTACTTCAAAGTGTTAGAAATTGTTGCCTACTGTTTGTTCAAGCTCCGTTTGACTTATGTACAAGCTTTCTAAAGTTTTTCAAGCATCAGTGATAGTTTAACCTAAGAATTACAAAAATACCAAAAATTCAAGTAAAATGCTTCAAAAATTAAAAATCAGTGAGAACAAGGAATAAGCAAAGAAGCAAGGTTGATTTTGTATTCTCAGGGGTTTAGTAGCCTTAAGGAAGGCATTAGGTTGTGAGTTGAGGTTTTGGTTCATGTTCTGTGTTTGGAACCACTTGTAAGCCATTCTCTCAATTTTGGTTATCTATTGTAGCATGTTCTCATTTGCTTGTTTAATATCTTATCTATGCTTATTCTGTTTGTTCAAGGCTAATTTAGTACCTTTTGATAGCTTGTATGTTTCTGAGCTCTTAAGTGCATGTTAACTGTCTCAAATTAGTTTAGGTTGCTTCTGCTTGTCCTTGTTGTGTTACCAATGTTACTCTTGCATATTTAGCTTCTATTTTGTCTTAGTAATCAGTTTCAAGCTTAAAAATTGGATGTTGTAGTTTTAACTTTGCAAGTTGCAGTTCAATACTAGTTTAAAGGGGTGTTTGGATATAGCTTGATTGCTATATTCTTGTTGTTGTTTTAGTGTTGTTTTGGTATAGACATATTGTATTAAGCTTACTTAGGGTCTAGGAATCATGAAAATGGCACCTTAAACATGTAAAAGTCAAAATCTCAATGTGAAACCCATAACAGTCCACTGAGTGGGTCTGTTGGTACCCATTCTCACCATTTGGGTTTAAAACTTGTGCATTAATCTTAATTTGGTCTTACAATAACATATTACAACTTATTTGGCTTGTTAGAATCATCAAAAGTTCATGTTAGTCAACTCATCAAGTTTTTCTTCAAAAGTCAAAAGTTTACATTTCAGATTTTTACAAAAGTTCAAAGAATTAATTTGAATTTTGTGTTTTCTTTCATGGCTTGAAATTTGTTTCCATATGTAGTCTACCAGCTCATATTTTGTGTCCTAGTCTTTCTATATTTTTGTGATTTTTCTGCTGGGCCCCACTTAGCTCCAAAGTTACTTGCAGGGGGAGGTCATCCCCTGCACCAGCAGCACCATTCCAACACCACCACTTTGGTGGTGGCTGCAGCCCACCTCAGTGGTCCCACATGCCATAACTTGGTTCCTCCCAACCCCCCTCCTGGTAGGGTGCATGATTTGACCTTTTGATTAACCTGAGAACCACTGGGACCCACCTGAATCAGTCCTTCCATCTTGTCCCATTTTCAGCTTTCAAACAATAAACCAAGTGCTTATTTTAGCTTAGTTGCTTATCCTGTGGACCCCAGTGGCTTTTTATTGCTTAATCATGTTCACTTAACCCATTGTAATCAGAATTAACCTTTGTGGGTCCCACTCAAGCTCATTTGAGCTCAATCTCCTTTTTGGTCAACTAAAGTCAACTGTGGAGCTAATAAGCTTCCACAGTGCTTATTTTTAAGCTACAAAAAAGTTGTTTTCATAAAAGTTAGTTGTTTTTAGTTATAAAATCGTTTTGTAAAGGAAAAATCCAGAAAAGTCAATATAATTTTAAGTGATAGTTTCTATTTAATGTAATTTAAATTTTAATTTTCATTTTTAAATTTTTGTTAAGCACTTAGATTTTTTATATTTTTCTTAAAATCTTTTTATATTAAAGTAATTTTAGTAAATTTCTCAGATTTTTATTTTATCATTTAGTATTAATTAGAATTAATATTAGTTTTATTAGTAATTAATTAATAATTAAGTTTTAAATAGCATAATTAGTTTTTATTAAGTAAGACCTAGTTTTTATATTTTTCCTAGCTTTTATATAATATAATATAATTTTAGGGATTTTTCTAGAATTTTTACTTTTCATTTTCTATTTTTCATAATTTAAATAGTTTAATTAGGTAATTAATGTTTAATTAGTAATTAATTAATAGAAAAACCATAAAAAGACAAAAATATTTCTTTTTAATTTTTATACTTTTTTCAAGTTCAATTAGAGGTTTAGAAAATATTTTTATAAGTTTTTAGTTTATTTTGTTAGCTTTATCATTTTTAGTTTATTTTAAATTAGATTTAAAATAGTTTTAATTAATTAAATAGTATTTAAATATTAAAATAATCATTTTAATAATTTCATTTTCATTTTAAATTTTCTTTTTATTTTAAGTTTCTAAAAGTGTCATTTTCGACCCCTGTGGGTTTTCAGATTTCACTTTTCACTTTTTATTTCGTACGTTCGCGTTATTTAAAACGTAAACGTACGCGTTTTTAGATATTGAACGTTTTTAAGTATTTAGCTTTCACGTAACCGTTCATATAGCTTATTTAAGCTATTTCATTGTACAAATCAGTAGTGTAATCACTCACAAACCTTTTTCCCGTCCAGATTCACCCGATCACAAACCTGTTTGTTAACCATCACACCTCGTCGGGACATAACGACCCGGGGAAACACTATATTCCGCGGAGCATTGACTCTAAGCTGTTTGACCTTGTTGACCATTTACCTGGTCAGTTTAGGTTGACCGTTTGGAACCAATAAAAATTTGGCGCCGCTGCCAGGGAGGTCGTGCGCGTTTTTCTAAAAACAGTTTGCTGATTAGTGCTTTTGGAATTCAATCCTTTGTAAATTTACCATCCTTTGTTCATATTCTCTTATTATAAAAACAAAACTGTTCCCGAAAACATTTTAAACTCAGTTTTTAACGAACATAAAAACATTTTCTTTCTTATTTGTACAAAATGTATTTCCAAAAACCCAAAAATATTCATTTTTACCCTCCTACCCTTTTGATTCTTCATTCCTTACCCTCTCTAACCTTTTGATTCTTTCTATGTCTCATCCACACCTACTTATTTGCCATTGGTGTGGTAATCCTTATAATGGTGGCAATTGCCCCAACTGTGGCATGGTAGAGTCAGGAAACGGGTCTGTCTATAACCAGATTCCCTATTCCTACCATATCACGACTGATTCATTCCATCAGTTACCACACCATGAGACTCAGCAGTTTTACTGTTGTGAGCACTGTGGTGGTTCATACTACAGTTCTGATTGTCAATCGGGAAACACGCTTGTCTATGAGCAGTTTCCTGGTAACGATTATAACTCTAGCACTTATAACCCACAGTCACATCAGTTTTACTGCTGTGATTACTGTGGAGGTCCACACTCTAGCTCGGATTGTCAAACAAGGAATTCATTTCCTTGTAACAATTACGACTATTCGTTTTCAGACCCACCTCCACAATACCATATGATTCACACAACTCCTCATGACACTGAGCAAGACCTTTTACTAAAGGCTCTTGATATATTGAAAGAACTTAAGGAGGAGTTGGTTACTACATCGTTTCAAGACTCTCGTGAGAAATCTATGGCAGAATTACTTGCTGAAGAACGAGAGGCTAGAAACGAATTGAGTATGGAAGAATTACTTGTCTTAGAACAAGCAGCTATAACACGTGCCAAATTTCGTAAAGCTGCTCTTCTAGACTGTGATGATGATAGTGATAATGAAGACACCCTTGATATCCTTCAATTTTATAAGGGTTCGTCAGATTCATCATTTGTGATTCCTCTCATTGAAAATCAGGGAGAAAATAATGAGACAGAGAAATTACTAGCAGAAGATCAAATGGAACTTGTACAATCCATGAATGCTAGCTCCTCTCATCTCCCTCAGTCTGTTGTCATCACACCCGAAGTTCACACTCACTCTCTAAACATGGGGGATGAGCATCTTAGCACTGTTCCTAATAAGGAATCGGACGAATTAATAAAGTCTAGTGTTGAGATCCTTGTCCCAATCCCGAGAGAGTCACAAGGGACTTTGGATCAAGTGTGTGATATTCCTTCATCCCCTAATAATCCAAATGATCGAATTGAGACTGTCTCTGATTCCAGTGATGATTGTTTATCTTATGGAGACATTGAGTATGTTGATGCATCCCTTCCCCACTCTAATGTTGACTTTCTTCTCGAGGAGTTCGCCGATGAACTCACTCACACCGATCCACTTCCATCGGGAAGTGATGATAATCTCTTTGATTTCAAAGATGATATGGAAGAAGTCGAAGCATTCCTTGCCCTAGATAGTTCAACTTTGTATGAAGTTGATGATAACTGATGAGTGTGTTAATACTCATCATTTTTAGTCAAATCTGAACTGCAAAACGATTAAAAACACTCAAAAATGCACCAAAATACGAAGAAAATCCCAAAGATTGTATTTATATGTTTCTGATGCAAAACGAGTGAAAACAAACGAAAAACGAACAAAATTTCCATAATTGGCAGTTTCAGTCCCCCAACTTTCAAAGTTTTACAAAACTAGTCCCTTGTCAGTCATTTCAAAGAAAAGTCAACCCTTGCTCTTTAAAAGTCAAAATGAATCGCAAATGATCTTTGGGTAAAATTTTTTCAAAAGATTGCAAGTCAAACCTTTGAAATTTCACAATTGGCATGTTTGGTCCCTGTACTTTGGCAAATTGACAATTTTGGTCCCTGGTGTTTCAAACGTGGAAAAATTGTATTTTTTGTCCTTTGGTTTACCTAACTTGACAGGATTGACCCTTGGATAAAGTTGGTGAAATTGGCAGAAGTGGTCCTCAAAGTTTCAGAAAGTTGCAATAATGGTCCTTATGGTTTCATAGTTACACATTCAAACGGACTCTTATTATTACTACACTAGCCCACCACCATTACTCCTAATCCTTGGCCCAATCCAAATACCCACCCAAGGCCCAAAGCTAAACCCTAATGCGTTTTTGTAAAAACGTATATCTGCCCTTTCTTCCCCACTCTAGGTCTGACAAAGAATAAAAAATAACACCATTTTCCCCCGTGACCTGCTTCCAGCCAAACACAGCTATCACCATCCACCCATCACCATCCCCTTTGTCCTCCACACCATCTCCCAATCCCACTAACTCCATTAAAACCCATACCTACCTCTGCCACCTCACCCATCCACAACCTCAATTTACATCAATGGCCAAGAGTGGAGATTGGGAAGCAAGTTTGATCCTACGGCTGAGATTGAGTGAAAGAAACACAAGTGTAGACATAAGCTCAATTCACTCACTGAAGAAACACAAGGCAGAAGATGACAAAGAGATGAGGAACCCTAGTTTTATCTTTTAGTATAAATAATAGCTTTGTAAGCCTCAAAAGGCAGTTAGGTAGTAAGCTAGTGATTAGAAAATTAGGTTTTAGTAGTTACTTAATTAGGTTTAGTAGCAGTAAAATTAGTTTTAAAAATTTATCTTTCAGTTTCAATGTATTTCAGATTGCTCATCTTTTTATAAAAGTTTCAGTTTTAATTTCAAAGCAAGTTTCCTTTCTTCATTTACTACTATTTGTTTTTATTGTTGATTTACATGCTTATTTCTTGTCTTAGCTGGTTTCATTTGGCTAGTGGTAGCTTAGTATAGGGTAGTGTAGTTTAATCTCGTGGTTGAATATGTCATTTTTTCTCTTAAGTTCTAGTTTCAAAGAGAGGAATATCATCCTTGTTTAGTCGAAAAAATCAAACAGTCACCCCATTAACTAGTGTTTGGCACAATCTGTCATACTAGGTTTGGGTTAATTTAAGCTCTTAAGTGAATTTGTTCCAACCTTATTTCAGTATTATAATCAGTTTTTGAGTCTAACTTAGTAGTTTATTCAAGTTTCTTAGGATTCCTAATCACTTTCAAAACTTAACAGTCTTAATTTTTTTTATTGCAGCCCATTTACAAACGTGTAGGTTTAGGAGCGTTTAGTTGTTAATTTTGAGTTCTTTTAATCCAAATAGAGTAGTATTAGTAAGGCAATGTCTGGTCTTTGACTTTCGTGAGTCACAAATCACCACTTCGACCCACTTTCACCCATTTTGTACCCATTGTCTCTGCAACCATCTGTCTTGCCTGGCTCATTTTGATCTTCAAATTAGTTAAGTTAGAGTTGGAAGTAGTTGATAAGATTGCTAGAATAGGTTGTTGGTAGTGCTTATTTTATAGGTTTATGCTTATCTTAGTTATTAGAACTTATTTGTACCTTATTTTTGGCATGCAATTAGCCCCCTTAGGACTGCACAAACCTGCTATTTGGCTGTCCCAACTTCCCCATTTCATTTTCAATTTTAGTTAATCCCAAGTTAGAATTAGCTCTTAAAAGTGTTTGTAAAAGTCGTTAGTAGTATAAACTTAGTAGTTTTAAGCTTATTTTGCATTGCCCGACTTATTTGATAGCTGTCTTTTGGGCTGCAAATAGGCCTTTCAGCCACTAAACCTACAGTTTCTCATTTGTCCGAATCAGCATTCCTTTTTGAATTTCCACTTGTTCATCTAGTGCCCTCATAATCTGAATACTAGCATGAATGAAATTTTTGTTGCTTGTATAGTTAATGCAAAATTTTTGGAATTTTTAGTTTCAGCTTCTTCCTAGCTTTTGATGCCTACGAATTCACCCCATTTGAGCCTGTTCATGTATGTTGGGCTGTTTGAGCTTAATTCCAGATTGTTAGCTTATTTATTGTTTTCTTTGCTTATTATCAGTTTAGTCATAGTTAGATTAGGTTAACTTAGTTTCTAGTTAGTTTAATAGAATTGGTTTAGTTTATTCGAGCTGGGTTGAGCTTATAAATTTCAATCAGTTAAGCTTATTTTTGTTGATCTTTGTTTAGTTAACTGTTAAGAATCCATTGCTTTCCCAGCTTATTTTCGAGTTATAAAAATTTTGTCTTTGAAAATGTTATTAGCTGTTGTTGTTTTATGGGTTTCCAAAAGAGAGAAAATCAAAGGAAAATGTTTGTAAAAAAAGTGGAGTAAGCAGGGTTCGTACCCCTGACCTCTTGATAACAAGCAGACACAACACTCATCCCATCTGTGCTATCTATTAGTATTGTTAAATCTTCCCTTTGTTTGGTATTTATATTATTGTTGATTGTGTGCTTATTATAAAATCAGTCAAAAGTTTGCTTATTTCTATCTGCTTATTAGGACTTTTTTTTCCCTCCTTATAATTTCCTTAAGTTAGCTATAGTGTTATTTAATTTCTAAAAAATTTCCAGATTTTTAAAATTAGTTTTAGTATTTTTTATAATTTAATTTAGTATAAATAGCTTTTAAATCATAATAATTGATTGAAAAAGCAAAAAAAAATAAATTTCTTTTTTTTTTTTAAATTTTATTTTAAGATTAGGAAAGTAGAAAATCATTTTCATGCCCGTAGGAATAGTGTAGATTTAAATTCACGTTTTATTTTTCGCACTCGCGTTTTATTTAAATATCTTTTACGTTTTTGAACTTAGCTTACATTTTAAGGTTCACTAGCTCCCAATTATTGTTCCCTTAGCATTTTTAATAGTTTCTAAGTTTTAATCTTCATTTCTTATTTAAATTCAAATTTTAGTTTCGTTTATTTAAATTTTCATACGTTATTTGCAATTTAGCGTAATTCATCAATTCCAAATAATCAAACCATTCTTTACAAGCATTTTAATCACGAATCTCATTCGATATTTCCCATTCACACCTCGTTGGGACACGACCCGGGTAATCACTTACCCGGTATCACATATATATATATATATATATATATATATATATATATATATATATATATATATATATATATTGTATTCACGAGTTTTCGCAAGTCTTCCTTTTCCTAAAGGTTGATTAGTGAATTCCACTCACGTCTACCTTGTATATTTTTGATACGCACGCAAAAACGCATTATCAAAATGGCGCCGCTGCCGGGGAGGTTGTGTCACGACAATATCGTTTTGATTTCAACGATTAGTGACTTGTAGAACTTTCGTCAAGAAGTTATCGTTTTCAAAAAAAAAAAAAAAAACACACATATATATATATATATATATATATATATATATATATATATATATATATATATATATATATATATATATATATATATATATATTCCTTTTCTTTTGTATATATATTTATCATATAAAAAAAATACCAAAAACATTTTCCGTTTTTCTTGTTAAATAAAAAATAAGCATAAAACACACCGCCGAGAACCAAGGCTGAACACCTACCAACTGGGGGTGTGAACATTAATAAGTTCCCAAACAAAAGATTAAAACTTGCCATTGTATCCTTGTGAATTGGTGTACCTTTTTCAAAGAAGCCATTTACATTGTGATTATTGGTTTAAGTTCACAATTGTCTTTTTGAGTTGGTCTCGTTTTAATTGATGTATTTTTTGAAAAACCCAAAAATATTTTTCCTTACCCTCCATCCGTTTGATTCTACCTTCTTATACCTCTCTCATGTATAATTCTTATGGCGTCTCTCGGCTACACGTGTTTTCACTGTAAAAGCCCGATTGAGAATGGCTATCGTTGTTTCCGGTGTATTTGTGAGAAGTGTGGAAACAATTGTAGTAACAAATTTTGTACTACGTGCAATTTGTTTATAAATCCAACTTCTCTCGATGATTCACCAGATTCTTCCAACTACCCATCACTGCCTGAGATACGTGCTATTAATGACAAACCATCAAGAATTGATCCTAACCTTTCAGGATTTATGGTTAAAGGTTTGTCAAGCAAACGTACAGAGCATAGAGCAGTGACTGAAAAGAACGACTTGACTAATCTTCACGTTTATCAAGAACAAAAACAAGAGACTATAACGGAAGTGGTGGAAATTTCTAGCTCTTAGAGCACACCACTTGTCCCACCTCTGACTTTTATTCCTTGTGTCGGTTGTGGTGAGCCGCTTTTCGGGTTGCCATGTCGTTGGTGTACATATAAACGATGTGGTAATGATATTCAAAATGAAAGTTATTTGTTTTGTGGTTCGAGTAATTCATTCGCTTACGATTTTAATCCGAGCTTTTGCAATGAGCCACAAAACAATTTCATTTCATATGAGCATAATCCGTATTATCAAAATTGCAATGCCGAATCGTTTCAAAATGCACCAACTTCACAACAATACGGTTGTGAGTATTGTGGAGGTCCGCATTTTAGCACCGAATGTCAAACTAGGAATCTTTTTTCTTGTGACAACAATTATCACGACCAACCTCCACAGTACCAAACTTTTGAAACACAACCTCAACCATTTCCTCAAGAACTTTTGCAAAATGTTTTAAATACTTTAAATGACCTTAAGGATTTGGTTAACAAACCTGCTCCGGAAGAACCTCATCCGAAGTCTTACAAAGAAATACTAGCTGAAGAAGCAGCTAGAGTAAGATTTCGAATGCATAAAACTATCATCTACGATGACGATAGTTATGATGAAGATACCCTTGATATTCGTCAAGGCTCATCAAATTCATCAGTTGAGGTTCCTTCCATGAAAGATCAGTCTGTTGTTATCACACCCGAAGTTCACACTCACTCTCTAAACATGGGGGATGAGCATCTTAGCACTGTTCCTGATAAGGAATCGGACGAATTCATAAAGTCTAGTGTTGAGAACCTTGTCCCAATCCCAAGAGAGTCACAGGGAACTTTTGATCATGTGTGTGATTTACCTTTCTCTCTTGAGTGTCCAGAAGATCAAATTGAGACTTTCTCCGAATGTAGCGAAAATTGTGCATCGTATGGAGACATCGAGTATGTTGAGGCATCAGTTCCACATTCTGATGCTGATCATCTTCTTGAGGAGTTCGTCGATGAACTCACTCACATCAATCCGCTTCCAACGGGAAGTGATGATGGTCTCGTTGATTTTGAAGCCGATCTTGGAGAAATTGAAAGTCTCCTATATCATGATCCGTCACTCACTTCTGATCCCAACAGTCCAATAGAGAATATTGATCACCTTGTTCCTGAAACATTTAATACGACTCTCACCAATCCTTTGTTTGAATTCGACTCTGAATTCACTTTAATTTCTGATAATCCAATCTTTGATACTCAGATTGAGGATTGTGATGAGTCTACTCTGGAACATGAGTTCACAGATTTACATCTTGTGATTGATTCTCTGAGCGAGGAGTTCTCCGGTGAACTCACTCATATCATATCTCCACCGGAGTATGATAACTTCCATTTTGATCGAGACACACCCGGGATATGTCTTGATCAAGCGAGCTTATATGATGATATTCATAATCTAGAAATTATGGATTTTCCCATGGGTGATGACGAGTTAATCATGATTTTCATCATGAGTTTCTTTCTTTTCTTCACCTGTCCCGTGACGTCCTCTCTTCTTCACTCCTTCGGGACTGAAAACACTATTTTTGACCCCGGCATTTCCATTTACCATTATCTTGAGCCGAGTACTTATCTCATCGGTGTGGAACTTTCGCGTGCTTCAAATGTTTGTCCAAACATCTTGAATGAAATTCCGATGGAGATTGCTTCTTCCACATCATGCTTCCCCAAGGACAAATGAATTCGGGGTCGAGTCAAGCTAGCGACTCGGTAAACAAAAACAGTAGCATGCTTATAGGGTTTTCACCCTAAGTGTGGGGGAGTACCCCTACTGTGGTTACCGATAAAGTGAAAAAACAAAAATGGTGTTTCCACATTTAGCTTGTAATGTTGCCCTTTTACGTTCAAAGAGTCGGCATAATAGCCGGGACTTTGAATATTGAGGACAATATTCATTCTAAGTGTGGGGGATATTTCGCTATTCTAGTGAATTTTATCACATTTTACTATCTTATACCCCCGTTTTTGGCAAAAATTTTAAATTTTTTTTCACTAAAAATCAAATTTTTTTGTGGTTATCAGTCCGCCATGTCTAAACGACAAAAGGATTGGCTAATCCAGGAGCAAACGGCTCTTGGTAAAGATATATCAAACCCGTTAATGGCTTGCAATTTGCCAAAAATTGTATGGTTCCTCAACTCCCCATATCCTCAAAAGCAAATGAGTTGGCTAGCCCGCAAGATTATGGCTTGTGGTAAAGGCAGTGGAAAAACCATAATTGGTAATCAACTCACCAAGATGTTGACTGTTCCATCAAGAGTTGGCTAGTCCAGGAGCAAACGGCTTCTGGTAAAGACTAATCAAATCCGTTGATAGCTGGTGGTTTGCTCAAAATCACATGGTTATCAAGTGGACCACGGTTCTTACTTGAACTGATACATTTGGCTACTCCAGAAGTGATGGCTTTTGGTAAAGAGTTTCAAATCCATTAAGTTTTTCTCAAAAGATTGCTAGGGACTAGCAATAGTTTAGTGTGGGGGATTGATGAGTGTGTAAATACTCATCATTTTTAGTCAAATCTGAACTGCAAAACGATTAAAAACACTCAAAAATGCACCAAAATACGAAGAAAATCCCAAAGATCGTATTTATATATTTCTGATGCAAAACGAGTGAAAACAAACGAAAAATGAACAAAATTTCCATAATTGGCAGTTTCAGTCCCCCAACTTTCAAAGTTTTACAAAACTAGTCCCTGGTCAGTCATTTCAAAGAAAAGTCAACCCTTACTCTTTAAAAGTCAAAATGAATCGCAAATGATCTTTGGGTAAAATTTTTTCAAAAGATTGCAAGTCAAACCTTTGAAATTTCACAATTGGCATGTTTGGTCCCTGTACTTTGGCAAATTGACAATTTTGGTCCCTGGTGTTTCAAACATGGAAAAATTGTATTTTTGGTCCTTTGGTTTACCTAACTTGACAGGATTGACCCTTGGATAAAGTTGGTGAAATTGGCAGAAGTGGTCCTCAAAGTTTCAGAAAGTTGCAACAATGGTCCTTATGGTTTCATAGTTACACATTCAAACGGACTCTTATTATTACTACACTAGCCCACCACCATTACTCCTAATCCTTGGCCCAATCCAAATACCCACCCAAGGCCCAAAGCTAAACCCTAATGCGTTTTTGTAAAAACGTATATCTGCCCTTTCTTCCCCACTCTAGGTCTGACAAAGAATAAAAAATAACACCATTTTCCCCCGTGACCTGCTTCCAGCCAAATACAACTATCACCATCCACCCATCACCATCCCCTTTGTCCTCCACAGCATCTCCCAATCCCACTAACTCCATTAAAACCCATACCTACCTCTGCCACCTCACCCATCCACAACCTCAATTTACATCAATGGCCAAGAGTGGAGATTGGGAAGCAAGTTTGATCCTACGGCTGAGATTGAGTGAAAGAAACACAAGTGTAGACATAAGCTCAATTCACTCACTGAAGAAACACAAGGCAGAAGATGACAAAGAGATGAGGAACCCTAGTTTTATCTTTTAGTATAAATAATAGCTTTGTAAGCCTCAAAAGGCAGTTAGGTAGTAAGCTAGTGATTATAAAATTAGGTTTTAGTAGTTACTTAATTAGGTTTAGTAGCAGTAAAATTAGTTTTAAAAATTTATCTTTCAGTTTCAATGTATTTCAGATTGCTCATCTTTTTATAAAAGTTTCAGTTTTAATTTCAAAGCAAGTTTCCTTTCTTCATTTACTACTATTTGTTTTTATTGTTGATTTACATGCTTATTTCTTGTCTTAGCTGGTTTCATTTGGCTAGTGGTAGCTTAGTATAGGGTAGTGTAGTTTAATCTCGTGGTTGAATATGTCATTTTTTCTCTTAAGTTCTAGTTTTAAAGAGAGGAATATCATCCTTGTTTAGTCGAAAAAATCAAACAGTCACCCCATTAACTAGTGTTTGGAACAATCTGTCATACTAGGTTTGGGTTAATTTAAGCTCTTAAGTGAATTTGTTCCAACCTTATTTCAGTATTATAATCAGTTTTTGAGTCTAACTTAGTAGTTTATTCAAGTTTCTTAGGATTCCTAATCACTTTCAAAACTTAAGAGTCTTAATTTTTTTTATTGCAACCCATTTACAAACGTGTAGGTTTAGGAGCGTTTAGTTGTTAATTTTGAGTTCTTTTAATCCAAATAGAGTAGTATTAGTAATGCAATGTCTGGTCTTTGACTTTCGTGAGTCACAAATCACCACTTCGACCCACTTTCACCCATTTTGTACCCATTGTCTCTACAACCATCTGTCTTGCCTGGCTCATTTTGATCTTCAAATTAGTTAAGTTAGAGTTGGAAGTAGTTGATAAGATTGCTAGAATAGGTTGTTGGTAGTGCTTATTTTATAGGTTTATGCTTATCTTAGTTATTAGAACTTATTTGTAGCTTATTTTTGGCCTGCAATTAGCCCCCTTAGGACTGCATAAACCTGCTATTTGGCTGTCCCAACTTCCCCATTTCATTTTCAATTTTAGTTAATCCCAAGTTAGAATTAGTTCTTAAAAGTGTTTGTAAAAGTCGTTAGTAGTATAAACTTAGTAGTTTTAAGCTTATTTTGCATTGCCCGACTTATTTGATAGTTGTCTTTTGGGCTGCAAATAGGCCTTTCAGCCACTAAACCTACAGTTTCTCATTTGTCCAAATCAGCATTCCTTTTTGAATTTCCACTTGTTCATCTAGTGCCCTCATAATCTGAATCCTAGCATGAATGAAATTTTTGTTGCTTCTATAGTTAATGCAAAATTTTTGGAATTTTTAGTTTCAGCTTCTTCCTAGCTTTTGATGCCTACGAATTCACCCCATTTGAGCCTGTTCATGTATGTTGGGCTGTTTGAGCTTAATTCCATATTGTTAGCTTATTTATTGTTTTCTTTGCTTATTATTAGTTTAGTCATAGTTAGATTAGGTTAACTTAGTTTCTAGTTAGTTTAATAGAATTGGCTTAGCTTATTCGAGCTGGGTTGAGCTTATAAATTTCAATCAGTTAAGCTTATTTTTGTTGATCTTTGTTTAGTTAACTGTTAAGAATCCATTGCTTTCCCAGCTTATTTTCGAGTTATAAAAATTTTTGTCTTTGAAAATGTTATTAGCTGTTGTTGTTTTATGGGTTTCCAAAAGAAAGAAAATCAAAGGAAAATGTTTATAAAAAAAGTGGAGTAAGCAGGGTTCGTACCCCTGACCTCTTGATAACAAGCAAACACAACACTCATCCCATCTGTGCTATCTATTAGTATTGTTAAATCTTCCCTTTGTTTGGTATTTATATTATTGTTGATTGTGTGCTTATTATAAAATCAGTCAAAAGTTTGCTTATTTCTATCTGCTTATTAGGACTTTTTTTTCCCTCCTTATAATTTCCTTAAGTTAGCTATAGCATTATTTAATTTCTAAAAAATTTCCAGATTTTTAAAATTAGTTTTAGTATTTTTTTTATAATTTAATTTAGTATAAATAGCTTTTAAATCATAATAATTAATTGAAAAAGCAAAAAAATAAATTTCTTTTTTTTTCAAAAATTTTATTTTAACATTAGGAAAGTAGAAAATCATTTTCATGCCCGTAGGAATAATGTAGATTTAAATTCACGTTTTATTTTTCGCACTCGCGTTTTATTTAAATATCTTTTACGTTTTTGAACTTAGCTTACGTTTTAAGGTTCACTAGCTCCCGATTATTGTTCCCTTAGCATTTTTAGTAGTTTCTAAGTTTTAATCTTCATTTCTTGTTTAAATTCAAATTTTAGTTTCGTTAATTTAAATTTTCGTACGTTATTTGCAATTTAGCGTAATTCATCAATTCCAAATAATCAAACCAATCTTTACAAGCATTTTAATCACGAATCTCATTCAATATTGCCCATTCACACCTCGTTTGGACACGACCCGGGTAATCACTTACCCGGTATCACATATATATTTTGTATTCACGAGTTTTCGCAAGTCTTCCTTTTCCTAAAGGTTGATTAGTGAATTCCACTCACGTCTACCTTGTATATTTTTTATACGCACGCAAAAACGCATTATCAATAACTATCTTGATTCTGAGGGGGATATTCTTTTCCTTGAAAGCTTATTGAATGATGATCCATCACTCAATTCCTATCTCAATACTGGGCTTAGTGATTCAAACACTGATGAAAATTCTTATGGAGACATCAGTGATGTCGATGATGTAACACCCCCAATTCATGGTTGCAGCGGAATTCAAACTGGGTGTTATTCAACGGTACAATAGTCACAATAATAGAAAACGAACTCCAATTGAGTCGTTTTAAAAGATTTATCATTCAAATTGTATAAATATCAGAGATTACAAAATGAGGTCCCAAATGGTTCCATGTTTACAATTTACATTAAATGAGTTTTTGAATGATAATAAAATATATAGCCCTCTTGAGTATCCGTGCCCTTCCGTGCCATCCTTGATCGTCATGAACCTGAAATACATGCTTGAGAGGTCAACACAAAGGTTGAGTGATATTCATAGAGTTTGTTTAATGTTTGAACACAATATGTTGGTAGTGTGAGCTATAGACTCACACCAATGTTTGGAAAACAAAGATGGGCCACGTTGTTATACGCCCGGAACAGTTATTATCAAATACTAAGCTTATGACACCAAAACGTTAACGGGTACCAATATCGATCGGCGGAGTTATCCCGGTAGGTACTTTGCCGTCATACCTAATGTCTCAAATATTAATGCATTTGTTTGAACTTAGTCAATACAAATGGGATTCGTCAATCCCAATAGGCCTATTCACAATATTCGCGCTCACTATTTCTAGTGATTAAATGGTTCATAATAAGGGATCTCGGTTTAGCAAGGCTGGTACTTAGTCATAATAAAACAATCAGGCAAGCATACAATTTAAAAACATTGTGCTCGGTTAAAAATAGCATGTATTCCCCCCAAGGGTTTGTAAAACATTGAAGTAATGTAAAGTGGGGCTATGAACTCACCTTGGGATGTAGTGACGTAATGAACACAACTGTGCCAAGGAGTATGGCAGAATAGTAACATAAGTGATGTCAATAATTAAAGCGCAACGATACAGAATCGGCATAACCTAATGAATATAAGCTTGTCTCAAAACATAATACGCAGAAAGTAATCGATACGTATGAGTTTCAAAAGGTAGAGTGTTCTAGTTTTCGTGGAATATTTGTATCAATGTTTGTAAAAAGTTTAGTATCCCATTCGTGTGGTGGTATAAAGTCATAGACTCACACAAAACGCACGCCAAAGCACAAATCATATAGCATAAGTATGAAAGGTAATAAGCACGTATAAAAGAATAAACCGGTAATAAGTGATTTGTTATTAAGTCGTAAGTCCATTAAGAGTGCAATACATTAATCCTAAACCCTTGTAAGATTATATATGTATTTGACATGGTACATGAGGTTTGTAACTTGAAGATTTGCTAAAACAAGCCCTATGTATGAGTTAGAAACCTGAAATTCTGAAACAGTCCCAAAGATTGGAAAGTCTGCACAACTCAATGAGTTATGGGCCTTAGGTAATTAGATATGGTGATAGAGCTATGTCTTGTGGTCGTTTCACCGGGTGGCGCACCTCATAACTCATCCAGATGAGTAAATGAGAGCCAAAATGGCGAAATGTGTCAAAATCTGCACACCAGATTTCAATCAGAAAAAGCTCATGGTTCTGGTCATTTCTGGAGCTCAACCCAGTTTTATGAAATGTAGGTAAGACATAAACTTAAATGTAGCCGCAAACGGCGCATCAACCGGAGTTGTAGAACTCTAGATATCGCCGAAAAGGCGGGACTGCAGTGAGCTGTTCCAAACAGCTCATGTATGCAGTAAATAGACAAACAAAACGCACCCTATTATGCAGAAAATCAGTAGCAAACGTGCCCTATTTGGGGCTGTTTTGGCAGTTAACAGACACCCCTGGTTGGGCCGTTTTAGCAGCCAACAAACGCACCCTAGTTAGGCTGCGTTTCAGCAAACAAACACACCATTGCTGGGGCTGCGTAGCAGCAAGCAAATGCCCCTGTTTGGTATCCAAGCGCACCCTTTGGGTGGCTGTGACAGCAGACAAACGAACACCCTTGTAAGCTATGGTGTGGGTCAAAACAACAAACCAAGCGCACCCTTTGGGTGTTGTGGTGTGGACTGAAATAAACCAAACGGACACCCTTTTTTTTGTTGAGTCGCTGCTGTGGTGGGTCGTAAGCAAAACAACACCCCTGTGTTAGTTTCCAGTCGAGAAGCAGAATCAAACAAATACCCTTGTGGGTTGGGTTCACCGAGCACAAATAAACACAACCCTCTTGGGTTGGTTTGAACCGTGCACAAACAAGCATCAAGCGCCCCTAGTCGGGATGTCTGACGCAAAAACAAACACATCCTCTGAGTATTTCCTTTCCAGCCGAAACACAACAAACACACCCTTCGGCTATGGCTGAAACTAACAAGTCAAAACCAAACCTACACCCTCTTGGGGTGTGCTGTTAGCGGCCAGGAACCAAACCAAACCAAGCTCAACCTTGGACTTCTTGATTTAACAAAAGCAAACACCCCTTTTGGGTGAGATGTGACAGCAAGGCAAGCACACCCTTCGGGGTGGTATTTACCAGAACCAAACATAAAATAAAAACCAATGAAGCCAAGATAAGCTGGAATATTGACTAGAAACAAATCCATACAATACCAAACCGTGACCCTTACTGGTCTTGACCCGTACCCACACGGGTCTGACATGACTCATTCCAAACTACACAAACCCACGAATTTTGTTGATTCACCACACGATTTATTGTTAAAAACATGTTTTATTCTAGTTTATTTCCACGAAAAACTTGTAACGTTTTGATTCAATATTCGGATACAAGAATAAAAATGAAAAAGAGATGAAACAAGGTTGTGTTAATACCCAAAACGAGAGTGGAAGAGGTGGTGGCGGCGGTGGTTATCTCGAACCAAAATACACCCAAAACCAAGCCAACCTTTTGCAGATTTTTGTAAACCCGAGACCAAATAAACACCCACGCCCTTGTGGCGTTGATGTTGGTGATGGCGGTGGAGGATGAGGCGGCGTAGCAGCTTGGGAGAGAGGGAGGGAGGAGATAATACCTTTTCTTTGATAAGAGAGAGTGAGATGAGGAAGAGATAGATAAGATCTGATTTTTTATCTATTAGTACTAAACAAAAGGCGGTGGTTAAGTAGGATAGGAATGGAAAGGTGGGCTTGTATTATTATTATACCGTGTATTTCGTGTCCCGTTAAGTTAAAATGTAACGCGATACCTCCGTTTGGTAATTGCGGGAAATATATTTCTTGAATCGTTATAATAATAATAATATAAAAAAAATGAAATTATTGACTCCGATTAACAATTATCGAATTTAAACAATTACTAATGCGATGTCAGTACGCGTGCGGTGTCGTTTTTCAAGAAAAGCAATATAACCTCTTGTTAAATTGACAACGGTGAATATAATTGTTCAGAAAGTAATAATTCGAATCAGAATGAATTATTCAACTTGGGAAGTTACCGGTTAACTACCGATTACAGTATTTGCTTTTACGTTAAGGTAAAAGTGAAATAGTCAAAAGTCAAAGTCAAAGGGCAAAATAGTCATTTTGCCTTATGAAAATTTACGGGTTGCTACAGATGAAATACCTTCTGAGCCCATCATTGATCACATTATCATGACTCCTCCGGAGTATGATAACCCGGGGGAGATACACTCAATCATGAGAATTTGCAAATTCCCACCCACCCTCCCGGGATGTTTTTGAGCTTAACCCTTGAAATCCAAACTCAGGCTAATGAGCCTGTTCTCGAGGTGCCTTCCTCTCTTCTTCACTCCTTCGGGAATGAAGATATCATCTTTGATCCCGGCATTTTCATGTATCATTATCTTGAGCCGGATACTTATCTCATCGGTGTGGAACTTTCACGTGCTTCAAATCTTTGTCCAAACATCTTGAATGAAAGTCCGATTGAGATTGTTTTTCCACATCATGATTCCCCAAGGACAAATGAATTCGGGGTCGAGTCAAGCTAGCGACTCGGTAAACAAAAACAGTAGCATACTTATAGGGTTTTCACCCTAAGTGTGGGGGAATTACCCCACTGTGGTTAAAATGAAATGAAAAACAAAATGGTGTTTTCCACGCTTAGCTTGTAATGTTGCCCTTTTACGTTCAAAATGTCGGCATAATAGCCGGGACTTTGAATATTGAGGACAATATCCATTCTAAGTGTGGGGGGGTATTTCACTATTCTAGCGAATTTTATCACATTTTACTATCTAATACCCCGTTTTTGGCCAAAATTTCAAAATTTTTTCAAAAATGTTTCACTGGTGCTTCAAAATTTTTGTGGTAATCAGTCCGCCATGTCTAACCGACAAAGGGATTGGCTAATCCAGGAGCAAACGGCTCTTGGTAAAGATATATCAAATCCGTTTATGGCTTGCAATTTGCCCAAAATTGTATGGTACCTCAACTCGCCATATCCTAAAACGCGAATGAGTTGGCTAGCCCGCAAGATTATGGCTTGTGGTAAAGGCAGTGGAAAATCCATAATTGGTAATCAGCTCACCAAGATGTTGACTAGGTCCATCAAGAGTTGGCTAGTCCAGGAGCAAACGGCTCTTGGTAAAGACTAATCAAATCCGTTGACAGCTGGTGGTTTGCTCAAAATCACATGGTTATCAGGTGTACCACAGTTCTTACATCTGGCTACTCCAGAAGTGATGGCTTTTGGTAAAGAGTTTAAAATCCATCAAGTTTTCAAAACAGTTATTGCTAGGGACTAGCAATATTTTAGTGTGGGGGATTGATGAGTGCTCAAACACTCATCATTTTTGGTCAAATCTGAACTGCAAAACATACAAAAACACTCAGAAATGCATCAAAATACTAAAAATATTTCAAAATTGTGTTTTATATGTTTTAGATGCAAAAAGAGTAAAAACAAATAAAAAACGGTCAAAGTTTACAAAATTGGCATTTTCAGTCCTCCAACTTTCAAAATTTGTCAAAACTAGTCCCTGGATATTCAAAATATGGAAAATTATCACCAAAGGTCCTTTTAAAATCATAAGTTGTCATATTTAGTCCTTTGGTGAAAATTCTCAAAAGTTTTGCAAATTACAAGTTTAGTCCCTGTACTTTTAGATTTTGGCAGTTTTGGCCCCTGGGAGTGCAATTTTGGAGAAAAAGCCAAATACGGTCCTTGGGAATTCACATTTGTCACTTTTAATCCCGATGAAAATTTTGAGGAAATTACATGTTTGGTCCCTAGACTTTTGAAAAATGACAATTTTGGTCCCTGTGAATTTCAAAATAAAAAAATATCACTTTTTGTCCTTGGACTATTGAAACTTGGCATGAATCACCCTTACTTGTACTTTGGAAAAATGACGAAATCAGCCCCTATTTTCAGATTGTTACAAAATTGGTCCTTGTGAAATCATAAAAACCAAATTGGACCCTTTTGTTAATACAAACCAAATCCACCCAATACCAAAACCCCTGATCCATGTATACCCCAAGCCCAATCCACCACCGGCCCAACCCCACTCCCACATATTATCCTGGTCGTTTGACCAGGTCAAACACCACCATCCCTAACCTCCCTTTTCCCTCCATTAACACCCCTAATCCTAGGAACTTGGTCTCCCCCCTCCTCCCAATTCCTCACCAACTCCATCCCCTCCATTAATAATCTCACCCACCTCCTTTATTACACTCACCTGCCAAACCAACCCCCACTCAATGTATCTTCCCGCCAAAACAAGACAGAGGGTCAGGATCAAATTATAGCCATCCTACGGCTCACAAAGTGGTGGGAAAGAAAGAGAAGAGTTCCAGGAGCTATAAAAGCCAAGAAAAATGGAGAAAAAGTAGTAGTGAAGTAGTAGAGCAGTTTGTAGTATAGATTAAATGTCAATTTAGTTTAAAATTAGGTTTTCAGTTGCAATTTTTAGTTAAAAAGACTTGTAATCTACTCTTTTATTGTATTGTAATCTTTATGATAATTTGATTTCAGGTTCTCTTTATAAAATTAACTTTTTATTATTTTCAAGTAAAAATTCCAATTTACTTCAAAGTGTTAGAAATTGTTGCCTACTGTTTGTTCAAGCTCAGTTTGACTTATGTACAAGCTTTCTAAAGTTTTTCAAGCATCAGTGATAATTTAACCTAAGAATTACAAAAATACCAAAAATTCAAGTAAAATGCTTCAAAAATGAAAAATCGGTGAGAACAAGGAAGAAGCAAAGAAGCAAGGTTGATTTTGTATTCTCAGGGGTTTAGTAGCCTTAAAGAAGGCATTAGGTTGTGAGTTGAGGTTTTGGTTCATGTTCTGTGTTTGGAACCACTTGTAAGCCATTCTCTCAATTTTGGTTATCTACTGTAGCATGTTCTCATTTGCTTGTTTAATATCTTATCTATGCTTATTCTGTTTGTTCAAGGCTAATTGAGTACCTTTTGATAGCTTGTATGTTTTTGAGCTCTTAAGTGCATGTTAACTGTCTCAAATTAGTTTAGGTTGCTTCTGCTTGTCCTTGTTGTGTTACCAATGTTACTCTTGCATATTTAGCTTCTATTTTGTCTTAGTAATCTGTTTCAAGCTTAAAAATTGGATGTTGTAGTTTTAACTTTGCAAGTTGTAGTTCAATACTAGTTTAAAGGGGTGTTTGGATATAGCTTGATTGCTATATTCTTGTTATTGTTTTAGTGTTGTTTTGGTATAGACATACTGTATTAAGCTTAGTTAGGGTCTAGGAATCATGAAAATGGCACCTTAAACATGTAAAAGTCAAAATCTCAATGTGAAACCCATAACAGTCCACTGAGTGGGTCTGTTGGTACCCATTCTCGCCATTTGGGTTTAAAACTTGTGCATTAATCTTAATTTGGTCTTACAATAACATATTACAACTTATTTGGCTTGTTAGAATCATCAAAAGTTCATGTTAGTCAACTCATCAAGTTTTTCTTCAAAAGTCAAAAGTTTACATTTCAGATTTTTACAAAAGTTCAAAGAATTAATTTGAATTTTGTGTTTGCTTTCATGGCTTGAAATTTGTTTCCATATGTAGTCTACCAGCTCATATTTTGTTTCCTAGTCTTTCTATATTTTTGTGATTTTTCTGTTGGGCCCCACTTAGCTCCAAAGTTACTTGCATGGGGAGGTCATCCCCTGCACCAGCAGCACCATCCCAACACCACCACTTTGGTGGTGGCTGCAGCCCACCTCAGTGGTCCCACAGGCCATAACTTGGTTCCTCCCAACCCCCCTCCTAGTAGGGTGCATGATTTAACCTTTTGATTGACCTGAGAACCACTAGGACCCACCTGAATCAGTCCTTCCATCTTGTCCCATTTTCAGCTTTCAAACAATAAGCCAAGTGCTTATTTTAGCTTATTTGCTTATCCTGTGGACCCCAGTGGCTTTTTATTGCTTAAACATGTTCACTTAACCCATTGTAATCAGAATTAACCTTTGTGGGTCCCACTCAAGCTCATTTGAGCTCAATCTCCTTTTTGGTCAACTAAAGTCAACTGTGGAGCTAATAAGCTTCCACAGTGCTTATTTTTAAGCTACAAAAAAGTTGTTTTCATAAAATTTAGTTGTTTTTAGTTATAAAATAGTTTTGTAAAGGAAAAATCCAGAAAAGTCAATATAATTTTAAGTGATAGTTTCTATTTAATGTAATTTAAATTTTAATTTTCATTTTTAAATTTTTGTTAAGCACTTAGCTTTTTTATATTTTTCTTAAAATCCTTTTATATTAAAGTAAGTTTAGTAAATTTCTCAGATTTTTATTTTATCATTTAGTATTAATTAGAATTTATATTAGTTTTATTAGTAATTAATTAATAATTAAGTTTTAGATAGCATAATTAGTTTTTATTAAGTAAGACCTAGTTGTTATATTTTTCCTAGCTTTTATATAATATAATATAATTTTAGGAATTTTTCTAGAATTTTTACTTTTCATTTTCTATTTTTCATAATTTAAATAGTTTAATTAGGTAATTAATGTTTAATTAGTAATTAATTAATAGAAAAACCATAAAAAGACAAAAATATTTCTTTTTAATTTTTATACTTTCTTCAAGTTCAATTAGAGGTTTAGAAAATATTTTTATAAGTTTTTAGTTTATTTTGTAACCTTTATCATTTTTAGTTTATTTTAAATTAGATTTAAAATAGTTTTAATTAATTAAATAGTATTTAAATATTAAAATAATCATTTTAATAATTTCATTTTCATTTTAAATTTTCTTTTTATTTTAAGTTTGTAAAAGTGTCATTTTCAACCCCTGTGGGTTTTCAGATTTCACTTTTCACTTTTTATTTCGTACGTTCGCGTTATTTAAAACGTAAACGTACGCGTTTTTAGATATTGAACGTTTTTAAGTATTTAGCTTTCACGTAACCGTTCATATAGCTTATTTAAGCTATTTCATTGTACAAATCAGTAGTGTAATCACTCACAAACCTTTTTCCCGTCCAGATTCACCCGATCACAAACCCGTTTGTTAACCATCACACCTCGTCGGAACATAACGGCCCGGAGAAACACTATATTCCGTGGAGCATTGACTCTAAGCTGTTTGACCTTGTTGACCATTTACCTGGTCAGTTTAGGTTGACCGTTTGGAACCAATCAGTCTCACGTACACATTGCTATGCTGACTCCGATAAGATCGCAACCATCATGGGGAGAGATATGTGTACATCAGGGACGCACAACAGGTTCACATGATCGATCTTAAACACTTATTTCGGAGTTGATATCCGCAGAGATGGTCAGTGCTTCAACCTGTTACTTTGGTGTCATCGGTTCTTCTTGTGTTGGATAAATGCATACAATATGGATTGAGTTGGTATGTGTAAGATAACTGGAAAGCATTTAGTGAAATGAAGATGTTGATATCCTATTTCCCTGAATAGACAACTGCTCCAAAACTGCAAAGTAATGTGTACATTAGGGACGTACAACAGGGTCATGTGATCGGGCTTCATCATACATTCCGGGATTGATAACCGCAGAGATGATCCATGGTTCACCTTGTTACTTCGGTGCTATCATTTTCTTTGGGTCTTTGAGTGTCATACAATGAGACTTTTTGCATCACTTCCACTACTTGGGGAAGTGGTCTCATGAAGATGATTGTCGGTTTTTGGGGAAGCTACCAAAGCTTCACATTGAGGAGGCTCAAACTCAGCGATTTGGTGGTGTCTAGCGATTAACTAAGTTGTGAGATTCTAGTGATTTGTTAACTACTTGTGTTTGGTGAATTTTTGTGACTTAAGTCGTTTCGATTAGTCTGATTGCAATTTGACGTTGTGAGTTAATATTTACGACTTGACTTATTACGATCGGATCTATTGGAACTTGACTTGTCGCGACTTGACACTTAATGCAAATGAAGTTCACTTATCCAAGATCTCTCTCCAAGTCTAACTCGCATATTACATCTTTCGGTTTCTTTTGTTGACTTCAGTGAAATCCCGAGAGAGAATCGATCTCTCGGTTTAAGTCACAAGAGTTGTAAAATCCCGTTTAAGATTATATCATGACAACTACCGCTTCAGACGATTATTCAGGAGCCTCGAAAGCTTTGGTGGTGAAAGTTTAAGAGCTGTTGACTACAGACTTCTACAACGAGCTGAATGATACTCTCATTTCGGTACTCATGTCAACATCCTCTTAAACTAATTAGTATCCTTGTATATAGATTATAAAACCAAAAGGAAAATACAAAAACTTTCAAAAACGACAAAAAGAATCTTCTTTCCTCGTGTGCAAACTTTCTATCCTCAAAACTATGTTCCTCCATTAAAACAAGGTTTACTTTGCATTGTCAAAATGGAACATGTTTTGAGGAGGAAAACATTTTCACAATATCATGAAGTTTGCACACCTTATCATAATTCTACAAGAAAAAATTGTTTCTTCATCATTCGAATTAATAATGCTCTCAAAAAGTATCACACATAGTTGAAAACCTCAACGATTCAGACTAACAAGTTTCTTTTTATCCTCGATTATTGTGAGATTCTAATTTCTTCATGGTTGTTGACTAATCATTCCATAAAATGTTTCAAATGATAACACCAATCAAAAAGGCATAAGACACTAGGGTTTATGTAACTATCGATTGAAGCATTTCCCTTTGATGTGTTTTAGTCTAATTAATTAGTTCATATAGCCTTAGAGAACACTAAAGAATTCTTGATTGGGTGTTTGCTCGATTAGAAACATCATAGGTTTGAATTCAAGTGACTTAGGGTCTAAGAGATCAATGTCTTTGCTGCTACTACTAGGTGTTCGCTTGTACAATATTCATGCATCATGATACTAGCATGCATGTAAAGTCTCAAAACATGTCCCAAAACCATGATAATTATCGGAAAATCTCGAGTGTAAGAATGAATTTATCTGTGATCTTGTGTGTTAATTAGAGAATTCTGTGCACTTAGGAAGATTTAGAATGAGTTTGTGATTCTCCTGTATGCTTGTTTGTGCCTGATGCATTTTCTGTGAGCAAGTACATGTCATCGTATTTGAAGTCAAGATATGTTTCGTCAAAAGTTCAACTATTGCCAAAATGTTTAGTATGAAACATGTTTTGAGGAGGAGAAAAATGTTCAACCGTATTGTTCATGTAGTTACATACTTTAGTTTGATTTCTGATGCACCAATCTCTCATGAGCGTTCTGCAATATGTAAAATCAAGTAAATATTTTTCATGAAAGGAATGAGAGAGGTCAAAGGGGCTAAATGTGTCAAAAGGCCAAACGTGATACAAGATTCAAATGTTGACAAACAAGTTTTTCAAATTTTCAAAGCAAAGTCGTTCACATTCTTTCAAATTTTCAAAATCTGTAATGCTTTTGATGCATTATAAGAATGATCTTGCTTTCGCAATCTCTCACAAAATCAAATCTTCCGAAATGAACCCATGTGGTTCAACTTTAGAGGGAAATCTTTTTCTTCCGATTTTAATACTCCGAGAGAAACACCGGGTTTCTCAATCAATTTTTCAACGGAAAAAGAGTTTTAAATCTTCACGGATTCCACGAGTGTCACGTCAAAATGAAACACCGGTTTTCTATCCTTGTTGGAATTCAATGATTGTAAAGTGCCTCGCTAAACCATTCTTTAAAACCAAGCGTGCACTAAACCACTTTGTACATATTTTTTATTTTCCATAATTGTAAATAGAAAAATTATATAATCTACAAAAAACCATTAAAAATCTTAAAAATCCAAAAATATTCCTCTCACGACATGTCTCTTGTGTAATCAATATTATGTACGTTTCTAGAAATGTCATTCAATAATGACACGGAATCATACATATGCTTGAGCAAGAGTTTTTCGGTTTTAAATAAAAAAAAATTCTAAAACATGTCGTTTCTCAAAACCTTCTTAAAACGATGGCTTAAGTCATTTCAGACTGTAACCCGGACTTCAAAAATATGGCTTGCTATTACTTCAGATAGCAACCCGTTTTTCAAAATGGGGAAAACACATCGCCAAAAAGACGGTTGTTCCTTTTACCGGGTGAAGTTCACCTGGGCATGGATTACTTTATATCCATGTTTCCTCAATCTAATGTACGCTTCAGTGCATTATTTCTTGATGAAGAAGAGAAATCTTCTTTTTATCGCCAAATACTTTCCCTTCTATGATTTTTCCAGAAAGTATTTGTGCAAAACTTGGTGGTACCATGAGATTTTGATTGAAAATCAAATTGAATCTAAATTTTGATAAATTTTTTCACTCAATCAATGACTTCAATATTTTATAAAAAAATTTCAGTTTTAACATCCGTCATTGATTGAAGGGGAGAGTGATTTCTCAAAATTTTATGTATCGTCAAAACTCTCCACACTTTGTACAAAAACCTTACAACAATACATTTTGTGATGGTTATGTGTCAGAATGTGAAAATTTCAAAGAGTTTTAGTTAAAACTTCAAATCGTTTGTAAACTCATCAAATCTGACACATAACAACCTCCCTCACAGATTGAGGGGGAGCATGAAAAAGGTTTCTTTTATCAGAAAATATTAAAACTTACCGCATTTCTCTCCCAAACGTTTTCTAACTTATTTAAATCAATTGAGATCCAAAATCTCAAAAGATTTGAAATTTTTGATTGGGGGAGAGAATGTGATTTAAATATGAAATCTGATAATCAAAAGTGATCTTTTGGACTCAATAAATTGGCTTCCACATATGTGCTAAACACTTTCGAATATCGATGTACATATTGAGGGGGAGCAAAAGGCGTTTGTGGAAGTAATACCAAAGACCGACCATTTATCTTTATGCATGGAGTTATAAGGATGGTTAAGGTTAGGTATGAGTTCCCATGATCCACCAGAACCGGAAGGATCTTCCCAGGGACAATCCTCTAGATAGATTAGAAGTCCTTAGGAATGATTGGAAAAAAGGAATAAAGTGAGAAAGGGAAGAGTGCGGACTGAGATAGAGCTAGGACTGGAACAAACCCAACAAGGTTCTAGTGGTGAAGTCTCGGTAAGCACTGAAGGGGTTGAAGAATGAAAAAGAAATGAAATGTGAAAAGGGTGAAAAGAAATAGCCCTCCATAAATTCAACCTTATGGCAGAAACCGGGTTCAATTCATAAGCTACTGGCGGTTACTAAGGTAACACCAGTATTGAAGATAAGACGTCATGAACCCAGTGACGCACTGCACTAAACTTCCCAACCACTCAAGTTCTCTTAAAAGAGCTTGTTTCATTCTCACGGGGAACCCTGTGCAACGTATCGACCGCTCATTGCGAGCCATGTTGGTACCTAAACAGGAGACGCCTCCCCAGTCTCCAGGAGCTGATCAAAACGCACTATTGAGTCTAGAGCCATGGGATCATCCATAAATCTCAATAGGACACACTTCCAAATATGCTTATTGTTTCACACAATGTAGAAAGTAAGATAAAATATTTAGAGTTCTACGCATTATCCTTGTGGTATTGCCAGAACATCCGAGTGATATGTAAATATTCACGATGAAGATGGAAATCCTTCTAGAGTGAACATCTTTCAAGCTCTTGGTAGGTGACATGTGAGATCCATCTTGGATCAATGATCAAGTGACAACTAGAAAGCAACAATGGTGCGATTCAACATTTAATCAAACTTGTTCGAGGATATGGATTGACGGATACTTTTGCAAAAGTTCACAAACTAATTTTCGAGCACATTGATTGTGTATATCTTTCAAAACAAAAGTATTTTTGATGGAAATATGATTCAAAGCTTAAAACTCTCGTCGTGTCTCAAAATGTTTATCATATGACACACGAGTGATTTCTATAAATCAATTTCTCATCAATCCGTGAATATTTATTCACCGATTCACTCTATCGTGCTGTCTGCTTTGAGACGTTCCGGTATGAGAACATGCTAAGTATGAAGATTCCGAAGTGGATTCTTTGGAAAATTCATTACTACAAGCTAGAAATTCCTGTCAAGGAGAGTCTTCTTAAAAGAGACTCTACCTGATCACAGGTCGGTTTTCACAAAACCGGAGGGTAGTCTGTCCTCGCAGAATGAATGACAAAGCCATATTCGTTCTCTATCTTTATTGCTAACTGTTTTATTTCAGGGACACATATAAAGATGGCGTTGATGGCTCCTTTTTCCAGCTGAATCGGGTCAATCCATACCTCATGCTCACACATCCTCCTCACTATCAATGATGAAGAGAGACTTACTACAACGAATGTTGAGAGACTACCAACAACGTTTCCGCAACTCTGATGAAAAGTATCCTGATCCACAACTCTGATGTAAAGTCTCCTGATCCAGAAGGATGTGAGCATGATGGTCCCAATGTCACTACATCACATGAAGGCAATACGACTATGGATGAGCTTGGAGATTTACTGTGGCTGATGATCTCAAAGAAAGCTCAAAGATTACTCACCTCAAAGGAACTCAAATCACAAGATCATTGCTTGTTGTACAAAGTGAGGCTAAAGTGAAGAATCAGAACCTACGAGCTACAAGATCAAAGAATGCTTGAAGAACAAAGAGCTTAATTTCCAAAGGTGACCTCGCTTAGGGGGAGATTGTTAGGAATACAAATATTCCTATAAAAGACTCGGTCACCTAAATATTGTAATAGCATTAAGTTAGCTCGTAGTTAGTTTATTTATTAGTTAGTATTAGTTTAAGTAACACCGTGGAAGAAGGACGGGTCTTTACCCACTGTATGCCTGATCCACAGCCCGGGTGTGGGCGTTTTATCTTTTTTGTAGGAAACTATAAATACCCCTCTCCACATGTGGAGAGGGTTGGTGCTTTCCATTTTCACTAATCTAGTATTACATTTTTCTCTCATCTCTTTCTCTCTCTAGGAACACCCAACTCACTTTCTCTCACTAGTTTTCTTTCTTGAATCTAACAATACTCACAAGAACCATACATGCTTTGATTATTAGTATCCTACACAAGACTTCCACTTTACATGAGAAACCAAACACTCCTAGAACTTGCCTTAGGTGGATACCGACGGGTAAAATTTTTAAGATTGTTGGTCTTAGATGGATACCTATGAGAAAGATGTTCACTAATTGCAAAACCAAGGTTGAAAGTGGAACCCCAAATGGTATAGATGTTGATTTCACTAACCCATATAAGTGCAAACAAACTCTCAATGTCAGTGCAGGTGGTCTTTACTTAAGTGCGGGTACATCGTTCAATCCTATTAAGGAAAGACTCAGAGTTTGGCTGCCGAAAAGAGTGATATCTCATCAATCAGGGGTTAATGAAGCTCAACTTTGATGCACATGATTATGAAGTCTGAATACATCAGTTCAGGCCTCGTTCTTCATCATAATGACGTTTGAATACATCAGTTCAAACCTCGGTCTTCAAAGTCAACATTATGGTGTCTGCTGACAACACTTCAAGCCCCGTTCATCAAAGAAAAGAAAGGTGTACGATTCAGTGCACCTTATCTTCGGAAGAAGAGTAATCTTCTTGTTTTGACCATTCTCAACAACATGCTTCATGCTTTCTCCATGTTCGTTCAGTCATCAAGTGGATCTACTCATCTTTGCTCGAATTCATATTCACTTGCTCATTCAAAAATGGCAAACTTCGTATGCAATTTTTGAGGGGGGGGGGTGAATAAACTACATGATTGAGTGTATTCTTATTCACATGCTCAATCAAAAATGGCAACCTCGTATGCAATTTTTGAGGGGGAGAAGTGTGAATAAAATACATGATTGATTGTATTCTTATTCACTTGCTCAATCAAAAATGGAAAACCTCGCTTGCAATTTTTGAGGGAGAGAAGTGTGAATGTACTACATGTTGAATGATGATTGAAGAATGGCCATAAGACTCTCCTCCAACATCTAATGTTCTACTCACTAAGGATGACTGGGATTTATGCTTGATGAATACTTCCAAGCTTCAATGAATGTTGGTCAACTAGTTCCTGAAGCTCTTGCTCCGGTTCCTACTAACTCAACAGTCAACATTTTGAAGGGTTGATCCGTAATATTTTCAAAGTTAACACAAGGACCAATATTGTAAAGTTAGATAAACCAAAGGACCTTTCTTTCATTTTATTACAATTTAAAACACCCGAGGACCATTTATGTAATTTTTCCAAAATTGAGGGGTGAAATTGTAATTTCGCAAAAGTTATCAAAAATATGTTCCAAATTGTAATTTATGAATAGTACAAGGGTATTTTGGGATAAAATTCCATTTTTAAATACCTAGGGACTAATTTTGCCAATTTTGTAACTTGAGGGGTAAAAATTGCCATTTTGTGTAAACTTTCATCCAGGGATTGTTTGTGAACAAGTTTGACTTCCCAAGGACTTAAGTTAACTTTTCTTCCATTTTGAACCTTCAGGGACTAGTTTTGACAATTTGTGTAACTTCAGGGACTGAAAATGACAATTGTGTGAACTTGTTTGTTTTTCACTTGTTTTCAATCTTTTTGTACCTGAATCACATAAAAACACATTTCAATGATATTTGTAACATTTATATGGTCATTTGTGTGTTTTTGGTCGTTTTTGTGGGTTTAACAAGTATAAAATATATGTGTATTTAGACACATATCAAATCCCCCACACTAAACTATTGCTAGTCCCTAGCAATCTTTTTAGAAAACTCGATGGATTTGAAAACTCTTTACCAAAAGCCATCACTTCTGGAGTAGCCAGGTGTAAGAACTGTGGCACACCTGATAGCCGTGTGATTTTGAGCAAACCACCAGCTTTCAACGGATTTGAGTAGTCTTTACCAAGAGCCGTTTGCTCCTGGACTAGCCAGCATCTTGATGGACCTAGTCAACATCTTGGTGAGCTGATTACCAATTATGGATTTTCCACGGCCTTTACCACAAGCCATAATCTTGCGGGCTAGCCAACTCATTAGCTTTTGAGGATGATGGGGAGTTGAGGAACCATACAATTTTGGGCAAATTGCAAGCCGTAAACGGATTTGATTTATCTTTACCAAGAGCCGTTTGCTCCTGGATTAGCCAATCCCTTTGTCGGTTAGACCTGGCGGACTGATTACCACAAAAATTTTGAAATAAAGTGAAAAAATTTTGAAAATTTTGGCCAAAAACGGGGGTACTTGAAGATATTTTGATAAAATTCGTTAGAATTTCCCCCCCACACTTAGAAATGAATATTGTCCTCAATATTCAAAGTCCCGGCTATTATGCTGATTCTTTAAACGTAAAAAGCCAAGATTCGAATCTAACTGCGGAAATACCAAATTTCACTTTATTTCGATATATATACAACTTTTTTTTTTTTTGAGAACTTTATATACATATATACATTTTTTTTTTCAAACAGCGGGGGGTTGGCCATTCCACCACACTAGGTGGTAGAAAATAGAAAGAATCAGAGATACGGGTGAAAACCCGTATTGTGCTATTGTTTTTGTTCATCGAGTCGCTAGCTTGACTCGATCCCCGAATTCAATTGTCCTTGGGGAAACTGAAGTGGGATTGCCACTTACAGATTGGGTGAGAAATTGGAGTGGGATTGCCACTCACAGAATTATGAATATTCATCATTAAGATGAATCTAAGAATCTTAGAAAGAAACTTAGAAAAGGTGAGAAGAATCTTTTTTATTTTGATTTTATAATATAAACAGAAAGGGAAAATGTTTTTGTATTTTCAGCTTTTATATATATATATACAGAGAAAAGAAAAAGAATCCTAACAACCGCCCTTCGAAAGGGAATCTGGGCTTGACAGAGCTCAGGAACTGGAATCCGACAACCGAACGATCAAACGTTCTCAATAGAGGAGTTAACAAACTGCGCGTTTCCGCCCCTTAAAAGGGAATCTAGGTTTGTAACGTCTACCAAATTGTGTTCAAACAGCCAACAACCAAATGTTGTAACTGAGGGACCTTTCAAACAGGGCAAGTTGTGTGCTACAAAAAGGAAGATATTTTTGTATTTTATATGTTTTTGGAAATTGAGATATGATATTATATATATAATATATACAAAGGATAGATATTTCAACAAAACACAAATTCGTAATACGCAGCACAGCCTCCCCGGCAGCGGCGCCAAAATTTGATTGATGCTAAACCACCAACTTATATTGACCAAGGAATGGTCAACAAAGTCAAATAGCCTAGATCAATACTCCGGGTAATGTAAGGTTTCCCCGGTTCGTTATGTCCCAGCGAGGCTATGACGTTCTGAAATACAACGAATATGTGTTCTGGGGATATTAAATATAAAAACAGGAATCTGATTGACGAACACTAGGAATGTTAATAGTAATAGCACTGTCACAGCTATGTCAGTAAAAACGTACAATCAGAAACCTAAAAATGTAAAAGGATATACAAACGTATGTACAAAAACAAACGGGGAATTATACCACAAGAGTAACTTGCATGCCTTAGGGGCTTAAATGCAAATTAAATAAACTTAAAATATTTACTTATAATTACAATTTATTTAAAATAATTTTTACAAGTGGTATATTAATTATTATTAATTAAAACCTATTATTAACTATTTTAATAATTACCTAAATAATAAGAAAATATAAAGTAAACTTAAATGGATAAACTAAAAACTTAGAAAAGTTTAAAATAATATAAAAGAATTTCTGAAACAGAGAATATATTTATTACACAAGTATCCTATTTATTATAATTTATTTACTATTATTTATTTACTAATACTATTATTTAATTATTATAAATACTAAATAAGCAAACTAAAATCTGAAACTTTTCACAAAATTCTAAAATCAGTTTAAGAAGCTAAGAAAAATATAAAAACTATATATTATTCACAGAAATAAGAAAACTTAATTAAAAACTATTATAAACTTAATTAAACTAATTAAAATAAATTAATTATTATAACTACTAAACTGATTTATAAAATTATGAAACTTTTTATAAATAAACTTAACCATCTTAGGAATCCATAAAAAAAATATAAAAATTTTATAAAAATTATAAATAAGCTATTTTAAAAAATATTACTTATTATTTACTAAAAGGTATTTAAACTATATTAATTATTATAAATACTATATGAACAGTAAAAAATGTGAAAAAATTACAGAAAGTATATTATATTATGAAGAAGCTAGGAAAAATAAACTTGGGTCATCAGCTTATTCCAATAAGCTGGAATAAGCTAAACAGTCCACATAAGCCAAACAGGCCAAAACTATGTTAAGTATATTGTTAGTTCATGAACTAACGGAACTGGTGCCCCAGAGCAGATGAAAGGGGTGTGGGGATATTATGCATGTATACTAGCCTGAGGTCCTGAGTTCGAATCCCACACCCAACATTTTTGCCATTTTATTTTATTTTTGATTTTTCTTTTTACAAACCTGTGAAATAAGCAAAAATAAAAATTTTTAACATAGGAAAACTTTTTACAAAAGCCAAATAAGCTCTGTGAGAGCTTATTTGCTCATCAGATGTTCAAAATAAGCAAACAAGCAATAAGCTTCTAAATAAAGCTATCACTTAGCTTTAAAGTGTTTCTTTTTGGTTTTTCTATCTATGGAACTGAGTATATACAAGTATTAAGCAAATTGAGAAGTTTGGAATCAAAAATAAGCTAATCCATGAGCTTTTGAGTCATTCAGTATAGCCATAGGGCTCACAGTGGACTCAAAAGTTATGAATAAGCTTGTGATAAGCTATACAGTGTAAATAAAGGTAAAAATATGTATGTGCAAGTATTATTAACTTATATATACAAGATTTGTACACTAGAATTGACAAATAAGCTTGTGATAAGCTAATAAGCAATTCCAATTGACCACAGTCCAAAAACAGGTCAAATCAAGCCTCATTTGACCTCTGTGGGGTCCACAGAGATGAAAGGACGTCCAATTTGAGGTTTGAACCACCAAGTTGACCTGGTCACCTTTGTAATAAGCCAATAAGCTAAGCTTATGGCTTATTAATGAACCCTGGGGAGGTCTTGGTATTTGTGACCAAATACTGAGTCACCCAGGATATCCAATGAAACGAGCAACTTAAAAACCACTTGCAGCCCTACCAAATAAACTTCAATTTGTGAAATAAGCTTTGGTTCTTAAAGATCAGCTGATTGGCTTTCCAAAAAGCCAATAAGCTAAGGGTAGGGCCCATAAGTGAAGTAGCTATGGTCATGGGAATATGGGTCATTTATACTGAGGACTCAGGGTAGGTTTAGGAAATAAGCAATTTTGAGGACCAAAATAAGCTATGCTACCTTGAACTGAGATCCAATTTTATGCTTAATCCTAAAAGTACTAGTGATAAGCTATACAAAAAGCCAAGAAACAAGGTCTGAGGTTTTGGTTTGTACCCTGGAGGAGGGTTTGAAACTTTGACCAAAACCACAAGGTGCCCTGGTGCAGGGGACACTTTGACCCTGCAGCTCACTTTGAGCTTATCTAATAAGCTGTACAAAAATCATAAAAATAAGCTGTTGGTGGGATTCAAGAGCCTAGGAGGGGGACTACAACATCTGAAAAGTACAAGTCCTAATTCCATCCACAAAATTCTAAACAAATCCCACCATTTTTGGTTTTTTTCTGAAAAGGTAAATTTTGACTTTTTAAGTTAATGATCAAAGTTGACTTCTGTGAACTTTATCTGAATTTAATGATAAAATGGGATATATTAAACAATAAGAACATGAAACTAACAAATATAAACAACATTTAAGCACATATGCAAGGTTCTAGGGTCTACCAATCTCACAATGCTCATGCTAGATGATCAAAGTGTCAATTCTGATTTTCTGCAAGCTACACCACTTGATTAAGGTTTCTCTGAGTCATTTAGGTCATGTATACAGTAAATCAAACAAGAACAACTACAATCACAACCTTTAACACAGGTTTACCCATAAACCCAAACAACCCTTTAATGAGAGCAAATTTAACTTTTCAAAGCAACTAACTGTGTAAACCTACATTATCAATTCCAATGGTCACAATTTGTCAAAATGGGCCATTTTCAGCATGAACAAGTAGTCACACAAGCTCAAGCTTAGGTTTATCAAATCTAGGTAAATTGGCAGTCAAATTGCCATTACAAGCTACAATCCTTCCCAAAACATAAACAACTAAAATTATACTAAAATAACATTAACAAACAACAAAATAACATAAAAAACATGAAATCAAAGCATATAAGACAGGAAAAGAGTAAAATGCAAGAAATGGTAAAAATATGCTTACAAGTGATCAAGAATGAAAACTGAGAACCAAGGGCCAATGTCACATCTTATAGCCTCCCATGAGACTTCTAAACCAAAGCAATCCAGAATTCACTTTGCTCCTTGCTTAGATCACCTTGCACACTGATTTTTTATTTTATTTTCTATTTTTTTTTAGATTTTTTTAGCTATTTTTGAATTTAAAAGATCATAACTGATTCATGGTTTCTAAAAGCTATTTGAGCTTTGTCAGGAGCTTAAGTGGCTTATTTGAGTCCCATAATCAACTACAATCAACAAGGAATGAAGTGATTTAAAAATTAAAAGAAATATTAAAGAAAACATGAAATTAAAAAAGATTGACATTAAACTGAAAATTAAGAGTTTCCTTACACTAATTTAAAGAAAAATACAACATTTAAACCTTAAATGACATTTAATCTATGAAAGCAGTAAAATTAAGTTACACTACGACTAATGGCTAGCCCAAAAGTGGTCTTCTCCTCTCTTTCTTCTTCCTTTTATACCCATTTGAGTTCCCATGGTATCCCCTTTGACCTCTGACCAAATCCTCACCCTTCAATTGAGCTTTGATTAATCTGAGCCTTTGATTGCATTTTTCCCGCCAAAATCAAACGCACCAAAATTAGTGGTATTGGTGAGGGTATTTCATGAGGTGATGGTGGGGGTTGGTTTGGTTGGTGAGGTGTATTAATTGTGGGGGCAAAGGAGGAGGGGGAAGCATGTGGGAGAGACAAGCTCTCCCTGGTTTTGCGTATTCTTGTTGGGAGGGAAGGGTCAAAGTAAGGTTTGACCGGGGTGTTTTATTTAAAAAGGGATGGGCCGGTTGTGTTTTTGGGCCAGGCTTAGGATTTGGATTTTAAGGTTTTGGATTTAAGGGTAATAAAGGCTGATTTGGTTTTAAGTGTATTAAGCCCAAGGACTAAAAGTGTAACTTCTGGATTTTTGAAGGGTTGATCCGTAATATTTTCAAAGTTAACACAAGGACCAATATTATAAAGTTAGATAAACCAAAGGACCTTTCTTTCATTTTATTACAATTTAAAACACCCGAGGACCATTTATGTAATTTTTCCCAAATTGAGGGGTGAAATTGTAATTTCCCAAAAGTTATCAAAAATATGTTCCAAACTGTAATTTATGAATAGTACAAGGGTATTTTGGGATAAAATTCCATTTTTAAATACCCAGGGACTAATTTTTCCAATTTTGTAACTTGAGGGGTAAAAATTGCCATTTTGTGTAAACTTTCATCCAGGGATTGTTTGTGAACAAGTTTGACTTCACAAGGACTTAAGTTAACTTTTCTTCCATTTTGAACCTTCAGGGACTAGTTTTGACAATTTGTGTAACTTCAGGGACTGAAAATGACAATTGTGTGAACTTGTTTGTTTTTCACTTGTTTTCAATCTTTTTGTACCTGAATCACATAAAAACACATTTCAATGATATTTGTAACATTTATATGGTCATTTGTGTGTTTTTGGTCGTTTTTGTGGGTTTAACAAGTATAAAATATATGTGTATTTAGACACATATCAGTGATGAACTTAATACTTCGTCTTAATTGAAGTTATGCCGGGAAGACAAATGTCATAACCGCAGAGATAATCAGTGTCTTAAATCATTGCATTTGGTGTATTATTCCAACATCATGGGGGAAGTGGTCTCTTGACACTTGTGGTATGTATTACTTCAGTCTTTAAGTGGGAAGAAATATGAGAAGATCAGTTGGAGCGTGAGATGATATTGCTTATCGACATCTTCATACATGCTGATATGATTTATGGTAAAGTTCTTCTGGTTAATGCTTCATGTACACAATGTTATGCTGATTCCGTTGAGATCGCAACCATCAGGGGAGAGATAAGTGTACATCAGGGGCGCACAATAGGTTCACGTGACCGGGCTTAATCATTTACTCCGGAGCTGATATCCGCAGAGAGGGTCAGTGCTTCAACCTGTTACTTTGGTGTCATCGTTTCTTCTTGTGTTGTATACATGCGTACAATATGGATTGAGTTGGTATGTGTAAGATAACTGGAAAGCATTTGATGAAATGAAGGTGTTGATATCTTATTCCCCTGAATAGACAACTGCTCCAAACCGCATAAGTAATGTGAACATCGGGGACGCACAACAGGGTCATGTGATCGGGCTTCATCATACATTCCGGGATTGATAACCGCAGAGATGATCCGTGGTTCACCTTGTTACTTCGGTGCTATTATTTTATTTGGCTCTTTGAGTGTCATACAATGAGATTTTTTGCATCATGTAGATGATTGTCGGTTTGGGGGGAAGCTACCAAAGTATCGCAATGAGAAGGCACAAGTTCAGATGATTATTCGTGAGCCTCGAATGCTTTGGTGGTGAAGGTTTAAGAGATGTTGACTACATATTTCTATAACGTGCTGAACGATATCCTCTTTCTGGTATTCAAGTCAATATCTTCTTAAATTGAATAATATAATTTGCACATATCTTATACCAAATTTTTTTGTGAATACTTTTTCAAAAACAAAATAAAATAAATACATAATTTTCAAAAACTACAAAAAGAATCTTCTTTCTTCGTGTGTAAACTTCTTACCTTCAAAACTATGTTCCTCCATTTAAACTTATTTTGCTTTGCATTGTCAAAATGGAACATGTTTTGAGGGGGAGAAAAATTTTCACAACATCGTGAAGTTGGCACATCTTATCATAATTCTTCATGGAAAATTGTTTCTTCATCATTCAAATTAAAAATGCTCTCAAAAGTATCACACATAGTTGTAAATCTCAACAATTCAGACTAACAAGTTTCTTCTTATCCTCGATTATTGTGCGGTTCTATTTTCTTCATGGTTGTTGACTAATCGTTCCATAAAATGTTTCAAATGATAACACAAATCAAAAAGGAATAATATGATACTAGGGTTTATATAACTATCGATTGAAGCATTTCCCTTTGATGTATTCTAGTCTAAATAATTAGTTCATATAGCCTTAGAGAACACTAATGAATTCTTGATTGGGTGTTTACTCGATTAGACACAACATAGGTTTGAAATCAAGTGACTTTAGGGTTAAGATGTCAATGTCTTTGCTGCTACTACTAGGGTGTTTGCGTGTACATTATTCATGCATCATGATACTAGTATGCATGTAAAGTCTCAAAACGTAACCCTAAACCATGATAATAATCGGAAAATCTCGAGTGAAAGAATGAATTAATCTATGATCTTGTGTGTTAATTTGAGAATTCTGTGCACTTAGGAAGATTTAGAATGAGTTTTTGATTCTCCTGTGTGCTTGTTTGTGCCTGATGCATTTTCTGTGAGCAAGTACATCTCATTGTATTTGAAGTCAAGATATGTTTCTTCATAATTTCAACTATTGTCAAAATATTTCTTATGTAACTTGTCTTGAGGAAGTAAAAAATGTTCAACTGTATTGTTCATGTAGTTGCATATTTTCGTTTGATCTCTGCTGCACCAATCTCTCGTGAGCATTTTGTATTGTGTAAAATCAAGTAAATGATTTTCATGAAAGGAATGAGAGAGGTTAAAGGGGCTAAATGTGTCAAAAGGCCAAACGTGATACAAGATTCAAATGATGAGAAACAAGTTTTTCAAACTCTACATCGGTAAAGCAGGTGTGGAGACCAAAGCAAAGTCGTTCACATTCTTTCAAATTTTCAAAATCTGTAATGCTTTTGATGCATTATAAGAATGATTTTGCTTTCGTAATCTCTCACAAAATCAAATCTTCCAAAAAGAACCCATGTGGTTCAACTTTAGAGGGAAATCTTTTTCTTCAGATTTTAAAACTCCTAGAGAAACACCGGGTTTCTCAATCAACTTTTCAACGGAAAAATAGTTTTAAATCTCCATGGATTCCACGAGTGTTATGTCAAAATGAAACACCGGTTTTCAATCCTCGTTGGAATTCAATGTAAGGAAAGTGGATCGCTAAACCATTCTTTAAACCAAGCGTGCACTAAACCACTTTGTACATATTTTTTTATTTTCCATAATTGTAAATAGAAATTTATAAAATTTACAAAAACCATAAAAATCTGAAAAATCATAAAAAAATCCAAAAATATTCTTATCACGACATGTCTCTTGTGTAATCAATATTATGTACCTTTCTAGAAATATCATTCAATAATGAAACATAATCATACATATGCTTGAGCAAGAGTTTTTCTTTTAATTTCAAATAATGATTTTCTAAAACATGTCGTTTCTCAAAACATTCTTAAAATTGTGGCTTGCAGTCATTTCAGGCTGTAACCCGTTCTTAAAAAATTATGGCTTGCAGTCATTTCAGGCTGTAACCCGGACTTCAAAATTATGGCTTGCTATTACTTCAGATAGCAACCCGTTTTTCAAAATGGGGAAAACACGTCGCCAAAAAGACGGTTGTTCCTTTTACCGGGTGAAGTTCACCTGGGCATGTATTACTTTATATCCATGTTTCCTCGATCTAATGTACGTTTTAGTTCATTATTTCTTGATAAAGAAGAGAAATATTCTTTTTATCACCAATACTTTCCCTTATATTATTTTTCAGGAAAGTATTTGTGCAAAACTTGGTGGTACCATGAGATTTTGTTTGGAAATCAATTTGAACTCAAATTTTGATAAAAAAAATTTTCACTCAATCAATGACATCACTTATTTAAGTTTTAACATCCGTCATTAATTGAGGGGGAGAGTGATTTCTCAAAATTGTATATATCATCAAAGCTCTCCACACTTTGTACAAAAACCTTGCAATAATACACTTTGTGATGGTTATGTGTCAGAATGAGAAATTTTCAAAGAGTTTTCGTTAAAACTTCAAATCTTTTGTAAACTCATCAAATCTGACACATAACAACCTCCCTCACAGATTGAGGGGGAGCAAGAAAATGGTTCCTTTATCAGAAAATATTAAAACTGACCGCATTTCTCTCCCAAATGTTTTCTAACTTATTTAAATCAATTGAGATCCAAAATCTCGAAAGATTTGAAATTTTTGATCGGGGGAGAGAATGTGATTTAAATATGAAATCTGATAATCAAATGTGATCTTTTGGACTCAATTATAGGCTCCCAAATATGTGCCAAACTCTTTCGAATACCGATGCACATATTAAGAGGGAGCAAAAGGCGTTTGTGGAAGTAATACCAAATACCGACCATTTATCTTTATGCATGGTTAAGGTTAGGTATGAGTTCCCATGATCCACCAGAACCGGAAGGATCTTCCCAGGGACAATCTCTAGATAGATTAGAAGTCCTTAGGAATGATTGAAAAAAGGAGAAAAGTGAGATAGGGAAGAGTGCCGACTGAGATAGAGCTAGGACTGGAACAAACCCAACAAGGTTCTAGTGATGAAGTCTCGGTAAGCACTGAAAGGGTTGAAGAATGAAAAAGAAATGAAATGTGAAAAGGGTGAAAAGAAATAGCCCTCCAAATATTCAACCGTAGGGCAGAAACCGGGTTCAACTTCATATGCTACTAGTGGTTACTAAGGTAACACTGGTATTGAAGATAAGACGTCATGGACCCAGTGACGCACTGCACTAAACTTCCCAACCACTCAAGTTATCTTCAAAGAGCTTGTTTCATTCTCACGGGGAACCCTGTGCAATGTATCGACAGCTCATTGCGAGCTATGTTGATACCTAAAACAGGAGACGCCTCCCCAGTCTCCAGGAGCGGATCAAAACGCACTATTGAGTCTAGAGCCATGAGATCATCCATAAATCTCAATAGGACACACTTCCAAATATGCTTATTGTTTCACACAATGTGAAAAATAAGATAAAAATATCTAGAGTCTTACGCATTATCCTTGTGGTATTGCCAGAACATCCGAGTGATATAAAAATATTCACAAAGACGATGGAAATCCTTCTAGAGCGAACATCTTTCAAGCTCTTGGTAGGTGACATGTGAGATCCTTCTTGGATCAATGATCAAGTGACAACTGGAAAGCAACGATGGTGCGATTCAAAATTGAATCAAACTTATTCCAGGATATGGATTGACGGATACTTTTGCAAAAACCTTTCAATGTGCTCACAAACTAACTTTCGAGCACATTGATTGTGTACAATCTTTCAAACAAAAGTATTTTTGATGGAAATGAGATTCAATGTATAAAACTCTCGTCGTATCTCAAAAAAGTTTAATTAAGTGACACGCGAGTAATTTCTATAAATCTATTTCTCATCAATCAGTGAATATTAATTCACCGATTCACTCTATCGTGCTGTCTGCTTTGAGACGTTCCGGTATGAGAACATGCTTAGTAGGAAGATTCCAAAGTGGATTCTTTGGAAAATTCATTACTACAAGCTGGAAATTTCTGTCAAGGAGAGTCTTCCTTAAAAGAGACTCTATCTGATCACAGGTCGGTTTTCACAAAATCGGAGGGTAGTCTGTCCTCGCAGAACGAATGACAAATCCATATTCATTCTCTATCTTTATTGCTAACTGTTTTATTTCAGGGACACATATAAAGATGGCGTTGATAGTTCCTAATTCCAGCTGAATCGTGTCAATCCATACCTCATGCTCACACATCCTACTCACTGTCAATGATGATCATGAAAGTTAAAGAGACTACCAACAACTTTTTCGCAACTCTGATGAAAAGTCTCTTAATACAGAAGGGTGTGAGCATGACGGTCCTTATGTCATTACATCACATGAAGGCAATACGACTAAGGATGAGCTTGTTGATTTACTGTGGCTGATGATCTCAAAGAAGCTCAAAGATCACACACTCCAAAGGAACTCAAATCACAAGTTCATTGTTTGAAGTACAAAGTGAGCCAAAAGTGAAGAATCAGAACCTTCGAGCTACAAAGTCTAAAGAATGCTTGAAGAACAAAGAGCTTAATTTCCAAAGGTGACCTCGCTTATGGGAGATTGTTAGGAATACAATTATTCCTATAAAAGACTCGGTCACCTAAATGATGTAATAGCATTAAAATAGCTCGTAGTTAGTTTTAGTTTAAGTAACACCGTGAAAGAAGGACGGGTCTTTACCCACTGTATACCTGATCCACAGCCCGGGTGTAGGCATTTTCTTTTCTTTGTATAAATACCCCTCTCCCACCAAGGGATAGGGTCGGACCTTCTCATACTTGCAATCTAATATTCTCTTACTTTCTATCATGGTTCCATTCTTTTCTATCTTTCATGTCTACTCTTCTAATATTAACGCCACATACCACCATGGTTTATATGGTTGGGACTTAGTGTTTATCCTATATATATATATATATATATATATATATATATATATATATATATATATATATATATATATATATATATATATATATATATATGGTATTTGGCGGAACCATCTCAAGTCCGTGTACCTTTTTGGTATATATATATAGGGGGCCATTCATGTGAAGAATCTAATTTTTTTTGAGAACGCGAGAACTAATCCTAACAATTCATTTTATCATTCTTAAACTTTGATCTAATGGCTATTATTAGCTAACTATTTTTTTTGAAAATTTTCAAAACATTTTCTAAAAAATTTCGAAAAAATTTCAAAAAAAATTTCGAAAATTATTTTAAAAAAATTTCAAAAAATTTTCGAAAATTTTTTTGAAAAATTTTCAAAAGATTTTCAAAAAAAATTTTGAAAAATTTTCAAAAAATTTTCGAAAATTTTTTGGAAAAATTTTCGAAATGTTTTTTCCACATGTGACGAATTTTTTTTTCACATGTGATGGAGTTTTTTTCACATGTGACGAAAAAAAAATTTTACATGCGACAAATTTTTTTTTCACATGTGCCGAATTTTTTTTTTCACACGTGACAAAAAAAATTTCGTGAAAATTTCAAAATTTTTTTTCACATGTGACGAAAAAATTTTTTTCACATGTGACAGAATTTTTTTCTTCACATGTGACGAATTTTTTCTTCACACGTGACAAAAAAAATTTCGTGAAAATTTCCAATTTTTTTTTTCACATGTGACGGAATTTTTTTTCCACATGTGACGAAAAAAAAATTTACATGCGACGAATTTTTTTTTCACATGTGACGAATTTTTTTTTTTCACACGTGACAAAAAAATTTCGTGAAAATTTTCAAATTTTTTTTCACATGTGACGAAAAAAAATTTAAGAAAAAAAAATTTCGAAAAAAAAAATTCGAAAAGAAATTCTTCGAAAAAAAATTTAAGGTTCTCTTTTGAACGCTTATATATATATATATATACATATATATATATATATATATATATATATATATATATATGTATATATATATATATATATATATATATATATATATATATATATATATATATATATATATATATATATATATATATATATATATATACGGAAGGGATCAAGTAAGAAGAATAATTAAAATAGGAAGGGTAAGAACTAATTCTAGCCACACATTTCAAATTAGGAGGGAAAATTTGAAAGAAGATGCATCCACTTTTGTAGGTGCATCTGAAATGTGTGGTTGTGGTTACTGCTTATCATTCTTATTTTAATTATTTTTTCTATTTTTCCTATATATATATATATATATATATATATATATATATATATATATATATATATATATATATATATATATAGTGAAGCGTTCAAATAAGAAGCCTAAATTTTGTGAGAACGTGAGAAGCAATTCTAGCCAATCATTTTATCCTCCTTTAACTTTAATCTAATGGCTAATATTAGTTAAGCAACTTTTTGAAAATTTATTAAAAAATTTCGAAAAAAAAAAATTGAAAAAAAAAAAATCGAAAAAAAAAATTTCGAAGAAAATTATTCGAAAATTTTTTTTTTCGAAAAAAAAATTTCGAATTTTTTTTTTTCGAAAATTGTTTTTTCGTAATTTTTTTTTTGAATTTTTTTTTTAGAAAAAAATTTTTTGAAAAAAAAACTTTTCAAAAAAAAATTTTTTCGAATTTTTTTTTTTTTCGAAAAAAAATTTCCGAATTTTGTTTCCGATCGAAAATTTTTTTTCCGAAAAAAATTTTTTCGAAAATTTTTTTTCCGAAAAAATTTGTTTCGAAACTTTTTTTCGTCACATGTGAAAAAAAATTTGAAAATTTTCACGAAATTTTTTTGTCACGTGTGAAAAAAAAAATAGTCACATGTGAAAAAAAATTCGTCGCATGTAAATTTTTTTTTTCGACACATGTGAAAAAAAAAATTTCGTCACATGTGAAAAAAAAAAATTTTGAAATTTTCACGAAATTTTTTTTGTCACGTGTGAAAAAAAATTCGTCACATGTGAAAAAAAAATTCCGTCACATGTGAAAAAAAAAATTCGTCACATGTGAAAAAAAATTTTGAAATTTTCACGAAATTTTTTTTGTCATGTGTGAAAAAAAAAATCTTCACATGTGAAAAAAAAATTTCGTCGCATGTAAAATTTTTTTTTCGTCACATGTGAAAAAAATTCCGTCACATGTGAAAATAAAAAAATTCGTTACATGTGAAAAAAAAATTTTCGAAAATTTTTCAAAAAAATTTTTGAAAATTTTTTGAAAATTTTTCAAAAAAAATTTTGAAAATCTTTTGAAATTTTTCAAAAAAAATAGTTAGCTAATAATAGTCATTAGATCAAAGTTTAAGTAGGATAAAATGAGTCGTTAGAATTAGTTCTCGCATTCTTACAAAAATTAAATTTCTCACATGAATGGCCTCCTATATATATATATATATATATATATATATATATATATATATATATATATATATATATATATATATATATATATATATATATATTCATACCACGTGATAAATCACGTAAAGAATGACTTAACAAGTAGAAAAATGTTAAGTCACGTGTTGATAAAAAAAATCAAAATCATGTTATCAGCTAAGTTTTATGTCTTATATTTTTTTTAATGTAAAAAAGTTCAATAAATTAGTTGGTAAGTATAAAATATTAAGCAAAATTATTCACCCTGGTATTGATATTGCATTCCCAAGAACATGAGTGTAAAAAAATAAATAAAAAATAAATAAAAAAAGTGAATTACTTAATTGGTCCTTAAGGTTTACCGGGTTTCACATATATTGTCCATGTGCTTTTTTTCGACGAGTCATGTCTCTGTAGTATGCAAAAATTGCTGGTCCTATCCAATTTACTAACGCCGTTTAAACGGTCATTAGAAAAGGACTAACATGATATAGATGCATAATGTGAGGACCTAAGATTGTATATTGAAACCTGATGAACCATAGGGACCATTTTGGTAATTAACTTTAAAAAAAATCAAACAAACAAACAAACTTTTGTTTTACAATTACGAAAAAATTAATGAACTAAAAAAATAAAAACTCAAAAAATTAATGAACTAAAAAAAAAAAAAAATTCAGTATTATGTCTTAACCGAAAAAACATTAATACATATTTCTACGTTTATTTTACGTCTTTATATGTTTTAATATGTTTTTGTACATTTTCATTCGCTTTTATAAGTTTTCGTCTGTTTTTCTACGTGTTCATCCGTTTTAATACGTTTTTGTACATTCTTATCCGTTTTATCCGTTTTCATCAATTTTTATGTACGTTTTTATACATTTTCAACCGTTTGTATACGTTTTCGTCCGTTTTCATATGTTTTCATCTGTTTTGCATGGTTTCACATGATTTTTGTACGGTTTTATACGATTTTTGTATGTTTTTATACGTTTTTGTACGTTGTTGTTCCTTTTTATACGTTTTGTACGTTTTCTTATGGTTTTTATCCACTTTTTTACATTTTTGTAAGTTTTCATACATTTTGTACGTTTTGGTACATTTTTATACGTTTTTGTATGTTTTATGCGTTTTCGTACAAAATCTTTTAAAAGAACAAAACGTATGGAAACCCTTTAAATTTCGAACGACCCAAAACTTTAAATACATGATTTTGAAACTCACAAACCAATGGTCCCTAAGCATACTTTAAAAATTACATGAAATATCATTCTGATTTTAATATATTACAATATAAAAAATTGTATTTCAATGCTTTTACATGTTTTGTCATGTCAAATAAACTTTATTTTTAAGTAGCTTTACCTTTTTAAATAAACATGTTTCAAACTGTTCTAATAATATCTGCGTCATTAAGATAATAAGCTAGTACACTCTAGTAAATCATCTTGAAAATTTTTGAATACATTGTGAGTAGCTTTTTTAAAAAGAGCCGATGACCCGTTTTCATCCAAATTAGTTACTCCATTTTTATTAATTTCTTCGTTAGAGATAAAGTATTAGGAACGTTAAATAAAAAAGTTTGTTGAACAAGCTGAGTCCGAAATAATCAGCTCAAATTTGTAACTACAAATATAAAATCACTACTTCGGTATATTGGTCAACTTAATTTTTTAAATTGTGGTGCAATATCATACGCCAATTTTCTAAGGAGTAAAGGAGTTCGATACCATCCTTACAAAACGAAATAAAGTCAACTCTTATGACAAAAAATATCATTGTCTTATATTTAAAGGTCAAGTCAATAAACATTAACATGGACAAAGTCTTCGAATTTGAGCTGTGGTTTAAAGTTAAGGGGGAAAAAAACGTTTGTTTGAATTATGGTAATCCATTTAGTCACAACCGTTAGCATCAACCGAAATATAGAAATCATTTCTCTAAATTTAGGAGTATCAAATAAAAACCGTGATGCTTAAAACCAAGCCCTTTTATTTTCAAAAAATGTCAGGGCCACAAAGAAAGTCCCACAAAAAATCTACAAATTGATGTGGCAGAGACTAATTTATTCAGTAAAAGAGATGAGAAAGAAATTGTTACACAATATACCAATAAAACGTTAACACGTCAGCTTGTGATTTTTTTTTTTTTTTTTTTTTTTTTTTTATTTTTTTTTTATCCAAACAAAGCCAAACTCACACTACAATATATGTATTCTCACACAATCACATCATTTCCGCTTTTATCTTTGCGAAACTTGTTGTTTGGATCTTATATCCGCGACAAAAGATCACACAACGATAGCTAAACAATAAAGAAAACAAAAAGCAAACACAACACAATATACTTAATGTGGTTGGGCTCTTGTAGCCAACTTCACTATAATAAACAGGATTACGATAACAGATGCTTCGACTCAAAATCCTTGAATAGCGTGACCACACTCGCAAAGGATATATGCAACAATTGAGTTTGCACTCGTTATTATTGGTCATCCGAAGACTCATACAATAGACGGAGAGACTCTCATAAGACTTTTTTTTTCCTCAACAAAACTCCATAGCTAATGAATTCTATTGATAATTTTAAGGGTGAGCAAACGGACCGGATGGACCGGACCGACCGACAAAACCGGTCCTCGGTCTAGGCTTTTTGGCTAATTCGGTCCTCGGTCCGGTCGGTCCGGTCCGGTCCGGACCGACCAAAAAACCGAAAAAACGTGCCAAAATATGCCTAATTGGACCGGACCGACCGAAGACCGGACCGGACCGAGACCGGACCGACCACATTCGGTCCGGTCTCGGTCTATGGTTTTTCAGGTTCTCGGTCCTCGGTCTGGTCGGTCCGGTCCGGTTTTTGGACCATGCTCACCCTTAGATAATTTTGGTTCAGTAAAGATTAAATAATAATAATAATAATAATAATAATAATAATAATAATAATAATAATAATAATAATAATAATAATAATAATAAATTAAAAAAAAATCAAATTTGACAATTTTAGCTACTCATTTTCTAAATCAAGATTAAAAAAATTCACTCACATCCTCATTTTTACAAATCAAATATCTCATAAACAGTTAATCGCTAAGTAAAACTAATTACAACATCATGTCGAGCATAAAATCATCTTTTATTAAATGGCACTTCTATATACTTTGCACGAACTTTTTTTGAGGTTATTTTGTGATTTTTAATATAAAAAATCACATGTGATTAGTGTTTGAACTTTAAAACTTGCATGACAAATCACATGTGATTTCGTATTGTATAAACTTTAATATCTATTAGAACAAAGCCAACAAAAAAAGTTTGTCGAAAGCATACCGAAGTGCCCATTTACTAAAAAATAAAAAATTTCTTGTCGCGATAATATATTTTTTATTGCTTAACGATTTACCGTTTATAAGGTATTCTATTTTAAAAAGATGAAAAGTTATTTTTTTTTTTTTTTTTTTGAAAAATGCATTGCTAGGATTTGTACATTTGATCATTGATTTCTATTAAGCTCACTCCTCTTCTACACTTGCATCAACAACCTTTTGATTGATGAAATCCCACGGATACTAAGGTTGGGCGTAATAAGAGGGTCGACTGTCGGTCGGTCGCTTTCCCCACCGCATCGCCCTTATTACACCAGGCAACTATCAACGCGTTGAACGATATTAAAGATTAAAGAGAGAGAGAAAAAAAAAGTGACTGATTCATGTGCACACTTTTTTTTTTTTTTTTTTTTTATTATTATTATTATTATTATTTTAATCTTATATAAATTTGTTGCAGGTACACAAGGAAGAAAAGCAGATTTTTTTTTTTCCTCATCAAGTCATCCTATACTCCTACGGGGAATTATGGTCAATTTTTTGGGCTGTTGGGGGGCCATAACAGGTTTTAAATTATTTAGACTTTTTTGGAAAAAAGAAAATGACATTTCAAATGGAGTGGGGTAATTTTTTTGTGTTATAAAATATGTTTTTTGTCTATCCGGTTTAACCGTTAATCGATTTGGTGATTGAAAACCGGTTTTATTGTAATAATTTTTAATTTTATTTAAAATATTATGTAGACGTTTTTAATTGTTGATGAATTTTAGTTTTATTCTTAAAAAATTTAAAAAAAATATATGAAGATGTCAATCTTCTCATTACACAAAGCTGGTCATGAAGTAGTCTAAGAAAGAGAAAGCTGAGATGACAGGGGAGATGTCGGTCACTTGAGAGTCCTTATTACACTTTGCCTAATAAATCAAAGACCCATTGTTTTGGACCTTAAATATGTAGTGCTGAAAGATTGAACGTTCGTCTTAAAGCTAATGATGATTAGAGACACTTTACTTTAAGATTGTAAAAAGTCATATCTACTGAAAATACAACATAAAAAAGCTTCCAACCATTACACTGATTAGCCAACTCGTAGTTTGAACACACAAAAAAGAATACGTATCGTTTAATTAGTTGTTTATGCATGAAGCTAAAAGAATACGATGACCCAAAAAAGGACATATACTAGACGTTGAAGAAACTTAGGCTATGCACAATGGTGATCAAGGGCGACCTTAATTTTGCCTGTCATGTCAGCTTTTTCTCTAGCGATGTTCAAACGACCAAGTTGCCACATCAGCGACCTTCTTAATTAATTAGGCTACTCACAGTAAAGAGCACGATCGACTCGGTCGTGTAGGTCACACTTGGTCGTCCTTGTTGTGGCATCTCGGTCGAGGGAGGACAAAACCCATTTGGGTCGTGTGGCCGACCGAATAGGATTTCCCTTGCTTTTTGATTCAAAGTTACCATTCTTTTCATGTTTATAACGGTTCAAAGTAAAAAAAATTAATAAAATAATAATAATAATAATAATAATAATAATAATAATAATAATTAAATTAAACATACTAGCCGTTGCATTCAAAAGAAAAAATAAATAAATAATTAACACACTATAAATATCACATATTAACACAACATATTACACACTTCAATTCACAAAATCTCACGCTTCTTTCAATTCTTTTTTTGGGTAAAAGGGTTAATTCACCCCGGTAAAATGCCTTACACCAAAAAACGTTGAGGTACATAGGATGAGGGTGATATCCCTCACCTCAGTCCCTTAGGACACTTACAGATTCGAATATAGAATTGACACACCATTCCGATAACTTACAATAAAATGAACCTACCAATACTGACAAAAGTACATAAAAAATTGACAATACTACTCAAGAAAAGCACTTGAGCCTTCTATATCACTATGGCGGTCCATATTAACTTCCATGAAAAATCCACGTAGAAACATCCAAGCGGTCTTCAACACATAATCTGTTAGTAGTAGCAACGAACACCACAAACAAAACCAACACAAGCCCCATCCACCAAGTCTGAGCATGCACATTACGAACCAAACTTGAGTAATAAATGGACTTGTACATACAATAAGGTTAGACCCTAACTTCCAATAATGATCGTAGGAGTTTCGAATAGGAACAAATAAGCCACAACATCCAAAACGACCAGCAGCAAACCGAGTAGTGATTTTTGAACAAGAACCAACTAAACTTGACTTACACAAGATACCTAGACTTCCACTCTCCCAAACATGACCAATCTGCCCAATATTTGCATCATAAAAGCCATTCCAGCAGCATATCGAATCATGTCATCAACAAACAATAGGGTATAAAGACACCCTAACTTCCAATAGATCATGTTACGTACCACCAAGTAATTTAACCCCATGAATGCCAGTAGTTACATGATAAAACAAACAATCACAAGACCTCCAACTAGAAGATTGAAACGCAAATCATGAGCAGGTCTTGAAAACAGCAGCAAGGGTTTTTGAATAAATCAAAAAACGACCTGCAAAAGAATGATAGGTTTTTGAACAAGATTACCTTCAAACTTGACTTACATCTCTCTCTAAAACCCACTTACATCATATGAACAACCATAGTAGCACCAGCAGTTGACTCACAACACGCTAAGGATCATGTAATAACCACAAGCTGTAACACCCCGAAAATAGAACTAAAGCAGCGGAAGTCTAATCGGGGTATTACTTCATAGAAACATTGCCATAATCATAGAAAACGACATAAAAGAGTCGTTTTGAGAAAATTCGTTATCATTCATCAAACATAAAATCAGAGTAGCCACAACGGTTTAATGAGTTTAGAAATACACAAGGAAAATGTCTTGAATAAAAATGAATGATAACATTTTTAAGTGAAATCCAAGGGTGCCCTGATCCACTCCGTGCCATAGATGCAATTTAATTACCTGAGATAAAACATGCTAAAAGGGGTCAACACAAAGGTTGAGTGAATCCACAGTGTTTAAGTTATAATAGTTTGAACACAAGCCAAATAGTTATAAAAACAGTAACATCGTAATGTAAGATATTGCACTAAGCCTCATGACACGCAAACCTTAACGTAGTTATGCTGCCATAAGAAATATATAAAAATCTTATGGGATAGAAGCCTACACATAATAATATGATGCAGGTGATAGGGCCCTCAGGTATTAGGAGTTTTTCAGTTTCCTAGCAGTTCTCAAATAAAGTGCATTCGACTATCAATCCGGCTAGCACGAAAGCTATCTATCCGGCTAGCATGAATGGGCTGACAACCTCCAATAGATCTTTTCTCTATATTCGCGTTCACTCGCAAGTGATTAATGGGTCATGATATGAGGGACTTTTGGCAGAAACAGTAACTCAGGCAATATCAATCAGGATAGCATACAGAAAAAAAAAAAAAAAAAAAAAAAAAAACTTGTGTTCAGATTTATAGCATGTATCTCCCCACGGGGTTTGAAAACGTAGTAAATAGTGGGACTATGAACTCACCTTCGTAGTAGTAGTTTGAAATGCAATAGAGTCAAGTAATAGATGGTAGCTCCGACGTGTGACCTAGATAAGTATGGCATAGTTTAGTTCATAATCCTAGCTTAGGACTCGATAAATTTTCAAAACGACATGGTTGCTTGTGTGGCATGGATTTAAGTTTGAAATTAGTTTTGTAAATATCGGCACTTGGAAGTGTTCACGGACATAGGTAGACGAAAGACGAATAGCGTGGACATATGCTTATTTGGTTTGATAATGACCGAAAGGCGAGGTGTACGAAAGATGGCGACATGTGAGGTTGGTTCTTTATACGTTGATTAAAGGTGTATATATGTGTTTGTAAAGAAACATGGTATATATATAAATTTTGATATAATAGTTTTACTAGAGAATATTTGTACTTAAAATTGCTTATAGATTATATGTATAAAAACTTTTAGAAAAATCGGCATGACTTAAGTATAAATTTTATTAAAAAGTTTGTAGTTATGAGTATTTAAATGTATTTACGTATTTACGTGTAAATATAAGTTTAATATAAAAAGTGTGTAAGTAAATGTATTTTAATAAAAGTTTTAAGCAAAATGTTTGTATTTGAAATAAAGTTGAACTTGTCATTTTATATTTTGTAAATCTTATGTAAGTTTTTATAAAAATATATTAGGTTACACAAATGATATAAGTACTTGTAACATTATAATTTTTGTTTAAGCTAGTTCTAAAGTTATAGTAGTAGTGTTTGATTATATGTTTATATCGAAATATCCTTTCATAATACGAGCATAGCAGTACAGCGTATGGAGAATGCGTCGGGGAAAGGTTGCGAATAGACCAGTCAGGATTTGGTTCGATATTTTGTGAAGACAAGTCATGTATAAAAACAATAATACTCATACATTCACGTTGGTTTATTGTGTTTACAAGTGTGGGCTGTGGCCTAGGGTGAACCCACTTGGTTTGGGCCTTACTGGCTGGGCTCAGCATCCCAATCAAGTAGTAGGCTTGGGCAAGAGGCCCTAACACACTACCAAGTGAAACTGTTTTTGGAAAAACAGGGGTTGGAGCAGGTTTAGACGCAAGGGAAGCAATTTATATGCAAGGTTTTTAAGACCTTGTTCGACCCATAACTACATAAAACAAACACTCAGGAACTGATATGACAATAGCCATCCTCGTAACGGCATTTAGCCGTCGGGTACTATCCTTTGAGCACACACGTACTCCATACGAGGCATATGAACAGATCCACAACTGTTCAAGACTAACACTCTTAAGGTTCGGGGTGTTTCACAGTCGAGTCTCAAGACAACAGGGGTAATCGGATTCTAATGAATCATCTTACAAGTTTTAGCATTACGGAATTCAAAAATGAGCTAACCTACTTAGCTGACATTAAAACCGTTTAGACAGATCATCTAAACTGACCCTCGAAACGACACTAGCTCAACACAAAATGAACAAGACTTGAAGGTAGACCAAAACATACACACCACGAATTGAGCCGATACTAAATCCGGTTTTTAGTTTGGTTTCAGGTTTAGCTACACAAACAAACAAACATCAAGATTTAACATGGAAATTCAAATCGGTAATCAATAGTTAACACCAACGAGACAAAATTATCACAAAACTAATTGGTATTAAAGTAGCAGTTACAGGTTTGATTGAACAAGAAAGAGAATAAGAATCTAAATCCTTACAACAAGCAAAGCCGATCCGAATGAAAGTAGACGATGAATCAAAGAGCTTGAACCGATTCCTCCACACGCAAATCCACACACCCTTCGAAATTTCTCAGCCACTCAATATCAAATTAATGTTGTGATGTGAAGCTTTTGGAGGTGTGGAGGGCTATGGTGGATCAGTTGAGTTAAAGGAAGCAAAGATGAGGAAAGTTTTGACTGCTCTTTAGATCCTAGGAATTGAGGAGTTTCCTTAAACATCTCCTCTCCTTTTCTTGCTCCATTCTCCAAGCTTTAGTCTAGATTCGACCTCGTGAGGGTCAAGAGGTAGCGACACAAAGATACAGCTACAAAATGGTTTCACGTGATTCGGTTTAGGAAGGAGAGAAAAGGTGGGATAGTGACGGTTAAGGTTTATCATTGTTTTGGTGAAGGCGTGGTCTTCCTAGGTGGAGGGGGAGGAGCGGACGTACCAAAAGAGGGAAGGAGAACAAGATAACAATAATGTTTTTGGGGAAATGAAAAGAAAAGGGGCGGTGGATGATTAAAGGGAAAAGAGGTGTATTATTATTACTATTATTATTATACCGGGTATTTCGCGTCCCGTCGAGCTAAAACGTAAACACGGTGCCTTGGTTTAGAAGATACGTAAATTTTGTTTCTGGGAACGTTTTCATGAAAGTAATATAGAAAGTAAATTGTCAATTCCGAAGATAGTTATATAATATATGCCATATTATTGCGGTGTCGATACGCGTGGGTTTTTAGTGAAATAAGAATATGAGTTCACCACATTATTTGTTCGACAGTATTCGTTTGTTGCTTTTCCATAATAAAGAGTTTAGATGCGATAATATGAGGAAACTACTGAATGTCACATTCATAAATAAATTTTTTGGTCTTACAGGAAATTAGTAAATGGGAAAATGTCGGGTTATTACAGTACCTACCCCTAATTCTGAATTCCGTCCTGGAATTCTTAGTCCGTGGTAGTGGTCGGGGTTGTCTCGGCGAAAAGGTGTGGGTATTTAGCACGAATTTGGTCTTCACGCTCCCATGTGTACTCCGGTCCTCTATTAGAGTTCCATCTAACCTTGACAATAGGAATACAGCTTTGTTTTAGTTGTTTCACATCTAGGTCCATGATTTCCACTGGTTCCTCTATAAAGTTTAGTTTTTCATTGAGTCGAAGTCCTTTGAATGGGATGACAAGAGTTTCATCCAATAAACATTTCCTCAAATTGGACACGTGAAAGGTATTGTGCACCCTACTGAGCTCCTCCGGAAGTTCAAGTTTGTATGCTACTGGACCAACTCTTTCTAGGATTTTGAACGGTCCCACGTATCTAGGGTTGAGCTTTCCACGTTTCCCAAACCTAATCATTCCTTTCAAAGGGGATACCTTCAACAAAACCCTATCCCCAACTTGAAATTCCATAGGCTTTCGCCTTACATCGGCATAGCTCTTTTGCCGGTCACGGGCAGCCTGCAAGCGCTGCCTGATCTGTACAATCTTCTCGGTGGTTTCATGGATAAGTTCGGGTCCTGAGAGTTGAACATCTCCAACTTCTGCCCAACAAACTGGTGATCGGCACTTTCGTCCATAAAGTGCTTCAAATGGCGCAGCCTTGATGCTAGCGTGGTAGCTGTTGTTGTAGGAGAACTCTGCTAATGGTAAGTGCTTATCCCATCCTTTCCCAAAATCGATCACACATGCCCGTAGCATGTCTTCTAAGGTTTGGATGGTTCTCTCACTCTGCCCATCAGTCTGCGGATGATACGCGATGCTCATATCCAATCGAGTACCCAAAGCTTTTTGCAAGGACTGCCAAAAGTGTGACGTGAAACGGCTATCTCGATCCGAGATAATGGAAATTGGCACACCATGTCGTGAGACTATTTCCTTCACATATAACCGTGCCAGAATTTCCATGTCGTCAGTCTCTTTGATTGGTAAGAAGTGTGCGGACTTAGTAAGACGGTCCATAATAACCCATATGGTGTCGTATCCTCCTGACGTCTTAGGTAGTTTTGTGATGAAGTACATTGTAATCCTCTCCCATTTCCACATTGGAAGTTCAGGTTGTATCAATAGGCCGGATGGTTTTTGATGCTCAGCCTTTACCCTTGAGCACGTCAGACATTTCCCGACATATTCGGCAATGTCAGCCTTCATGTTAGGCCACCAATAAAGTTTCTTGAGATCCTGGTACATCTTGTCAAAACCCGGGTGAATGGAGTATTTGGACTTATGAGATTCGTGCATGATAAGGTCACGAGTCCCTCCATAGAGTGGAATCCAGCTTCGGTCCTTGAAGCACAATCTCCCGTCTGATTTTTTCACGAAACCATTCTCACTTTCAGGCATACCATAGATCTTCTCCTTTGGTCTGTTTTCTTCTTTGAGGGCTTCAGCCTGGGCTTCCAGGATTTTTGATGGTAACGGTGACCTAATTGTCATTCCCAAAGATCAGACTCTAAGGGGTCTAATTCGCTCCTTTCGACTTAAGGCATCGGCTACGACATTTGTCTTCCCGGGGTGATAGCGAATCTCACAATCGTAATCACTAAGTAACTCCAACCATCGGCGTTGTCTCATGTTCAATTCCTTCTGATCTAGAATATGTTGGAGACTCTTGTGATCTGTATATACCGTGCACTTGGTGCCATACAAGTAGTGTCTCCACATTTTAAGAGCAAATACCACTGCTCCTAGTTCAAGATCATGGGTGGTATAGTTTTTCTCGTGGGTTTTGAGCTGTCAGGAAGCATACGCGATCACTTTACTCTTTTGCATCAACACGGCGCCTAAGCCCTGGTACGAGGCATCGCAGTACACTACGAAGTCTTCACTTCCTTCCGGTAGTGCTAGGATTGGAGCCTCACAAAGCTTTTGTTTCAAGAGTTGGAATGACGACTCTTGCTTCTCTCCCCAGTCAAACTTCTTCTTCTTTTGAGTCAGCTCTGTCAAGGGTTTGGCGATCTTTGAGAAACCTTCGATAAATCTCCGGTAGTACCCAGCAAGACCCAAGAATTGACGGATCTCCGTAGGACTTGTAGGAGATGCCCAATTCCTAACAGCTCCAACTTTTGCGGGGTCTACATGGATACCTTTATTGTCGATTACGTGTCCCAGAAATTGTACTTTCTCAATCCAAAAATCACACTTGGAAAATTTTGCATACAACTTCTCCTCCTTGAGCAACCCCAGAAGGGTCTTCAAATGTTTTGCGTGCTCTTCTTTACTTCGGGAGTAAATGAGGATATCATCGATGAATACAATTACAAACTTGTCCAAGTAGGGTTTGTACACTCGGTTCATTAGGTCCATAAACACAGCTGGTGCATTAGTTAGACCGAAGGGCATAACTTGGAATTCGTAGTGACCATATCGTGTTCTGAAAGCCGTCTTAGGGATGTCTTCTTCCCTCACCCTCAGCTGATGATAGCCTGACCTTAGGTCAATCTTCGAGTAAACGCTTGATCCTTACAGCTGGTCAAACAAATCGTCGATCCTGGGCAATGGATATCGATTCTTCACAGTAAGTTTATTCAACTCACGATAGTCAATACACATCCGAAAAGATCCATCTTTCTTCTTAACGAACAATACCGGGGCTCCCCAAGGTGAAGAACTTGGGCGAATAAATCCTTTCTCCGACAACTCTTGTAATTGTTCAGACAACTCTTTCATTTCCGATGGCGCCAACCTATATGGTGCTCTTGCCACTAGCGCGGCTCCTGGTACCAAGTCAATCTGAAATTCTACTTGGCGAACTGGTGGAAGGCCAGGCAACTCCTCGGGAAATACCTCGAGAAAGTCCCTAACTACAGGCACATCTTCAGGATGTTTCTCTTCCGACTTCTTTTCTGTCACTTGTGCCAAAAAGGCGTGACATCCTCTATCGATATATTTTACCGTCTTGACGAAGGATATGATGTTGAAATGAGTCTTACTATGTTCGCCGCGAACGATTAGGGTGTTACCTTGAAATGGAATGTGAACGGACTTTTCATCACAAATGATCCTAGCATGGTTCTTGGATAGCCAATCCATTCCTATGACGACGTCGAAACTACCAAGCTTAACAGGCATAAGATCGATTTCGAAGGGTTGGTCAAGTAAGAGTAAGGTACAACCTCGGACTATAGTGTTGGTGCTTTCAAGTTCCCCGTTGGCTAATTCGATTTCATAAGTGGTGTCTAGCTTGGTTGGGGTACGGTTAAGTAGGGATGCAAATGCAATGGAAACGAAACTTTTATCGGCTCCAGAATCAAATAAAACTTTAGCAAGGTGGTTGTTATGTGGAAACGTACCCGTGACTATGTCCGGGCCTTGCTGGTCATTCCCTTCTCCCATCACGTAAGCTCGTCCACGAGCCTTTTTGTTCTGGTTGGCAGTCTGTTTCGGACACTGGTTCCTGTAGTGCCCCTTCTCTCCACATCCATGGCAAACCACGGCCACTGGTTGCAAGTTGGTGCCCGTGGCTTTACAGTCTCGGGTCTGGTGCCCGGTTCTCTGACATTTCCCACACTTAGCGTAACAGTGTCCATTGTGATGTAGTCTACATCGGTTACACATAGGAGCGAGTCCAACATAGCCTTGGGTTCCAGTGGGTGTGGCAACATAAGCCCTGGCGGCTTCCCGTCGGCGATTCTGTTGGTTGTGGTGATGGTTTTGGTTTGGCTGGTAATTCTGGTTGTTGTAGCGGTTGTAGTTGTTATTGTTTTTGTTGTTATGGGGAGAGTTATTGTTGTGGGAGTTGTGGTTGTTCCTTCAGTCATCAAATTTTCGTTTATTATTGTTGCTGCTATGGGTCTGATTGTGTTTAATCTCTCTTTCCAATAGTCTTTGAGCAATTTCCATAGCCTCTTCTAGTGTTGAGATTTGGATGCAGTGACATCCCCTTCTATGCTCCTAGGCAGACCTTCCACATACTTTTCCAATGTTTTCTCAAGATCTGGTAGCTTGGTTGGGCATAGCACAACTAGTTCCTGAAACCTTCGATCATAAGTCTTAATATCAACTCCTTTTACCACCAAGCGATCAAACTCATCTTCCAGTTTTCTGATCTCAGTGCGGGTGCAGTACTTCCTTAGAATCCTTTGCTTGAAATCAGCCCAAGTGATTTGGTAAGCTCTCTCTATGCCCATGTTCTGTGCAGTAGTGTTCCGCCAGGACAAGGCATCGTCTAGTAGCGTACCAGAAGCAAATGAGACCCTGCAGTCATTAGGGCATCCGCTCCTTGAGAATACTGTTTCAGAGCGCTCAAACCAACGAGCAAGTTCCGATACTCCCTCAGTCCCTTTGAAGTAACTAGGTTTGCAAGCCATAAAATCCTTGTAAGTACACTTGCGTGTCCCAGATGTCTCGCCCTCTCCATTTGGCCTGTTCGTACTGCTGGAACGCGCCATAGCCGCAGCTTGCTCTCCTAATGCAGCTGCAATACTGTCAGCAATCAACTTTTGAATAGCAGTTAGAGTCATAGGGGTTGTGGGGTTGTAGGGGTTGTTGTTGTTGCCTTCTTACGAGGAGCCATCCTTCTAAAAAGAAAGTCACAATACACACTTGAGAATTTTTGTTACCAAGATCAACACAATATAATGAACCATTACAATCAATCCCACAATAATCGAGGTCATAATGCTATTTAATCATACAACGAGTACATCATCACCAACACAACCATATCATTCATAATAAGTATCAGGACATGCTTGAAAAAAAATATATAATTTCACAACATACATGACATTCATAATGAGTCACAACATGGTGGTACATGAGAGTATCATAACATAAGATCAAATACTAGAACGACATAAATCAATATCCATACAATACAATCATAACCAACACGAGGTTTTAATAATCTGATACATTGTTCAAAATAACAAGATACAACATTATTAATGCCGCATAGGGCAAGCTAGATGTCTCTGCATGCAGTGATATGTCATAGATCTATGGGGCTCCAGGTGCGCCTCCTAACCTCCTCTCCAAGTCTCGAATGATCTGAATCATCCCCAACATCTCTGCATCTCTCGCTCGCTCTCGAGCTCGCACCTCCTCAAGGGATACTCTGAGTGCATGGACTGTAGCAGTGGTGGCAGCTAACTCCTGTGTCTGATGCTCCAGCATCTGCTGCGTAATCACTGAAATCTCCCTCTGATCCTGCATCTCATGGCTCTGAACGTCCAACTTGTGACCCATCTCAGTAACAGTATCCATGGTCTCCTCCAACTCAGTGCCCATCATCTGAAATACCTGCTCCAAAGCCATGCTATGAACCACGAGGTTAGTCACCTCCTCCTCCATGTTCTCTACCCGCTCAAGAGAAATCTCCTCCACAACACCTACAATATCATCGATCCTATCCTCATGTCTAACCAGTCTAGCTGCTAGTAATGGAACAGTGTGATGCACCGGCTCTCCGGTGACTGGTAGCACGGGTGTAGAACTCTCCTCAAGCTCAGATACTCTCGGGGATCCCTACAAGAATCTCCAGCGATGAATAGCCTCTGGCAGATATGACCAACTCTAGGCATCATCCCCCTCATGGGTATCAGGTGAGGGAACAGTCTCAGTGGCAACTGCTGGGGGTGTGGGAATAGGGGATGAAGTGGAAGATGGTACATGCACAGTAGTAGTCTGAGAGTAAAACACAGTAGATGGTGGCATAGATGGAAAAGTCTCAGACGTAAAAGTAGGTAGCATGTAGGGAGGAGGTGGGGGTAAAGGAGATGTTGGTGAAGCTAGTGGTGATGGTGAAGATGGTGGTGATGGAGAAAGAGGTAGGGGTAGTGATACAACAGTAGGTGGGGCACGTGCTCGCTTACGAGCAGTGAAACGGTAGGTAGGTCCATCTGGATGGTACTTGAACCTTTTTCCAAAAGGCTCAGGCTCAAAAGGCTCAAGGACACGTACACGCTTACGCCGGCAAACCGGGGCAGGCGGTGGTGGGGGCGGAGTGGATGCAGCAGTATCAGCAGTATCTGAGTCGGATGACTCGCTGTCAGCATCAGATCCAGAGTGATGGCTAGGGAGTGGGGTGGGGCAATCATCAGCTGCCATGAACTGCTGAGACTGAAAATACTGGTCCTGGAGGTACTGATCATAGGTCATAGGTCCAATGATGGGACGGTAAAGTGGTCCATCAGCAAATGAGTCATGGGGTGTTGGAGCGACTTCACCTTCCTCGAAGGGCTCCGTCTCTCCAGAAGCATTCCCGGATGGGACATCAGAGGGGATAGCAGGGGAAACAGGTAAGGTAACATCAGACAGTATGGTGGTAGGGACATGGGGTGATGCCAGAGGTGCGTCGTCACTGTCAGACAAGATAATGACTGGGGGTGACATGGTACTGTAACATCCCAAAAATATGATAAGGTAAAATAACCCAAAATAAAATATAGTAAGATGAGCCTTTTTAGTATGAGTAATGTTAAATATTTACTAGTCATGATGTTTATAACTTATGCATCATCTGCTAAGCAAATCTCTATGCATGATATTCGTAAGGTTCAGGCACGAAGGGCACAAGGTAGTAAGATGTAAAATAGTTCATTTTGAAACGTGGTTATAGTCCAGTGTTTTGAAAATACACTTGGTTCTCTATAACCATGGCTCTGATACCAATCTGTAACACCCCGAAAATCGAACTAAAGCAGCGGAAGACTAATCGGGGTATTACTTCATAGAAACATTGCCATAATCATAGAAAACGACATAAAAGAGTCGTTTTGAGAAAATTCGTTATCATTCATCAAACATAAAATCAGAGTAGCCACAACAGTTTAATGAGTTTAGAAATACACAAGGAAAATGTCTTGAATAAAAGTGAATGATAACATTTTTAAGTGAAATCCAAGGGTGCCTTGATCCACTCCGTGCCATAGATGCAATTTAATTACCTGAGATAAAACATGCTAAAAGGGGTCAACACAAAGGTTGAGTGAATCCACAGTGTTTAAGTTATAATAGTTTGAACATAAGCCAAATAGTTATAAAAACAGTAACATCGTAATGTAAGATATTGCACTAAGCCTCGTGACACGCAAACCTTAACGTAGTTATGCTGCCATAAGAAATATATAAAAATCTTATGGGATAGAAGCCTACACATAATAATATGATGCAGGTGATAGGGCCCTCAGGTATTAGGAGTTTGCCAGTTTCCTAGTAGTTCTCAAATAAAGTGCATTCGACTATCAATCCGGCTAGCACGAAAGCTATCTATCCGGCTAGCACGAATGGGCTGTCAACCTCCAATAGATCTATTCACTATATTCGCGTTCACTCGCAAGTGATTAATGGGTCATGATATGAGGGACTTTTGGCAGAAATAGTAACTCAGGCAATATCAATCAGGATAGCATACAGAAGAAAAAAAAACTTGTGTTCAGATTTATAGCATGTATCTCCCCACGGGGTTTGAAAATGTAGTAAATAGTGGGACTATGAACTCACCTTCGTAGTAGTAGTCTGAAATGCAATAGAGTCAAGTAATAGATGGTAGCTCAGACGCGTGACCTAGATAAGTATGGCATAGTTTAGTTCATAATCCTAGCTTAGGACTCGATAAAATTTCAAAACGACATGGTTGCTTGTGTGGCATGGATTTAAGTTTGAAATTAGTTTTGTAAATATCGGCACTTGGAAGTGTTCACGGACATAGGCAGACGAAAGACGAATAGCGTGGACATATGCTTATTTGGTTTGATAATGACCGAAAGGCGAGGTGTACGAAAGATGGCGACATGTGAGGTTGGTTCTTTAGACGTTATTAAAGGTGTATATATGTGTTTGTAAAGAAACATGGTATATATATAAATTTTGATATAATAGTTTTACTAGAGAATATTTGTACTTAAAATTGCTTGTAGATTATATGTATAAAAACTTTTAGAAAAATCGGCATGACTTAAGTATAAATTTTATTAAAAAGTTTGTATTTATGAGTATTTAAATGTATTTACGTATTTACGTGTAAATATAAGTTTAATATAAAAAGTGTGCAAGTAAATGTATTTTAATAAAAGTTTTAAGCAAAATGTTTGTATTTGAAATAAAGTTGAACTTGTCATTTTATATTTTGTAAATCTTATGTAAGTTTTTATAAAAATATATTAGGTTACACAAATGATATAAGTACTTGTAAAATTATAATTTTTGTTTAAGCTAGTTCTAAAGTTATAGTAGTAGTGTTTGATTATATGTTTATATCAAAATATCCTTTCATAATACAAGCATAGCAGTATAGCGTATGGAGAATGCGTCGGGGAAAGGTTGCGAATAGACCAGTCAGGATTTGGTTCGATATTTTGTGAAGACAGGTCATGTATAAAAACAATAATACTCATACATTCACGTTGGTTTACAGTGTTTACAAGTGTGGGCTGTGGCCTAGGGTGAATCCACTTGGTTTGGGCCTTACTGGCTGGGCTCAGCATCCCAATCAAGTATTAGGCTTGGGCAAGAGGCCCTAACACACTACCAAGTGAAACTGTTTTTGGAAAAACAGGAGTTGGAGCAGGTTTAGACGCAAGGGAAGCAATTTATATGCAAGGTTTTTAAGACCTTGTTCGACCCATAACTACATCAAACAAACACTCAGGAACTGATATGACAATAGCCATCCTCGTAACGGCATTTAGCCATCGGGTACTACCCTTTGAGCACACACGTACTCCATACGAGGCATATGAACAGATCCACAACAGTTCAAGACTAACACTCTTAAGGTTCGGGGTGTTTCACAATCGAGTCTCAAGACAACAGGGGTAATCGGAATCTAATGAATCATCTTACAAGTTTTAGCATTATGGAATTCAAAAATGAGCTAACCTACTTAGCTGACATTAAAACCGTTTAGACAGATCATCTAAACTGACCCTCGAAACGACACTAGCTCAACACAAAATGAACAAGACTTGAAGGTAGATCAAAACATACACACCACGAATTGAGCCGATACTAAATCCGGTTTTTAGTTTGGTTTCAGGTTTAGCCACCCAAACAAACAAACATCAAGATTTAACATGGAAATTCAAATCGGTAATCAATAGTTAACACCAACGAGACAAAATTATCACAAAACTAATTGGTATTAAAGTAGCAGTTACAGGTTTGATTGAACAAGAAAGAGAATAAGAATCTAAATCCTTACAACAAGCAAAGCCGATCCGAAAGAAAGTAGACGATGAATCAAAGAGCTTGAACCGATTCCTCCACACGCAAATCCACACACCCTTCGAAATTTCTCAGCCACTCAATATCAAATTAATGTTGTGATGTGAAGCTTTTGGATGTGTGGAGGGCTATGGTGGATCGGTTGAGTTAAAATAAGCAAAGATGAGGAAAGTTTTGACTGCTCTTTAGATCCTAGGAATTGAGGAGTTTCCTTAAACATCTCCTCTCCTTTTCTTGCTCCATTCTCCAAGCTTTAGTCTAGATTCGACCTTGTGAGGGTCAAGAGGTAGCGACACAAAGATACAGCTACAAAATGGTTTCACGTGATTCGGTTTAGGAAGGAGAGAAAAGGTGGGATAGTGACGGTTAAGGTTTATCATTGTTTTGGTGAAGGCGTGGTCTTCCTAGGTGGAGGGGGAGGAGCGGACGTACCAAAAGAGGGAAGGAGAACAAGATAACAATAATGTTTTTGGGGAAATGAAAAGAAAAGGGGCGGTGGATGATTAAAGGGAAAAGAGGTGTATTATTATTACTATTATTATTATACCGGGTATTTCGCGTCCCGTCGAGCTAAAACGTAAACACGGTGCCTTGGTTTAGAAGATACGTAAATTTTGTTTCTGGGAACGTTTTCATGAAAGTAATATAGAAAGTAAATTGTCAATTCCGAAGATAGTTATATAATTTATGCCATACTATTGCGGTGTCGATACGCGTGGGTTTTTAGTGAAATAAGAATATGAGTTCACCACATTATTTGTTCGACAATATTTGTTTGTTGCTTTTCCATAATAAAGAGTTTAGATGCGATAATATGAGGAAACTACTGAATGTCACATTCATAAATAAATTTTTCGGTCTTACAGGAAATTAGTAAATGGGAAAATGTCGGGTTATTACACAAGCAGATTCTAAATCACAACCAGCAAGAGCACTCACCAAATAGATAAAGAATCAAAACCAAAGGTTCTGATTAACGCTTTAATACCAGCCCACAATTCAGATAAAATCGACCAAATAATAAACCCTAAGCATATGATCGATCAAACCCCACCATTCCACAAACTCTCTTATACCGTCGAACAATTTCAAAAGTGGGTCAAAAACCAAGCCGAGAAAGACGATACGGCTCGTCAAGAAGCTATTCTCGAAGTTATTAACAGGTTTGAGCTGGCAAAGGCCCTCAAACAACGAATGAGAACACGCTACACAGAGTGCGAGCACATCTCTGACGACAGAAAATTTGTGATCAACCAGTTTTTATACGTTGAATTTCGTAAAGATCATGCCGTTGTTGAGACATTGCGCGGGTGTGTGAGTCAGATACATGCCCAAAAAACAAACAAGATTCGTTGGAGTTTTGAAGAAAATGTGAAAGCTACTATGGTTGAACAACAACAACAACAACAACAACAATAACAACTTGTGCAAGGTGCATCAAATTCATCTGCACCAAGAGTTGTTGAGCAACAACAACAGCAACTTCATCTTGATCACTTCCAGCTAAGTTTTGAGGAAAATGTAGCAGCAGATGATGATGGCTGGAACTCTGAGAAGGAGCGGGAGCTGAGTAGGTTGGAAGCTCAGTTAGAAGAAGAGAGGTTGGTGAGCTTTGATCCTTACCACGACGGTTACGACTCCAACAACTCTCAAACCTGGGATCACCCAGATTATAATTGAAGTTTATGTGATGTTTAAGTTTATGTTTTCAATCGATGTACTTTTATTAATGAAATTAATGTTTTAATTATTAAGTTTGTAGTTTAAAATGTTAAAAAGAAAAAAAAAAAAAAGAACTTGGTCGCCCTTACTGGCCACCCAATCGCCTGCAGGTCGTTGGAGAGAGAAAACTGACGTGACATGGAAAAAGAGGAGGATTGGGTTGCCTTACTGTGGGTAGCCTTATAACAGAAATGTAACAGCTTTCTCTCTCCGGCGATCTTCAAACGACCAAGTTGCCACAACAGCGACCTTCTTAATTAATTATAAAAGAAATGAAGCTTTTTTGTTTTTTTTTTTTTTTTAGTTAAGAACTCAGTCGAAAAAAAACCGAGTGTTGGCTTTTTTCATCTGGTGACTGAACACAACCGAAGAGCCACAACAGGCCGACCATACTTGACCGATCGGTCGACCATACTCGACCGATCGGTCGACCGAGAGCGACCTCCCCCATTGTGCGTAGCCTTATACTGTTGTGTTGGTAGAATAATAGCATGAAAGTACATGGTGGCTGAAGATTCCAAATCTAATATTAGGTTGTTTGTGAAAATTTTATTTTAGGATAGATAGATAATGAATGCACGTGAACGTGTTTTGGCAGTCCACACGGTTTAATCCGAACCCAAATTATGAAAGACTCTTGTCTCCCATGCTTTTACTTAAATCATTCTTATAAATTATACGTAGTAATTAATTTATTTACTTACAACTAATTGATCTTATCTTAGCTTGTGTTGACTGATGACTAAATCTCTTTCTTCCATCTTTCAAAATGCATGAACCTTTTGGTTGCAGATATTGTTTTTTTATAATAATAAGAACGATGTTTAACTTTGTTTAGTGACTCAGTGTTGAATGTTCTAGTGCCATTTTTGTTTGATATCGCTAAACAATTCAATCACACTTTAATATTTTGACCATTTGAAATATCAACATCGTATTTATGCACAATGACAAATTACTAATTAAGGTCGCGTTTTTTTTTTTTTTTTTTTTTTTTTTTTTTTTTTTTTTTTTTTAAAAGGCTCTTAAATCGTAAACCGTTTATATGCGGTCAGACATTTTGGCCGTTCAAACCGTTTTTTTCGGTTCAGACGCGGTCAAAGGCAGTAAGATATTAATGGTCTAGACTTGAGAGAGGTGTCTTAATGTCACTTGTATTCAAAAAGGAGTGGGAGCACAGATTGTGTCTAGACTCCCCTCCAATTTCATGTAATTTCCTTGGTTTCAATGAAAAGTGACGTTATTATTAAAATAATAATAATAATAATAATAATAATAATAATAATAATAATAAGTTAGGATCAAATAAGAAGATTACTTAAAATAAGAAGGAATAAGAAGAAATATAACCACAAATCAGATATGCACCGATTTAAATTAGATGCATCCATATAATTTTAGATGCATTATAACGCACCATAGTGTGTTTTTTAGCTTTTAATCAGATGCATATACGTATATTAGATGCATTTCATGATTTCTCTTATTTTTTGTTCCTCTACATGTGCCAAAATCATGAAAATCAATTTGCACCATCTATATAATAAATTAACTTTCGAAACTCAAGATGTTGCATCTATATGAATAGAAATGCATCTATTGCAAGTCGTTGCATATCAAATGTGTGGTTTTGGCCACTTCTTACCACTTCTTATTTTAATTTACTTCTTGCTGGATCCCTACTCAATAATAATAATAATAATAATAATAATAATAAAAGAAATAATAATAATAAAAAAAAATTAGTACGAGCAAGCAAATGTGCGTTTCAAACACAAGTTTTTTTTTTTTTTTTTTTTTTTTTTTTTTTTTTTTTTTTTTTTTCGTTCAGATGCGGTCAAATTCAGACATTTACGCCTCAGATTCAGATTCAGATTCAGATATGCGGTTCAGTTTCAGATTCAGAGCCTCTTAAAAAACAAACACCACCCTAAGGTCGCATTTGTTTCGCATATGAAAGTGAAATATGTTTAAGAAATTATAATAGAAACTTAGAAAGAACATAAAGTTTGAAGAAACTTTAGTCTGAAAGTGTTGAAGTAAAAGTTTGCTTTTACTCCGGACAAGCGAGATGAATCATTCGGATCCTGTATTGGTCCTCCGGATTCGGGATGATCCTTGGTGGTGATTAGGTACTTCGGATATCTGCAAAACAGGTACGTCCGTTAGTCTCGCCCCGGGAATGTATCCCAGGACCAACCTCCGACGTGAGAGTAAGTATATGTTCTTAGAGAAAGAAAATATATATGAAATTAGAGAGTGAGAGAATTAGTTAACCATTAAGTGAAGATTTCCTCTCTATTTATAGGCCTCCAACATGGAGTGCCAGGCTGGTATGTACTTAGTTCCTTAATGTTTGCTAACTTATGCTCCATTATCATATACTTGATGTACTTGTTTGTACTTTAACTCATGTACTTACTGGTTTATCCGAATGGCTCTGATCTCCGGAGGGTTGAGATCATGCGGACATTCTCAACCCTTCGGATATTGGTCTGTCTCGTTTAGATATATTTGTGTATGCCTTGCTTGACATAGATCCGGAAGGTATTTAATCGTACGACCTCAATCCGGAGGGTACATACGCCAACATGTCCCCCCCAGTATCATAGTATTGGTTATGCCAATGGTGTGATACTTAGTTTATTTTTGTAATTTTCCGGAACGCGAGTCGTAGCTTCGTCATTTGCCTAGAGTCGTGTACAAAGTGCCAAAAGTAATTAATGTGTCGTTTAAGGTGTGCCGTCGTTTTTTACTGCGTCCTTGGGATGGGGACACGTGTACACTCTTCCTGCTTATACGGTTTGGATGGGGACACGTCTGCCCTACGGGTGACGTGTCGTTTCGCGCCCATTTTTTACTGCCTATAAATAGTCCTCATTTCCTCATTTTTACTACTGTAAATTTTCTACACACACAGACTTCTAACACACTCTATTCCTTCCGTATTCTGAACGATTATTCTCTTCGCCTTTGAGGTACGTCCTAGTCCGTTTAGTTTTTTGTTGTTTGGCTATACTCTTCTCCCTGTCGGACTCATTATGTCAGAATCTACTGCGTCCTTTGAATATGAGGATGTGTCCATGCCGGAGGGTTCACACGTTAAGAAGGACATACAGCTGATGCCGTCTACGATGGATGACGGTGAGGTACTTGTTGTAGTGGAAACTTTTGGGATTCCGAAGGATTTACATCCGAGGGCACCTCCGTCGGGTGTGACGATGGATCGATTACCTGCGGATGGCATTGGTTTATATGCGGAGTATTTCTTTGACGGAGGCCTTACCGTCCCTTTTTCTACCTTTCTCTTAGATGTTATTAGATATTTTAAGATTCATATATCTCAGTTGGTTCCGTTGGGTATGCACCGTGCTACTCTTTTTGAGGTGTATCGCCGGAGCATGCACATTCCTCCTACTACTCCTCTGTTCCGTGTCTTTTATAAACTTAGCAAACAAGGTTGTTGGTTTTCCTTCGAAAAACGTGTGCACAAAGACAGAAAAATTTGTTTCGGAGAATTTCCTTCCTGTCTGAAGGGCTGGAAATATCACTTCTTCTTGATTGATAGGAGAGCCATTCCTTTTGCTATGCCTTGGAGGCATTCGGACTCGGATGTGTCCGATCCGTTTCCCAAGAGGAGTGAGTACGATGTCGCTCATGCCAAAAGGTCGGCTGAGACGATCATTGAGCCATGTCAAGTTCCCCAGTCGTTCTTATATGCTCTGGGTCTTTCGGATCATTGGGAATTTACTGGCTTCCGTCCGGCTCTGAGGGATGAGCAGGGGAGGGGTATAGCCTTTGTTATAAATATGAATTTTTAAGTTGTGCTTCTTTCCCCTTTTTTTTATTTTTAACGATAGGTTTTGTTTGTTCGCAGGTGTAACCATGTCGAGCTACTTGAAGAAACCACCTCTTCGCAAGTCGGTGAACGTGGTAAAGGGGGACCCGCTTCCGCAGGGGCAAGGTCGTGAAATGCATACCACTCGTCCTCTGGCCTCCAATGCTGAAGTTCCAGAGAAGGATGAGGAGCTGAAGATGGTTGAGGTGCCGGATGACAAGGTGTTGGCTGCCAAAGACAAAAAGAAGGAGCAGGCAGCAAAGTTGGGCTCCAAGAAACCTCCGTCAAAAAGAGCCGGAGGGAGTATCTCCTCTAAGGTTCACAAGAGGCACAAGCAGTCTGCTGACCATGTCATTGATCTGGATGCTACGGAAGAGGTTGAGGAGCCGGAGCCAATCCGCTCGTTGCATCCGAAGGATATCCCCTCTGGTATGTCTTAGTGAATAATCTGTTCATAACTTTTTCTTGGTTTGTTATCATTTATTTGACGAATGTTTTTTATTTTCAAGGAGTTCGAAGGATGGTTCCCGTCGTCCGGGAAAGGGGGTTCTGACGGAGGAGGAAGATGTTGAGGTGGATATCGAGGGAGACGGTGAGGATGACGATACCTTCGTCCCTTCATGGATGGTGAAGAGGGGGACTCACATGAACAATGCGAATGTATACCGGGACATGATGATCAATTTGGCTACCCCAGGTGAAGAGAGGTATTTGGATGGTCAGGATGATGTTGAGGCTATCCGAAGGTCTTGGTTATTGTTGGGTAAACATGCTACAGCTCAAGCGGATGTCATTTTCCGTTTTGAGTCTCTTCAGCGTGAGCATCAGAAGTTGTCTGAGACTCATCAAGTATGTGACCAGGTCTTGGAGGACAAGTGTAAGAGGTTTGATGAGGTGGCTGGGGAGTTGAAGGAGCTGAAGGATAAGCATGCGGAATGTGCTGCGGTGAATCCGGAGGGGATTCAAAAACTGCGTGCCGAGAATGCTAGTTTGGAGGATAGGGTCTCTCAGCTCGTGGTGGAGAAAGAAGAGTGGAGGAAGGTTTCTGCTGAGCAGGCTGAGAAGATAAAGTTGTTGGAGGGTAGTTTATCTGATGCCAAGTTGAAGCTGGCCGATGAAGAGAAGGCTTATAAGGAGCTTCACCAAGAGAAGCAAGAAATTGCTATAGCTGCCGGAAATGCCGAAATGGAGCGAAATCGTATTGTAAATGAGTTCATTCCGGAAGCCTTTCACCGTTTTCTTGGTAGCCATGAGTTCCGGTCAGCACTGGCAGAACCTTTCAACTTATATTATCAATCTGGTCTGATAGATGGGGCAGGGTTATTTGAGGAGCCGGAGAAGGCGGCTAAGCTGTTAGGGGAAGTTGAAGGGATGGATTTTGAGGACGATGAAAAATATCGTTCATTATATGATCAGGCCCTCTCCCAAGACTATCCTTTCATTCAAAAGATCCGTCAGACCATCTACCGGAAGTTTGATGAGTTGATTGCCTTAGTTCCGGATCCTGCTCCCATTCCAGTTGTTGAAGATCCGGTGGTTGAATCTCATACCGAGAATCCCTCCGGTAATCCATCTGTGGATCAGACTACTTCGGCCTTTCTCTGAGTTTGAAGTTTTTAAGGGTTTGCATACCTCCATTTTGACTATGGGTATAGGTATTGTAAACTCTTTGTGAAGCTATTGTTACTAAATTATGTCCGTTGTGAACCATGTTCCGGAGTCCGGATACCTCCATTTTGACTATGGATTTAGGTATTCCGGACTCTTTGTGAAGCTTTCGTTTCTCCATTGCCGCTGGTGTAATAGTGTAGGGTATTTATCGTTCCGTTATTTTGTAGAACAATTATCTTCGGAACAATTTGATGTATTTGATGATTCTATGTAACAGAGTAGGTCATTAACATTCTATCTTTTACTGTTCCGTTATTCCGGAACATTTGATGTAATTAATTTTGATCGGATGAATATATATCATTTACCTTTGTTATTTTTATTGTGTCTATGCTTTGTGTTATGTACGTTCCGGGGTGTTTGCCCTAGATTATACTCATTTGGAGTTTTGTTATGTTAGGTCGCCTGTCCCTTTCGGCTCTTGGCCTTGGATTATATCCATTTGGGGTTTTATTATATCGGACAATTTGTGCATTTCGGCTCTTGGCCTTGGATTATACCCACTTGGGGTTTTATTATTCCGGATAACTTGTGCCCTTTGGTTTTTGGCCTTGGATAATACCCACTTGGGGTTTTGTTACTACGGACAACTTGTGCCCTTCGGCTCTTGGCCTTAGATTATACCCACTTGGGGTTTTGTTATTACGGACAACTTGTGCCCTTCGGCTCTTGGCCTTAGATTATACCCACTTGGGGTTTTATTATACCGGACAACTTGTGTCCTTCGGCTCTTGGCCTTAGATTATACCCACTTGGGGTTTTGTTATTACGGACAACTTGTGCCCTTCGGCTCTTGGCCTTGGATAATACCCACTTGGGGTTTTGTTTCATGCTAAGTAGTTTTACGTTTAGGTAAGAACAACTTTTCTTGTGGCCCAACTGCATAGTATGCTTTATTGATGATAGGAAAATGGCTCATGCCTTACAATAAGTCTATCGGAACAACTGATTACATAAAACATTTTTTCAAATTGATTGCATGCCAGGTTCGAGGTACTTCTGTGTCGTCCATGGTTTGCAGCTTGTACGTTCCATGTTGGTAGGCTTTCGTTATCCGGTAGGGAACTTCCCAATTTGGCCCTAATTTTCCCTGATCCTCTACCCTGCTGGCTTCGTTCTTTCGATACACAAAATCTCCCACCTTGAACGCTTCAGGTCTAACTCTTCGGTTGTAGTACTGCTCCACCTTCTTTTTGTACTTGGCTTCCCTTATTGCTGCCATCTCTCGCCTTTCTTCCAACAAGTTTAGGTTCAAACCGATCTCATCATTATTGTCTTCTGCGTTTACCGTCATGGTTCGAAAGGTAGGTATACCGATTTCCGCTGGGATGACCGCTTCGCTTCCGTATGTCAGGCTAAAGGGAGTTTCTCCATTGCTAGTTTTCAGAGTGGTTCGGAATGCCCACAATATGTTTGGTAGTTCGTCTACCCATCTGGATCTTTCCCTTCCTAGCCGTGACTTGAATCCTTTCATCAAGCTTTTGTTTGCCCTTTCCACTAATCCGTTGGCCTGAGGATGAGCTACAGCTGTGTTGATTTGCGTGATATTCAATCTTTCGCACCAACTTTTGAACGGATCTCCTACGAAATTTCTTCCATTATCCGTAACAATTATCTTGGGCAATCCGAACCTGCAGACGATGTTATCCCATACGAACTTTTTCACTTCCTTTCCGGTTGTCTTGGCTAGGGGCTTGGCTTCCATCCACTTGGTAAAGTAGTCAATGGCTACTATTACATATTTGACTTTCCCTGGAGCTTCGGGTAAAGGTCCTAACACGTCTATAGCCCATTGGAAGAAGGGCCATGGAGCCATGACGGAAGTTAACATTGTTTTTGGCAACTTAGGAACCGGAGCGTGTATCTGGCATGAGTCACACTTTTGGATAACCTCCCTGGCGTCCCGATGCATGGTTGGCCAGTAATAGCCTTGCCTCATAAGTTTAGCTACAATGGAGCGTGGTCCGGAGTGCATACCACATGCTCCTTCGTGTACTTCCCGGATGACATAGTTGGCCTGGATGGGTCCTACGCACCGTAACATTGGTCCTAGATAGGATTTTTTGAATAGTACATCATCGATTAGTGTATAATGGTTTATTTTCATACGGAGGGTTCGGGCTTCATTTAGATCCTCCGGCCAGACCCCTTCTTTTAAGCATCGGAGTATGGGTGACATCCAGTTTTCTTCTTCTTCTTCTACTATTGCGTTGATTATCTCTTCCTCAGTGGATGGTTTTTCTAACACTTCCACTAAGATTTCTTTTGTTAAGTGGTTGAATGCTACGGATGCTAGCTTGCTTAGTACGTCTGCTTTTTGGTTTTGTGCCCTCGGAATATTTTTTATCTTAAATTGTTTGAAGCAAGCGATGTATTCTTTGGCTTTGGCAAGATATTTGGTCATGCTTTCCGTATATGCGGTGAATTCTCCGTTAATTTGACTTGCCACCAAGTTTGAGTCCACTCGTACGTCCAGCGCTTCTATATGCATTTCCCTTGCAATTCGTAATCCGGCCAGGAGTGCTTCGTACTCCGCTCCGTTATTAGTGGCTTCAAAGTTTAACCTGAGGGCATAAGTATATTCTTCCTTTTCCGGACTGATTAGTACTAGCCCCGCTCCGGAACCTCTTTTGCTGGAAGCTCCATCAGTATACAAGATCCATTCTCCGGTTTTGGAGATATTGCATATCTCCTTGCCTATCCTTTTGGATCCGGATAAACGGTGCCGATGGGCACTTCATTGATGAAATCAGCCAACACTTGACCCTTGACGGCATTCCTGGGTACGTAGGTAATGTTGTAAGCTCCTAGCTCTACTGTGTATTTGGCGAGTCGTCCGGAAGATTCAGCTCGGTTTAGAACTTGCTTGATAGGATGGTCCGTTATGACTTTGATAGGGTGAGCTTCGAAATATCGCCTTAGTCTTCTGGACAGATGCAGCAGCGTCAAAGCTAATTTTTCAACCAGAGCGTATCTTTTTTTAGCCTCATGCAACGTTCGGCTTACGTAATGAACAGGGATCTGTCGTCCTTCCCTTTCGACCATCATTACCCCACTTATCGCCTCCGTTGCTGCCGATAGGTATAGGTACATGTCTTCCTTTGGTTTCGGCGTTGTTAAGCATGGAAGTTCCAGGATCATCTTCTTCATCTCTTGAAAAGCTTTTTCAGCTTCCTCCGTCCACTGGTACTTTTCTTTGTTGTCTTTGGTAATGTTCTTTAATGTTTCAAAGAAGGGTAAGGATCTTTCGGCGGATTTTGATAAGAAACGGTTTAGTGCAGCCAGTTTACCACTTAAACTTTGCATTTCCTTCAGTGACTTTGGTGATTGCATATCGGCAATTGCTCTGGTTTTCTTGGGGTTTACTCTAATCCCTTCGGAAGTTATCACGTATCCAAGAAATTTACCTTCTTCCACTCCGAAGGAACATTTCTTGGGGTTTAGTTTCATATTGATTCCCCGGAGGTTATCGAATGTTTATGCTATATCAGCCAAAAGCTCCTTCTCCGTTTGGCTTTTGATGACCATGTCATCTACATATACTTCTAGGTTTCGGCCAATTTGCGTCCTGAAGGCGGAGTCTACTAGCTTCTGATAGGTTGCTCCGGCATTTTTCAATCCGAACGGCATTTTGACGTAACAATATGTCCCATGATCAGTATAGAAGGCTGTTTTCTCCTCGTCTTCTTTTGCCATTTGTACCTGGTGATATCCTTTGTAAGCATCTAGGAAACATTTGTATCGGAATCCCATTACTGATTAATCTTCCAATCTATTTCGGGCAGCGGATAGTAGTCTTTTCGACACGATGAGTTGAGATTTTTGAAATCGATGCACATCCTCCAACTCTCGTCCGGCTTTTTTACTAACACAGGATTGGATATCCAGGTTGGGTATCGGACATGTCTGATTATCCCTGCTTTTAACCATTCTTCTACGTCCTTGTTTATGGCTTGATTCTTTTCCTCCGAAAAGAATCTCTTCTTTTATGCAACCGGCTTGTCTTGGACATTCACATTGAGTTTATGCTCAGCCGCCCATCGGGGAACGCCAGTCATGTCCGAAGGTTCCCACGCAAAAATGTCTTGGCTGTTTTTGAGCAACGTTATAAGCTGCCTTCTTCCTTTTTTTGAATTTTTTTTCCGATTGTCACCAATTGCTCTGGGTAAGCCGGATGAACCAATATTTCTTCGGTTTCCGCAGTTCCTTCTTCTATCGTGGGCTCCGGAAGACTTTCAATCTTCATTTCTTTTTCCATCAGGAATTTTTCTTCTAGCTTTCTGCATTCCGATATGATGACCGATCGGGTGACTAAAGTGGCAATACCTCTTGGTGTTGGGAATTTCATCATGGCATGTATTGTTGAAGGAATAGCTCTTAATTTTTTGATTCCAGAACGTCCCAGTATTACGTTGTAGGGGGAGGGGGATCTTACCACTGCAAACTTCATTGTTGTCCGACGATATAATCCTTCGTTTCCGAAGCACACTTCCAGTTCCAATTTGCCCAACGGATTTATCGCTTCGCCAGCAAATCCAATTAGCGGTGTGTTTGTTTTTGTTAGTCGGGATTGGATGGAGGGGTCAAGGTTTAGAAAGCAGTGTTCATACATTACTTCTATCGAAGCGCCTTGATCCACGTATACCCTACGTACAGTGTATCCTTCGATCTCTGCTTCAACTATCAGTGGTTCTTCGAAAGCATCTCCAGGGAGTATGGGAGGGAAGCTTATAGGAGTATTCATCCATTCTTCTTCCTGATCCATGATTTTCTGCTTATAGTTTCTCTCCGGATACCGAATCATATTGATAATTCTTCCTTGGTTGGTGTGATTGTTATTCCTTGGGGGTGCTCTTTCCCTTTGTCGAACATCTCTAATTAGGTGGTCTAGTTTGCCTGTTTCCATAGCTTTTTTGAGCTGTTCCTTCAGGTTATGACAGTCGTTGGTGAGGTGACCCTTTTCCCCATGGTAGTCGCAATACTTGTCCATGTTTTCTCTGGCAGGTCTTCCTCTCAACGGAGGTGGTGCCGAAAGTCTAAGATGGTGTTCAGTTGCTAGGATTTCTTTGGGAGCTTTGGAGAGTACATTTAAGTCTATGGGTCGGATATCCCTCCGGTTTACATCGTTGCGGCGGTAGTCCGTTCTATAATCATTCCTATTCGGATTCTCATTTCTAGTTTGCCCGTAAGGTGTGTAGTGATCATTTCGCCGGGGTCGGAATTCTTCTCGATGGGCATCTCTCCTGCGGTTCCCTTTGAAGGAGGACTGTTGTGTGCTCTGGTCGTTCCGGTTATACGAGTTAGGATGGTAATCTTTTCTGTAGTTATCTGCTCGTTCTCCCCTTGGCACTTCGGTTAATCGATAAGCTCTTTCAGAACGGATGAAATCGTCCACCCTCATCATCATCTCGGTTACGGTTCGGGGGATTTTTTCAGAGAATCTCTTTGCGAGCTCCGGGCATTTACATCCATCCATAAAAGAGGATATTTACATTACTTCCAGGACTCCTGAAATACGGCTAGCTTCATCGGTCCATCGTTCCTTGAATTCCGATAGGGCTTCGTTAGCTTTCCGGACAATCTTAGTTATCTCCATTGGGTCTCGAATACATTTTCTTCGCAGAGCAAATCTTTGCACGAATTGTTCACATAAAGTGTCCCAATTGTCGATACTTCCTCGGGGAAGGCTATCGAACCATCCTCTAGCTGCATCATCTAAAGTTTGTTGAAACATCATACACCATATGGGCATAGGCCAAGCACCTTGGTTGGCAGCTCCTTCGAACCTTGTGTTGTGATCATCCGGATCGGTGGATCCATCATATAACTTTATGTGAGAAGGCATTAAGTATTTTGCGTTTTTAGGTCCGATGAAATCAATTATCCTTCGGGTGAATGGGCTCTTGGACGCTGCCTTGAAAGGCTTGGACAGATCGTCCATCACTTCCTCTTCTGCTTTCTGAGCTTCGGTATCTTGAGGCTCTTCGTCCTCGAAGTCGAGCTGAATGGGCTTAATCGGTGTTACCCCTGTGGCATTGTGTTGTTGGATTAGAGCTTTCAATGTGGTGAGTTGATTTTGAATTTGTTCTATGCTGGTGGGATTTATTTATGAGTCTTTCCCACTTCCTTCAGGTGTTGTAGGGGTAGGACCTGTCATTTCTAAGTTCGGGTAGAGTGAATGACGGGTCCCACGGATGGCGCCAATTTGTTGAAGTAAAAGTTTGCTTTTACTCCGGACAAGCGAGATGAATCCTTCGGATCCTGTATTGGTCCTCCGGATTCGGGATGATCCTTGGTGGTGATTAGGTACTTCGGATATCTGCAAAATAGGTACGTCCGTTAGTCTCGCCCCGGGAATGTATCCCAGGACCAACCTCCGGCGTGAGAGTAAGTATATGTTCTTAGAGAAAGAAAATATATATGAAATTAGAGAGTGAGAGAATTAGTTAACCTTTAAGTGGAGATTTCCTCTCTATTTATAGGCCTCCAACATGAAGTGCCAGGCTGGTATGTACTTAGTTCCTTAATGTTTGCTAACTTATGCTCCATTATCATATACTTGATGTACTTGTTTGTACTTTAACTCATGTACTTACTGGTTTATCCGAATGGCCCTGATCTTCGGAGGGTTGAGATCATGCGGACATTCTCAATCCTTCGGATATTGGTCTGTCTCGTTTAGATATATTTGTGTATGCCTTGCTTGACATAGATCCGGAAGGTATTTAATCGTACGACCTCAATCCGGATGGTACATACGCCAACAGAAAGATATGAAATTTAAGGAAATTATAATCCGAAAACTATCAAATGTTTGGTTATAGACTTATAGTAAACCGAAATCCGCTAGCATAACATTTTATTTTAGTCTTTTGCACAACTATTTAACATTGCAACTTTGCGCGAGTACGATACTAATATATTTCACACCCACGTCCAAGCGACTCGGTCTTCAAAACCATCAACTAACAAGTTCGATGATAGAATCCATGGTTTCCAAAAGAATAAAAACGCGAAAAATTAAGCTACAACCGAAGCTAGTCAATAATTTAACGGTTAATGTCATAAAATAGACATGTATTTTCTCTAATGGACCATTTTATTACTTAAACTTTTTTTATGGTGGTTTAAGTTACTAACGTACTTTTCGTAGACAAAAATAGTTATTACTTTTTTGATTTTTTAACCAGGAATCGGCATAACCGATAAAGTTTTCTAGCGTTGCATAAATTACACTCGAATGTTGACATGTTCTTGCAGGTGTGTTAAAAAGAAGAGGAAAATCTTATATACATCTACTTTCTTCTTTTTGACCCGTTTCTATAGTACATCAACAAAAAATATCAAACATTGTGTAACTTATACCACATTAAACAACTTGACCGTTTATAACAATTCCGGGTTGAAAAATTAGAAACCAATAAAGTATTTTGTTCGATTGAAAGTGTGTATCATAGCTAAAACGGTCTAATAAATTATGGAGTTGGATTTCTAGTTTGTTAGGTGTATTTTACTTATTTGGTATGTATTTTTCAGTTATAGTCATTGGCAGCAGTTTGGATTTTTGATTTCTTGAGCTTGTCACCTGTTTCTTTTTTATTTGAATGGGCTTGTCCATTTCCTGAATTTTGTTTCCTTTGACAAGTTTTTGAACTTTTTAGGGGTTTGTCATAAATCATAATTAGTTCCTAACTTGGTCTTTGTCTTGTTAATTCTCATTTTATTTATTTATTTGACTTTTTGTTGGAGAATAAAAATCTAATAAAAAGTTTGATTTACGAAACGGTCTCAAAAGGTACGATAACATTAACATAGAGAACAATCGTCTCATGAATCATTTAGAGTGTTATCAAAATTCCTTAATGAAAACAAGTGAAGTAGCTTGTTAGTTCGATTGGCTTTCAATGAATATCTCATTCTCACTGCATCGGCCGGTCAAAGTTCACCCCTAATAGCCATTAAATTACACATATATTTCATATCAAAATTTTCTAATTTACAGCTAAATAAATAACAAAAATGTGCATTTTAAGTAAATACATTGTTTAAAATTGTTATTTATTACTATAGGCATGAGACGAGGACATTGGAGCAAAAGTACGGGATTTTGGTCGTTCATCAAAGATTATTAAAACCCGAGAAAAGTCCGAAGAAATGCCTAAGTGAAGCCCAAGATAACAAGCCCAAGAGATAATCTACATTTTAGCCCATACCCTTATCAATGACAATCTTTGTTATTGTGAAACTAGGGTTTGATGTATATATAAGTATAAGTAAACATTTATAAAATGAGCAGATCTATCTGTCTTTTTCATGTTGTAGCCGACGCACCCCAGTGAATTATAGCCGTCATCTTAGTTTTTCTCTCATTGTCTCCATTTTCTAAACATTAAATTTTTTAATCATTTAAATATTATGTTTTAATAATGGGTAGATTTAATTTTATTGTTTTTCCATAAACCTGATTGGTTGACAAAACTCCACCGACAGTTTCAAACAATCTTTTTTTTTTTTTTTTTTTTTTTTTTTTTTTTTTTTTTTTTTTTTACCAAAACAAAATCAGTGTTTCATTTCTTATTTCTTTATCGTCTAAAATTTTTCTCTAGTCTTAGATATTATGATAGTCATCAATAGTTAGTAAAAAAGTTGTGCTTTAAGTTTAAATAGAGGTTAATAGCAGTTAGTAAAGTTTGGTAGTGTATTTGGGTTATTTATAGAGTGATTATGAAGCTATCAACAAGGGTACGAGTATATGAGGTGGGTTTGAGTATTTTGGTATTGTTGCAAGCTTGTGTATCGTCTCGCTCGTTATTAACACAATGTTGGTGACTTCTAATTCTTTTTTCGTCGTTATTAGTTATTATGTTTAGCGTAAATTATTTATTGTTGCTTTTAATTTGATGCATATTATGATGGTACTGTAGTTTATATATATGTTGTTTAAAAATGGGTTGTTAGGTAGTTAAAATTGTGGTTGGAAGTTGTTGATGGTGATATTAGTTTGTATTTTAGGTTAGTTTATTGACTAGATACTGTTAAATTAAGTTTAGTTTCTTAGATACACTACATATAACATTATGATGCAGTAAAAAGTTTCAACTGCAGTAGTTATAACACGTTGATGCAGTAAAAAACATTCACCATTCTTCAGATTAAAGTAGATGACATAGTAATGATGTGATGTTTCTGACATCTTTATCGAAAGAAAGAAAACCTGTAAACATTTTAACGCATTAACATCATTGAAATTCATAATGAAAATCAAATCACTGAAACTCATAATAGTAAATCTATTTTTTACTTACCAAATCAACATCATTGAAATTCTTCTTGTCTGCATTTTCTAAAACACTTTTAACATTCTCATCAAAAACTTTTCTTCTCTAATGCAAATTGATGAGGCTGTTTTATAAACATGAAATGTTTTATAAGCATTAAAAAGTTACAACTTAAAATTACTTATATTATACACATGAATTACTCACTAGCATTGATGTACTATAGTAAACATTACTGATAGTTGAAAGTTTGTCTCTGAATTGCTTTCATTGTTTATATATAGATGAATTACTCACCAACATTGATGTACTACAGTAAACATTGACAGTTGAAAGTTTGTCTCTAAATTGCTCTTCATTGTTTAGTATAATACTCCATACATCAATTACACTTGAAGCAACTTGAATTTCAGGATAAAGGCTCAAGAAACACACACATATTAATTCTAAGCTTTTTCCACTGAAAACAATATCACTGCACATTTTAAATGTAGTAACAAGTAAGCATTGATGCAATATAATATAACATATGATGTAACAGATAAAGATTGATGTAGTACCAGATAAGCATTGATGCAGTAAAATATGAACTGTGTTGCAGTAACATATAAATATTGATGCAGCAATTATAAAATATTCTTGAAATAAAATTTACCCTTTAGGACAACTATCGCTCCATATGTATTCAACAAGTAGCATCTCTAGACCATCTTTTGTAAATCATAACTTTTCTTTCATAGAATCGCGACACTAAAGCATTAGAGTGCTTTACTGTACGCTTTTCCTTTACTATAAAAGGCTCTTTAGCCTCTTCTATAGCTTTTGCTCATCTATTTTTGCCTTTTGTAGGTTTTTGTACATCCTCTTTAACTGTTTTAGGTTCTGGCTTTTTGGCTAGTGTCATTTTAGCTTTATCCATTTCCTGTTTTGTTTGTCCCTTTTTACCCCCTGCCTTTTTTGCCGGTTCCTCATTGGTTGTTGGCTTAGAGGCTGTTTATTTTTTTGTTAGCTAAGGGGAAAATGGGTCTCACATTCCATTGCATCATCTTAATGGGGAGAGGCTTATATTTCACACTCTCTACATATAGATGAGATAGTGGAATTAGTGGGCCTAAATAGGAAAAGTAATAATATTAAATAGATGGGTCCCATGTTTCTTCCACTAAGAGAAAAAAAAAGAAACATAGCCTTAGTTGGTCCCACTCTAGATTGTTGTTTAGTTTGTGCCACTTTAGCCTCTCCTTTTGATTTTGTTGCAACAACACATTTTTCTTTACTCTTGGATTCAGGTACATCGACAGTTTGTTCATTTGCCGCTTCTGAAGTATCACTTTTCTTTGCCTTTGATTTTGTTGCAACAACACTTTTTTCCTTTTGTTGTTTGTCAATACCCATTGATTCTGGTGCATCAACAATTTTGCCTTTTGGTGCAACAGATGTCAGAGGAACCACATCAAGCACATCAACAATTGATTTCTTTGCCACATCAAGAGTTGTCTTTTTAGCTGCATCTGATTTATCAACTTTCTTGGCATCAAAGTTTCTAGAACTGTTGCGTATTAGCTTTAAGACGTAGTTGAATCTGCAACTTTTAAGATTTCTTCTAATTTTGTTGCATTAGAAGGTAGTGCATCAGCAACTAACCTTTTTGGTGCATCTGTTATATCAGTAGACAGGCAGTTTTGTGATTTTGTCAACCATTTCAGCTTCATTTAAGCTTGGTTCGCCTTCCATTTCCCAATCCACCTGTGATACTGAAACCTCTTCAACAGGATTTAGTTTTCTTCTTTTATTACTTGAAACTATCTTTTAGGTTCTTGAGATTCGGTTAAAGTTTCAATATCTTCAATATCATCATAGTGCATCTCTTGGGTTTGCTGTTGATTGAGTTCCTTATTGACTCGACTGTGAATTCAACAATAAAGACATATCAAATGGAACAATAGCTTTATTTTTGTTCAGAACTAAATCTTTCCCCATAACCAAATCATCCTTCTGTTTTGCTTCACTGCTACTTTTGTTCTTAACCAAATCATCTTTCTTTTCCTCTTCATTTCTACCTTTGTCCCAAGAGTTTTCATAATTTTCATTTCCACCATCTTAATCATTCTCCCCACCGTTTTCATCATTTTCATTTTTTTCATCACCATCTTTATCCTTCTCCCCATCATTTTCATCTTTTCCATCATCACCATCTTTATCCTTCTCCCCACTGTTTTCATCATTTTCATCTTTTCTATCATCACCATCTTTATCCTTCTCCCAACTGTTTTCATCATTTTCATCTTTGCTATCATCACCATCTTCATCCCCATCTTTTTCGTATGTATTCTCACCTTCTTCGATGTTTTCCTTCTCCTCTTCTTTATATGAATCAACAAACAAATCCTTTCTTATTTCAACCATTTTCTTACCTCCTCGTCTTGAGGGTTTAAACTCAAAGCTATCAACTTGTAATCAGTATCCAAAAACAACTGATTACATTTCACCAGATTGTCTCTTAAAATCCCTTCATTTCCTAAATTTGTAAAAGAAACAAAATTAGCTAACTGCATTACAATGTATTTTTAGTGCATCACTGCTTATAGTTTATTGTATTTCAATTTAATTATAGTGCGAAAAAGTGTATTAATATACTACATCTTACTATATTACTATTGTATCACAGTGCAAAATCTATTTCATCATAGTTAATAAGTTTAAACGTACTGCATCTCAGTTCAAAATCTAGTGTATCACAGTGTATAATGCTTTCTAATTAATAATACCTCAAAAGATTTTGATATGAAATCTTGATTTTCTTCAACTATATCATTTGTTCCATGTTGTCCGTTTCTAAGATCAATTCTTGGAGTATGTAATTGAATTATAAAGTTTGTTTTTTCGTCTTCTTTTTGTACATCAACATATAATTTAATTAGAAATCAACAAGTTTTACAAAAATGAAATAATTTTTTATTCTTATACATGTTACACTCCTCTTAGGTTTTTTTAATCAATTTCTTCTTTTTCGAAGCCTTTTTAATCGGTGTTTCAATCAATTGCAAACCTTCCACAATTGGTAGACAACCAAAACCGCGTGAATCAATTTCTTCTTTTTGTTTTTGTTGGTCCCTTTTACTTGGTTAACTATAACTACAAAGCTAAAGTAACCAAGTTATATGACTTTAAACAAAGATGTATAAAATGACTAACAATAAAGTAACGTAGATATAAGAGACAATATTTTTTAACGTTTAATTCTTTATTAGAAGTTAATCAAAAAGAATCGTACCCAAGTGTTTGCGGAATAACACTTGGGATTGAAAAAGACAAGTATGGTATTGACTCCTCACTAAACTCAATCTATGTTGAGTGACAACTTTCAGGACCCACTGAGCTATCTCAGGGGTTATGTTGTTCTTTGGAGGAGTAAAAGTGGTTTGTGAATGCTTTGCATTAATTGCACAAACTTGTCAACTTTTACTCCTCTCTTATGCTACCTATTTATACACAAATGTGAAAAACCCTATTATACAATGAACCTAAGTGTTCCTCAATAAAATCTTGATAGATTTTATTCTCTGGCAAGGGAAACTTCTTTGGGTTAAGTCCAAAGGGCACTTTCTGATGACAGCCTGGTTTTAACCATTTGAGGAAAGTTCGACCTTAAAGTGATAAAGCACTTTAGTGAAACAGATCAAACTTTCCCGCCCAGTCCCGCCAAAACTTCAGTCTTCTAGTCATCAGTCTTCAGTACCATGAAGTTGTTGAGGAGTCTTGGGGTTCAGTGAGTTATTGTCATCCTCACTGAACCCATCACCTTCTTCTTGGCTTAGATCACACTTCACTGAGTTCCGCCTCACTGAATGGAGAACCTTTCTTCTTAGGCTCTGTCTAAGCATCCTGAAGATGACTCACTGAGTTAGTGTTCACTCAGTGACTTGTTTACACTTAGGTTATTTTACGTTCAAATCCTTGTTAGAAGAAGATTGGGGAATTCAGTGACCCAACAATCTCCCCCTATTTGAACATACAAATAGCCTAAGTGTTTCTTGATTCAGTGTGAGTTTGCAGGGGTCTTCATCTCTTACTGAATGTTGTTGTAATTATAAGTAGGACACATAATTTTAAACAAAACATCAAAGTTTATTCATAGTTATTACAAGTCCTACAAATTAAAAAGATAGTTGTTGCAGATTAGATGTTCAGGTGGTATCCAAGGTTTTCAAGCTTTGCTTTCTTTGATCTGAGTAGGTGTCTTTCAGGATGTTCATTGATCATTGCTTCCAGTTCCTGGCAGAATCTTTTGTTCTCATCACTCTTGATGGGGGACGCCAACATGAGGTACATGAGCATAGCTTTGATTCCTGCCTTATCCATATCAGACCACCTTTGGAACGCCAGGCTTCCATACTCATCAGTGAAGCATAAGCCTCTTTCAGGAGCTTCAAGGACCGCATTGTTCACGAATGTGATCCCTTCAGGAAGCGACCTGTCACACTCTAACCCTGGTACTTTGATCTCAGGCTCCATCTCAATTTGCTTCCTTTTCCTCTTGTAAGCCTTAGATGGAGCAGTCTCTTTTGCTGAGTCAGGAAAAAGTGAGGGAATGTTAAGAGCTTCAGGCATTGCTCTCAGTCTGTCGTACCTATCCTTCAGTGATTCGAGAAGTTTAGGTACCACAACATTGTTCTTTTTGGCAATGATAGAACGAAGCTCATCAAGCTCAGTGATGCCAAAGTCAGCAAACTTGAAAGGCTTATGGACGTCAATTATTCTTTTATCACGTCCCCTGAAGACGGTGATCATTGCAGGATCGGTGTTTCTGTGGATTTGAATGTCAGTGATGGTTTCAGGTCTTAACCTTTCCTTCATCACCCAAGTATACTTTTCGACCCTGTGTTTTCTGATTTGAGCGTCCTTCCTGAGCTTGTTTTCCCTTTCCTTTTTGAGAGCATTAAGCTCTTCTTCCTGAGCCTTTTTAAAGGCTGCACCAACTTGCACAGTTGCTAGTGCCTCAGTATCCAAACCAATCTTTTCAGCTTCCTCATGAACAACCTTAATGAGAGCAGGCTTGCTCATTCTCTCTTCTTCAGCCACCTTGAGTAGTGTCTCAGTCCTTTCCATGTGAGCTTGAATTTCGTCATGAGTGAGATGATGTATTACTCCATTGATTTCAAACGGGACTCTGATAGGTGCATCAGGGTCAAATCTGACCAAGGTTGAGGCTGACTTGAGCACAATTTCAGGACTAGAGGTGGTAGCAATACTTTTGCCTCTGTCCTGTCCGAGAGAAGAGGATACTGGTTCCTCCTGTGGTGGAACTTCAATGATTGGTGTGGCTTCAGTGACATGCTCCCCCTCAGTGTAAGAGGGCTGTCCAGCTTCTTGTTCAACAGTATTAGGGGCTTCAGTAGCATTCTCCCCCTCAACATTTGCGTGAGTGTCAGTGATGGCAAGTGTTGGCTGTACTGAAGAAGAAGTAGATGCTCCCTTGAAGGCTTGAAAAATTTCAGTCATCATAGACTTGATCTCCTGAGTATCCTGCTGAATGATGGACACCATGGAGTCAAGTGCAGCCTGTGCATGTTCAAGAGCTGTCATCCTGGATCCCAAGGTCCATGCCAGAGAAGTAGACGGTTGAGACTGAGTTGTCACTGATTCCTCCATTTTGATGAAGGAAGATTTGAGAGACTCCACAGTAGTGGTGAGACCCTGAAGATTAGAACCCTTCAACAAGTTAAGTAACTCAGTGAGGGCCACTGAGTTTACCTGCTACGTCTCAGATGCCTGAAGTAGCTTCCTGGTGAGTTCAGGATCATCCTTGACTGAGTCTTGAACCGACTGAACCCCTACATTCAGCTGGTTGAGGGTTATCAAAAACTGATTCAGGCGAGTGATCATCTGTGTCAGGGAGTGGTTGACTGAGGCATGTTGTTCCCTGACATCTTCATCGAAGTCTTCGACAGCATCTTTAAGATTATGATAGTGAACCGCCTGTTCAGTGTGCATGTCAAAGACCTCATCAGTGATCCCCCTGTACAAAATGTTAGTAATCTTTTTGATGAATTTGGTGAAGGTCTTCACAGTGAGAGGAGCCTGATCATCTCCTGAGGACTCTGGCTCGGAATGTGTGTCAGCATCGTCATGGTTAGAAGATTGAGGAGACTGAGGAATTGGTTCAGGGACTGTCTCCTCAAGCTCCATATCATCTCCGGCCTTGAAGACTTCCTCATCACTGTTGAATTCATCATCAGAGTACAAAACTGCCTGAGCTTCAGCTAGGGACTGAATCTGCAAAGTAAGGTTATCCGGCTCCTCTTCATAAGAAGACTTGCCTTCGTTTTGGCCAGGTCCTGACCCCTCAAATCTGGTAGATTGGGTTTTATCTACCTGGTCCTCAGGGTCAGTTCCCGAGTTATGCGCACCTTCGGGGGTGGTTGTGAGTTCCATATCAGCGAGTGGTATGTGTCCCTCTGAATCTTTGTCCCTCGTGACCCCTTCAGGCACTGATGGGTGTTTCTCAATACCATCACTAGGAGCCATGAATGTTGTGTCCCTATCAGCGGGATGTATGTTTCCGTCTGAGTCTTTGGGATGAGTTTTTGTGCCCTCAGACAAAAGCTTTGATTGGCGAATGTCCTCATTAGGCACCTGAGTGGTTATGCCCCCCTTTCCAACAGGCTTGTGTTGGCCTGTCGAAGATTTAGGGGCGAGAACTCCCTGTTGCTTGGGTTGTGATTTACCCGAGCTTTTGGCAGGATGTGAATGTTTGTGGGTCCCCTTCTCAGTGGAGTAGTGCTGCCCCACCGAGGGTATAGGACCCCTTACTCCCTGATACTCTGGTTGTGATTTGCCAGAGTCTTTAGCAGGATGTGAAGGTTTAGTTGGTTCCGACTCCACTGACTTGTTTATGCCAGCAGGGCCTTTGGGAATGGGTTCGCCCAAGGACACTGAGTGTGATGTCTCAGTGCCCTCCGTTGGCCTTTGTTTTGTGGCCAAAGATTGGCTAACGATCCTGATGGTGTCGGCAGTCAGGGTCTGTTGTTGTTGCCTCCTATTGTCAGGCTTAGGGGCAGAGGTCTCAGTGGCGAGTGGCTTGGGTTGAGCCACCTTCCTGGACCCATGTCCCTTCTTCCTCTTCACCTTTTTGGTGGGAGAGGGAATTGGTGAAACTATGTTGTCACCCTGGATAGCAGTCAGCATGTATGTGGTCAGGGCGACAGGTGTTACCTCATTAGGGTCACGTGAGTAGTTTGCCTTATGTAAGACATCAGGTTCAAAGCCGACACTGTCAGGCTTGATATACTCAGACCCTAGTAGGTCATTCAGGGCACAGGAAATGAATCTAGGGTAAGACATGTGTTTTTGCCTAGACTTCCCACCCAATTTGCCTATGAGGTCCCTGAAGATAATTTCTCCAAGGTCAATCTTTTTACCCTCAATGAGACAGTACACTATCATTGATTGAGTAGTGTTTAGTTGCTCAGTTGAGGACTTATTCCCCCCAAGGACCTGAATTACAAATGTCATCAGGATCCTCCAAGGGGCAGGAAACCATGTTTTGATGATGGGGGCTTTGTTCAGTAGGGCCCCTGGAGTAACATCAGGATGATGTTTGTCGTAGGGCCCTAGTTCTAAGAGGAGTTGTTTAACTTCCTCTTCAGTGGGTGGGGCTACAAAAGTCTCAGTGTAGTCAAGGCCAGTGGCTTTGACAAAGGTTTTGTAGTCAAGAATAAGGGACTTAGTCTCATTCTTCACTGAGAACTTGATTTTGGCCTCCTTTGGCGCATCAGGGTTTTCAACCACCGTTGAGCACCAAAATTCCCTCAAGTAGTCATGATAGATGACTGAGGGGGTCTTTGTGAATGTGGTGGTGAGAAAACAGTTTTGTAGGAACTTCACCACATCCCTGTATTCAGGGAACCCTTCAGGGTAGGCAAAGTTCCCCACCACATTGTTTTTTGTAAGGTCTACGCTTTCCATTTGGAATTCCACATTGGGTGCGTATTTTATGAACTTTGAAGATGCCATTTTAGTTTGATAAAAAAGGTCTGGTTTTGAATAAAGAAGAAGCACACACAGATTTTGAAAGCAAGAGTTCTTGAAATAATTTTGCAAGAGTTTTGTTAAGATTTTTAAAAGCGTGTGTGTGTTCTTCTTTGTGGGGGTATTTATAGGGTGGGAATTAGGGTAGTGATGTTGCGGATACCAAAGGTTTAAATTATTCAACCGAAGCGACATAATAATATTGGTTTGAAATCCGCATTTAATATCACGATTCCCATTACCCCTATTTTCTCTCACATCATGGGTGAACAGTTGTGAGGCTCTGCAAATAATGCACTTTTGCAGAGAAAAAAATCATCACAACTTTTGTGTGTGAGGGAGCATTTAATGCTCAGTGGTGTTTGGTGAGAGAGATGTGGGGGCCCAAGGAGTGGATGCCAGTTGTGTAAGTGACATATATTCCTATATTTAATATGATTCAGTTACCTACCTGGGACATTAACTAACAAAGTACTTAGAGCATTTAGTTAGGGTATTCAATGCCATTTTTCATCCTGAGCCCCCTTGAATGAATTTTCATTTGAAAAAAAAAAGAGTTTTCAGGAAGGGTAATATCAGGGACCTAGAGAATTTACATCAGGTTGGAACACTTTTGATCAGTTTCCTGATTCTATGTCCAACATGCCCAATTCAGCTTTCAATCTTGTGAAAGTGGGTTCATCCAAGGGTTTTGTGAATATATCAGCTAGCTGATATTCAGTGGGGATGAAATGTAGTTCAATTTCTCCATTAGTGATGTGGTCCCTGATGAAGTGGTATCTGATGTCAATGTGTTTGGTTCTTTGATGAAGTACTGGATTGTTTGAGATGGCTATGGCACTTGTATTATCACAAAAAATAGGTACCATCTTATACTGAATGCCATAGTCACTCAGTTGGCTCTTCATCCATAGTACATTTGCACAACATCCTGCAGCAGCCATATATTCAGCTTCAGCTGAGGACATGGAAACTGACTGTTGTTTCTTTGTACTCCAACACACAAGTTTACCACCAAGAAATTGGCAGGATCCTGAAGTACTTTTCCTATCCATATTACATCCTGCATAGTCAGAGTCAGTGTACCCTTTGAGATCAAATCCTGAACATTTTGGGTAATACAAACCAAGATTTGGAGTAACCTTCAGGTACCTGATGATTCTCTTGACAACAGTGAGATGTGATTCTTTAGGGTCAGCCTGGTATCTTGCACACAGGCAGACTGAGAATTGGATATCAGGCCTTGAGGCAAGTAAGTACATCAGGGAGCCAATCATTCCTCTGTATTGGGTTTGATTCACTGATTTTCCAGTGAGATCGGGGCCAAGGTTGTTTGGAGGAACCATAGGAGTCTTTACTGAGGAGCAGTCAGTGAGCTCATACTTCTTCAGTAGGTTCCTGAGGTATTTTTCTTGGCAAATGGATATTCCTTTTTCAGTTTGTTTAATTTGGAGTCCAAGAAAGTATGTGAGTTCACCCATCATGCTCATTTCAAACTTTGTGGTCATCATTTTCTCAAACTGTTTGCAAAGTTTGTAACTTGTTGAGCCAAAGATGATGTCATCAACATATACTTGGACAAGAATGACATCACACTTTGTTCTATAGATGAACAGTGTGTTGTCAATCTTTCCTCTGACAAACTTGTTTTGGATTAAGAAGGCTGAAAGAGTTTCATACCATGCCCTGGGAGCTTGTTTTCTGTCCATAAAGGGCTTTGTTAAGCTTGTAGACATGGTTGGGGTATTCACTACTTTCGAAACCAGGAGGCTGTTGCACATAAATATCTTCTTTGATGTTACCATTCAGGAATGCACTTTTAACATCCATTTGGTAAACTTTAAAGTTCATGTAAGTTGCATAGGCAAGGAAGATCCTGATGGCTTCCATTCTAGCAACAGGTGCAAAGGTTTCCTCATAGTCTATACCTTCCTGTTGATTACATCCTTTGGCAACCAGTCTTGCTTTGTTTTTGATGACTGTGCCATTCTCATCGGTCTTGTTCTTAAAGACCCATTTCATACCAATGATTAAAACACCCTGGGGGCATTCAACAAGGGTCATGACATCATTTCTGTCAAATTGTTCCAATTCATCTCTCATGGCCTGAACCCAACTTTCATAGGTCAGGGCTTCTTTAACATTTTTAGGTTCAATCTCTGAGAGATAGTCAGCATAAAGACATATATTGGCAGTGGCGGCTTTGAGTTTAGCAGCCTTGCTTCTTGTGAGCATACCTTCAGTGGGTTCACGAATGATGTTCACAAGCTCAATGATTTTGGATCTAGTCCAGCTATCCTGAGGTTTAGGATAGGAATTTGAGCTTGAAGGAGCCTGATTAGGTTCAGACTCAGGAACATGAGGTGACTCATCACTATGTGCTTCAGTGACATTTGTAGGAACAATTTGTTCTGAGGGTTCCTGAACAATTTGTTCAGTGGTTTCAGTCTCATTTGAGACATGCTGAGTTTCAATGAACTCACTGATAGGTGGTTGGGGTAGGTTGTGAGGGATGATGTAATAGGAGACGTCAGCATCAGCTTGGTATTGGGTTGAGGGATTGTTCTCAGGATGATACTCATCAGGAGGATACCTTGATGAGTCATCAATACCAATTTCTTCTACTGAGGAATTTGAGAACCTGATGGATTCAGTGCTCTCATCAACAGTAATGTGATAAGTTTCCTCAGTTTGTTGTCTCCTTGTGTTGAACACCCTGAAGGCTTTAGAAACCAGGGAATATCCTAGGAAGTATCCATCATCAGCTTTGGCATCAAATTTACCCAAGTGATCCTTGTGATTATGTATAAACACAGGACACCCAAATACATGAAAGTAACTGATGTCAGGAATCCTTCCTTTGAATATCTCATAAGGAGTCTTATTGTGCCTTTTCACAATGATTGACCTATTTTGAGTGTAGCAGGCTGTTTTAACTGCCTCAGTCCAAAAGTGTTTTGAGAGGACTGAGCCATTTAACATTGTTCTTGCTGCCTCAATGAGTGTTCTATTTCTCCTTTCAGCTACTCCATTTTGTTCAGGAGTATAGGGAGAAGTGAAATTTTGAGAAATTCCTTTCTCATCACAAAAACACTCAAGGTCTTGATTTTTGAATTCAGTGCCATTGTCAGTCTCGATCAGTTTAACTTTGGCATCATTTTGATTTTCAATGTTCCTGACAAATGACATGATGGTTTCAGCTGCCTGACTCTTTTTGGTCAGGAAGTAGACCCAAGTATATCTTGAGTATTCATCCACTATGACCAGAGTATACTTCTCATGGTGAATGGACATTGGACTGACAGGTCCAAAAAGGTCCATATGAAGAAGATGTAGGCAGCTTTTGATGGAAAAGGTTTGTTTGGTTTTGAATGATGCCCTGTGGTGTTTTCCTTTTTCACAAGCAAAACAGGGTTTGTCTTTGGTATACACCAGGGATGGTAGGCCCAGAACGTTGTTCTGTTTGGCCAGGTTGTTGATGCTCTTGAAGTTGAGATGAGAGAGTCTCTTATGCCATAGCCAGTTGATTGTCTCACTTGCCTTTGAGAATAGACAAGTCCCGTTCTGAGTCAGGGATGACATGTCAAGGACATATACATCATCCCTCCTAGGGGCAATCAACACAACTTCCTTATTGGCATTAAAGATGGTCCCTCTCTTGTCATCAAATTGAACTATGTATTTGGCATCACATAGTTGGGAAACACTTATCAGGTTGTACTTGAGACCATTAATATAAGCTATTCTTGTAAAAACTATACCATTGCAGTTTACTGAACCATAACCTTCAGTGGGAGCTGATGAGTTATCACCAAATACTACTTTGGGTCCTGGTTCTTCCACATATTTGTGCAGAAAACTTTTCACACCAGTCATACTTCTGGAGCATCCACTGTCTAGATGCCAAGTAGGATCCTTGATGTGTTTCTACACAAACAGTAAACTGGGTTAGTTTTTCTTGTTGACCCACTTTCTAGTGGGCTTAGTCCTCAGGGACTTTTTGAACTCAGTTAATAAATCATGGTCTGAAGTTGTGTGACCTGAGCTTCCACATGTTTTACATTTTGTGGAGGTTGATGCCTCAGGTGACTGAGAAGTGTTGGTCTGGTTTTTCCTTCTGGACTGAATAACTTTGTCATGTCCCCTGGTTTCATGGGAGGGATCTCCACAGATGTCACAGCAATCTTTCATCATACAATCATCAGGAAGATGATCATTGAAACCACAGTGAGGACATGGCGAGAAAGGCTTAGCCTTCAGTCTTTGTTTGGAAGGTGTGGCATACTGACAGCCTTGGTTTTTGTATAGACCTCTTGCTTTTAAAGAAGCAGTGTGGGGAATGTGATCACAAGTTCTGTGGTCCTCTTGTTTGCATATCATACAAAACAGGACTCTGTAGCATTTATCAGTGCTGTGATTTGGATAATTGCACAGTTCACATCTCCCAGAAGGTCTGGGTGTGGTTTTTGGTTTGGAAGAACTTGAGGATACTGAGGGCTTAGTATAATTTGAGTCGGAGATTTTCTCAGAAGACTCAATTTTCTCACTCAGCATCCTGACAAGTTCAGTAAGCTGATCAACCTTTGAATCAGTGCTTTCATGCTTCACTTCAGTGGGTACTGAAGGTTTTTGGTGTTCAGTGGGTGCAGTAGTAGGTCTTTTCAGTATAGTCTTTCCTAAACCTGATTTCTCTTTGGGAGAGTGTGGTTGATAGACTAATGGTGCAAGGTCAGAATTGGGTTCAGCTCCCTGAAGTTGTTTCGGTGGAGGGAGTGGTGAATCAAACTTAGACTCAGTGATGGACTTAGTAGGACTAAGTTCATCAGTGACTCCTAGCAGCTCCTTGATAGCCTGACTTTCAGGCTCCAGGATTCTTCCAGTATTAAAATTTGGCATTTTACTGTCAGGATTATTTCTTTCAATCCAATCACTGGGTTTAGGAGCAAGTTCTTTGCTAGAGAGTATGTTAGTTGACAGAAAAGTTGTTGAATGACTACTCTCCCCAGAAACTTCAATGAGTTGATCATCACCCAAACCAGCCTTTTTGGAGCTGGGTGAGAGACTCAGTGTTTCATAAAGTTTGGGGTTTTTCTGAGTCCATTTCCAAATAGTTTCCTTTTCTTTCTTAAGTTCTTCCTGAAGAGCTTGATTTTGTTTTACTAGTTCAGAGTTTTGAATTTGAAGTGTAACACTTTCAAGCTTGGCTTGTTTTAAAGCAAGTAGTTCATCTCTACTATGATTTAATTCAAAACTCAGTTTGTTAAATTTTGAAAACAAGGTAAGTCTTTGCTCGTCAACATACTTAAGATCAACATTAATATAATCTAAGTAAGATTTCCAATCATCATCATCATCATCCATAGAAAGTAAAAGATTTACCTTCCTCATAGTGATGTTAACCCATTCACCATTTCTTGCATGACTCTTCCCCACAGCAAGCTTGTTGTCATCTGATAGGGCCATCAGGGCACTGACGTGAACTTCATCATCATCAGAGGATACTTCAACCTCATCCCAGTCATATGTTTCAGCAACAAGCCCTTTGTTCTTGGCTTGAGAAGGCTTTGGAGCCTGAGGAGGCTGAGAGACTGTTGAGGATGATTCAAGAAGGGCAAGTTTAGCTTTTGCCTTTCTATACTTGGCTTCAAAGTCAATTTGAGGGACTTTTTCAAATCTTTGACTAGACTGAAGCATCTTTGGTTGAAATTTGCTGGGGCCTGAAAAAGAGTTATTTCCTGAAAATTTGAAGGATGGTTCTGAGGTTGTTTTTGAAAAACAATCTTTAGCAAAATGGCCCATTTTGCCACATTTAAAGCATTCAGTGTTATCATTTACTTTTGAAGGGAATTTGTTTTTCTTAAAAAACCTTTTTGAATTAGCAAGGAGTGCTCTTTCATGAAGTTCAATTTGAAGATCATTTAGGTACTCCTCACTGGTTCTTTGGTCAACCTCATCATCAGATCCATCCTGAAAATCCTACACAACACCTTTTGAATAGAAAGCAGTTGATATGGGTGAAATTGTCAAGGCCTTTTTGGTCTCCTGAGCTTTACCAGGGTATCTCCTAGTGATAAGATTGTCTTCATAGACAAACTTCCCATAGATGGCAGGGAGCTCAAGGTTCTGAATGTGGTTTGCATTTCTCAATCCCTGAGAGAAGTTTAACCACTTCTCAGGGAGACTGTTGACAAAACCAACATTGATCTCATGTTTTGACAGTATAACACCATCATTGGTCAACTCATTCAGGAGGGTCTTATACCGAGTATAAGTCTCAGAGAGACTTTCAGAATCCTTGGCCCTGAAGGTATTGAATTCAAGCTTCAGGTCCATGATTCTATTCTATTTAGTATCAGAAGGCCCTTCATAGCTATGAACCAGGTTAGTCCATGTCTGCTGGGCAGTGAGACAATTGATCACTGATTCCATTATATCATCAGGAAGGCATGATATAATGATGCTTTTCAGGCGCTGGTCTTGATTGACCACTGACGAGTGTGTAAATACTCATCATTTTTACCTTTTCTGAGCTGCCAAAACATCTAAAAACACTCAATATTGCATCAAAATAGTGAAAATATCACAGGAATGTGTTTTATATGTTTCAGATGCAAAATAATAAAAAACAGATGAAAAACGTACAAAGTTTGCAAAATTAGCAGTTTCAGTCCCTCAACTTTCAAAAGTTGTCAAATCTAGTCCCTGGTTATTTTAAAAACATGAAAAAGTCACCAAAGACCCTTTTAAATCAAAAAGTTACATAATTAGTCCTTTGGTGCAAAGTTTCACAAAATGTCAAGTTTAGTCCCTGTACTTTGCAAAATTGTCAAAAATGGTCCCTGGGATATTAAAACTTTGAGAAAAACAAATTTTGTCCTTTTATGGCAGGAATGGTCCTTGGGTGACAAGTTTGGTGAAATTACATGTTTGGACCCTGAAGTTTGCAAGATTGACAGAATATACCCCTGGAATTGAAAAAAAAAATGCAAAAATGATCCTTGGGTTATTCATACTTGGCAGGTTTAGCCCTTTTGAGAACTTTGGGTGAATGGAAAATCAGGTCCTCAATTTTCAGAATTGTGCAATTTTGGTCCTTGTTGTTTTCACTAAATATACCAAACGGATCCTTAGTTTTTAGTAAAACCAAATCCAATACCACACAACCAAACCAAGCCCATCCCTTTTATTTACCCAAGCCCAAACACCAGCCCAACCCCACCCACGTTTATATTAAAAACACCAGGGTCAAAGGCTGGGGTCAAACCCACCTTTCCCTCCCAAACCACCATCTCCCACCTCCAATACCACGCACCAAAACCACCTTATCCCCTGCCACTCTCCCAACTTTCTATTCCACATCCCCACACACCTCTGCTCACCCATCACCTCCACCCCCTAGTATCAAGTAGCAGCCCAATTGACCCCAATTGATTTTTCCCGCCAAAAGATTAAAAGTCAAGATTGAAAGATAGTCATCCTGTGGCTGTTTTTATTGATGGGAAATGCTCATGTGGGTCCCACAAACCCTAGAAGTCCAATATAAAGAAGAATGAAGCCTAGGAAGAGAAGTATTAGTTTAGAATAGAGTAGGATAATGTCGACTTAGTGTAAACTAGTATTTCAAGTCTCAACTTTAGCTTTCTAATTGTAATTTAATCATTTCCAGTGTAATTCAAGTTTAATTAATCAATATTTCAGGCTTTATCAGTTCCAATTTAGTTTTTGTCATTTTTCATTAAAATTTCATTTTACCAGTTAGTTTTATGTTTTTTGTAGGTTCAGTAGACACCTACATTAGTTTTACTCTAAAATTGCAAAGTAGTGAAAAATAAAAAATCAAAAAAATAGAAGAAGAAAGAGAATGAAGGAAAGCTGAAAGGGGGATTGGAGTTGGGTATTAGTGCCTCATGGGAGGTAATTAGGTGTTCTCTGTCCTTGTTTCTTGGTTTCTCAGCCTTGATAGCCTTTGTAAGGAATTTCTCTCATTTATCTAATATTACTGTTCCATTGCATGTTTCTTATTTATTTATGCTTATCTATGTTAGTTAGACCATATTAAGTTGCTGCAAACCTGTTTAATACCCTTGTGTAACCTTTTGCTTTGAAAATTCTTGTAACTAGCTAGTTATAGGGGTGTTTGGATTAATCTGTGTTGGAGGGGATTTGTGTTACTAAGTGTCTAGAAAGTACTCTACCATCTTACCTAGTGTCTAATTAATCCAGAACACCATAGTTTTTAGGTCAATGAAAGCCAAAAGTCAAAATCACCCCTTAACACCCTTGACAGTCCACTGTTGAGGACTGTAGGGTCAAAACTCACCCATTTGGATCTAAATTTGATTCTAGTAGCCTAATTTAGGTCTATAATAACATAACTTATCATAATCAGTGGTTACATCAAGCTCAAAGTTCAGTTTAGTCAACATCCCAAGTTTTTATTCAAAAGTCAAAATCATATTTTTTCAGAAAACCCAAAAATAGTAGGATTTGTTTTGATTTTTCTAGGAGGTTTCAGACCTTGAAACTTTTAGGTATTTCCCCCCCCCCCCCCCTAGCTAGTCTTCAAAGTCCAACACTCACCTTAATTTTACCAATTTTTTTGTGGGCCCCACAACCCCTCAAAGAGGGCTGCAGGGCTTTCTTTTTGCCCTGCTGCAGCAGACAACCTACCCAACACCACCACTTTGGTGGTGGTTTCTAGCCACCTCAGTGGGTCCCACTGACCCATTTTGGGTTCCTTCAACCCCCCCTCCTGGCCACCTTGCTAATTTGACCAATAGTTTGACCTTAAGACCCCTGGGACCCACCTGATTTAGCCCCTTAAGTCTTTCCCAGTTTCAGTGTTCACATAAGAAAGGAAAGTGCTTAATTAGTGCTTATTTGCTTATTCTGAGAGATTATTTGTAATATTCTGGCTTATACAGGTCCAATGAACTTATTTGAACCAAGTTTCACCATGGTGGACCCCACATAAGCTCATGTGAGCTTAATCTCTCAACTGGTCAACATAAGTCAACTGTTAAGCTTATTAGTTTGTAATTGGCTTATTTTTAAGCTCTGAAAAAGTTGTTTTCATAAAAGTTGTTTGTTTTTAGATATAAAATAGTTGTGTAAAAGAAAACTCCAAAAAATCAAATTTAAAATAAGTGATAGTTTCTATTTAATGTAATTTAAATTTTAATTTTCCTTTTTAAATTTTTATTAAGCACTTAGCATTTTTATATTTTTCTTAAATTTCTTTTATATTAAAGTAATTTTAGAAATTTTCTCAGATTTTTATTTTGTCATTTAGTATTAACTAGATTTAATATTAATTTTATTAATAATTAATTAATAATTAAGTATTAAATAGCATATTTAGTTTTTATAAAGTAACACCTAGTTTTTATATATTTTTTAGCTTTTATAAGTTATAAAATAATTTTAGGAATTTTTATATAATTTCTAATGTTCATTTTCCAATTTTCTTATTTAATTTAGTTAAATTAGATTTAAATTAATTAATAAGTAAATAATTAGTGAAATAGTCTAAAAATAATTTTTAGAAACTTTTTATAATTTTTTAAGGATTCCTGTAATGGTTAATTAGTTTTATAAATTTTTCCATAATTTTCTAAGTCATTTTGGTATTATTAGTAATTTAAAATAGTTTAATTAGTTTAATTAATATAATTAGTTTTTAATTAATAGGAAAACCATAAAAAGACAAAAATATTTATTTTTATTTTTTATACTTTCTTCAAGTTCATTTTAAGGTTTAGAAATTAGTTTTGCAAGTTTTTAGTTTAATTTGTAATCTTTATATTTTTTAGTTAATTTAAATTAGGTTTAAATTAGATTTTAAATAGTTTTAATTAATTAATTAGTATTTAAATATTAAAATAATCATTTTAATCATTTCATTTTCATTTAAAAATTTTCTTTTAAATTTAAGTTTGTAAAAGTTTCACTTGCACCCCCTGTAGTTTGTAATTGTCCAGAACCCATTTTTCCCAGTCTGTAACCTGATTCCAAGTTGTGCATTTGTGAATATATCTGTATATCTGTTAATTGTTAATAATTGTGCAAATACCAAATATCAGTAGCAAACTCAATTCCCAATCATCTTGGCTACTGTCCTCAGTGCCACTCATTCTCAAAAGCGTTTTCCAAAACACCATTGCAATCTCGCTGGGACATAACGACCCGGGGACTCACTATACTATCCACAGAGCATTGGAACTGAGCTGTCTTTGACTTGTTGACCTTGGTCAATAATATCTGGCCGTTTCGAGACCAATCAACCACCCTCCTTTCATCTGGGGTCCACTGAGCTTCAGGTTTAATTAAACCTTGGGCAGTTGTTGGGACATATGGACCATCATTAATCAACTTAATGTAATATGGTTCCATCCCAGTTAAGTAGCAAAGCATTCGCTTTTTCCACTTATTAAATTTGCCAACTTCTAGTCGAAGGGCAGTTGCTGAATAACTTCCACCCTTTTTGTCGACAAGTTGGGGAACATCTATGTCAGTCATAGTGGGATCTTGATTTTAAAAACTTGAGCACTCTTAAGTTTCAAAAAAAGGTTTAAGTTTTACAAATTAGAGGCTCTGATACCACTTGTTGGTCCGTTTTACTTGGTTAACTATAACTACAAAGCTAAAGTAACCAAGTTATATGACTTTAAACAAAGATGTATAAAATGACTAACAATAAAGTAACGTAGATATAAGAGACAATATTTTTCAACGTTTAATTCTTTATTAGAAGTTAATAAAAAAGAATCGTACCCAAGTGTTTGCGGAATAACACTTGGGATTGAAAACGACAAGTATGGTATTGACTCCTCACTAAACTCAATCTATGTTGAGTGACAACTTTTAGGACCCACTGAGCTATCTCAGGGGTTATGTTGTTCTTTGTAGGAGTAAAAGTGGTTTGTGAATGCTTTGCATTAATTGCACAAACTTGTCAATTTTACTCCTCTCTTATGCTACCTATTTATACACAAATGTGAACAACCCTATTATACAATGGACCTAAGTGTTCCTCAATAAAATCTTGATAGATTTTATTCTTTGGCAAGGGAAACTTCTTTGGGTTAAGTCCAAAGGGCACTTTCTGATGACAGCCTGGTTTTAACCATTTGAGGAAAGTTTGACCTTAAAGTGATAAAGCACTTTAGTGAAACAGATCAAACTTTCCCGCCCAGTCCCGCCAAAACTTCAGTCTTCTAGTCATCAGTCTTCAGTACCATGAAGTTGTTGAGGAGTCTTGGGGTTCAGTGAGTTATTGTCATCCTCACTGAACCCATCACCTTCTTCTTGGCTTAGATCACACTTCACTGAGTTCCGCCTCACTGAATGGAGAACCTTTCTTCTTAGGCTCGGTCTAAGCATCCTGAAGATGACTCACTGAGTTACTGTTCACTCAGTGACTTGTTTACACTTAGGTTATTTTACGTTCAAATCCTTGTTAGAAGAAGATTGGGGAATTCAGTGACCCAACAGTTTTAGAAACAATAGACTTGAACTCCATGCCTTGAATGCTGGAACAGTTTTCTCCACTTTTATAGTTTTAGATATCGTTGAATTAACGTATATAATCTACAACAAATAAATTAATATTAAAAATATAATAGTAAGTGTATTATTTTGTTTAATATTTATTGCATCAATGTGTAATATTTTTAGTGCATGAGAGTGTCAAATCTATTGCATCAATGTTTTATATCTACTGCATCATAGTGTCATATTCAGTCAATCAAAGTTTTATATTTAGTGCATCTTTGTTTCAATCCTATTGTATCACAGTATTATATTTACTGCATCTAAGTGTTATAATCAGTACATCATACTTTTTTATTATTAGTGCATCACATTGTAGCTAAAGATAGAAAACTTACTGCCATCAAAAGTAATAGTCCATTGAAATATGATAATGGTTTAAATCCTCTATACTCCTTCACTATACACTCTATAACATACGAGCACCAATCCATTTGTGAAACCTTATCAGTATTAGAAAGAAATGGTATAATTCTCTCATTTACCATCCTATTTTTTATTTCCATGAGCAATGGAAATTTCAAATTTGATTATACACTATCAAATTTAAGGATGTGGGTTGTTAAAAGTTTTGATTCAAAAACTTGCTCGATCAAAATGCAAGATGGAAGAAAGATTAAAATAACTCAAGAATTGATTCGTGATATTCTTGGAATCCCAATGGGGGATATAAAAGTTTAATCACTTGAAGAAAAAAGCCGATTAGAAGAGAGTACTGCAAAATGGAGAAAACTATTGGAAAGTATTGTTGTTGAAAACAAAATTTATATATCAAAGTTGGAGATTCATTTGTGTAGTCTAACAGATGTTGAATGAGAAAATCACCAAATCCCATGTTTTCTAATTCCTTCACCTGAAGAGGTCTCAATGTCTCAAGAACCTTTTTCAAACTTCTCGGTGACATTCTTGTTTTTATAGATTTGTGAACATTCCTTTTTAACTTTCTTTTTTATGACCACAGCCGGTTTCAAATCAGAACTTTCATCATCATTTGCGATTTGTACTTTCTTTTTCTTTTTAACTGGTGTCGAATCAGAATATGAATCCTTCTTTATCGCAGATCTTTTACCCTTATTTTTCTTTTTTACTTGTGCTGCCTTCGGTAACAGAAACGGGATTCTTCTTAACTCTTTTCAATTTAGCTGCACTAGGTTTAGGATCCTTCTTAACTGCAGTATGTTTGTTGAACAAAGGCAGGTAAATATAAAAAGGCAGCTGGAAAAGATCCTAAACGTACTGGTGAGATAAAAATAAAAAGGCAATTGGAAAGGATCCTTCTTAACTGCAGTATGTTTGTTGATTCATATAAAGAAGAGGAGAAGGAAAACGTTGAAGAAGGTGAGAAAACATATGAAAAAGATGGGGATAAAGATTATGATTTTTATCTCACCAGTATGTTTAGGATCCTTTCTAGCTTCCTTTTTATTTTTATCTGCCTTGTGTTCAACAAACATACTACATTTTAAAAGGATCCTAAACATACCTAAATTGATAAGTGTTGAGAAGAATCTCGTTTCTGTTACTGAAGGCATCACAAGTAAAAAGAAAAATAAGGGTAAAAGATCTGTGATAGATAGGGATTCAGATACTGATTCGACACCAGTTAAAAAGAAGAAAAAGTACAAATCGCAAATGATGATGAAAGTTCAGATTCGGAACCGGCTGTGGTCATAAAGAAGAAAGTTAAAAAGGAAAAAGGCAAGTTGGTTGATTAAGATATAAAAGAAGATGTTAAAAAGACTGTTCCCAAATCTATCAAAACAAAAATGTCACCGAGAAATTTGAAAAAGGTTCTTGAGACATTGAGAGCTCTTCAGTTGAAGGAATTAGAAAACATGGGATTTGGTGATTTTCATGGAAATTTAAAATTTGATTCTACACTGTCAAATTTAGGGATGTGGGTTGTTAAAAGTTTTGATTCAAAAACTTGCTCGATCAAAATGCAAGATGGAAGGAAGATTAAAATAACTCGAGAATTGATTTGTGATATTCTTGGAATCCCAATGGGGGATATAAAAGTTGAATCACTTGAAGAAAAAAAAAAAACTATTAGAAGAGACTACTACAAAATAGAGAAAACTATTGGAAAGTATTGTTGTTGAAAACAAAATTTATATATCAAAGTTAGAGATTCATTTGTGGAGTATAACAGACATTGATTGGGAATTTCGGCTTTGTTTCCTTGTCCTCTTCTTCTCTATATTTGCTCATGGAAGCAAAGATGGGACGGTAAATGAGAGAATTATACCATTTCTTTCTAATACTTATAAGGTTTCACAGATGGATTGTTGCTCGTATGTTATATAGTGTATGGTGAAGGAGTGTAGAGGATTTAAACCATTCTCATATTTCAGTGGACAATTACTTTTTATGGCAGTAAGTTTTCCATCTTTAGTTACACTGTGATGCAGTAATAATAAAAAATGTGATGTACTAATTATGACACTTAGATGCAGTAAATATAACAATGTGATTCAATAAGATTGAAACAGGGATGCACTAAATATAAAACTTTGATTGACTGATTATGACACTATGATGCAGTAGATATAAAATATTGATGCACTAGATTTGACACTCTCATGCACTAAATTTACACATTGATGCAATAAATATTAAACTAAACAATACACTTATTATTATATTTTTAATATTAATTTATTTGTTGTAGATTATATACGTTAATTCAACGATATCTGAAACTATAAAAGTGGAGAAAACTGTTCTAACATTCAAGGCATGGAGTTCAAGTCTGTTGTTTCAAAGAAGAAATTGATTCGGGCGGTTTTGGTTGTCTACCAATTGTGGAATGTTTGCGATTGATTGAAACACCAATTAAAAAGACTTCGAAAAAGAATTGATTAATTAAAAAACCTAAGAGGAGTGTATCAGGTATAAGAAATAAAAATTTGTTTCATTTTGTAGAACTTGTTGATTTCTAATTAAATTATATGTTGATGTACTAACAGGATGAAGCAACAAACCTTATAAGTCAATTATAGACTCCAAGAATTGATCTTAGAAATGGAACAAAGGATATAGTTGAAGAAAATCAAGATTTTAGATCAAAATTTTTTTAGGTATTATTAATTAAAAAAACATTATACACTGTGATGCACTAGATTTTGAACTGAGATGCAATACGTTTAAACTTATTAACTATGATGTAGTAAATTAATACACTTTTTGGCACTATAATTAAATTGAAATAAAATACTGTATGAGCAGTGATGCACTAAAAATAAACTGTAATGTAGTTAGCTCATTTTGTTTCTTTCACAAATTTAGGAAACGAAAGAGATTTTAAGAGACAATCAAGTGAAATGTAATTAGTTTTTGTTGGATACTAATTACCGATTGATGATAGTTTTGAGTTTAAACCCTCATGACGAGGAGGTAAAGAAAATGGTTGAAATAAGAAAGGATTTGTTTGTTGATTCATATAAAGAAGAGGAGAAGGAAAATGTTGAAAAAGGTGAGAAAACATACGATAAAAATGGGGATAAAGATGGTGATGTTGAAAAAGATGAAAATGATGAAAACAATGGGGAGAAGGATAAAGATGGTGATGATGAAAACTGTGGGGAGAAGGATAAAGATGGAGATGGAAAAGATTAAAATGGTGGGGAGAATGATAAAGATGGTGGAAATGAAAATGATGAAAATGCTGGGGACAAAGGTAGAAATGAAGAGGAAAAGAAAGATGATTTGGTTGAGAACGAAAGTAGCAATAAAACAAAACAGAAGGACGATTTGGTTGAGAACAAAATTACTAATGAAGAGAAAAAGAATTGTTGGGATCAAAGTTTTACTATTTTATCAAGTCTCGGTCATCTGTAATAATATTAGGTTGCTTAGTTATTATTTACTTACACTTATGTAATGTTACAAGTTTACTAGACTTAAGTCATATGGTCCATGGGCTTTAAAGCCCACACGATTTGATGTAAGGAAGGAGAGGGAGTGTTGCCCTAGCTCCTTCCCTATAAATAGAAACCCTAGGTCACTTGTAAACTTGGTTGGTTATGTGAAATACTAAGGAAACTCTTGCAATTCTTATTCTCTCATTCTCATAATCATTCCCTCCTTATATCTATCTCATTCTTGCTTGTGTGATATCAATATGGGTACCTAACAAGTGGTATTATTCGCCATATGAAGGTATTGTTATTGTTTCTCATTGAATTCGACCCTCAAACTTGTTTTTAAAATCGTTTTTTGTTAAAACTTTTGTACTTTCTCGTTTGTTTCTTGGTTTTTATCATATCTTTGCTTACAAACTTGTGCTACAAATCAAAACAAACAAAAAAGTTCCAAACTTTTCTCAAAATATCTCGATTTAGTTTTTGTACTAAGTTTCGAATTTTTTTTCATTTTTGATAAAGTTTTTCAAGTTTTCAACTTTCTTTAAGATTTCATCATTTTATACCTAAAAGTACAAGAACCTTTAAATAAAAACGAGTTTTTGGCTTGCTTTCCTTGAAAACAAACTTTACCCAACTTTCGAAATCGCAACACTGCCCCTGTTTCGAGATCTCTATTACTTGCTTCCTATCGACTTACAGTTTGTGAACTCAGTATTTTCTTTCTTGTACAAGAAAGAAAATTACTTCGTCTTTTGGATAAGTTTCGAAATTGGATAATTTCGAAACTTTGAACCTAAGTTTGTGTTTTCGAAACTTTCCAAAATTTCGAAATCACACTTTTCGCAAAAACTCTCAAGTTTCGCGAAAATACTCAACCTCACAATAATTTCAAAAATCAAGCTGCCACTAAGTTTCGCACTTAAGTTTCGAAATATCAAGGCTTAAAAGTTTCGCAAACATCATCTAGTCACAAAGTTTCGCAAACTTCAACAAGTGTGCAAGTTTTTTTCGAGATCACCTAAGTCACTAAGTTTCGCAATCACAGTTGTGCAAGTTTTTTCGAAAATTGGCTAAATACCTTCTACAAGATCCATCTTTTTCACACAAGTGTTTCATTATGTCTCAACCACCGTACTACAACTTTAACCATCCTCAGCAACATCAGAATCAGCAGTATCATCAGCAACAACAACAATATCAACAATCACCACAATATTATCAACAACCGGTTTACTCACAACAACATCTTCTCATGCAACAACATCAAATGGTTCCAATGCAACAATCCTATCCAATGTCACAACAACAACGCCAACTCCCATCAAAACAGACTCACTGGTTTGATAGGATGTGTGAAGTCATTTCAACTCAACAATCCAGACATGAAGCAGGATCTATTGACACTCCACCAATGCTTACACCGGGTAATTATGTTCAGTGGGCAAGTCGATTCTTAAGGTTTATAGAACTCAAGAAACCCAATGGTAAGTACATGAAACAAGTTATCCTTGAAGGACCGTTTCAGTGGCATGTTAACTACGTTGGAGGTGACCCATCTGCTGACCCTCCAGTAGCTCCAACTGTTGTGCAAGTTCCTAAGTCTGCACTCACTACTGAACAACACCTTCATCATGAAGCAGATGAGTATGCTATGACTTACATACTTCAGGGAATACCAAATATCATATTCAGAAGTGTTGATGCTTAGACAACTGCAAAAGCTATGTGGGAACACGTCCATCTACTTATGAAAGGCACACAACTGAACAAAGAAGACATGGAATCTAAACTTTACTTGGAATGCACTAATTTCATGATCGAACCAGGGGAATTACTTGAATCTTACTATCATCGTTTCACCAATGTCGTCAACGACTTAGAGAGACATGCAGTACACCTTCCAAGGATCGCTGTCAATACAAAGTTTGTTAGCAGTCTGGGTTCCGAGTGGCAAAAATATGTGACATTTGTGAGACAAGCTAAGAATCTTCATGATGATCCATATGGTTTGTTGTATGATTATCTCAAGCACTATGAATCTGAAGTTGAAAAAGATAGAGTCGCACGAGGAGGATATACACCACCACCTACTTCTAATCCCCTAGCACTTGTTGCTCAATCTCATGCTACACATTCTCCGATGTCTAATCATGCTTATGTTCAGGAACAGAATTACTTCAGTTACCAACCACCTGCAACCTCACACAAAATGGTCCCATATGAATCATCCTCGCAACACGCGTCTCCTCAACTTGCTCCATATGACAATCATGATAGCATGTACTACTCAAATCAGATAGAAGATGATGATGAAGACGTCATGATTGGCTCCAAACAGTCAACTTATATTGACCAAAGATATGGTCAACAAAGTCAAACAGCCTAGAGTCAATGCTCCGCGGAATATAATGTTTCCCCGGGTCGTTATGTCCTGACGAGGTGTGATGGTTAACAAACGGATTTGTGATCGGGTGAATTTGGACAGGAAAAGGTTTGTGAGTGATTAAACTAAGGTATATACGAAGAAATCGCTTAAATAAGCTATATGAACAAGACTGGAAGGCTGGAAAAACCAGAAACGTTTAAAATCTAAAAACGCGTACGTTTACATTTTAAATAACGTAAACGTACAAAATAAAACGTGAAAACTGAAATCTGAAAACCCACAGGGGGTGAAAATGACTTTTTTACAAACTTAAAGATAAAAGAAATTTTTAGAAAAAGAAAATTAATTTTTACACTAATTAATTATTTAATATTAATTACTAATTAATACTAATTATTAATATTTAAAATACTTAAATACAATATAATATTAATTTAACACTAAAAAAATGAAAATAAAATTTCTAAAATTATAAATTAACGAAAAACAAGTTTTAAAAATAAAAATATGTATTTTTGTCTTTTTGTGATTTTTCTATTAATTAATTACTAATTAAATACTAATTACCTAATTAAACTATTTTAAATTATGAAAAATACTAAATGAACAGTAAAAATTCTAGAAAAATTCCTAAAATTATATTATATTATATAAAATCTAGGAAAAATATAAAAACTAGGTGGTGCTTTATAAAAACTAATTATGCTATTTAAAACTTAATTATTAATTAATTATTGATAAAACTAATATTAATTCTAATAAATACCAAATGATAAATTAAAAATCTAAGAAAATTACTGAAATTACTTTAATATAAAAGTAATTTAAGAAAAATATAAAAAAGCTAAGTGCTTAACAAAAATGTAAAAATTAAAATGAAAATTTAAATTACATTAAATAGAAACTATCACTTAAAATTAAATTGTTTTTTCTGGATTTTTCTTTTTGAAAACTATTTTACACCTAAAAACAAACAACTTTTGTAAAAACAACTTTTTTATAAATCAAAAATAAGCAATGTGGAGGCTATAAGTCATGAGCTTAAGTGGGACCCACTATGGTTAATTCTGGTTCAAATAAGTGTGTTGGACATGTTTAAGCAAGAAAAAGCCAAAGGTAACCACAGAATAAGCAATGGAATCAAAATAAGCACTTAATTATCTTGTTTGAGGACTGAAAATGGGACAAGGTTCAATGGTTGATTCAGGTGGGGTCCACAGGGTCCTAGGTCAAACTAAAGGTCAAAATGGAGAGAGGGGTAGGAGGGGGTTGAAAGGAACAAAGTGGAGGGGCTGTGGACCACTGTGGTGGCCAGAAACCACCACCAAAGTGGTGGTGTTGGGTGGTGAGGTCTGTGCAGCAGGGGACTCACTCCCCCTGCAAGTGACTTTGATCCAAGGTGGGGCCCAACATAAAAATCACAAAAATAAGAGAACCATGGGACCTTTGAGATGAGCTGGGATACTATGATCCCTGAAAAGCTCAGGGTCTAAAACACCATACAAAATTCCACATAAATCAAACCAGAAATGGAAAATCTGAGAGAGTTGAAATTGACTTTTTATAAAAACCTTGAACTTTGACTAAGTTGAACTTAGATCACATCTTACTGATCAAAATTGTTATATTAAGCTACAAGTTGATGAAATCAAGCTACAATTACACCTTATGCAATGAAATGATGGGCTTGTGGTATCAAAACTCCCAACATTGGACTGTTGGGGAGGTTTCTTTGTGATTTTGACTATTTCACAATGGAGGGTTGGTTATGAGGCTTGACTTGTCCTAAAATAACCTAATGCAATCTCTTCATGTTAAATTAACAACAAAACAACAACTAGAGTACATAGATAAACACTGATCCAAACAGTCCCTTATGGTTGACTGATTTTGTTTTTCAAAGCAAATGATCAACCTAAGCTTTAAAACTGACAACTAAGCTCACACTAATCAAATATAAACACAATTAAACTGAATTGAACAATAATTAACCACAGCTACAGTAAAATACAAGAACATAAGAAAATGAGCTTACAATTGATCTTGTGAGATATCAACCAAGAACTAGGACCCAATGTCACAACCTAAAGTCTCCCCTGAGACTACTAATACCATGGAATTCCTGTGTTCATGTTTCTTCCTTGCTTCTCTTCTTATTTCTGTCTTTATGATTTTCCAATGATTTATTGGAATTTTGATTATTTTTAGTGAAGTGACTAAAAATTGATTTTAATTCCTTGAAAACATAAGAAAGCTTTAATCATTCGCTAATAAGAGCTTAATGAAAAACTGAGCAACAATTTTTACCATCATTCAAGGGATAATGAAAATAAAAATAAAAATTGATATAATCTAAAATTAAGACTAGAAACTGAATTAGGTAATTAATACAGGTTTAGATTATACTGGAAATGAGATTACAACACTTCTAAACTAATGATTACAACTGAGAATGATTCTACATTAAATTCGAGATAAAAATTATTCTACAACTAATTTTAACTATCTAAAAACTACTACTCTTGGCTTCAGGCCTTCTCTTTTGACTTATAGGGATCCTGTGGAGTTCCTGAGACTTTCCCACACCATCTTGAGCCATTGGATTGGCTTCTTATGATCCAAGCCGTTCAAAGTGGATTTGGCGGGAAAAAGGGTACAAGGCAATTGGAAGTTGAGTGTTAGGTCAAAAGGTGTAATAAATGAGTTTTGGACATTGTGGAGTCTAGGGGAACATGGAGAGGGGTTAGTAGCAGGGTTGGTGATGGAGTTGGAGTGTTGAAGTGAAGTAGCAAGCTGCAAGTGGGAAGGGGGTGGAGGTGTTGACTTATGTTGACTGGAGGGATGTAACACCCCCAAAATCATCACGTCAGCGGAAGACTTAAGATGTCAGCGGAAGACTTAAAATGTCAGCGGAAGACTTTTTGGGTGTTACTTCGAGGATCTTTTATCACAATCATAGAAAACGACACAAAAATGACGCTTTAAAGTTTAATTCATTCAAAATACCAAATATTCGAGACATCAAGATATTTCGTAATCTAAACAACATGTTTATTTGAAATGTGTCAAAACGTTTATTTAAGCCCATGCCGGGTTACAAGCCCACTCCGTGCCTTCAAGTTCCTTCTTGTTTAATTACCTAAGATAAACACATGCTAAAAAGTGTCAACACAAAGGTTGGTGAGTTCATAGAGTTTATAGTTTAAATTGTTAATTAGAAATTAAGTGATTTCCTTATCAATTCAAAAATAGTTCATTGGTTTGCCCTTCACCGGGCCAACACCAAAATAGTAGTTTGTTTATAAATCCATTTAACACGAGTTTCGATATTTGGGCCACGTTGTTGCATCTATAACATAAACAGTTTACAGGGAACCGTATTTAAACAGTTGAAACTGTATCCGAACAGTTTGTAGAGAACCGTATTTAAACAGTTGAAACTGTATCCAAACAGTGTGTAGAGAACCGTATTTAAACAGTTGAAACTGTATCCAAACAGTGTGTAGAGAACCGTATTTAAACAGTTGAAACTGTATCCAAACAGTGTGTGGAGAACCGTATTTAAACAGTTGAAACCGTATTTAAACAGTTTGTTCCATAATTCCAAATATCGATAGTAAAATCGTTAGAAAAGTTGTTACACATTCATCTCTCCCAAAGAGTTTATAAAACAGTTAAACGATAGAAAGTGTAGCTATGAACTTAAAGTAATATGTAAATAGTTAACGAGTACTTGTAAAAGTATAAAGCAATAGTTAAGCATGTATCTCCCCCAAAAACGTGTATAAACCATTGTAAAACAAGTAAGAGTAGGGGCTATGACTCACCTGAGAGTTATGATAGGCATAGATAACATAAGGTCAGAGGTAGAATGGAAATGACTTCAAAAAGATAACCTGAATGATACGGAAGTTCGAGATTAAGTTCGACTTATCGAGAATCGTGATTTGAATAGTGTTCGATGTCAGAATGATTTGTGGCAGAGGTGACTTGCGTGGCAAAACGCTTAATAGTTCAAGAGCAAGTTATATACTATATAACTTGTCTTTATGTATAAGTATCGTTTATTATTTATATTTCTCGTTATAATTAAATGATATGTATCAAAAGTTGATAAATGATAAATTATAGTAATTGCAAGTTTACGTCAGGTTAAGTGAACCGATGAATTTTATTGTAGGAATAATCATTTCTTAACGTGTGTTCAAGTTGATAATAACTTCAGGTTATATAATTCACGTTATATATTATATATATATATAGTTATTCATAATTATTACTTCATTATCGTTTCAAAGTGTAGGACTTGGTATGTGTTACTATGACATAGTCATAAAATATTAATTTGTTAAACGTAGTTAAGTTTCTTTGTAACCTTTTATGCTATACCAACGTTACTCTTTTAAACATAAATAGTTAAATGATTACTTATAAAAATAAACATATTTACATCCTTATAAAAGTTTTTGGATGGAAAACGTCAAAGTATCAAACTCGTAAGGGTGAAGTTATAAAAATAATACAAGTTTCAAATCTTGTAACAAGGTTCTAAGAAAATCTGATAAATGTTTTGAATATGAGGGATCAAAACTGCCAAGAGCCTAAAGTTTCAAAAATATTAAAGCTGTCCTAAGCAGGTATCGAACCTAAGATATCTTGCCAAGCAACCAAGCATCTACCTAACTGAGCCAAAGGCTTTTTCATGTTTTAGTTTACTGTTCCATATCTTAAAAGGGTTTGCTACTGTATTATGTTTGCTAAGTTTGTACATACAGAAAACTGTGATCGTGTAAATGCATGTACATTCTATTTTGTTTTTACGAATTTCTCTTTGAAGCCATGCAAGGTGATGTGTAGTGACTTCTAAGCGTTATCAGTTATATTTAAAAAAAAAAAAAAAAAAAAAAAAAAAAAAAATTGTTTTTGTTTTTCGTTACAATAGACGAACAGCACAAAAAGATGTCAATTTAAATTGTGGCCTTGTAAGATCTTTTAAAATGTCTTTGATCCTTTGTAATCTATGTTGCAAGGTCTTTAATATTGCCAAGTTTCAGGATTTTTGGAGCTCGTTTGATACTCGAATTAATTGGTCCAAGTTGGTCACTCAGAACTGATACTCGACATGTATTAGTTATGAAAAACAGTTTCGTTTTTGATTTCTAAGCTTTCAAACCAACTTTCTGATTTTAGTATCGTGTTATTAAGTGTATGAAGTTTATTCATTAAAAGAGTTTGAGGTTCCTGATTAGTATTACATGTCGAAATAAAACTAATGGTGTGTTTATGCTCGTTAAAGCAGAACCCAAAAGAAATGCATGTCTGCTACTTATGTGTTGTTTTCAAACCTGTGTATTACAATAGTTATTAAATAGCCACGCAAGGATTTAGGATTGCCACCTTTTGTAAGAAAATGATTTACGAGAGCTCATGAAATAATAGATAAAACTAGGAGGGTTGCGTAGCATGTTAAATGTGAAATTTAATAATGTAAAAACATAGTGTACGTATTAAAAACAATAGGGAGAGACTTACAACACCACGAAATGGTGTGGAGGACACGATGTGGACTCGTGATCAGAAGTGGATTGAAGATGTAGCTAGTTTAAGGACTCAACCATGAACCGAGACCACCTCCTTGTTGAGTTGAATAATGCTTCAAACCTTGGAATATTTGCCTAGTTCTCTCGTAAGGTACCAGAAAGAATGAAAGAAAGACTTTGTAATGTGAAGGGTGTTTGCTAGCCCTCTCGTACAGCACGAAAAGGGAACCAACAAATGACTTAGAGAAATATTCTGAGATGTGAAATGTTTGTGTTTGAGTGTGAGTAACTTGCCGATATGCATGGCTCTATATATACCCAAGTTAAAACGTGTTAGATGGCAGAATGGAGCAGGGATAGAATGTTGCATGTTCTTTGATTGGCCAAAAATGGAGGTGGGGTGAGAGTTTGCACCTGGTTTGTTTGGGTCGTTACTGGAGTAGTGAACAAGTGAGGGAGGTTATTGTTTGGGTCGTTACTGGAGTAGTGAACAAGTGAGGGAGGTGGTTTGGATTCACTTGGTTTGGTTAGTTTATCATAATAGTTCTAAGTGACTTAAGGTAGAGTGTGCAAGTAAAGAAAGTGACATGGTTCTTGTCATATTAATTCTTGAAAGTTTGATGGAGTGGATCTCGAGCTGAGCTTGAATGATTATTTGGCCATCAAGAGGTCGAGTAAAGTGAAATGATTTAATAACCTTGGTTCTATGGTGAGAGGGCAAACGGGTCGTGTAAGAATTTGGACATGGAGTGAATTGAATGTGTAAGAAGTAGTGTAACAAAATAGGTTTGGCTGGAACTAGTACCTGGTCGAGACCGAAACAGAAATGAAAAGATATAAGGGTGATCAGCTTGGGTTGTTTTGGGGTGCAAAGAAAATAGAAGAATAAAATGTATGTAGTCCGTTTGGTGTTGTGGCGAATCACACGAAGTGAAGTGAAACGAATACATATTTGATGTGTCGAATTATAATGTATGTAACTAGGTTTTGGTCTATCAAAAGGGCTTGTGAAAATAGCTTATATGAGCTTATAAGGTTCGAACAAAAGTGTCTCCTGGTTGCTAGTAGTCTTGACAATGAGGTCGAGCAATAATATTACTAGGTCATGTTTCTAGATTTCGAATAATAAGGTCAAATGAAACGTTACTTATTAATTCTGAAAATAGTTTTGTAAACTCAAAATTAATCTAAGTGTTTGAAAATAATTCAAAATGCCCAAATGACTTCCTATACGTGTCGAGTTTAATGTTAAATCTTTATTATTAGTATCAAAACTTTATGGCTCTTGTTTACTAGTATAATAGACATCTAGAAGAACCAATAATACATGTGTGTCGTGTTTTATATTTACAAGATAATTGATCAAAGTGAAATGCAAAAACTGAAATTAGTCACAAGTGTATATATATATATATATATATATATATATATATATATATATATATATATAAAATTGTCATGGGTAAAAATGGTTAATTTATGTTATGGTAACGTGTTAATCGTAGGAAAATTTTACGGGGTGTTATATTACCTACCCGTTAAATGGAATCCCGTCCCGGGATTCTAAGATAAGGTAGCTGTAAAGGTGAGTGGAAAGGGTGAACAAATAGTCATTCCTAACGATCTAATCCCAGAGCGGTTTTAATTTTTCTTTCGAGCTTAACGTATCTACTACTACATTAGCTTCTTCTTGATGATAGCAGTTCTTATAGTCATAATTGTTGAGTAGTTCTAACTACTTACGTTGTCTTATGTTCAATTTCTTTTGATTAACTTGACTTAAGAAACAATTCCATTTTTGAATGAAGATTTTTATTTTAACATGTTTTGAAGATAAACATGGTTCACAGTATCTTGTTTCATGAAAGTTAAAATCTGTAGGGTAACCTACCCGTTAAACTAGATGCTTGTTAACATATTTTTAATAATAAGAGTTTTCAAGTGGAAACTTGTTGAATGAAGAGAAAGTTGCTGAACTTCAGCTTTTGTAAAGAGAAAACTTGTTAAATATAGTTTGAAGTGACAACACGGTATTTGGTTTCAAGATTTTGTAGACGATGAATCTGTTTGTTCCTTAGCAATCCCATATCTTGTATTTTTATTAGAGGAATTTATAGATTTTGACGGATTTTAGGTGAAACAACGTAAGGTTGTGAAAGGTTCGGAGATTACTATATCACTCATAGTGCCGGAGAAGTAAAAGAGACCATTGTAACCACATACAATGTCGTGAAAAGGTTTCATATATCGCCAGAATGTAGAATAAGTGCATGATCAAATAAATGTGGTTGTGCCGTAATGCCTTAGGATTAGGCATACGTAGAAGAAAATTGTGAGTCTTTGGCTGAAGATTTAGTGTTTTATGAACTTTAGTGATTCTTGATTTCATACGCATGCCATTTCAGATACAATTAAGCCCACTTATTTATAATTCGTTATTTACATAGAGAAGCGTCCCAAACGATGTAAATAACGAAGTATAAACTTATGGTTCGGCGGTTTACAATTTCTTTATTTCAATGGAAAGGCGTCCCAATCCATTCAAATAAAGACGTTGTAAATCATCCTACTTAAGAATTTCTGACTCAACATCCATACTAATCGACAAAGTAATGTGCAGATTTTTCCGAGAGTACGAAAAGAGTATGTCATATGCATCTATAAACATGGGAGCGAGATAATTAAGGAGGATTGGTATAGTACTCAAAATAGTTGGGGGAGCATATATATATATATATATATATATATATATATATATATATATATATATATATTAATATACTAGAGTGTAGTTGTAGCATAAACTATCTAAAAGTCACATAATCGTCTGGTGGATGGAAATATGAAGACACGGTATTTGTAATAATCCCGATTAGTAAATATAAGTCATTAGCATAATCATAACATGTTAACATATATAAGAAATCATGTAAAAGTAATGTCTCTACCAGATGTTGGAAAGCGTAGGCACGGAGGGCATAAGGTGGTATTTTGTAAAAGTGGTCCGTTTTAAACGTGTAGTTATAGTCCAATGTTCAAAACACTTGGTTCTCTATAACTGTAGCTCTGATGCCAATCTGTAACACCCCCAAAATCATCACGTCAGCGGAAGACTTAAGATGTCAGCGGAAGACTTAAAATGTCAGCGGAAGACTTTTTGGGTGTTACTTCGAGGATCTTTTATCACAATCATAGAAAACGACACAAAAATGACGCTTTAATGTTTAATTCATTCAAAATACCAAATATTCGAGACATCAAGATATTTCGTAATCTAAACAACATGTTTATTTGAAATGTGTCAAAACGTTTATTTAAGCCCATGCCGGGTTACAAGCCCACTCCGTGCCTTCAAGTTCCTTCTTGTTTAATTACCTGAGATAAACACATGCTAAAAAGTGTCAACACAAAGGTTGGTGAGTTCATAGAGTTTATAGTTTAAATTGTTAATTAGAAATTAAGTGATTTCCTTATCAATTCAAAAATAGTTCGTTGGTTTGCCCTTCACCGGGCCAACACCAAAATAGTAGTTTGTTTATAAATCCATTTAACACGAGTTTCGATATTTGGGCCACGTTGTTGCATCTATAACATAAACAGTTTACAGGGAACCGTATTTAAACAGTTGAAACTGTATCCGAACAGTTTGTAGAGAACCGTATTTAAACAGTTGAAACTGTATCCAAACAGTGTGTAGAGAACCGTATTTAAACAGTTGAAACTGTATCCAAACAGTGTGTAGAGAACCGTATTTAAACAGTTGAAACTGTATCCAAACAGTGTGTGGAGAACCGTATTTAAACAGTTGAAACCGTATTTAAACAGTTTGTTCCATAATTCCAAATATCGATAGTAAAATCGTTAGAAAAGTTGTTACACATGCATCTCTCCCAAAGAGTTTATAAAACAGTTAAACGATAGAAAGTGTAGCTATGAACTTAAAGTAATATGTAAATAGTTAACGAGTACTTGTAAAAGTATAAAGCAATAGTTAAGCATGTATCTCCCCCAAAAACGTGTATAAACCATTGTAAAACAAGTAAGAGTAGGGGCTATGACTCACCTGAGAGTTATGATAGGCATAGATAACATAAGGTCAGAGGTAGAATGGAAATGACTTCAAAGAGATAACCTGAATGATATGGAAGTTCGAGATTAAGTTCGACTTATCGAGAATCGTGATTTGAATAGTGTTCGATGTCAGAATGATTTGTGGCAGAGGTGACTTGCGTGGCAAAACGCTTAATAGTTCAAGAGCAAGTTATATACTATATAACTTGTCTTTATGTATAAGTATCGTTTATTATTTATATTTCTCGTTATAATTAAATGATATGTATCAAAAGTTGATAAATGATAAATTATAGTAATTGCAAGTTTACGTCAGGTTAAGTGAACCGATGAATTTTATTGTAGGAATAATCATTTCTTAACGTGTGTTGAAGTTGATAATAACTTCAGGTTATATAATTCACGTTATTTATTATATATATATAGTTATTCATAATTATTACTTCATTATCGTTTCAAAGTGTAGGACTTGGTATGTGTTACTATGACATAGTCATAAAATATTAATTTGTTAAACGTAGTTAAGTTTCTTTGTAACCTTTTATGCTATACCAACGTTACTCTTTTAAACATAAATAGTTAAATGATTACTTATAAAAATAAACATATTTACATCCTTATAAAAGTTTTTGGATGGAAAACGTCAAAGTATCAAACTCGTAAGGGTGAAGTTATAAAAATAATACAAGTTTCAAATCTTGTAACAAGGTTCTAAGAAAATCTGATAAATGTTTTGAATATGAGGGATCAAAACTGCCAAGAGCCTAAAGTTTCAAAAATATTAAAGCTGTCCTAAGCAGGTATCGAACCTAAGATATCTTGCCAAGCAACCAAGCATCTACCTAACTGAGCCAAAGGCTTTTTCATGTTTTAGTTTACTGTTCCATATCTTAAAAGGGTTTGCTACTGTATTATGTTTGCTAAGTTTGTACATACAGAAAACTGTGATCGTGTAAATGCATGTACATTCTATTTTGTTTTTACGAATTTCTCTTTGAAGCCATGCAAGGTGATGTGTAGTGACTTCTAAGCGTTATCAGTTATATTTAAAAAAAAAAAAAAAAAAAAAAAAAAAAAAAAAAAAAAAAAGAAAAAAGAAAAAAAAAGTTGTTTTTGTTTTTCGTTACAATAGACGAACAGCACAAAAAGATGTCAATTTAAATTGTGGCCTTGTAAGATCTTTTAAAATGTCTTTGATCCTTTGTAATCTATGTTGCAAGGTCTTTAATATTGCCAAGTTTCAGGATTTTTGGAGCTCGTTTGATACTCGAATTAATTGGTCCAAGTTGGTCACTCAGAACTGATACTCGACATGTATTAGTTATGAAAAACAGTTTCGTTTTTGATTTCTAAGCTTTCAAACCAACTTTCTGATTTTAGTATCGTGTTATTAAGTGTATGAAGTTTATTCATTAAAAGAGTTTGAGGTTCCTGATTAGTATTACATGTCGAAATAAAACTAATGGTGTGTTTATACTCGTTAAAGCAGAACCTAAAAGAAATGCATGTCTGCTACTTATGTGTTGTTTTCAAACCTGTGTATTACAATAGTTATTAAATAGCCACGCAAGGATTTAGGATTGCCACCTTTTGTAAGAAAATGATTTACGAGAGCTCATGAAATAATAGATAAAACTAGGAGGGTTGCGTAGCATGTTAAATGTGAAATTTAATAATGTAAAAACATAGTGTACGTATTAAAAACAATAGGGAGAGACTTACAACACCACGAAATGGTGTGGAGGACACGATGTGGACTCGTGATCAGAAGTGGATTGAAGATGTAGCTAGTTTAAGGACTCAACCATGAACCGAGACCACCTCCTTGTTGACTTGAATTATGCTTCAAACCTTGGAATATTTGCCTAGTTCTCTCGTAAGGTACCAGAAAGAATGAAAGAAAGACTTTGTAATGTGAAGGGTGTTTGCTAGCCCTCTCGTACAGCACGAAAAGGGAACCAACAAATGACTTAGAGAAATATTCTGAGATGTGAAATGTTTGTGTTTGAGTGTGAGTAACTTGCCGATATGCATGGCTCTATATATACCCAAGTTAAAACGTGTTAGATGGCAGAATGGAGCAGGGATAGAATGTTGCATGTTCTTTGATTGGCCAAAAATGGAGGTGGGGTGAGAGTTTGCACCTGGTTTGTTTGGGTCGTTACTGGAGCAGTGAACAAGTGAGGGAGGTTATTGTTTGGGTCGTTACTGGAGTAGTGAACAAGTGAAGGAGGTGGTTTGGATTCACATGGTTTGGTTAGTTTATCATAATAGTTCTAAGTGACTTAAGGTAGAGTGTGCAAGTAAATAAAGTGACATGGTTCTTGTCATATTAATTCTTGAAAGTTTGATGGAGTGGATCTCGAGCTGAGCTTGAATGAGTATTTGGCCATCAAGAGGTCGAGTAAAGTGAAATGATTTAATAACCTTGGTTCTATGGTGAGAGGGCAAACGGGTCGTGTAAGAATTTGGACATGGAGTGAATTGAATGTGTAAGAAGTAGTGTAACAAAATAGGTTTGGCTGGAACTAGTACCTGGTCGAGACCGAAACAGAAATGAAAAGATATAAGGGTGATCAGCTTGGGTTGTTTTGGGGTGCAAAGAAAATAGAAGAATAAAATGTATGGAGTCCGTTTGGTGTTGTGGCGAATCACACGAAGTGAAGTGAAACGAATACATATTTGATGTGTCGAATTATAATGTATGTAACTAGGTTTTGGTCTATCAAAAGGGCTTGTGAAAATAGCTTATATGAGCTTATTAGGTTCGAACAAAAGTGTCTCCTGGTTGCTAGTAGTCTTGACAATGAGGTCGAGCAATAATATTACTAGGTCATGTTTCTAGATTTCGAATAATAAGGTCAAATGAAACGTTACTTATTAATTCTGAAAATAGTTTTGTAAACTCAAAATTAATCTAAGTGTTTGAAAATAATTCAAAATGCCCAAATGACTTCCTATACGTGTCGAGTTTAATGTTAAATCTTTATTATTAGTATCAAAACTTTATGGCTCTTGTTTACTAGTATAATAGACATCTAGAAGAACCCATAATACATGTGTGTCGTGTTTTATATTTACAAGATAATTGATCAAAGTGAAATGCAAAAACTGAAATTAGTCAAAAGTATATATATATATATATATATATATATATATATATATATATATATATATATATATAAAAATTGTCATGGGTAAAAATGGTTAATTTATGTTATGGTAACGTGTTAATCCTAGGAAAATTTTACGGGGTGTTATAAGGGAGTACATAAACGGGGTTGGGTTTGTTTTGTGGGATTGGGCCAGGTTTGGTGGTGGGCTGGGATTGTTGGTTCAGGATATGGATTGGGGCGTAATGGGTTAAAAGGGTAAAAGGGTTTATGTTTGGTTTGTTTTATTTATTTTGCAAGTTTGGAAATCACAAGGACCATAAGTGTAATTGGCTGAAACATGAGGGGCTGAACCTTCCACTTTCCAAAATATTGTTCCAAGGGTTGAAATTGCCATATTTGAATTATCTAAGGACCCATGATGTCATTTCTTCAAAATGAAATACCCAAGGACCATTTTTGCAAATTTCCAAACTACAGGGACTAAACATGCAAATTCCCTAAACTTCACACCAAGGACCTAAAATTAACACTTGTGACTTTCCAGGGACCAAAAGTGATGTTTTTTTCTTTCAAAAATATCCCACCAGGGACCAAATCTGCCAAAATCTGAAACTCCAGGGACTAAACTTGTAAATTTCCAAAACTTTTGAGATTTTTCACCAAAGGATTAAATATGACAACTTATAATTTCAAAAGGACCTTTGGTGACTTTTCTTTCCAAATAAGTGCTCAGGGACTATTTTTGCCAATTTTTTAAAGTTGGGGGACTGAAGCTGCAATTTTGCAAACTTTGTACGTTTTTCATTTGTTTTTACTCATTTTGCATCTAAAACATATAAAACACAAATTTGAAATATTTTCAGTATTTTGATGCATATCTTAGTGTTTTTGTATGTTTTGCAGTTCAGATTTGACCAAAAATGATGAGTGTTTGAGCACTCATCACGTCAATACGTTGAATCAAGGACTTGCTCTTATCGCTCGTGCTTTTAGCAAATTCTCAAACAAAACCAACAACCGTCTTCGTTCTTCATCAAATACAAGGAATCAAGCTGTCATTCAAGATGGTCGAGTTGAGATTCAGAACCGTAATCCTGGACGTTCAGGTTCAGGAGGGTATTCTGGAAATTCTGGGTATGGACAAAGATTCAACAACAATGGGGGATTCAGAAATAATTCAGGTGCTCATCAGAGAAGAAATGACAATGTGGCAAATGGTAATACAGAATCTGGGAATGCGATTTGGTGCTACAACTGCAACGAAAAAGGTCATATTGCAACAGCATGTCCAAAACCGAGAACCCGCGGCAGTCAGTTTCACAAGCAGGCATTACTAATGGCTCTCAAAGATGAAAAGGAAGGAACTTTCAATGAACAAGAGAATAGTTTCTTCGCTAATACTTACAACGATGATGATATGGAAGATCTTGAAGCCAATGCAGCTGTGATGCTTATGGCCAACATGCAGGAACACCAGTTGAATGATTCAGACCCAGTGTTCAACACTGATGGTTTGTCTCAGGTACATGACCTAACCTCATGCTCCATAGAATTAAATGCATCACCCTCTGCTTCTGAATCAGATAAGGCGCAAGTTGTTCCATCTGAATCATTTTTATCTTCTCAAGAGGATGAACAATTAGACACAGTTATTATATTTGATGATGACACTGTCGTTTCATTTGATGATCCTATTGAGCAAGACAAACATGATCATGTTGAACAACATGAACCTTCTTCTGATCCAGATCCTGACTATATTGTCATGGCCAAACAACTTCAAGAACACATTCTTACTACTCACAAAATGGACAAGCAAAATAAAGTTTTGGAAGAAACTAATGCAGTTTTGAAAAAGGACATTGAATGTTATAAAATACAACTTTCACATTTTCAGAATGCAGTTAAACGTGAAAAGTGCTTTGAAAAGTCATTTCAGGAATCGTATGTCAGAGAACAAAATCTTCAAAAGCAAATGCATGAAATAACCGAGTCAAACGGTAAATTGGTTTCCAAACTAGAAAATGATAAACATGATCTTCAAAAACAAATTGCACAACTTCAAAAGGATCTTTCTAAAACACAAACTGAGTTGTCAAATTGTAAACATGAATTTTATGAACACAAAGTGCAAAAAAGAAAAAAAAAAAAGAAAATTCTTTAATTGAAGAAAACATCACTCTCGAACGTCAAATAAAAGAATTTCAAAATATCGTTTACAAACATGGAGAATCTGTAACGACAATTCAAAAGTTTACTATAAACCAAGACCCGATAAAGGTTTTGCCATTGGCGATTACAGATCCACTTTTCTTCACACTGCGTTCAAAACAATTCCTAAGCTTTACAGTATGGACCAATTAATGGATAATAATGTTGTGCGTGTTATTGTACATAATACTGAGGAAGAATATGAACTTGAAGAAAAGAGTCGATCAAAAATGAGTCAAGTTGAATATTGCAAACCATATGATTACTCAAAAGTAGCTCACATTTCAAAATATTTTGTTCCATCAAGAGAAATACCTGAGAAATCATGGTATGTAACTGAGTCTTATGTTTCATCTTCTAATGGGGCTCCTGATATACCTGTGGCACAAGTTAATGGTCCATTACCATCTTCTGGTACTGTGGCACCTTTACCAACACGTTGTCGAGTCTTAGACTATTTTAAAACGTTCATGAAAGGCATCGAAAACTTGGAAAACGTAATTGAACATCATTCGGAAATAAAAATTGCTACTTTTCAATCAGCTTACGAGCGCGAAAAGCGAGACATTTTTCAAAAACAATTTCTGCCTTTAGTTCAAAATTTGCGTCATTGTGCTACTCGTTGGGAACAGGAACTCCAAAAAGAAGTTAAAGAAATGCAAAACATTTTTTCTCTAAATGAAAATGCAATCTTGATTCAACAACGCAAAAATCGATTTTTGAAAACAGATTATGATCGACTCTTGGAACAAATCCTCATAGCTGATATTTACTCTCTCACTATGAATGATCTCTATTATTCTAGTAATACTGCGGTGTTTGAAAATTACTGTGCTGATATTGATTTGCTGAATAAGGAAACTGAAACATTGAAACATAAATATGAAACGTTGCGTCAAAACAGTGATGATGTGAGAAACAAACTTTCAAACGAAAATTTTCAACTCAAACAAAGGCTTGAATGGTGTCAAGCTCAAAGTCTTGAAACAGAATTGCAACTACAAAGTCAAAATGTCTCAAAAAGCTGTCAACTTTGCAAAGACAATGTTTTTCTCCAAAATAAATGTCTTCAATATGAAAAAGAAATTGCCGAGTTAAAAATTGAAAACGTCGAATGGCAACAAAACCGCGATGAAATTCGTTATTGCAATGGTTTACTTGAGTCTGATATTCAGGACAAAAATCACATCATCATTGATTTGAAAGAGAAAATTAAGCTACTTCAAAAAGGAAAGTTTGTTGACACCACAGTGATAGCACCAAGACTGTTTCAAATAGACAAAACAGATAAGGGTAATCATGCTAAGAGTTCTAATGTTAGCTCTTCCACTTCTACAGGACTAGTTTCCCCTAAGAGCGTTAGCAGCCCAAAGCCAAAAAGCGTTAAGAAGACTAAAAAGACTAGGCTCTGGCAACGTAGAAGAGGAACTCTAGAAGTGCAAGAAGTAGAAGCTCACCTTAGGAACTTGAATAAAACTCATGTTGCATCTGATTTAGATTCTAATATGGCAAATTGTAATCAAAATTTTAATGTAACGAATGCTGAACCTTTAAATGTTTTGAATATTAATGCATCTTGTGTGTTTTGTCGTCAAAGTGTGTTATCTGGTGATCATACTAAATGTGTAGCTAATAATCTCTTACATCGTCACAAGAAACGTAGATTACGCTTTTCTTCTAGGCCTACTACTGCCTCTAAGTCTACCTTAGGAAAAACGCCAACTACCGTTTCAAATGATGTTGTAGTCAACCCAAGAGCAGAAATCAACAAATCTAGGAACACGCCAAAAGCTAGTGCATTTACCAAAAACAAAGCAAAAACTAGTTGGAACTGGCAACGTTGGTTACAATACAAACCAAATTTTAAATGGATTCCTAAACTGTTGAATACTTGTGTTTCTAACCGACAGGAACCCACCATTTCTTCGGGTTCCACCCTTACTTCTGTTCCATCTTTGTCGTCTATTTGTGATGCAGGTGGTTCAGATCGTTCTCTGGATTGTTGATAGCGGTTGCACCCGACATATGATAGGCAATCTCAAACTATTAACTAACTTTGTCTCAAAGTTTATTGGAACTGTCAGATTCGGGAATGATCAATACGCTTTAATCATGGGTTACGGAGACTATGTGAATGGGAATATTGAAATTAGCAGAGTCTACTATGTTGAAGGCTTGGGTCACAACCTCTTTTCAGTCGGTCAGTTCTGTGATGGGGATTTAGAAGTAGCATTTTGAGAGAAAACTTGTTTTGTTCGTGATCTACAAGGAAATGATCTGATGTCCGGCAAACGTAGCACTAACCTTTACACAATCTCAATGTCTGAAATGATCGCTTCATCTCCTATCTGTCTTCTATCCAAAGCTGAATCGACTAAATCATGGTTATGGCACAAACGTCTTTCTCACTTGAATTTCAAAACGATGACTGATCTCGCTCGTCACAAATTAGTTGAAGGCTTTCCAAGATTCCGTTATGCCAAAGATCACTTATGTCCAGCCTGTGAACAAGGAAAAAGTACACGTGCTTGTTTTCCCTCAAAACCTGAACACAATACTAATCATGTCTTACAACTGCTTCATATGGATTTGTGTGGTCCGATGCGTGTTCAACGACCAACGGTAAACGCTACATTTTAGTAATTGTTGATGATTATTCTCGTTGGACTTGCGTTTAGTTTCTTCGAAGTAAAGATCAAGCTCCTCAAATGATCATCACCTTTCTCACCAAAATACAAGTTCAGCTACGTAACACAGTCAGAATTGTCAGAACTGACAATGGTACAAAATTTAAGAATCAGACTCTAAGGTCGTATTTTGAGAAAGTGGGAATTGAACATCAAACATCCATTCCACGAACACCCGAACAGAATGGAGTAGTTGAAAGACGCAACAGAACGTTAGTGGAAGCTGCTCGAACGATGTTAATCGATGCTCAATTACCAGATTACTTATGGGCGGAAGCTGTCTCAACCGCATGTTACACTCAAAACCGTTGTATGATCACAAAACGCCATCACAAAACCCCTTATCAAATTGTTCACAAAAGGAAACCGAACATCAGTTACTTTCATGTATTTGGAGCTCTATGTTACCCAGTCAATGATCGTGATGATCTAGGTAAACTTAAAGCAAAGGCTGACATTGGTATATTTGTTGGATACTGTGAAAATTCAAAAGGCTTTCGGATATGGAATCGTCGTACAAGAGAAATTCAAGAAACTATTCATGCTAATTTCGATGAACTCACTCAAATGGCTTCTGAGCAAAACAGCTTAGGACCCGCATCCAACCGTCTAAACTTTCCGGAATCTTCGGCTGAACCGTTGTCACTCTCCCGTAAAGAAGTGGAAACCTTGTTTGCTCCATTGTTTGATGATACGCTTGTTAACCATCCATCTGAGGCCACACCAAATTCCACTGCACATCTTGATCAACATCAAGTACCTGATACACCTCAACAAACAACAACTACTGTTGGAAGAGACGGTCCTCCAATCATATCACCTACAACAACAGAACAAACCGGGTCCAACTCACGACAATCAACTGGAGACTCCATACCTTTATCAGTTCCACAAACCGCAGAGCATGACCCAGAACCATTCTTTAACCCATTTGCACAGGCTCAACCTGTCCCTGACATTGCTGAGTCATCTACACGCAATTTGGGTCCTGCTCACTTGCGAGATACTTATCAACTTCATCATTTGACACACAAATGGACTAGAGATCACCACCTAGTTCAAATTATTGGCCATCCAGATGCACCTATTATGACAAGACAACGCCTTCACACAGACGGTGAAACTTGCATTTACGCACTCACAGTATGTGAAACCGTGCCTAAAAAAGTCAAAGAAGCTATGACTTACGAAAACTGGATTGAGTCTATGCAAGAAGAATTCGAATCATTTCAAAGATTGGAAGTCTGGGAAATGGTTGAAAAACCTGAAGGAATCATTGTCATTGGTTTAAAATGGATTTGGAAAAACAAACTCGATGCAGAAGGAACTGTCATACGCAACAAATCATGCTTGGTAGCAAAAGGATACTCTCAAGAAGAAGGAATAGATTTTGAAGAATCATTTGCTCCAGTAGCTAGACTTGAAGCTGTACGGATCTTCTTAGCATATGCTGCTCATCGGAATATGGTTGTTTATCAAATGGACGTGAAAACGGCTTTTCTGAACGGTCAACTCCGTGAAGTGGTTTATGTCAGTCAACCTGAAGGATTCGTTGATCCAGAACGTCCCAATCATGTTTACAAGCTTAAGAAGTCTCTCAACGGTCTCAAGCAAGCCCCCAGGGCGTGGTATGATAAGCTTTCTAAATTCCTGTTGGCTAATGATTTTACTCTAGGCTCGGTGGATCCAACACTGTTTACAAAAACATACGGGGTGGACTTATTAATCATTCAAATTTATGTCGATGACATTATTTTTGCTTCAACCAACAAAATTTACTCAATGGATTTTGCAAAATTAATGACATATAATTTCGAAATGTCCATGATGGTTGAACTTACGTTCTTTCTAGGACTACAAGTTCATCAAGCACCCCGTGGAATTTTTCTAAATCAGTCCAAATACGCTCTTGAGATTTTAAAGAAACATGGAATGCATAGCTGTGATACAATGAATACACCTATGGCCAATTCCACAAAACTAGATGCTGATATACATGGGACTCCTGTTGACCCTGCCAAATACCGAAGTATTATTGGGTCCCTCATGTATCTCACATCTAGCAGACATGATATTGTATTTGTTGTCTATATGTGTTCGTGATATCAGTCTAAACCAACTGAGAAACACCTCAATGAGGCAAAAAGAATCCTTCGATACATAAAGGGAACCATCCATTTGGGGACCTGGTATCCGAAGGATTCTGGTTTTGAACTAATAGCTTTTTCAGACGCTGACCATGCAGGATGCTTAGACACGCGTAAAAGTACATCAGGTGGCTTACAGTTTCTTGGAGATAAACTTGTGTCTTTGCAATCAAAGAAGCAAGACTGCACATCACTGTCATCAACAGAATCTGAATACGTAGCTATGTCTGCTTGTTGTGCTCAAGTCATTTGGATGAGATCACAACTTAAAGACTATGGCTACCTATTCAATAAGATTCCGTTCTACTGCGATTCCAAAAGTGCCATTGCAATCTCCTGCAACACAGTCCATCACTGCAAATCCAAACACATTGATCTCCGTTATCATTTCATCAAGGAGCATGTCAAAAAGGGTACAGTTGAATTATATTTTGTGGGAACTGAGTACCAATTGGCGGACTTACTGACAAAAGCCTTAGTTCCATCAAGGTTTTCTAGTTTGGTTCACCAAATTGGTATGCGATGTTTGACACCAGAGGATCTGGAAAAGTTTCTAAAACACAAGTAAAATGTCAAACATCAAACAAACTATCTTTGTAATATAATTTTTTCTCATATTTTTCAAAACCTCAAAAACACAAAAAGATTTTTCTCTATTTTTTACAATTCAAAAAAAAAAAAAAAAAAAAAAAAAAAAAAAAAAACCCGCAAGTATATCGCTTCCTATCAACACCTTGTTATTTCTTTCTATTTTACAAGTGTTGAGGGGGAGATACGCTCAAACTTTTCTCATTTTTTTCAAAATGGTATACTTGCATATTTCCTTTAGATGCGTTGTTTCAGGAATTAATGGATATCTCATATCTTTTCTTTTCACAAACGATGTCATACGGAGTATATCTTGGATTATTGCATATGGTTATCAGCATGTATCTAACTTTAGGACTCATTTTGCAAAACTAGTAGTTAGGGGACTAAAAGTATCAAAATTGCAAAGTTTCAAAAAACTTAACAAAAACACAAACCCGTTTCTTTCTTTTTTTTTCTAAAACATCAATATATCAAAATCTTAAACCCTTTGCAAATCCACGGCTCAAATTCTAACGTGAAATCCGTGCTACCAATCTTCAATACGTAAGTTTCTATGTGATCTTTAGACGATTTTAAGCATTGGTTTTCGTTTAATTTCAATATTAACGGTTTGATTTCAAGAAATCGAGCTCTTAAAACTTAGGGTTTCAACAATTTCGGAATTAAATAAATCGTGTTTGGGGGGTTAATTTTTGATAGGGGTTTTGTGCTAAAACATGTTTCTAACTTACCTATAACATTTAATCTCTCTCAAATACGTGTTTGTGTGATTCTCGATATCTAGGGTTTTGGTACGATTTAGGTATTGTTGATTCGATGATGTTTTTGTTATTATTATTGATGGGATTTGTTGTAATATGTGTAAGGATCATTGTTTAGCACTTTAATTTGATCCATATCCATGTTTGCTTGATTTTCGATGAGTAGGGTTTTTGTTCATGTTGGGTCTTTCTCGTTATGTGTCCATATGGTTTGTTACTTGTGCCTAACTGGTTCATATGCATGATATATGACTCACAATGCTTAGATATGTTAAGTGGATTCATGATCTTGTGTCTTATCGAAATCGTGTTCTTGCCTAGTTTCGAGATTATTGCATACATGTTTATACCATGATTCTCATTGATGTTTCCCATCATTTACAACATGTTACTACATTTGGATCACATAATTTCACAAAGAAACGTACGTTGACCTATCTTCGAAATTCTTGTATAAGAATTTTCGAGAACTTGTTTTCGCAAATACCAGCCCTGGTGAAACTTTTCGAAAACACACCTATCAAGGGTTTTCGAAAAAGATCTCAAGGCTTTGTATTTTTCTCGAAAAATACACCTTGATATCTTTTCGAAAATAGTTGTACATGTGTTTGCGAAATGTTTTTCATCACTGGTCATTTCGAGATCACATCTGAAGACAAATTTTCGCAATCACATATTGAATATTTGCGAAAATATTTTAAAGGCGTCTGTTCTCGATAAACTTTTTATCGAGAACACTCCTGGAAATGTTTTCGAAAATCTTCACTATGTATGTTTGCGAAAATCTTCTCTTATGACTGATTTTATCGAGAACAGGCTATTTGTAATTTTTCGAGATCATGAGTTCTTAATGTTTGCGATAAATTGACAATTTCGAAAACATGTATATTGTGATAATGATCATTATTAGATGTAACTTGTGATGTTATCATGTATCTAGGATGATCTTTGTGCATATGAAATGTATAACTGGTTCATGCTTAATTCCATGATTCAAAAACTATCTAAGTATACTTCATTCATCACTTTACATGTAATAATTGAACCATCCGTGCCTAAATGATTCTAAATGCTTATCTGTAATCAAACTTTGTAATCATGCTGACGTGTAACAAATCTGGATGTTTGGTTTATGATAATGTTTTTCAGATTAACATGGCTGAACACAATGAGAATGTCCCCGAACAAACTCTTCCACTACTTACCATGGATGACATCACTCCCGATGACTACAAAGTTACCATTGGAAATAACAATCCGCGAGTCAACTTTGACAAATTGAGAATTCCTGAGAACTCATGCAAGATTGTCAAAGATATTCTCCTTGCACATCCATGCAAGCGTCTGCTCGACAAATCTACTTCAGTTCTTGTGTTCTACCTTCATCAATTCTGGCTTACGGCAAAGGTTAACTTAGATGACGAGTCTTTCACTGTTACGCTGGATCGACAAGTTTACACTGTAGATCACGATGTCCTTCGTACAGTCTTCCTTTTACCTCAACCTGACAATGAATTTGCTCCAATGCTGCCTGAACTGGATCTCCTGGACTTCTTCATTGACCTAGGATACGATGTTCAAGATGACTTACCTCTGATCAAGCATTCCAGATTCAATGCGAAGAATATACCTCAGCCTTGGAGAACATTCTATTTGTTAGTCATACGATCTATATCAGGAAGAAAAAGTGGTCACGAACATCCCAGACTTGAGCATTTACAGACATTTTGGGGAATGGTGAGCATGTCACCCATTGATTTTGCAGCCCCAATAATGAACGATATAGTCTACAGCATTCAAACCGGACGTGAAAAGACTATGATCCCGTTCATAAGATTTACAAAACTTCTCATTGAATATTTCTGCAAAGACACACCGGAATTCATCAAAAGAATGGGTGATCCTAATGAGCCAAAGCACCTCTTCGAGGACGACTTCACCATTTCTTTTGTCAAGATGACCACTTCTTCTACCAAGCAAAAAGGAATGAGGCTTCCCGAGTACCTTCTTGATGATAATATCAAGAAAAGCTTGAACTACAAATTCTACGATGATGCTTTCAAAGGGATTCAGGAAGAAACCACCATACAGACTCGAAGTAAAGGAAGTGTGAAATCTGGGAGTACTACAAGCACCACTGGCTCACCGCAAACAAAGTCAAAGGCTACTCCCAAAACCAAACCTTCTACCAAAACCAAAACTTCCACCAAACCTAAACCTACACCCAAACCTAAGCCTGCAACTAAGCCAAAGAAGAAGGTAACACCTAAGCGCGCTCTTAGAGATGAACCCACACCGCCACCCTCTGAAAGCGACTCTGAGTTTGTGATGCGTGGGAATCGCAACAGGCTTCACCTCTCGAGGGATCTCGAGAAGCTTACAACCCCCACCAGGCAGTGTACCTGATCGTTGTAGTATAGTATAGTGACAAGTACCGGGGGATTGATCGTTCAGCTTAGGAATAGTGTCGCTAGGATTAGAAAGCCTAAATACTAGTTCTAAAGGTGAGGGATGATTATTTTTTGTATTTTTATATTTTTATGAAAGCAAGTAAAATCTCGGGTTTTGGAAGAGTGGGCGGAATTAGTTGTTATTCAACTAACCCAATACTAAGATGCAATCAAAATAAAATAATAAAAATGAAAATAAACTAATTAAACTAAAGTTGTGAGCAGTAATTGGAGAAAATGTGTTTACTTAGATTTCAATACTCCCTAGATATCTTTTACACGTTAATTACTTGTTATAATTGCATGGATGACGGATCGTAGTCCTTAATACCATTCATGGGGTGGCACACATAACTCCCCAATTCTATGAGCTCTTATCTCCTCCTACACCATGCCCAGCACAACTATAGGGATTGTAAACAGTGGCTCATGCATTAAATACAACCAATAAAGACCTAGTGCGCCTCGGTTCATGTTTCTTAAGACGTTCAAGCATGTTACCATTTGGAGATCTGCCAGTTTTCTTAAGCCTAACATATAAATCATTCATCCAAGACAAGAATAAACAAGTAATCAACACATAATCAATATCTAGGTTTCATTAGATCTAAGCAAACACAAAAGAGATCTAGCCTAGCATGATAGAATAAAGACAAGAACAAGATATAGACAACCAACACATAGACATATTGATTGAATTAGAAGAACACTTATCTTGATTAATCATGCAAGGTATCAAGGGGTTGGAACCCTTGAAAAACCTGTAAAGTTACACCAAAATCATACTTAGGGTTTCTCCCAAAACTTCTCTCCCTAAATGTGAAAAACTAGAAAACTATATATAGGAAAATAGGGATGACGGCGTCAAGAACAAAGGTGTGACGCCGTCATCTCGCCGCCAAATACTTCCTCGGACGGCCTTGATCTACTTCTGACGCCGTCAAGGCCTAGGCCATCACACAAATTACTCTTGACGCCCTGTGTGTGACGCCGTCATCAACTACGGATTTTAATTCTTGGGGTTTGACGCCGTCAGGAAAACTCTTGACGCCTTCATGAAATCTCGGATTTTATTATTGAGGTTTGACACCGTCAGGAAATTACTCTTGACGCCGTCACCTACTGTTCCCAGCATGGAAAATTGAGACTTTGCCGTTTTCTTCACTTTTATGCTCCAAAAACATCAAAAATGGCTTCTTTTCCAGAATTCACTCTCCAAGTACCTAAAATCACAAAAGGAACGATTTAGGGCAATATTTGATCAAATAAATTCGGATTCGGGCTTAAATGACCCCCTAAAAGTGGTTCATTTTTCGCCTTATCATATACCCTTACACTTGAGATTTGCTTGTCCTCAAGCAAATGCGCTTTTATTCTAGTCAAAAGACAAGTTAGAGGTCATTTAACACTAATATAAAAGTAATTACAACAAATATTCGTTCCACTAAAGACCAATAGACAAGCACGGAGGTCATACACTAGCACCTCACAAATAGTGTTTAGATACTCACATCTCTCGGGTGTAATAAAGTAATATAACAGTATGGAAATGGAAGATATCTCTCACTACCTGTCATAGCAAAATAGATTACCATAGGCTTGGGAAAGGATCAAACCTCCACCACATGGCGTAAGCACCTAGGATAAACTATCAAAGAGGTCTTTTAAAGGGTTGTAACGTTAGGTATAGGGATATGAATTACACGATTTTGTTGGATAAAGGAAGTTTTACTGGTGGCGAGCTAACAATCTTGGTTAATTACATGTACAATATGGCGTTGCTAAGCCAAGACTAGACTCGACTTAAGCTAATAAATGAGAAATAACAAAAACATAAAATGAACATAGAATAAAAAGGGATGGTAGTCCGTATGTTTTTTCTCTTTTTACTTTTTTTTTTTTTTTTTTTTGCATACACTCTTACCCTACCATCCAAAATAATACATCATAGGGAATGAACATTTCCCTTACACTTGAATCTTTACATGCTTTACATTTAACTAATCTAATGACTCGAATTAAGAAAATTAAAACACTTGGAGCACTTTTAAGATTAACATACATATGGGGGTAATAATTGATGTTCTTCCCCATTACTCCATAAAATAAGTACTTACCCATGAGTCTCAATCGTCCCAAAACAATATGTACAAAGATATGACTCGACTTAGCAACCATGTAATCAATTAGAAAGTTAACTTAGGGTTTAACAAATAACAATAGTGCACTAAAGATGAGCGCATACACGGAAGGCTAAGGCGATTTGGGTGTACATTTAAGTGGGGTGTAACAAATTCTTCCTTTAAGTAAGATGCTTAAAGTTAGAAACGAAAAGATAGGCTCGGAGGGGTGTACTAGGGGTTTCGTGTACTAAAAATGAGTACAACGCTAAGGGTGTGGGAAAAATTAGTTGACTTAACTAGCCAAATAATATGACTTAAATGGTCAAGTAATTATGATACGGGTTTAACACTCGGGTGATCCTAATGCCTCTTATCATGTAGTAAATCCTACCACACGAATGTAGTCTCACTAGCGGTCTCGGGATGCATCACTAACGCAAGTTCTAGAATCTAAATGCTACCGGTACACTCATAAGCACTAATAATGAATGCTTTTCCTATCAAATCTAAAGGCGAACCTCACATATTTGGGTGGAAAATTTTTCTGAATATATGGTTATGTGCTAGTCATACAATCTCCTATCCATGAGACGCTTGCTATGGCTAAAGTTTCACTCCTAAATGTTGTAAAAAATTTTAAATTTGGCGCTAAAATTGCACTAACAAGTATTTCTCATAGTTTTATTACACATCTACTATCAAACAAAACAAACTCAAGCGAAAGTGCATATGTAAGGTATCATCTTTTTACCCTCCCCTTACACTTAAGATGAACATTGTCCCCAATGTTCAAGTAAAGAATGTAAAAGTGAAAAAAGTAAAAAGAATGAAATCAAATACTCCCCTGATTCGCTCGGTATGGATTATAGGTTGGCCAGATTAGATCTTCCTCCAAGAAAATGAACAATCAAAGCTTCCCTTCCAGAATATAAATCATCTCCTTGTCGAACATAACCTGTAAATCCTGACAAAAATAGACAAGACAACCTCGCGTAAAATCGGCGGCATCCTATATAAGTTACTAAATCCTAGAAAACAAAGTAAGATATAATGCTTGTGGAATGAAGTTTGCAGATTTCCTGGAGATTATAAAACTTAATAATTCACAAAAACCATAAGACTCCGTTAGAAAAACAAAACCGGTAAAATTTCCAGATTTTTACTCCTGACGCCGTCAAGAGTAAACTCATGATGTCGTCAGAATGGACCTGCAGAAATTCTTATGTTAAGTTTCCGGAAAATTTCTGGAAAAACTTGGTCCTACTTCCTGGAAAATCCTGCAAAACTTCATTATGACTCAATACAAGCATTTGACTCTAACAAATACGAATATACATGCTCACTTAAAATTGTGGAGAATCATGATCGTGTGTTTCTTGAAAACATATTTGGGGTTTCCCCTTACACTTATCTTTTGCAAAAATACTTTTAGGTTGGAGTTAAGACTAGGCCAAACAACATAGTAAAGTATTTCCACTTTTTAGTTTAGAAACATGATCAACCAACAATAAAAATAAAGCATGCATACGGAAGCAAATAACAATCAAACAAAATAAAATCACACAAAACATGGGTTGCCTCCCAAGAAGCACTTTTCTTTATTTACGAGTCTTGTAGCTAGACTCAAGGTCATGGGTTACTACGTGATTCGGGTGAGTTCCTCATTGAGGACATCTTTGGGATCAAACTTAGGTTTCAACTTCCTATCGGTTTCCTTAGTGTGGTATGATCTTTCAAACTTTTCTCCATCCGGATCATACAAAGTCATCCTCATATGCCATGTTCCATCACCTTCTTTAGGTGGCTTGTCCCACCTCCATTTACACTTGTCTCCCTCTATTTTCCACTTATTCATCTCTATATTAATAGGCATTACGCTCAAGAATTCAATCATCTTCCTAAAGACTAAGGGGTCCTCAAAGGGGTCTAGCTCTTCATCTCTAGCTATGAGTTGTTCTACCGAATGTGTCTTTTCTACGAAATCTTTCTCTAGATAAAATGGGCATTGAGGTCCTATGAAGTTCCTTTCTATCCAAGGTCCATATCTAGACGGTCTCCTATTCATCTCTACCCAATGCGGTGTCGGTTCATCATCACAATCATAACTATGTTTCTTTACATCGTACACCGACCAAGTATCTCCTTCACCTACCGCTATCTTAGACTCCTTACAATCTATCATGGCGCTAGCGGTTGCTAAAAATCCTCTTCCTACCAATAATGGGCATGTAGTGTCACTAACCATGTCTAGGACGTGGAAATCCGCTAATATAGTTAACTTTCCTACGTGAACAACTACATCCTTAATCATTCCAACCGGGTGGGCAATACTCCCATCCGCTAGCCCTATCAATACCTCTGTTTCCTCTAACTTTCCTAGCTTAAGAGCGGTGAATAAGGATAAGGGAATCAAGTTGAGGCTTGACCCTAAATCGGCTAGTGTGTCGAAAGCTTCGGATCTTCCTATCTTACAAGGCAAAACAAATATACCCGGATCATCAAGCTTTTTAGGCAACTTGTTTTGAACAAAGGCGGTCCCATTTTTACCTAGTTTGAACTTCTCATATTTTTCTAGGAGGGCACTATAGTAAGGAGCACGCGCTAAGACATCAATGACGGGGCGTTCAAGGTGAAGTTCCTTGAATTCATCGTCAAGGTCTTGCGTAGGAGGTGTTTCAACTATACTTTTGACCGGCTCTATATTGGGTGTTCTATTTGATTGGTCCTTTGGTAGAACTTGATTTTGTTTGAAACACGTGCTCGTTGAATTGACCGAGTAGTATTGTGGACATGAAGTGGGTGACGAAACTGAAGATATGGAATTAACGTTTAGTTTCGGATTCGTGATTGTGTCACTTGGGAGTGCTCCCATTTCTCGGTCATTGAGAACTTTCAACAATGCGTCAATTCTAGTGGTCATCTCGCTTTGCTTGTGTTTGAAATCGGCTTCAAACTTAGATATGCGAGCTTCTTGAGATGCCATAAACTTTGACATCAATCCTTCAAGATTGTTGGTACTACCATAGTTGTTAGAAGGATTGTTGTTGAAAGTACGGTTGGATGGTGGACCGGTTGGTTGGTAACGGTTAGGTGGATTGGAGGAATTGGGTTGATTTTGTTTCCACCTAAGGTTTGGGTGATTTTTCCATGAGGGGTTGTATGAATCACCGTATGTGTTTGGCTCGGGCTTGAAAGTGTACCACTTATCTCCCGCTTCGTCGGTACGCGTGGATGCGTAGTCCGCAAAAGCTGTTCCGGGGAGTTCCACACAATCACGAGTGTCATGGGGACCACTACATAATTCGCATGAAGAAGTGATTTTGTTCACTTGGCTTGAAGGCTTAGGAGCTTCGTAAGATTTCATGAGAAACTTGACTTGGTCCTCAAGTTCCATGATCCTACGGTCGGGAGTGCTAGAATTGTTCGAAGGCAAAGATATTGTCTTGACCGTTTTGTTCAAATCACGGGGATCATTCCAACTTTCGTTGTCATAGAGAGCAAGATCTTCTATGAGTTCCCATGATTGTTCCGCACTAAGATCACGTAGCTTACCACCGGCCGATTGGTCAATGGCTCGCCTCGTGGAGATGTCGATATGGTCATAAAAGATTTGGACTTGGAGCCAAAGATCTATGCCATGATGAGGGACTTTTTGGAGTAAGTCCTTGAAACGAGTCCATGCTTCATAAAGAGATTCATTTTGACGTTGTTGGAACATCAAGATGTCATTCCTAAGCTTAGTAGTTCTCCCCGGTGGGAAAAATTGAGCAAGGAAACGAGTGGTGAGATCATCCCATGTGGTGATGGATCCCGCGGGTAAACGCTCAAGCCATTGACTAGCTTGATCCCGTAGAGAGAATTGGAATAGACGTAAACGGGTAGTCTCTCTAGTTGCAACATCTAGGTCTATGGAATCTACGATTTTGAGGAAGTCCTTAAGATGTTGGTTTGGATCTTCGGAACGAAGTCCATGGAATGCACATCCGTTTTGCACCAACCGGATGGTGTCGGATCGCAAGGGGGTCACATTGGCTCCGGTGAGCTCAATGGTGTTTCGGTAGCCTTGGTGGCTAGGTCGGGAATACTCTCCTAAGGTTCGGGGCCTAAGGGGTTCTAGTGGTGGGTTTTGTTGTGGTGGGATGACAGGTTTAAAGATGTTACCACCTTCCATGATGTCGGATGGTAAAGAGTTACGAACAAAAGCACGAAGAAATAAGATAGACTAAAGAAGACCTAAAAATAAAAATAAAATCTTACTAGAAAGAAATCTAGCAAGTAGACCTAATACAAAGAAATTCTAACCTAGACAATAACTATTCCCCGGGCTACGGCGCCAAAAACTTGATGCGTGGGAATCGCAACAGGCTTTACCTCTCGAGGGATCTCGAGAAGCTCACAACCCCCACCAGGCAGTGTACCTGATCGTCGTAGTATAGTATAGTGACAAGTACCGGGGGATTGATCGTTCAGCTTAGGAATAGTGTCGCTAGGATTAGAAAGCCTAAATACTAGTTCTAAAGGTGAGGGATGATTATTTTTTGTATTTTTATATTTTTATGAAAGCAAGTAAAATCTCGGGTTTTGGAAGAGTGGGCGGAATTAGTTGCTATTCAACTAACCCAATACTAAGATGCAATCAAAATAAAATAATAAAGATGAAAATAAACTAATTAAACTAAAGTTGTGAGCAGTAATTGGAGAAAATGTGTTTACTTAGATTTCACTACTCCCTAGATATCTTTTACACGTCAATTACTTGTTATAATTGCATGGATGACGGATCGTATTCCTTAATACCATTCATGGGGTGGCACACATAACTCCCCAATTCTATGAGCTCTTATCTCCTCCTACACCATGCCCAGCACAACTATAGGGATTGTAAACAGTGGCTCATGCATTAAATATAACCAATAAAGACCTAGTGCGCCTCGGTTCATGTTTCTTAAGACGTTCAAGCATGTTACCATTTGGAGATCTGCCAGTTTTCTTAAGCCTAACATATAAATCATTCATCCAAGACAAGAATAAACAAGTAATCAACACATAATCAATATCTAGGTTTCATTAGATCTAAGCAAACACAAAAGAGATCTAGCCTAGCATGATAGAATTAAGACAAGAACAAGATATAGACAACCAACACATAGACATATTGATTGAATTAGAAGAACACTTATCTTGATTAATCATGCAAGGTATCAAGGGGTTGGAACCCTTGAAAAACCTGTAAAGTTACACCAAAATCGTACTTAGGGTTTCTCCCAAAACTTCTCTCCCTAAATGTGAAAAACTAGAAAACTATATATAGGAAAATAGGGATGACGGCATCAAGAACAAAGGTGTGACGCCGTCATCTCGCCGCCAAATACTTCCTCGGACGGCCTTGATCTACTTCTGACGCCGTCAAGGCCTAGGTCGTCACACAAATTACTCTTGACGCCCTGTGTGTGACGCCGTCATCAACTACGGATTTTAATTCTTGGGGTTTGACGCCGTCAGGAAAACTCTTGACGCCTTCATGAACTCTCGGATTTTATTATTGAGGTTTGACGCTGTCAGGAAATTACTCTTGACGCCGTCACCTACTGTTCCCAGCATGGAAAATTGAGACTTTGCCGTTTTCTTCACTTTTATGCTCCAAAAACGTCCAAAATGGCTTCTTTTCCAGAATTCACTCTCCAAGTACCTAAAATCACAAAAGGAACGATTTAGGGCAATATTTGATCAAATAAATTCGGATTCGGGCATAAATGACCCCCTAAAAGGGGTTCATTTTTCGCCTTATCAGTTTGACACAAAATCTGAAGAAGAAGAAGAAGACTTTGAACGCAGAGTTAGAGTACCTGAAGAAGCATTTCCTGAAACGGAAATTGCTATACAACAAAGTCTAGAAACCTTTGAAGCAGATAAAAGAAAGAGTAAAGGGATCATGATAAATGAACCCAATGATGATGAAGAAGACGAACCAATCGTAGAACAATTGGTCGACAAAAGAAAATTGAAAACTATAGTTGTCGACACACGAGCCGAACAGAAGAAATTTCTTAAAGAACAAAGAGAAGCATCACTCCTCAGTCGACTTCATCCTCAACCTCCATCACCACCTGTCAATCAACCTGAGCATGAAGGCGCCACAAGCAGCATAGTTCCTCCCATTGTGACCACTACTTTAGAACCAGTTTCACAACCTGATGACAAAGTAACAGACACAGATGCTACAGGAGACATCACTATGACTGAAACTGCGAATGTAGAGGAGAATGTTGGCGAACAGGAGAACATTGCCACGGATCTGGAATTTGACCATTTCACTACTCCAGAGTTTCTTGCACAAGAAGAAGAGGAATGCAGAAGAAAAGAAAATGAAGAAAAGGACGCATTCGACACCAACGTATTCCTTCAGTCATCTTCACAATCTAAGCAGACATCTTCACAACAATCTCCACCTCCTCAAGACTCTCCACCAAAGGATCCGACTCCTCCAGCTTCTTCTTCAAGCTCTCACAACGAGTCATCATCTGAATCATCACCGGAACATTCATCTCCTACACCTTCTGAAACCACATCTAAGCAACAATCAATCAATGAACTGACAAAACCAGTTGATCTTCAGGAGCTAGTCAACACACTCACAACCATGGTCACCAGTCTTGCTAAACAAGTTGAAGACTTTCAGGAGGCAAAGCAGCAAATCGATAAGTTCATGAAAGCTGACTTGACAGGAATCATCAGGACTTTCACACTAGATTATCTTACTGAAAATCTGGTTGAAATTGTTACTCCTGAAGTAACAAGTCTTATTGCACCGATCAAGGACAACTTGGAGCATAGGATCAGAAGTGTTGTAAAGAAAATGTTGTCAACAACTCCATTCACGCTTCACCCTGCAAAAGCTTCAACTACAACTCCTACCATCTCTGAACTATCATTCGATGACCTGCTTGCTCAACTCTACGACAAAGTTGCCTACAAAACCACACAGACAGCTGAAGAAAAGGCACTTGTCGATGCCATTTCCGCCAACTTGTCTAAAGAGTCATGCAAAGATGCTGCTGGGTCCCTTAAGAGGACAAGGAAAGATGACGACCCGGACCCGAACTCTAAAGGCAAGAAACACAAGTCCGGTACCGGTCCATCATCCTCTCACCAACCACAAAAGGATCCTACTCCTCCTGGAAATCAGCAACACACTTCAGCTACCGGTCAAGGTCCCACAAATGAGGAAGAAACTCTTATGCACCCAACTGATGATTATGAAGGGCAACCCGATATCGATTACCATGCCTCCCCAATTCCTGATTCTCAACCTGGACCATCGTCACCCTCAAAAGCTCAAGACAAGGATACTACATCCAAGTCTAAAAAGTCAAAGAAAAAGAGACGTCACTCATGGATTGACAATGACGACACACCTCAAGATGATTGGTTGACTAATTTGGTCAAGGCTCAACCTCCTCTCGAAAACGAAGAACCACTCCCAGGCAATACACTGCAATTTACTCAGAGTATAATGGCGGATCTTCAACTTGAGAAACTTACTAAGGCTTAGCTAAGAAGAATCAATAAGGATGCACAGGAATTCCTAAAATCCAGATCTGGAAACAAGATGGAATACGAATTTCACATGCAGAATATAGCTAGTGCAATGTCTGGAAAGTTTGACTGGCTAAACCCTGAAGTGAATTTCGACATCAATTCCAAAAAACACGACAAGCCTTACTTCACCGATTGGACTAAATCATTACCTATGCAAGGATTTCCCGAAAAACCAAAGATACCTTACAGCTTCTTCTTCAACAAAGATCTTCATAACCTCCAACTCACTCAAGAGAACTCCAAACATAAATATGCTTCATCATTGACTATCTCAGTGCCAGCCGCAAGATACGATGTTCCTGCAATTGAAGAATCAACTCCAATATTTAGCAACTCTATTGTAGCTTATGACAGGGATGCTTTACTCGGGATTCAGCACTGGCCTGAACGTCGTCGACTCGGTTACAATCACAGATTACAACTCAAGTCATTAGAGAATATGAAGCATAAATCAAGGATCATTGCTATCTTGGAAATTCAAGAGTCAAAAAGGTTTAACTACACGTTCATGAATGAGATTGTGGTTAAAAGACAAGATGAAAAGAGGTATAAGTTCTCTGAAGCAGACTTTCCCGACCTTTATCTAAATGACATTGATGACATGTATCTAGAAAAGGTTCAAGGAAGAATGCGTGGATTCGATACTGACACACAATACAACTTCATTTCATCTCTACTCCTCTACATCCGACGATTGATAGTTCAAGAAAGAGTGGAAGATCTTCAGCTTGGAGTGGAAAGTTACCAACAGAAGATCAATTTGACTAAGCCACAATTCTCATTTGATGGAATCTATCAAATGTCACAGTATACTCTCATCCAAAAACCTTCATTTGGTTTCACCTACATCAACAGCAAAAAGCTACAAAGTTTCATGAGGCTCGATGAGATACACAAGTTCTGTGATGTTACGCTCAAAACCGTTCGTGATGGGTTAGTCAAAAGGTTGAATGATGATCAGACAAAGATATCAAAAGGTGAAACTCCAAGGTGGAAATCCAGTGCCAGAAGACAAGTTCGGAACTTTGTTGTGAAAATTGAAGAAAGTTTATCCCGTAGGGAGCAGATCAGACAACTGGAAAGTTATATCGGTGTCAGACCTTCATTTCCCATCAGACTCTTCAAAAGACCAGATCCACAGTTCACAGACTTCGATGCACCAATCACTGATGAATCTTAAACTGGTACACATGGGTATTAACATTTCAATATTAACTATTTCATTCGATTGATTTGTTATCATAATGGCTTGTGCACACATAACAGTGCACAACCCGTTCTTGTAAAGAAAGGACCCTGAGGTACGTATCAGTGCCTCAATCCTGATATAAGGAGCGAATGCTTCTTACTTTTGAGTAGAGTTAATCAAACATTTTCTGATTTTCATAACTCTGCTCAAAAGACAAGTATTTCACCTCAATAAGAATTCACTTGTTGAGGGGGAGCACTTGAAACAAAATCATCGTTCTTGAAATCAAAAGTTCTTGTTGAATTCTCCCCATAAGACTCAAAAGGCATATTTTAATCAAAAGATTGTCAAAAATATCATCTTATATGCTATTTTTGAGGGGGAGAAAAAGTGAATGTGATTAAAATATGAAAGTTCAAAGTTACTTAAAAGTCAAATCTCATGCGAGCTAGACTCAGATTCACCCAAGAATTGACGAAACATAAAAGTTAATAATCGAAAGGACTTATCCTCGACGGGTAATAACATCAAGTTAGTTACTAGAGCTAGTTGTCACCTAAAAGCTGACAATGGAACTCTTTAACTAGCCACGTAAGCGTGTCTCGAAAAGGATTTGTCTTAGTAGAAATGTACCGTTTCGAGAAACTTTATGTGGACTTGACCAGGCCGGGTAATAATTTCAAGCTAGTCTAACTAGTGATGTAAGCGTGTCTCGAATCGGCCAGGTTCACTGAAAGTGGATCAATTCAAAAAGTGCTTGCTCCTCCCGCATGTGCAAATTTATTTAATACTTATGAGCACATGTAAAGGGGGAGCCCTTCAAAAGTAAACACAAAACTCTCAAAGTGTTAAACAAAATGTTTGATAATCACAAACACTTTGAGAGATTTTCAATCAAAAGGTTTCATGGCTACTGTCGGATAATCATGGAGTTATAAGGTGATTAAGATAGGAAAAATCGTCCTATGATCCGCCAGAGCTGGAGGGATCTACCCAAGGACATCACCAATAGTTAGAATTAGAAGTCCTTAGGTATGATACAAAAAAAAAAAAAAAAAAAAAAAAAAAAAAGAGAAAAGAATGAAAGGGGAAAGAAGGAGTTGAAGAATTAAAAAGAAAAGTTAAGAAAAGGGTGAAAAGAAATAGCCCTCCATATGTTCAACCTTAGGGCAGACACCAGGTTCAATTCGTATGCTACTGGTTGTTGCTAAGGCAACACCGGTATTGAAGATAAAGTCGTCATGGACCTAATGACGCAATGCACTAAACCTTCTAGCCACTCAAGTTCTCTTAAAAGAGCGTGTTTCATTCTCACGGGGAACCAGTGTAATCTATCGACTTATCTCTTAGAGATGGTTGATATTGAAGCAGGAGACCCCTCCCTAGTCTCCGCATAGGACACCTAAGTGTGCACTTTTCGAGTCTAGAGCCATGAGATACATCAAAGATCTCTTAGGAACACTTAGTATTTATACAACTGGTTTTCTACATCAATGGACACCAGCTGTAAATTATCGAGTCCTTCGCAGATCTTAGCAATCTGCCGAGAACGTTTATGAGAGAATTTACATAAGTATTTCTCAATGATTGAACGGAAATCCTGCTAGGGTCAACATCAAACAGCCCTGACAGTAGGTCACTTCGGTAACTCCTTGAGGGTTACGCTTAGTGTTTGCGGTGGTTTCTTAGCGGTCTACAGTCGTGGAGTGATCCCGAGCGACTCACCCAGTCATTGAGCTACTTAGTAGGTCTTGTATGCTCCTTCGGGAGTATCTGACATGGGAACGGCCTTGATAAGGGTTAGAAGTAGTCTTCACACTATGCTGTTGACGATCTCTAATTCCTTATCTGTAAGTACCGGATGTTTTATTGCTAACTGTTTACCTGCAGGGACACATCTTCACTATGGCGACGGATTCCACATGCTCATACATGCATCTTGAAGTCATCAAAAGCTCCCTCAATGATCAACGCAACACCAAGTTCAAAAAAAGATTCTACGCCAAAAAGAATAATCTACAAAGTATAAAGACTAAAGATCAAAAGTGAAAGAAAGGGAACTACGTGAATGTATAAGTAAGAATTCAAAGATGTATGAGCATGTTGGAATGGCGGACTACCACCACAGACGCAGAAGTGACAAAAGGCAGACAACTTCATAACTAGATCACTATCACAACAACAATGAACAAAGCACAAAGAATGATGAATGATTTTTGAAAGACGTCTAAAGCTATGAAAGTCAAAGATGAAGAAATGACAAAGACGTCAAGCAACCGTGATGACCGACCCTTAGGGGGAGATTGTTGGGATCAAAGTTTTACTATTTTATCAAGTCTCGGTCATCTGTAATAATATTAGGTTGCTTAGTTATTATTCACTTACACTTATGTAATGTTACAAGTTTACTAGACTTAAGTCATATGGTCCATGGGCTTTAAAGCCCACACGATTTGATGTAAGGAAGGAGAGGGAGTGTTGTCCTAGCTCCTTCCCTATAAATAGAAACCTTAGGTCACTTGTAAACTTGGTTGGTTATGTGAAATACTAAGGAAACTCTTGCAATTCTTATTCTCTCATTCTCATAATCATCCCCTCCTTATATCTATCTCATTCTTGCATGTGTGATATCAATATGGGTACCTAACAAGAATGATGATTTATTTCCGAGCAGATATTACACTATAGTTCCATTTGATATGTCTTTATTGTTGAATTCACAATCGAGTCAATACGGAACTCAATCAACAGCTGAATATGAGACAGAAACCCAAGAGATGCACTATGATGATATTGAAGTTCTTGAAACTTTAACCGAATCTCAGGAACATGAAAAGATAGTTTCAAGTAATAAAAGAAGAAAACTAAATAATGATGAAGAGGTTTTAGTATCACAACTGGATTGGGAAACGGAAGGCAAACCAAGCTTGAATGAAGTTGAGATGGTTGACAAAATCACAAAAGTGCCATTGCTGGCTACTGATATAACATATGCACCAAAAGGGTTAGTTGCTGACGCACTAACTTCTAGTGCAACAAAATTAGAAGATATCTTAAAAGCTGTAGATGCAACTACGTTCTATCATATGTTGAAGTTAAAGCTAATACGCAACAGTTCTGGAAACTTTGATGCTAAGAAAGTTGGTAAATCAGATGTAGCCAAAAAAACAACTCTTGATGCGGCATATGAATCAACTATTGATGTGCTTGATGTGGTTCCTATAACATCTATTGCGCCAAAAGGCATAATTGTATATGCACCAGAATCAACGGGTATTGACAAACAACAAAAAGAAAAAAGTGTTGCTGCAACAAAATCAAAGGCAAAGAAAAGTGAAGTGGAAAATGAACAGACTGTCGAAAAGGACAAACAAAACAGGAAATGGATAAAGCTTAAAGACACCAACAAAAAATCCAGAGCCTAAAACATTTAAAAAGGATAAACAAAAACCTACAAGAGGCAAAAAGAGATGAGCAAAAGCTATAGAAGAGGATAAAGAGCCTGATTAAGCAAAGGAAAAACGTAAAGTAAAGCCCTCTAATGCTTTAATGTCGCCATTATATGAAAGAAAATTTATGATTTACAAAAGATGGTCTGAAGTAGAGATACTACTTGTTGTACTTATGGAGTGTATTTATCTGTTACTACATTACAGTTCATATTCTACTGCATTAATGCTTATCTGTTACTACATCAATCATTATCTATTACTGCATCAATCTTTATCTATTACAACATCACATTTTATATTAAACTGCATCAATGCTTACTTGTTACTTCATCTACAATGTGCAGTGATATTGTTTTCAGTGGAAACGACTTAGAATTAGAATAAGTGTTTTTCTTGAGCCTTTATCCTGAAATTCAAGTTGCTTCAAGTGTAATTGATGTATGGAGTATTATACTAAACAATGAAGAGCAATTCAAAGACAAACTTTCTACTGTAAGTAATGTTTACTGTAGTACAACAATGCTGGTAAGTAATTCATTTATATAATATAGGTAATTTTAAGTTTCAACTTTTTAATGCTTCTAAAACATTTCATGTTTATTAAAACAGCCTCATCAAATGGTTGAAGATGGAAAGGATTTGCAAAAAAGAAGAATAGTTTTTGATTGCTGGTGAGTAATTCATTTATACAATATAGGTAATTTTAAGTTGTAACTTTTTAATGCTTCTAAAACATTTCATGTTTATTAAAACAGCCTCATCAAATGGTTGAAGATGGAAAGGATTTGCAAAAAAGAAGAATAGTTTTTGATGAGAATGTTAAAAGTATTTTAGAAAATGCAGACAAGAAGAATTTCAGTGATGCTAATTTGGTAAGTAAAAAATGAGTTTCAGTGATTTGATTTTCATTATGAATTTCAATGATGTTAATGCGTTAAAATGTCTACAGGCTTTCTTTACTTCGATAAAGATGTCAAAAACATTACATCATTACTATGTCATCTGCTTTAATCTGAAGAATGATGAAGTAAACATCATCGACAACATAGACAACGATATTGAAGATATATCAGTAAGATATGGGGATTATGCAACGCCTCTGGTAAGTATAACTATAAATACATAGAATATTTTTTTATTGCATCAAAGTGTTATACCTACTGCATGAAACTTTTTGCTGCATCATAGTGTTATATACAGTGCATCTAAAAAACTAAAATTAATTTAACAGTATCTCATAATTTTCACAGATTGATTCATGTTGAGTTATTAGTGTCGAACCCAAGAATAGTGTCGATGAAATGGAAGACAATCTACAATGGTGTCGACTGTGGTGTCTTTGTCATGAGGCATATGGAAACATATGTTGGTCACGATGTATTTTTGCATGAATTAAAGATTGGAAGATGCAGGTCTAAAAGGATAACTGAATATACTTCGGGAAAAGTACTTGGCAAAGATATTACTCAAAGATATTAATCTCAAAAAGAAGGAATTACAGAAAGCAGTTGAAGCATATGGGAAGAAGCAAGGAAAGAGCTTTAAGATTGTAACAAATATTGGGGTAAGAGTGGATTAAGATTTGATGAAAAGGTTTATCGAAACACTAGTCAAGACCATTGAAAACTGATAGGAAATTTACGTTGGGGTTACTTAAAAACTGAAAAATCTTTTGGATATGTTTTACTGAATGATCAGTGTTTGTATGGTACTTTTAAATTTGGTTAATGTTTCTATGGTATTTTTTGATTTGGTTAATGGTTGTTGAAAACTAAGTACTTTTACTTTTAATGATTAGTCTTTGTTATTACTTTTATTTATATTTTGTGTTTGATTGTAGTGGAATACTCAATACTGTGATGCATGTATAAAACTACCAGTGCATCATAATGCATAAAACTAGCGAATCACTGTTTATGGATCTGAGGGTGACTTTTAAAGTTTGACAATGAAAATAAAAAGTTTTATATCTAATTTGTATACTACTTTATTGGCTCTGATGATTCGGTAGTGGTAATTTTGCAATGCCAAAAATGGGAAGGCGTAAAAATGCAGCCGTGTTTTGTAACCAATAGGATATTTGGAGAAACTAGTATTGATTGCAATGAATGCATCCTAAACTTTTACAAAATACATTTTCTCAAGGTTTTTTTTTTTTTTTTTTTTTTTTTTTTTAGGAGTTCACTGAATAAAAAAACAAAAATATGATAATGTTAACCAAATCACCCTTAATGACTTTCATTCGCCAGTCACATGATCGCATTTTAAAATCGAGCTCTACTACTAATCGAGTTAAAAACGAGTCATTTAAGGGTTTTTTTTTTTTTTTTTTTTTTTTTTTTTTTTTTTTTTTTTTTTTTTTTTTGTATGTGTGTGTGTTATTATTACAGGGAAGGGATTTAGTGACAAAAGAAACTAAAATAAAAAGAATAAAAAGGATTTGAGAAGAGTTATTTAACATAATAAACTATTCGCACATACTAAGTGACTACCCTTCATATAAAAAGAAATCAATTTATGGGATTAAAAACATTTTAATATTTCACCTATTTTTAATAATTTAAATCTCTTAAACCATTAATCGTTAAGCGAAAATAACTACACGATTGCGATGTGCATTTATTTATCTTTCTAAGATCGACACTTTGATTTACTTTCGTCAATTTTTTTTCGTTGTTAAAACTTGCATGAGAAATCACATGTGATTAAACACTAATTTGAATATTCTAGTAATATCACATATGATATTAGTGTTAAATCACATATGATATGTAATATCACATGTGATATTATTATAATATTTAAATTAGTGTTTAATCATATGTGATTTTTTCATGCAAATTTAAGAAAAAATGAAAAAAAAAACGTGAAAAACATGAAAAAAAATGATTGCCGAAAGTATATCAAAGTGTTTATCTATAGAAAGACAATTAAATGCTAGTTGTAATAGTATATTCTTTTCACTTAACGATTATTGATTTAAAAGATGTAAATATTTGAAAAAAAAAATGATGAAAGTTAGGCTTTTTTTTTTAAATTGTTGGGACAAATAAAGATGAAGTGCGGAGATTAATCCACAACAAAAAAAAATAAAAAAATAAAAAATTGGTACCTAAAAAGAGGTGGTGTTTCTTGTAGCTCTTCTCATATCTCATAAAATAAAAAAATATAATAATAAAAAAAAAAAAAAAAAAAAAAAAAAAAAAAAGAAACTAGTAGTCTAGTAATAAGAGTTGATGGTATTGAAAAATACTTTTCATTCAAACTCGTCTTGGATATGAATTGGTTAGGGTTCTTCCATCCTTAATTTAATCGTTTTGTTTCTTTTTTCCTTTTATTTAAGATGATGATAGTAATGTTTTGCCTAATTAATTTATTCTGAGTCTAAATATTATTAATATACTTGAGCTATCAAATTAAGATTATGTTAATTCTGGCATTCATTGCTGCTGCCGTATATAAGGGTGTGCGAGGTGTAAAACTGCATAGACTCAAATGTTTAGGGGCCTCAAAATGTATACCCATTATAGGCTCAAATATTCTATGTTCTAAATATTTGTAAATAGTGAAACTAGACGTTAGAAATACTATGGTTTTGTTATGACTAGCTGATCATATAAGCTTTCGCACAAGGCCTCTGTTAGCTTAGCTACGGCCCTGATAACAATCTCAGCTTTGAACTAATATACTGTATACAGGGCAAGGTGTTTTTCTTTATGCATAGTTTTGACACCGTTTGTATACTCTAACGCTATCAAGTGCTACAGATGGACGAATCATCTTCAAATGGAACACTAATAGAATGCTCTGATTGGGTGCTGGCACTTGACAATTTTGAACATGTAATTGCAACTGGAAATGAGCCTTTGCAACTCCAGGCTGTTAGTAAGCTTTCTCACCTTTGTGACCGTGCTCCCGAAAACACTAACATCCACCGTACCGATTTTAGTGGAGCTTCTTGACACGTCATGCACAAATCCAACTAATGATGTCTTGAAAGCAGCTGCATGCTGTTTGAAATGCATATCGTCTCAAGGGGAGGGGAGACTGGCTATAACTGTAACCTCTCGTAAATTTCCCTTACGATTAGTAAATGCATACGAATAAATAAAACGATGTTACAATAAATTAACACCATTTTCCGGGTAACAAAATTTTTTTTTATGATATGGCTTGATATTGAACCACTACGATAACTGTGATTGACCGTTTACCCAGGAACGATGCTTACACACAACCTAGATTGCCTATAATTATTGCGAACGATAAATATTTATATAACGCGTTTATATTTAAAATAATACGTTTCGTCTAAATAACGTATACTATTTATATATTCCCCGAACCTACGAAACTTCCCGAGAACGCTCACTAATATTTTTGAACTTCGACATGATAATCGAGACACACTAGGTGGGCCCCCAACACCCTTTGGGCCTCGGTTACACACTACACAACCAAACGGACTCCTTTTTATCCTTTTCTTTTTTTCTTTGGGCCGACACAACCAGCAGCCCAAGTTACAAGCCCAAACGCACCCTTTGTTATTTTTTTTGTTTTCTTTTCTTGTTCCCTACCGCGACACCTCCAAACGCACCCTAATATTTCACGACTTCTACATGTTACGTATCATTTTTATTGTACATCTTGATTTATCTACTACCCAAGATACACACTAGACCAAAAACCTTGCTCACATGCTTTCGTTACTACTCTAAAAACGTTCAAAACAAAGACATGAAACCTCCATAGAGATAAGGCCAAATCGTGGCATACGTTTTCTTCCACACCTCCCCTCCTCCCCTATCACGAGTAAATGAACAGGGTTAATGTCAGGAATGTATCACAAGGATACTTGGTTTGTACGCACGCCATTGGACAAAGAATGAGGCACTACTATTTGCTCATGATGAAACCAAATCGTCCCTATGATTTCAAGTATCTATACGTATCTTATAACTCACTATATAACAAACACATGCAAGCACAAACCTAAACTACACTCGTACGTACCAAAACCTACCCAAACGAGAACATAAGAGCTAGTGAGAAGACATACGGAGTGCACAAGAGAACCACGAAGCAAGAGAACCAAGGAACGAGTAGGAAAGCGTATATTGAACCTTTGGAAAGGCTTGAAGTGAACCACGAGGCGTTGAACCATATACACGAACCATTTTCATCGTTTTACTCCACCTTTGAGGTGAGGTGAGACCTCCAAATCTTTATTTCTTATATAGATATATACACGTATCAATTGTTTTGCACGAACACTTCGTCTAAATAAAATGAGAAACTAAAACGTAGCATGCTCATATTATATAACGAACTACATATTTACTAAGTCACAAACGAGCCTACATAAGTATTTCGAGCTTATACTTATATATATATACTAAATATCATACGATTCTAGGTCATATGGACATGCACGTATACTATAAAAAGACTTAGAAAATTTCAACACTATTATACTAGCGAAAGAACTTATCGTACCCCGTTTACTTTGATCGTATATTATGAAATATAGACACACAACCCCTAAGTATTTTTACACGATCTAATTGTTTACTTGGAACACTAACGGGCATGATAAATAAGTCGACTTAACAACTTAGTTTGATCACTTAACGAGACCTAAAGTAAATCGCTATGGAAACCAGTTTTCAGAAACTTAAAAACCTTAAGTGGGCCGAAAAGCCCAAAAAGCTCAGTTTAGCTTATTGCGATAAGCTAATCGTATAAGCTCTTTTGAAATGATTTTGTAACTTAAAAATATGGATTTCGACTAACCCAATGTACCCTCAAACCCCTTGGATCGTAAAACCTTAACGGGCCCTTAATTTTGGCTCGTTAAGCCCAATTAATGAAATAAGCACTTTTTAAGCTAATAAGCTGTTGGTATAAGCTGTTTGAAACCTTATGAGCTTATTGAAATAATAAAAATGCTAAGTTTTAAACTTGGTAATGTTTGGACTATTTTTGCAAATATTCGAGAGCTAGGGACTAAAATTGTCAAGTTTGTAAACTTTGGGTGAAAAGTATAAAAACTGTTTTCTAAGGGTATAAACTGGAAATATTGAAACTCAGGGATAATGAATGTAAATATTTGATATTTGGACTAAAAACGTAAATATATATAATTTTTGGGCTAACGACGTAAATGTTTTCCGTTAAGGGTAAGAAGTGTAAAATTGAGAAACATAAGGGATCGAATAGTAATATTGATTTTTTTTAATAATAATTTTATTTATATATATATATATATATATATATATATATATATATATATATATATATATATATATATATATATATATATATATATATATATATATATATATATATATATATATATATTAAAATGATAAATAATAAACGTAACTTATTAGATATATATATATATAATACGGATAAAACTTATATAACGATAACTAAATTTAGACGAATAAAACGATACGTAACCATTATCTATTTTTATACGACGTAACACATCACGTATGCACTTTATCGATTACTCGTAATTAATAATAAACGTTCGCAATAAAACAAGACTTAAGAAACTAAAACGTGTCATATCTTATAGGTTGTGTGTGAAGCCGTTGCCTTGCATTGTTGAGATTACATTTGTTCTACTATCCTACTAAGGTGAGTTCATAGCCCACATTTAACTTATTTTTGTGGGGTGGGGGGGGGGGGATACATGCTCAAAAACCGAACACAAGTCTTTTCCTGATCTTATTATTGCTTAAGTAGCTATTGCCAAAAGTCTCTCGATCATGAACCTTAATCACTTGAAGGGTGAACATAAATAATTGTGAATAGATCTATTAGGGATTGACAATCCCCATTTGGTTGCTAGAGGAAAGTTACCAAATGCACTTTATTTAAATATCATAAGTTACTGGCAAATACCTATCTTGGGAGCTATATACTTTACATCATTATTACGGAAAATATTGATGTTTGTTGAATCGTTGAGTGTCATGAGCTTAAGTCAATAATGAATGCGATTTTTCTAACTTATTTATTTGTATTTTTATACAATAAGCACCTATCTCTTGTGTTCAAACTCTTAATAATAAACCTATGAATTTCACTCAACTTTTTGTTGACTTTTAGCATGTTTATCTCAGGTAACTAAATGGAATGGATGGCAACGGCACGAAGTGGGCAAATAAAGAAACGTTTATTTCTCTTTGAATAAAACTTGTTGTTGAATAACGAATTCTCTTGGAATTATGAATATTTGGTATTTTAAATAAAACTTAAAACGATCACTTGAATCGTTTTCTATAATTGTGACGAAAGATCCACGATATAATACCCCAAAAGTCTTCCGCTGACATTTTAAGTCTTCCGCTGACATTTTAAGTCTTCCGCTGTATTGATCGATTTTGGGGGTGTTAAAATAACCATAGGCCAATCTGACGCCATACAACGTATCCTGTGCCTTCTACCTCAAGCCGAAGTTGGTTTACAAAAAGTACTGCTGAAATGCCTTAGAAATATTGTAGCGTTTGATGGTCCTAATCGGGTTAATGTAGTGCGAATTGGTGGGTTAAAGGTCATTATTGATATGTTAAACTCTTGTCCCGACAGTTTGAGACTATTCTTGTTGGATATTTTGAGTGCACTTGCTCTTTGAGACTATTCTTATTGATATGTTAAACTTGTGACGCCGTCAGGTACTGTTCCCAGCAAGGAAAATTAAGACTTTGCCGTTTTCTTCACTTTTATGCTCCAAAAACGTCCAAAATGCTTCCTTTTCCAGAATTCACTCCAAAAGTACCTAAAATCACAAAAGGAACGATTTAGGGCAATATTTGATCAAATAAATTCAATTCCGGGCTTAAATGACCCCCTAAAAACGGATCATTTTTCGCCTCATCACCTTTCTTTCAACATGTACACTTTTCAACAATTTCTTACCACCCTTCTCTCGATATAGTAAAATATGCCAACGATAATTATAAGTCATGCATGCCCATCGAGCGGGCTTTGAAACTAGTATATATATATATATATATATATATATATATATATATATATATATATATATATATATATATATATATATATATGGGGATATCTTGGCTATAATCCTTAATAAAAAAATACACTAGTAATGAATCAAGGACTAACAGAAAAGGATTAGGATCTACAAAAAGAACCAGGGACCCACATTTATAGCATAAAAGGTACTCCCTCCGTCCCAAAATTATTGTCCCCCCGACAAAAAACACACAGTTTAATAAAAGTATATTTATTACAGCTTTCTCTTTCTTACTCTTTTGTCAAAATGACAATTTTGCCCTTAGGTAATTAATTAAAGTTTTCTTTAAGGCATGTAATAATAATTTTAAACAAAGGGTAATATAGTAAACTTGGTTAACTTCCCTATCAATTTTTAGTAGTGGACAATTAAATTGAGGCTTCCAAAAAAGAAAACGTGGACAATAAAATTGGGACGGAGGGAGTAGCTAATTAGCTACAAAAAACTTGTGCCTAATATATATATATATATATATATATATATATATATATATATATATATATATATATATATATGGTAAAGATCAAATAAAAAGACAAATTTCTGTAAAAAGAATAAAAATAAATTTTTTTTAAAAAAAGTTCTCGAAAAATTCCAAAAAAAATTCCACAAGATCGGGTATATTCGTGCATGAAAAAGTTCTAAAGGAAGTTTATCTAAAAGTGGATACTTTATCCGAAAAAATATTATAAAAAAATACGTTGGTGCATTAAATCGTTTTTTTGTGCATCAAAAATTCGTTTTTTGACCCAACTTCTTTTGACTTTTTTCATCAAAATAACATTGTGCAACTAACTAAAACAAGTTGAAAATTTTGTGCATTAAAATTTTTTTTGTGCATTAAAATTTTTTTTTGCGCATTAAAATTCGTTTTTTGTGCATTAAATAAAACGTATGAAAACTCAAAATTAGAAAAACTTCTTTCACAAAAGTTTTATGCACCAACATACCCAATCTTTTGGAATTTTTCGAGAACTTTTTTAAAAAAATTTCTTTTTATTCTTTTTACGGATATTTGTTTTTTTATTTTAACTTTACCCTATATATATATATATATATATATATATATATGAGGATATCTTGGCTACAATCCTTCATAAAAAATACACTGGTAATGAATCAAGGACTAACAGAAATGTATTGGGACCTACAAAAAGAATCAGGGACTCATATTTATAGCATAAAATGTAGCTAATATATATATATATATATATATATATATATATATATATATATATATATATATATATATATATATATATATATATATATATATAGATATATATGTCCCTTAGGGATTGTATTTTTGTTATTTTATACTCCCTCCGTCCTTAAATAAATGTCCGTTATTGACTTTTATTTTTTTTTTCTACTTTAATCTTAAATTATTTCATTTGTATTATGTAATACTTGATAAAAAATTATATCAGTGAAAATACATTTAAAACCCAATCATTCATATATTTTACATCAAGTATTACATAACACACATAAAATAATTTAAGGTCAAAGTTAATAAGGAAAGACTTAAAAAGTCAATAGTGGACACTTATTTAGGGACGGAGGGAGTTCAAAAATATATTTAGGATAAATATATACACCCTTGATAATTAGCCTTTTACCCTTATATAGTTTCATTTCCTTTTCATTTCCGTTTCATTTCCATTTCATTTCATAACTATTTTCTTATTACCAACTTGCGTGTTTTGTTTAATATACACCAGTGTGACCTATCGACATTTCTATGAGTACTAATTGTGAAAGACATTGTTCTTTGCACAATATCCTTTCAGATTAGTCATCGATATGTAAAACCCATAGAGTACACTTCAAATCCTTGTCATGTTCGGTATTGGTACAATCGAATTGCTAAGTTACTGTCATTGCTCCTATAATGTTGGGGCTTAGAGCCACCAAATCACAGTACAAGCAAATGAAGTGGAATATACCATTAAAGTCATCTATCTTTTGAACGTGGGTCTTTGGCTTACACTTCCCACTTAATGAGGATTGCAAGAAGTGGAAGGTTGAGAAAGAAGGATCGAAGAATGTGTCTGGGTTTTCGAAAAGATGAATATGCAAAGGGTAAAATAAATAGAAGTTCTTTTGAACAACCGACATAAGAATTCACTCCCCACTTAGAGTAGATGGAGATTTTAGGATAAGGAAAACGGCACTCAACATCTATTAAACAATACTAAGAGCAATGTTATACCATTCCCTTTGGAGAAACTAGTATTGATTGCCATGAATGCATCCTAAACTTTTACAAAATACATTTTCTCAAGGCTTTTTTTTTCTTTTAGTAGTTCACGGAATAAAAAAACAAAAATATGATAATGTTAACCAAATCACCCTTAATGACTTTCATTGGCCAGTCACATGATCGCATTTTAAAATCGAGCACTACTACTAATCGAGTTAAAAACGAGTCATTTAAGAGTTTTTGTGTGTGTGTGTTTGTGTGTGTTATTATCACAGGGAAGGGATTTAGTGACAAAAGAAACTAAAATAAAAAGAATAAAAAGGATTTGAGAAGCGTTATTTAACATAATAAACTATTCACACATACTAAGTGACTCATACCCACCCTTCATATAAAAAGAAATCAATTGATGGAATTAAAAACATTTTAATATTTCGCCTATTTTTAATAATTTAAATCTCTTAAACCGTTAATCGTTAAGCGAAAATAATTACACGATTGCGATGTACATTTATTTATCTTTCTAAGACTGACACTTTGATTTACTTTCTTCAATTTTTTTTTTCGCTATTAAAACTTGCATGAGAAATCACATGTGATTAAACACAAATTTGAATATTTGATGAGGTGAAAAGTGTACCGCTTTTAAGGGGTCATTTAAGCCCGAATTCGAGATTATTTGATCAATTATTGCCCTAAATCGTTCCTTTTGTCATTTTAGGTACTTTTGAGGAAGAATCTGGAAAAGGAAGCATTTTTGACGTTTTTGGAGCATAAAAGTGAAGAAAACGGCTAAGTCCAAATTTTCTTGCTGGGAACAGTACCTGACGGCATCAAGCCTTTGTACATGACGGAATCAAGAGTTACAAAAGTGGTGGAAGTGGAAAATACACGTGACGATCCAGAGTATTTTTAAGCTTAGGACCTGACGGCGTCACCAAGGCCGTCAGGGTCCAACTACACATGACGGGCCAGAGTAAATTCCTACATGATGGCGTCACAAACAGATCTAGGCAATACGATTTTATCATGGCGGCGAGTTGACGGCGTCACGATCTAACACATGACACCGTCAGAGTGTAATATCTATATATAGTTTTCCAAATTTCATTCATTAGTGTGCAACTTTGAGGGAATAAACCCTAGTCCGAATTTTATCAGTTTTTCAAGGGTTCCAACCCCTTGATTCTTCCATGTTCAATTGAAGATAAGTATTCATTCAAATCATTCAATATGTCTATGTGTTGTGTGATTATATCTTACGCTTTTCTTCTCTTTAACATGCTAGGCTAGATTTCTCTTGTGTTTGCTTAGATGTAGTGAAACCTAGATTTTGATTATGGGTTGATTGTTTGTTTATAGTTGTTACGGATGATTGTATTCGATGTTAGGCTTAAGAAAACTGGCAGACTTCCATTGGTAACTTGCTTGAATGTCTTAAGAAACAAGATCGGAGGTGTACTATGATTTTTGGTTGTATTTAATGCGTAGGAGAATTCTAATGATCCCATGTTAGGAGCTTCTAACGGCTCGACATAGGAGTGAAGTAAGATCCTATAGAGTTAGGGAATATTGTACAGGGCCCTACAACTAGTATTAAGGAATATGACCCGTCATCCATGCAATTGTAACAAGCTAATCAACCTGTAAAAGATATCTAGGGAGTAATGAAATCTAAGTAAACACAACTTTCCTCATTATTGTTTCCACCACATTAGTTTAATAGTTTCATTTTCATTTTTGTTATTTTATTTTGATTGCATCTTTAGATAAATTGGGTTAGTTGGCTAGCAACTAATTCCGCCCACTCCTTCAAAACCCGATACTTTTACTTGCTTTCATAAAATATAAAAAAACAAAAAGAATCATCCCTCACCTCTAGACCTAGTTTATTAGGCTTTCTAATCCTAGCGACACTATTCCTGAGTTGAACGATCAATCCCCCGGTACTTGTCACTATACTATACTACAATGATCAGGTACACTGCCTGGTGGGGGTTGTAAGCTTCTCGAGATCCCTTGAGAGGTAAAACCTGTTGCGAGGGCAATATCCCGTATCAAGTTTTTGGCGCCGCAGCCCGGGGAATAGTTATTGTCTAGGTTATGATTTCTTTTTATTAGGTCTACTTGCTAGATTCCTTTCTAGTAAGATTTTTATTTTTATTTTTAGGTTTTCTTTAGTCTATCTTATTTCTTCGTGTCTTTTTTCGTAACCTTTATCATCCGACATCATGGAAGGTGGTAACCTCTTTGAACCCATCAACCCACCACAACAAAACCACCCACAAAACCCACCATTAGCAAACCAACCCCTTAGGCCCCGATCCTTAGGAGAGTATTCCCGTCCTAGCCACCAAGGCTATAGAAACACTATTGAGCTCACTCAAGGAGCCAATGTGTCCCCCTTGCGATCCGACACCATCCGGTTGGTGCAAAGCGGATGTGCATTCCATGGATTTCGTTCCGAAGATCCTAATCAACATCTCAAGGATTTCCTTAAAATCCTAGATTCAATAGACCTTGATGTTGTAACTAGAGATTCGACCCGATTACGTCTATTCAAATTCTCTCTACGTGATCAAGCTAGTCAATGGCTTGAACGTTTACCCGCGGGATCCATCACCTCATCGGATGATCTCACCACTCGATTCCTTGCTCAATTTTTCCCACCGGGGAGAACTACCAAGCTTAGAAATGATATCTTGATGTTCCAACAACGTCAAGGTAAAACTCTATATGAAGCATGGACTCATTTCAAGGACTTACTCCAGAAAGTCCCTCGTCATGGCATAGATCTTTGGCTCCAAGTCCAAATCTTCTATGACCATATCGATATCTCCACAAGGCGAACCATTGACCAATCGGCCAGTGGCAAGCTACGTGATCTAAGTGCGGAAGAATCATGGGAACTCATAGAAGATCTTGCTCTCTATGACAACGAAAGTTGGAATGATCCCCGTGATTTGAACAAAACGGTCAAGGCAATATCTTTGCCTTCGAACAATTCTAGCACTCCCAACCGTAGGATCATGGAACTTGAGGACCAAGTCAAGTTTCTCATGAAATCTTACGAAGCTCATAAGCCTTCAAGCCAAGTGAACAAAATCACTTCTTCATGCGAATTATGTAGTGGTCCCCATGACACTCGTGATTGCGTGGAATTCCCCGGACAAGCTTTTGCGGATTACGCATCCTTCGTACCGACAAAGCGGGAGACAAGTGGTACACTTTCAAACCCGAGCCAAACCCTTACGGTGATTCTTACAACCCTTCTTGGAAAAATCACCCGAACCTTAGGTGGAAACAAAACCAAAACATGCCCCAAAACAATTCTTCCAATCCACCTAATCGTTACCAACCAAATGGTCCACCCTCCAACCGTACTTTCAACAACAATCCTTCAAATAACTATGGTAGTATCAACAATTTTGAAGGATTGATGTCCAAGTTTATGGCATCTCAAGAAGCTCGCATATCTAAGTTTGAAGCCGATTTCAAACAAAAGCAAAGCGAGATGACCACCAAAATCGACACATTGTTTAAAGTTCTCAACGACCGAGAAATGGGAGCACTCCCAAGCGACACGGTCAAGAACCCGAAACTAAACGTTAATGTCATATCATCGGTTTCGTCACCTACTTCTTGTCCACAATACTATTCGGTCAAAGCAATGAGCACGTGTTTCAAGCAAACCCAAATTCTTCAAAAGGACCAATTGAATAGAACATCCGATATCAAACCGGTCAATCACGTAGTTGAAACACATCCTACACAAGACCTTGACTACGAATTCAAGGAGCTCCACCTTGAACGCCCCGTCATTGATGTCTTAGCCCGTGCTCCCTACTATAGTGCCCTCCTAGAAAAATATGAGAAATTTAAATTAGGTAAAAATGGGACCGCCTTCGTTCAAAACAAGTTGCCTAAAAAGCTTGATGATTCGGGTATATTTGTTTTGCCTTGTAAGATAGGAAAATCCGAAGCTTTCGACACACTAGCCGACTTAGGATCAAGCCTCAACTTGATTCCCTTATCCCTTTTCACCACCCTTAAGCTAGGAAAGTTAGAGGAGATGGAAGTACTAATTGGTCTAGCGGATGGAAGTATTGCCCACCCGGTCGGAATGATCAAGGATGTAGTTGTTCACGTAGGAAAATTAACTATTTTAGCGGATTTTCACGTCCTAGATATGGTTAGTGATACTACATGCCCATTGTTAGTAGGAAGAGGATTTTTAGCAACCGCTAGTGCCATGATAGATTGTAAGGAGTCTAAGATAGCGGTAGGAGAGGGTGAGACTTGGTCGATTTATGATGTTAAGAAGCATAGCTACGATTGTGAGGACGAACCGACACCACATTGGGTAGAGATGAATAGGAGACCATCTAGATATGGGCCTTGGATAGAAAGAAACTTTATAGGACCTCAACGCCCATTCTATCTAGAAAAAGATTTCATCGATAAAACACATTCGGTGGAACAACTCATAGCTAGAGATGAGGAACTAGACCCTTTTGAGGATCCCCTAGTCTTTAGGAAAATGATTGAATTCTTAAGCGTAATGCCTATCAACCTAGAGATGAACAAATAGAAAAGGGAAGGGGATAAGTGTAAATGGAATTGGGACAAGCCACCTAAGGAAGGTGACGGATCATGGCATATGAATATGATTTTATATGATCCGGATGGAGAAAAGTTTGAGAGGTCATACCGTACCAAGAAAACCGATAGGAAGTTGCAACCCAAGTTTGATCCCAAAGATGTCCTCAATGAGGAGCTCACACATATAGGATAGCCCATGACCTTGAGTCTAGCTACAAGAATCGTAAATAAAGAAAAGCGCTTCTTGGGAGGCAACCCATGTTTTGTGTGTCATTATTTGTTTGATTGTTATTTGTTTCCGTACACATGTTTTATTTTTATTGTTGGTAGATCATGTTTCAAACTAAAATTGTGAAAATGCTTTATTTTGTTGTTTAACTTCGTCTTAACTTCATATAAAGGTATTTTTCAAAAGCTAAGTGTAAGGGGAAACCCCAAATTTGTTTCTAAGAACGAAATTGATCATGATTCGCCACAATATTAAATGAACATGTATATTAGTATTTGTTAGAGTCAAATGCTTGTATCGAGTCATAATGATGTTTTGCAGGATTTTCCAGGAAGTAGGACATAAGTTTTTCCAGAAATTTTCCGGAAACTTAACATAAAGATTTCTGCAGGTCACTTCTGACGGCGTCAGGGCTTAACTCCTGACGGCGTCACGAGTAAAATTCTGGAAATTTTGCGAGTTTTGTTTTTCTAACGGAGTCTTAAAGTTTTTTTTTTTTTTTTTTTTTTAATTCTTTAGTTTTATAAACTCCAGGAAATCTGCAAACATTCCTTCCACAGGCATTATATCTTAAATTGTTTTCTAGGACTTTTTAGTATATATAGATTGCCGCCGATTTTACGCGAGGTTGCCTTGTTTGTTTTCTCATGTTTAACAGGTTATATATGACAAGGAGATGATTTATATTTCTGGAAGGGAAGCTTTGAACGTTCATTTTCTTGGAGGAAGATCTAACCTTGTTAACACACTATCCACACCGAACGAATCAGGGGAGTATTTGTTTTCATTCTTTTACCTGTTTTACTTTTACAACCTTTAATTGAACATTGGGGACAATGTTCATCCTAAGTGTAAGGGGAGGGTAAATGATAATACCTTATAGGATACAATTGCGCTTGAGTTTATTTGTTTGATGGTAGGGGTGTAATAAAACTAAGAGAAATACTTGTTAGTGTAATTTTAGCGCCAAATTTAAAATTTTTTACAACATTTAGGAGTGAAACTTTAGCCTTAACAAGCGTCTCATGGATAGGAGTTGTATGACTAGCACAAAACCGTACTGTTGACATAAATAATGTGTGAAAACGTTATGTATATCTTTCGATGTCTCTATATTTTGACGATCACAAAATGTAAAATCGTCAATCGTATAATTACTACGTAAACAAGTATTAAGCTAGTTTATATCACTATATCCAACTTAATCACTCAAGGTATGGATAAACAAGTGTTTAATACATCTCATGATCAAAGGGGTATTTAATTAACTTACACAAAGTTTATTTAATTATATAAACATATTATATATTTTTGAAAAACACTTTTTGTAATAAAGAAAAATGTTTTATTCATACTAAATATATGAATTCAAATTTTTAACCAAAATCAGTTAGTTTTTCACCAAATAAACATTCCCCACTAAAAGACAAAGATTCTGACCGTTTCAGCTGGGCGGCCCCCTTAATTATAAGGGGCGGTCCCCTTAAAATTAAGGGGGACCGGCCTTGATTTAAGGGGACCGGCCACGCTCCTCTGTCAGAATTTTTTGCCTATAAATACCACCTTAAACCTGAATTTTTTCCTCACCTTTTGCACGAAATTTTCAGATCTATAACTCTCTAAACATCCTCAAAAACCCTTTGATCATTTGTATATTAATCCTTGTTTCAAGTGATTCAATCCCTCATCATTCATTCTCATCCAAAGTGCAAAAGAAGAACACTCTTTCTACAACCAAGTTCAAGAAGTGTTGAAGAGTAGTTGTGCATAGTGTATATATACATTCATTTGTGAATATTGTGTTGTGCTTGATATATATTGTTTAGAAGATATAGAAGTTGTGTAGGAAGTAGAAGTTGATTAGTAGTGAAGTAGGTTAGTTGTGAAGATTGGTGTGAAGTAGAAGATTGGTGTGCAGAAGATTGGCGTGTAGAAGATAGGTGTGAAGAAGATTGGTGTATAGTATATTGGTGTGAAGAAGTTGTGTAGAAGTAGTGATCAAGTTGTGAAGTTGTTGTGGTGTGTTAATTGGTGTGTAAGGTTTTCTCCGCCAAAAGGGAGTTTGTTGACATAGTGAAGAAAACTCTCGAGTAGGTGACTCGGGGAGTGGAGTAGGAACAAGGAAGGTGTCCTTGTAGCCGAACCACTATAAATCCTTGTGTTGTGGTTTGATCTTTCCAACTCTTCTCATTACTTATTTATTTACCTTTACTATATTAGCTTTGTTAGTTAAGTTACCATACAATTGTTCATATAGTGCAAGTATTGAGTTCACATAAACTAGAATCGAAGTTTTTTAAAACAAACTTGTGTTTATAATTTAAAAGGACGTAAAACTATTCAACCCCCCCCCCTTTCTAGTTTTCCACAATTGGTATCAGGAGCCAGGTCTAGCAAGATTTTTAAAATATATTGTATTTTAAAACTTGTAACGATCTATGGAATCTAAAAAGTATTTAGAAGGGCAATCTATGCAAAGACCACCACTATTTGAAAGTGATGGATTTTTATATTGAAAAAAACGATTCGAAACTTATGTGAAATCAAAAGATCTAGATCTTTGGCATGTTATTACCAATGGTGATTTTTTACCTATTCAAAATAACCCAGAAACTAAGAAAGATGAAATCGTACCTTTTGAAAAACAAAATGATGATTTAAAAAGAAAACTTGCTAAAAATAATGAAGCAAAAATGGTTATTTACAATGCGCTACCACGTAAAGAGTACGAAAGGATCTTTATGTGTGAAACCGCAAAAGAAATTTGGAACTCTTTATTAATAACCCACCAAGGTAATAATCAAGTCAAAGATAACAAAATAGATCTACTTGTTCAACAATATGAGCAATTCACGATTCCGGAAAAGGAATCAATTGATAATGCTTTTGCTAGATTTAACACTATCATCACAAGTTTAAAAGTACTTGATGAGAATTTCTCTAGTAAGAGTTTTGTTAAGAAGTTTCTTAGAGCTCTTCACCCAAAATGGCGAGCTAAAGTGACGGCTATTGAAGAATCAAAGAATTTGTCAACACTACAACTTGATGAATTAATTGGTAATTTAAAAGTCTACGAAGCAATAATAAAGAAGGACTCCGAAATGGTTAAAGGGAAACGAGAGGAAAGTAAGTCAATCGCCTTGAAAGCTAGAAAGGAATCCAACAACGAAGATAGCTCATCTTCCGAAAGCGAAGACGAAGAATATGCCATGGCAGTAAGAGATTTCAAGAAATTCTTCAAAAGGCGAGGAAGATTCGTTAGACAACCACACGACGAAAGGAGAACACCTCAAAAGAATAATGATGACAAGTATAGCAAGAATGAGAGAAAATGTTTCAAGTGTGGTGATCCAAATCACCTTATTGGAAAATGTCCAATGATGACAAGAGATCCAAATCAAAGAGTGTTTGTTGGAGGAGCATGGAGTGATAGCGATGAAGATGAGAAAGAAACAACAAAGGAAGAAAAGTGTCTCATAGCTAAAACGTCAAGTGAGGTACGTTCCGAAACCGAATATTTTAGTGATGAAAATCTATCATTAGATGAAAAAGATTTAGATAGTGAATACAATAGATTATGCAAGCTAGGACAACAAGTAATGGCTAAAAACAAATCACTAAAATACATAAACAACCAATTAGAAAATGAAGTACTTGAACTAAAAATTAAAATACATCAACTTGAAAAAGGCAAAGAAACTTTTGAAGAATGTAAATCATGTCAAGAACTTAGAAGTGAAAACAACAAACTTAAGGAAGAAATTTGTAAACTTGATAAATTTGAAAATAGTAGTAACTCACTTAGTAAAATTATAAGTATTCAAAGAATATCCGGAGACAAAACCGGTCTAGGTTTTAACTCAAACGAAGCCTCAACAAGTGAAGTTAAAAATGTTAAATTTGAAAGTGAACTCAAGGAACTAAAACCTTCAAAATCTAATCCTAAGTATATACTCATAAATGATAAGAAAATATCTCTAGCTAGTAATGAAGAAATAAAACCATTTTATAAACTATCTTTAAAAACCGAAGTAGAATCGTCTAAAACTAAAACAAGATCTAAAACTCCACAACCTAGGAAACCGAATAATTCTTATCCTAGACCTAAAACACCTTAACCAAGAGTAAACCAAAATAGACGAAACTTTAACAATAATCAACAAATGTGGAACTTCAATCCATGGGGAATGTTTCCACCATATATGCACCCAAGTCAAATACAAAACATGTTCGGGACAAATAACTTTGGTCAAATGAGACAATCGGGACCAACGTAAATATTCTCGCCATTCAAACATGGAAATCTTTGATATCACCTCTTGTTCGGACTATCTCTTGAAGATTTTGAAGTTATACGCATTGAAGACGTAAGGTACACATTTCCTTTTATTTCCTTGTCAACAAATGCATGCTTAGTTTTGTATATAGTTTTTATGTGATTTTGATTGGTTCATTATTCCCTCTATTTTTTTTCTCTATACATATATATACTTATCTACTTATACTATATCTAAAATAAATATATATATACATATATATACACTTAGATATATCTAGGATCTCATAACCTGGAAAACTCATTTGTTGATTTTCTAGAACTAGAAATTGTTCGTTTACAAACCTTTTCTTTTCCCCATTTGCCTTATCAAATTTTTTTTACGACACTCATGCTGATGAAGAGAGATGAGTCGAAAATTCTATGGATGAAACAAACTCCCGACTTCCGTTGCATACGTCTCCCTCCTATATTCTCGACTTATAAGCCATTACTATATAAATATGTATATATATATATACTTATGAACCTTCCACAACTTTCTCGTTCACTTGACAACTTGATATATTTCATCCGAAATGATCAAGAAAAGTTTATTGACAATATGTCAAGTAAAAGTGTCAAGTAATTCCCTTCGTGCGTACACTCTCCAACGTATGTTTGATTAAATATAAATCTAATATATATATATATATATATATATATATATATATATATATATATATATATATTTTCTTGTTTGTTCCAGAAACCAAAACTTGAAAAATCAAATTTTGGAGGGCGACCCCCTTAATGTTTAAGGGGACCGGCAGCCAAATGAAGGGCGGCCCCCTTAATGTTTAAGGGGACCGGCCATCTGATAGCTCAAACCCGTTTTTCCCTTTGTTCCTTTTGCCAAACACTCCACTTTTTCATACTTCCCTTCCCCTGCTTCTGCTGTGACGAAAACCAAAACCCAAAAACATCTCAAATCACTTCCAAATCACATAATTCGGGTTAATTCGCAAAGGGCAAATTCATCTAACACAATCACCATTACGTATTGTAAGTTTTTCATAACACATTTCATCTAATTTCATCTTATTTGATCATACTCATGATTATGCATGTTTTATAAAATTCATCAATTTCACAATTTCTTTCGAATTAAGTCTTAAAACTTCATAACCAAATGCTTCCCCTAGGATTAGGATGATTAATCAACACTAGAAACTAGTAATTATAAACTATCATGTCGAAAATTTTTGAAAAACTTCATACCCTCCTTTTCAAAAAATTTAGTAAACTCATTGTTGAATAATGATTTGAAAACGTGTTAAAACTAATCACATTATACTTTTGTAACTTGTAAAACTTGAAATTACATTTTTCGACCAAGAAAAATTATATTGGTTCACAATATAGGGGTGTTTGGATTATGTCCAAATAATATCGAAACCTAGTCATTATAGTTTTTATAAAACTTTGTTATAATTATAAACCTAAAAATTACTAATCGGACTTGTCAAGATATATAATTCATATATATATTGACATACTAGTGGTATAAGTCACTAGTTAAGGAAGCGTTTGGTTTATTACTAAAAATAACATTTTTAAGTAAAAATACAAACCATATTTTTCAAAAACAAATCACATGCATAAGAAACTCGCAAGAAATAGCTATTTTTACAATCTAATGTAAATCTAGTAAATTTCATGATATATTAAGATGTTTAAAAGGGCGTTTGGATTTGTTCATAACTACTTATTAAACATCGTAAAGTATATCTAGAACGAGTTAAAAACAATATTAAGGAACATAGTAATCTACTTCTTAGGATTAGTAACGAAGTATGTTTACGTTCCAACATAAGCCTTAACAATATTTATTTTTATGTCTTGTGTGCTATTTGTCCGAAGTTTATTCGGAAGTACTTGTTATTTTCTTGGATAATTGTTTTGTGCACTCGATTAGGTTGTTAACTTGCTTATTTATGTTTTATTTATGCTTATGAATGCATGCTTTAACTCTTAATCTATATATATACTTGCATGATTAGCTTATATATGTATATATATATATATATATATATATATATATATATATATATATATATATATATATATATATATATATATGCTTATAAAAGACCAAAACAAATGTGAAATGTCCAAATGGTGCTTGCTGCAAATACAAAACAGAACACAACATTCTTCCAGAAAATTTTTTGAAAAATTTTGGTTTCTGGGTCGTCAGATGGGCGGCCCCCCTTAAAATTAAGGGGACCGGCCTCCATTTAAGCGGACCGGCCATCTGAAACAGTTTTTACACTGTTTTCTTTTGCATCATGTGATCCCTTTTGCTAGTCCCAGCTACCATTTCCCTTAAAAACTAAACTGATTTTGGAATATCACATTACAATTTCAAATTAATTCCACTTCTAAACATGTTTTCCCACTATATAATCCCCATGCATGTTTAATTCACATTCCATCATCCTCAAACATTCATCAAACATCATCATGTCATCACCAAGAACCACCTATTCAAACAATGCCAAGAAACAAAAACTTGTCATCATTCCACCCAAACAACTCTTCATTGATCTTACAAATGAAGACAACACCACTCCATCTCCACCACCTCAATGTTCATCTCCTAGTGCACCAAATGCACCCTCCAAAACACCTTCAACAAATGGAAACTCTACTTCCTCCATACCATCCACTTCATCCATTAATGACTACATTAACACCCACTTATCTCCTCCACCAATAGTTCAACCATCACAACCTACCAATGAAAACACAACCCTTGCATTAACTCTCTCACTATCACCATTAACACCTCTTGATGCACACTTCTCATCATCCCCTATCAATCCACCAACCTATAACCCCGTCCCATGGAGCTTACTTGAAGCTCATGGTGACACTTGCCTTTGTTGCATCCACAACCGAACAATTGTGTTCGGACTAAGAGATGAAATGCACTACATGTTTTCTCACATTGAAAACTTGTTGCATCCACCACCAACAACAAACTCAACTCCTCCACCACCATCAACAAACACTCCTCCTCCATCACCATCTCCATGTTCACCATCCATTCCTCTCAATTAAACATGCTTGGTGTCTCACAAATACAATTATATTAAACCATTTTGGATGGCAAGCTCTAGAGAGGACTTTCATATTTGAGCTTTGGTTTATTTTTTCAATGATGATTGTAAGCCTTTAAAGGCTTTTGTTAGTTGCATTACTTATTTCATTGGTTGATGTAATGCTTGATGAATTTATTTTACTTGATTAATGATATGGTTATGTTTAGTTTACACTTTTGCATGCTATATACATATATATGTTGCTTGCCACTAAATATTTTTGCAAGATATCCATATCTCGATTCCTTTTGGCCTCAAAACGAGGGGGAGTATACTTCAAGGGGGAGCTTCCATTAACATGGGATAACCTTTTTGATGCTAACAAAAAGAGGGAGAAGTGATATAAACTCACAATAGTACTTGAATATATACTAATTTTCGATTAATGAGTTTAAATTTTGTAATCATCAAAAAGGGGGAGATTGTTGACATAAATAATGTGTGAAAACGTTATTTATATCTTTCGATATCTCTATATTTTGACGATCACAAAATATAAAATCGTCAATCGTATAATTACTACGTAAACAAGTATTAAGCTAGTTTATATCACTATATCCAACTTAATCACTTAAGATATGGATAAACAAGTGCTTAATACATCTCATGATCAAAGGGGTATTTAATTAACTTACACAAAGTTTATTTAATTATATAAACATATTATATATTTTTGAAAAACACTTTTGGTAATAAAAAAAATGTTTTATTCATACTAAATATATGAATTCAAATTTTTAACCAAAATCAGTTAGTTTTTCACCAAATAAACTTTCCCCACTAAAAGACAAAGATTCTGGCCGTTTCAGCTGGGCGGCCCCCTTAATTATAAGGGGCGGTCCCCTTAAAATTAAGGGGACCGGCCTTGATTTAAGGGGGCCGACCACGCTCCTCTGTCAGAATCTTTTGCCTATAAATACCACCTTAAACCTGGATTTTTCCTCACCTTTTGCACAAAATTTTCAGATCTATAACTCTCTAAACATCCTCAAAAACCCTTTGATCATTTGTATATTAATCCTTGTTTCAAGTGATTCAATCCATCATCATTCATTCTCATCCAAAGTGTAAAAGAAGAACACTCTTTCTACAACCAAGTTCAAGAAGTGTTGAAGAGTAGTTGTGCATAGTGTATATATACATTCATTTGTGAATATTGTGTTATGCTTGATATATATTGTTTAGAAGATATAGAAGTTGTGTAGGAAGTAGAAGTTGATTAGTAGTGAAGTAGGTTAGTTGTGAAGATTGGTGTGAAGTAGAAGATTGGTGTGCAGAAGATTGGCGTGTAGAAGATAGGTGTGAAGAAGATTGGTGTGTAGTATATTGGTGTGAAGAAGTTGTGTAGAAGTAGTGATCAAGTTGTGAAGTTGTTGTGGTGTGTTAATTGGTGTGTAAGGTTTTCTCCGCCAAAAGGGAGTTTGTTGACATAGTGAAGAAAACTCTCGAGTAGGTGACTCGGGGAGTGGAGTAGGAACAAGGAAGGTGTCCTTGTAGCCGAACCACTATAAATCCTTGTGTTGTGGTTTGATCTTTCCAACTCTTCTCATTACTTATTTATTTACCTTTACTATATTAGCTTTGTTAGTTAAGTTACCATACAATTGTTCATATAGTGCAAGTATTGAGTTCACATAAACTAGAATCGAAGTTTTTTAAAACAAACTTGTGTTTATAAATTTAAAAGGACGTAAAACTATTCAACCCCCCCCCCCTTCTAGTTTTCCACACGTACCGTTCAGAAAAATTTTCCACCCAAATATGTGAGGTTCGCCTTTAGATTTGATAGGAAAAGCATTCATTATTAGTGCTTATGAGTGTACCGGTAGCATTTAGATTCTAGAACTTGCGTTAGTAATGCATCCCGAGACCGCTAGTGAGACTACATTCGTGTAGTAGGATTTACTACATGATAAGAGGCATTAGGATCACCCTTGTGTTAAACCTGTATCATAATTACTTGACCATTTAAGTCATATTACTTGACTAGTAAAGTCAATTAATTTTCCCACACCTTAGCGTTGTACTCATTTTTAGTACTCGAAACCCTTAGTACACCCCTCCGAGCCTATCTTTTCGTTTCTAACTTTAAGCATTTTACTTAAAGGAAGAATTTGTTACAACCCACTCAAATGTGCAACCAAATCGCCTTAGCCTTCCGTATATGCACTCATTTTTAGTGCATTATTGTTACATGTTTAAACCCTTAGTTAATTATCTAATTGATTACATGGTTGCTAAGTCGAGTCATATCTTGTACATATTGTTTTGGGACGATTGAGACTCATAGGTAAAGTACTTGTGTTATGGAGTAATGGGGAAGAACATCATATATTACCCTCCTATTTGCGTTAATCTTTAAAAGTACTCCAAGAGTTTTAATTATCTTGATTCGAGTCATTAGATTAGTTTAAAGTATGTAAAAATTTAAGTGTAAGAGGAATGTACATTCCCTATGATGTATTATTTTGGATGGTAGGGTAAGAGTGTATGCAAAAAAAAAAAAAAAAAAAAAAAAAAAAAAAAAAAAAAAGGAAAAAATCAAGAAAAAGAAAAAAAAATAGAAAAAGAAAAAGAGAAAAAACATACGGACTACCATCCCGTTTCATTCTATGTTTTTTTTTTTTAATTGATTAGCTTAAGACGAGTCAAGTCTTGGCTTAGCAACGCCATATTGTACATGTAATTAACCAAGATGATTAACTCGCCACCAGTAAATATTGCCTTTATCCAACAAAACCGTGTTTTCCATATCCCTACACCTAATGTTATAACCCTTTAAAAGACCTCTTTGATAGTTTATCCTAGGTGCTTACGCCAAGTGATGGAGGTTTGATCATTTCCCACGCCTATGGTAATTTATTTGCTATGACAGGTTGTGAGAGATGTTTTCCATTTCCATATTGTGATATATACTTTATTACACCCGAGAGATGTGAGTATCTAAACACTATTTGTGAGGTGCTAGTGTATGACCTCCGTGCTTGTTTTTGGTTTTTAGTGGAACGATTATTTGTTGTGATTACTTTTATATTAGTGTTAAATGACCCCTAACTTGTATTTTGATTAGAAAAAAAGCGCATTTGCTTGAGGACAAGCAAATCTCAAGTGTAAGGGTATTTGATGAGGCGAAAAGTGTACTACTTTTAAGGGGTCATTTAAGCCCGAATTTGAGATTATTTTATCAATTATTGCTCTAAATCATTCCTTTTGTCATTTTAGATACTTTTGAGGAAGAATCTGAAAAAGGAAGCATTTTGGACGTTTTTGAAGCATAAAAGTGAAGAAAACGGCTAAGTCTCAAATTTCCTTGCTGGGAACAGTACCTGACGGCGTCAAGCCTTTGTACATGACGGCGTCAAGAGTTACAAAAGTGGTGGAAGTGGAAAATACACGTGATGATCCAGAGTATTTTTAAGCTTAGGACCTGACGGCGTCACCAAGGCCGTCAGGGTCCAACTACACATGACGGCCCAGAGTAAATTCCTGCATGACGGCGTCATAAACAGATCTAGGCAATATGATTTTATCATGGCGGCGAGTTGACGGCGTCACGATCTAACACATGACGCCGTCAGAGTGTAATATCTATATATAGTTTTCCAAATTTCATTCATTAGTGTGCAACTTTGAGGGAATAAACCCTAGTCCGAATTTTATCAATTTTTCAAGGGTTTCAACCCGTTGATTCTTCCATCTTCAATTGAAGATAAGTATTCATTCAAATCATTCAATATATCTATGTGTTGTGCGATTATATCTTACGCTTTTCTTCTCTTTAACATGCTAGGCTAGATTTCTCTTGTGTTTGCTTAGATGTAGTGAAACCTAGCTGTTGATTATGGGTTGATTGTTTGTTTATAGTTGTTACGGATGATTGTATTCGATGTTAGGCTTAAGAAAACTGGCAGACTTTCATTGGTAACTTGCTTGAACGTCTTAAGAAACATGATCGGATGTGTACTACGATTTTTGGTTGTATTTAATGCGTAAGAGAATTCTAATGATCCCATGTTAGGAGCTTCTAACGGGTCGACATAGGAGTGAAGTAGGATCCTATAGAGTTAGGGAATATTGTACACGACCCTACGACTAGTATTAAGGAATATGACCCGTCATCCATGCAATTGTAACAAGCTAATCAACTTGTAAAAGATATCTAGGGAGTAATGAAATCTAAGTAAACACAACTTTCCTCATTATTGTTTCCACCACATTAGTTTAATAGTTTCATTTTCATTTTTGTTATTTTATTTTGATTGCATCTTTAGATAAATTGGGTTAGTTGGCTAGCAACTAATTCCGCCCACTCCTTCAAAACCCGAGATTTTTACTTTTCATTAAATATAAAAATACAAAAAGAATCATCCCTCACCTCTAGACCTAGTTTATTAGGCTTTCTAATCCTAGCGACACTAATCCTGAGTTGAACGATCAATCCCCCGGTACTTGTCACTATACTATACTACAACAATCAGGTACACTGCCTGGTGGAGGTTGTAAGCTTCTCGAGATGCCTTGAGAGGTAAAACCTGTTGCGAGGGTGCAATCTCCTGTATCAATATTTTAGTAATATCACATATGATATTAGTGTTAAATCACATATGATATGTAATATCACATGTGATATTATTATAATATTTAAATTAGTGTTTAATCATATGTGATTTTTTCATGCAAATTTAAGAAAAAATGAAAAAAAAAAACAAAAACATGAAAAAAATGATTGCTGAAAGTATATCAAAGTGTTTATCTATAGAAAGACAATTAAATGCCCGTTTTAATGGTATATTCTTTTCGCTTAACGATTAATGATTTAAAAGATGTAAATATTTGAAAAAAAAAATGATGAAAGTTATTTTTTTTTTTTTTTTTTTTTTTTTTTTTTTTTTTTTAATTGTTGGGACCATAGTTGTTAAGATCCCGATTCTGATCTTAAGATCTTACGATTTTACGATTCTACGAAGCAAAAACGATCCGGATCCTACGTAAGATCTTAACAAGCTTAAGATCTTATAGGATCCAGATCTTTACCATAGGATCTTAAGATCTACTCCGATCCGATCTTACTTTTCTCGAACCACAAACTAAAAAACTACAAATTTATTGTTTATGTTTTCATATAATTTTAAAAACGACCCTTGATTCTTCTTAAACATTCCATATGCATAATTTTGGATAACATTTTCATGAAATAATCTAAAATTTTCGTGTTTATAATATATAATAATTTGTAAATTTGAATAATATTACAAAGATCATTAAAAAATAGCATTATAGTAGGATCTTAGGATCCCGGTCCGATCTTACAATCACGATCTTGTAAAGACGAAAACGATTCTAAGTATGATCCTGATGTTGAAAACCTTGGTTGGGACAAATAAAGATGAAGCGCGGAGATTAATCCAAAAAAAAAAAATAAAAAAAAAAAATAATAAATAATAAAATTGGTACCTAAAAAGAGGTGGTGTTTCTTGTAGCTCTTCTCATATCTCATAAAATAGAAAAATAAAATAAAAAGAAAAGAAACTAGTAATAACTAATAAGAGTTGATGGTATTGAAAAATACTTTTCATTCAAACTCGTCTTGGATTTGAATTGGTTAGGGTTCTTCCATCCTTACTTTAATCATTTTGTTTGTTTTTCCTTTTGTATAAGATGATGATAGTAAAGTTTTGCCTAACTAATTTATTCTGTTTCTGCACATAGTCTAAATATTATTAATATACTTGAGCTATCAAATTAAGATTATGTTAATTCTGGAATTCATTGCTGCTGCCGTATATAAGGGTGTGCGAGGTGTACAACTGCATAGGCTCAAAGATTTAGGGGCCTCAAAATGTATACCCATTATAGGCTCAAATATTCTATGTTCTAAATATTTGTAAATAGTGAAGCTAGACGTTAGAAATACTATGGTTTTGTTATGACTAGCCGATCATATAAGCTTTCGCACAGGGCCTCCGTTAGCTTAGCTACGGCCCTGATAACAATCTCAGCTTTGAATAATATACTGTATACAGGGCAAGGTGTTTTTCTTTATGCATAGTTTTGACACCTTTTGTATACTCTAACGCTATCAAGTGCTACAGATGGACGAATCGTCTTCAAAGGGAACACTAATTGAATGCTCTGATTGGATGCTGGCACTTGACAATTTTGAACATGTAATTGCAACTGGAAATGAGCCTTTGCAACTCCAGGCTATTAGTAAGCTTTCTCACCTTTGTGACCGTGCTCCCGAAAGTATACTAACATCCACCGTACCGATTTTAGTGGAGCTTCTTGACACGTCATGCACAAATCCGACTAATGCTGTCTTGAAAGCCGCTGTATACTGTTTGAAATGCATATCGTCTCAAGGGGAGGGGAGACTGGCTGTAACCATAGGCCAATCTGGCGCCATACAGCGTATCCTGTGCCTTCTACCTCAAGCCGAAGTTGGTATACAAAAAGTACTTTTGAAATGCCTTAGAAATATTGTAGCGTTTGATGGTCCTAATCGGGTTAATGTAGTGCGAATTGGTGGGTTGAAGGTCATTATTGATATGTTAAACTCTTGTCCTGACAGTTTGAGACTACTCTTGTTGGATATTTTGAGTGCACTTGCTCTTTTAAGAGAGGTTAGAAGGTCCATTTACAATTTGCGCGCTGTTCGTTTACTAGTTGAATCAGGTAAAGTTGGGAAATTGTCTTCTAGAACTAGAGCTGCTCAAGCAATCGGGTTACTTGGTTTGGTTAAAAAAGCAAGACGTGATCTTGTTAATTCAGGTGCTATAGAGGTTCTTGCTGATTTGCTTCGAAACGGTGATATGCCAACAAAGATTGTTGATGGTAACGCTTTAGGTGTGATATCATCCCATGTTGATTACATCAGACCTGTTGCTGAACATGGGGTTATTCCTTTATATGCTGAGCTTCTTCAGGTGCACGATCCATTGTGTAAAGAGATTGCAGAGGATGTGTTTTGTATTTTAGCTGTTACAGATGCTAATGCCAACACAATTGTTGAACATATGGTGATGATTATGAGAGGAAACGATAACGGAAGCATAGCAGCAGCTGCTGATGTTCTGTGGGATCTATCAAGTTATAAACATGTATTGCCTGTTATCCATAGCTCTGGTGCAATTTCCCTTTTGTTTGAGCTTTTGAGAACGAGTGAGGATACTAATGTTAAGGAGAACGTTTGTGGGGCGATTGCGCAGTTGAGTGACAACGAGGCTGAAAGGGTTGTGATTGCCAGTTTGGATGGAATTTCTCTTTTGATTAGTATGTTAGAAGACGAGTCAGATGACGTTAGAGATTTTGCTGCTCAGGCACTTCAGCACTTGTTTATTTTCATGAGGACCCGCTATTGTGTAATGGAGTGTCGGGTGCGCTTGATCATCCTTCGTTTTTGAGCATGCAGGAGAGACTGGTGCACGAACGTGGGATGGAATTACATTTGGCTGCTTCAGTCAGGCAGATGACTGTTGATGAGCTAACTTGGAATCCTGGTTTGGTATAAAGATATCATATGTAGCTACTTTTATAGTTTGCACCTTGTTAGTATACCGTGTGGATATTTTTTGAAATTAGAAAGATATAAACTCACAAAATATGTGCTTGCATCTGAATCTTCTTATTGATGTCCATGCTGCATTGGTTGGCTAAGCTTAATTGAGGTACTTATTAGGTTATTCTATTATCAAAAATACAATAAGCTTAGCCACAAGCTTTTGAATAAACTCACCCAAAGTCCCAAACACCCTCTAAGTTGCAAGCAGAGGTACTATAGGTGAAAGAAATACTAAACACAACAGTTGTATTCACAACAATCAAATCAGTTTTGCTGTTTATACTAACGTCTATTATGTAATGATAAATCTACAAAATAAGTTTGGCATGAGATATTTGTGTACACATGAACATCAGTCCCCAACGAAGTGTTTATGCACGTTTGTTCAGTATTACTTAACAACTGTGGGATTCACAGTGAAATATTAGCTGCCATATTCGTCGAACTATTTATGTGCATTAACAGTAAATAACATGAATTCTGCTCGGCGCATCACCTAATTAGGTATCATGGCTCCGAACCCTTGATCCTTTATTTCCGCAAGAAAAACACTGTTGTGACCGAGTTCAAGGAGAGCTATGTTACACCATTTTTCACTAGTAGCTGATATCACACTCTAAAATCATTTTGGCGTAGGAGTCTGTCCATAAAGGTTTGATTTGAACACTTCCTAGGTTCCATAGCTTGAACTAGATCTTCCATGGTACTCAGCAACAAGCTGTGCAAATGAAGAGTATTTGTTTTCCAACAACTTTAATGGTGAATCATATTCCTCAATGAGGCCTGCAACAGAATTAAAGATTCTAAATTAGCATAAAATGTAACATACGTATTTAGATTATCTGGGAAAAAATAAACCTTGTTCCAAGACTAAAACCATGTCACCATTGAGCACAGACGTGATCCGGTGTGCTATTGTGATGACAGTCGAGTCTGAAAAATGCTGCCCAATTGTTTGCTGTATCATATTATCTGTCGAAGTATCCACTGATGCAGTAGCCTCATCAAGCACCAAAATCTTGCTTTTCTTGAGTAACACACGGCCTAGACATACTAGTTGTCTTTGACCCATGCTCCAATTCTCTCCATTCTCATTAACTGCAAAAAAAGTTTAGTTATCATCGCTTAAATTTTTACCGTTTTAAGTAGGTGACTCGATATAAACCTGCTGAATCAAGTTTGTCTTCCTTTCTTCTAACTTCATTTCCCAGCTGACACTTATCTAAAGCCTATATAAATGAAAGACAAACACAAGTTAAAAAGAAGCACCCTCTACTATACAGATGTATATACGATATCATCATTGAGCTTACCTCCCAAATCTGTTCATCTGTGTACTGTTCAAGTGGATCGAGATTGCTTCTTATACTCCCTTGGAACATGGTTGGATCTTGAGGGATTATGCTCAATCTTGATCGTAAATCATGAAGCCCGATTGACAAAATGTTGATCTCATCTATGAAAATTCCTCCCCGAGTAGGTTCAACAATGCGAAAGAGTGTTTGTATTAGAGTTGTTTTACCACTTCCTGTTCTTCCTACAATTCCCGTCTTGGTACCGCCACTAAAAGTGCATGTGATTCCTTTTAACACAAGCGGCATCTGTGGGGCATATCTCACCTGAAGATCGTGGATATTTACTGTTCCATGAAACGGCCACATATCGTTTGGCCTATTTGATTCTACCAAAAGATGTGCCTCACTGGGGATAGACGTGTATTGAAGTATTCTTTCAACCGAAATAATACTATTTTCCATGTTGCAGAGTTTCCATATTACGGAAGCTTGTAGGATGTTCAAATTAAGGGCATAAGTAACTGCTAACCCCGCAATACCTTCATATGATTGATAAGGAAAAGAAATCTTAAACATGTAACGTTTTTTCCAATCCTAGAAGGATTCATAAGAAAGAATGACTTACTTGGATCGATGGCTCCCTTGGGGACAATGAGTATGAAAATCAAAAATAAAGCAAACACAACCGAGGACAAAAGCTCCACTCGAAATGAGAGCCACTCTCTAGCACCAGCACTGTGAAACTTTGGTCGGGAATATCCATCGATGAGTTTCATATTTGTGTCTTGAAATCTCTCTTCTTGATGAAAGCTTCTGATGGTCATTGAACCTGATACGGTTTCCGAGAAATGTTGTATTATAGGGGCTTTGCACACGCCAACTAGTCGTGCCAACTCTCGTGCTGATGAGATGTAATATTGCTAGGGAAAAAGAAAAAGATTTAGGTTATTGATACTGATATGCGAGTTACAGTAGAAAATGATTCTTAAAGTCGTACCTGCAACCATACGCAGATAGCAATAACCGGGATGAAAACCAGGAACACCTGCCAGGAAATCTGAGCCATCATGGCGATAACTGCCAGAAGCTGTACAACTGCAAATGCAAAGACGCCAACCGCATTTGGAATAGTCAAGTCCACTGCACTTTGATCTGTCGATGCCTGTATGGAGATGAAGAGAATTTGACAAAGGTTCCTTTCAATCAACAACTAATACACAGTTAGAACACTGACTTACTCTGTTTAGAATGCGCCCACTTGGGGTAGCATCAAAGAAAGACATAGGGGCACGAAAAATGCACAAATGCATTTTGTGGAAGAGTAGATTGGCTGTCTTGTAACCAGCTGTTGTAAGACACATCGCTCTAATAAAAATGCATAAAGTGCATCCTAAAGCCAAACCTACATAAACTAGTATGAGAGTAGATCCTCCAACCGGAGGCACCTCGTCTTCTGACACGGGTGATGCCCAAGCTAGCCAGTAATTGCTTGCAACCTGAAGTAGCTCAAAACTGATTGCTGCTAGCAATATACAAGGCACAAGTGCTCCTCCATAAGCACTTGTCATGTATTTCCAGTAGATAGAAAGACCAACACTTCCTTTTTCTCGTTCTTCTCTCTGAACAAGCTGTCCTTTTGTTCCTTCTGTATCATCTGATTTTACATCGACTACATCTTCCTTCACAACTTTCGAATCGTCAGATTGAGGATCCGTCTTTATTGAATCAATTATTGATAAAGCTTCTTTATGTGCACCAACAAGTTCCATGAAGTCACTTCCTGAATTAAGAATGTCATTATACTTTCCGGCTTGTGTTATCCTTCCAGCTTTCAACACCTTCAATACAATAAATCAATACAATATTTTGATATAATCTACAAACCAAGTATTGAATAAAAAAGATTTAACTGCTCACGAGTACAAGATCAGCAACTGGCAAGAACTCTACTTGATGGGTGACATAAATAACTGTTTTCGACTCCAGAAATTCCAGTAGACATTCCTGTTAAGGCAAGTTTATGTGAAGTATGAGGTTTAATCATGAAATAAACATCTTTCAGTAATAATGGGTTACTCACTTTAAAAAGATGGCTTCCAGTATGAGCATCAACTGCACTGAATGGATCGTCAAATAGATAGATGTCTGCATCTTGATATAAGGCACGTGCGATCTGTAATCTCTGTTTTTGACCTCCGCTCAAATTGATTCCCCTCTCCCCTATAACTGTTTGATCACCAAAAGGCAGAATTTCAAGGTCTTTCTTCAAGGCACATGCTTCAAGAACCTTAGCATACCTTCTTCTGTCCATCTTTGTACCAAATAGTATGTTCTCTTCTATCTTTCCACTCTGTATCCATGGAGCCTGAGCAACATAAGCCTTGCTACCACTCAGCTTCACACATCCCGACAATTTAGGCACTTCACCTAAGATACATGAAAGTAGACTTGACTTTCCTGATCCAACTGTACCACAAACAGCAACCTTCATGCCATGAACAACTTTGATGCTTATATCCTTTAATACTGGTTCAGCAGAAATAGCGTCCCATGAAAAGGTTCCATTGGTTATTTCTATTGCAAAATCAGAACTACCTCGTGGGAATGTCTCTACAAGATTAGGTTCTAAATCATCAAGACAAAGGTACGAAGTGATACGATCTAATGAAACTTTTGTTTGTGCTATCATTGATATGGTGTCAGGTAGATTGTATATAGGTTGTTGAAGTATTTTAAATGTTGCAATTGCAGACAGTATCTTCCCTAATTCAAGAGGGATCCCGATAAGAAAACATGTTGTAAAAGTGGTTGCAGCCATGAAAGTCGGTGCAACCCAGAATATAGATACGATCGTGGTTGAGGTACACAAGAACCTTTTTAACCATTTCGTCTCAAGACTTCTAAGCTCAAAAACTTTGAACAAAAACTTCATCTCCCATCCTTGAAGTTTAAGGATTTTCACATTTCTCAGTATTTCAGATGTCTTTTTCATCCTGTTATCTTTAGATTTCATCAACTCGTCTTGAAACTTTTCTTGTAAACTTCCTATAGGAATATTAGACAACATCACGATCCCAATGGCTACAAATGCAGCAAGTGAAGCAACGCCAAGATTTATATATAAAATCGCTAATGCCAAACTAACCTGCAAGATTACCAACCATGGATCATGTATGTACCAACCAAAGTCACCAATTCTTTCAGCATCGATGGCTATGAGATTAGTTATCTCACCACTAGAGTGTCCAACCTTTGACTGACTGGATAAAGTCAAACCCTTTTGGTAAATCAAGGCAACAAGGGCTGCCCTGGCCTGAATTCCACCTTGCTGCAGCTTAAAAAACCAGTGTCTTTGTGATATAAACTCGATGACTTTGGCAAGAAAGAATACAAGAATGAAAAGATAACCCTCGTTTTTAGAATCTTGGCTTCCATTAAGGAACTGAACAAACGCATCTATGAGGTAAGGACCTACATAAGATGCCAATGTGTAAAGAACCGCGAGGATTGCTGTAAATAGGATGTCTTTCCATGTAGTAAGGATCAGAGCCTTAACGAGGTCGGAAGTTGTGAGTTTTTTGGTATGCAAACAATCACTCCCCAACTTATTTAATAAAATGGGAAAGGACCCTCTTACGCTATCAACTCCGGAAAGATGAGGAACATCTTCAAGGTCTAACGGTTTCTTGTGGCCAGTGGCGATTAATGGAGTCAACCAAGAGAAAGTTACAAGGCTGAAGATACTACATTTTGCATAAGGAGTTACAGTTCCTGAGTTGTTTGATTCTCTACTAGTTGCAGCTTCATAATTATCGGTTAAGAGTGGTTCTTGAAGATCATTGTTTTCCGTTTCACGTGCAAGATCTTGATCAGCTTCCAGCATTGCAGTTTATAGTTGTCTGTAATGCAGATCCTTGTGTAAGTCTGATAAGTAAAACCAAGTAGTCAAATACTTTTGACCTTCAAATTGTTCTTAAAAAAAATGTTGTTCTTAAATAGTTTCATTTTTATAAAGGAACCGAATCCGGTAACTACTATACTAATTAGGTATGAAAACTGAGAAAAATGTTGGCGAGTCGACTTAACTTGACATGTACTAAAATTCAGCATTGCAAAAAAAAGACCTACAAGACCGATTAATTGCCACCTAGAACTAATTGGCAAACCAACCTTTTTGATTTGTGTAAATCGGTCAACCGCGGTTAACGATGATCAAACTTGCCGGAACCTGCAAATCATGCATGAAATACTCAAAACTCGCCGAAAAGTTGTTTTAATCACTTATAGTTGTTCTTAATATCTATTACTAGTTGTTTTTGACCGATTACAAGCTACAAGAGTCAGGTTATCGATTCGCGATTTTTGCAATCTTACAAATTAAACATGTATAATCGTTATGTTTAAATACAATTGGTCAAAAAACAGTGACCACTCCGCCAATAGAAGTAATTATGTTAAAAGCAATATGGTAAGTGAAAACTAAGATAAGCAGCTCCAAGTTGATCAAGAGACTTATTCAGCAACTGCTAACTAATTAGTGTCTGCATATTAGTAAGTTTTTATATTATATATAAGCAAGACCAACACCATAAAGTATAAAAAAAATCAAGTTTTACCTCTTCTGTTTCCCTGTCCGGCCTACATAAAATAATGCTTGTATAGTTGTATCAAATAACAATAGTCTTGAGTATGTATGTACATAAGTAAGAAAGTAGATATTACGAGTCAGTATTTCCAAAGTCTTGGTTGAAGCCAGATGACTTAAACTTGTCATGGTCATGTTAATTTAACATTGTTTATAGACAGCTCATTCATTTTTTAAACTTCTATTTTTATGATTCATTAGTTACTAAGTAGCAACAGTGATAAATTGACACGTATTTGTTTTTTCATAGTGAATTAGAAAAGTCATCCATCTATCCATGGATATTTTGCGGTGGACCTAATCGATGAGGTGGTTTGAGTCATGGGTCAAACATGTCATGTTATAAAAATGGGTTTAACGGGTCATGGGTCAGATGGTTTGGGTTGGGTCGACCCACAATTCGTCCGTTTTTGCACTTGTCTGTTTAAATGTTTTCGTCGGGTTTTACACGTTTTATTTGGTTTTTTATGTTTTCGTCCATTTTTAAACGTTTTTGTCTGTTTTTCTTACGTTTTTATCCGTTTTCATATGTTTTCTTAAGCTTTCACACATTTTTATACGTTTTCGACCATTTTTCTTAAGCGTGAAAACGGACAAAACGCCGTAAAAACGGACAAAAAACGGGAAAACGCGCAAAAAAGGATGAAAATGTGAAAACGGATAGAAAATATAAAACGTTAGAAAACGTAAAAAAAACATGACATCTAATGGTGGTTGAGTTATCATCCGACCCTTAAGAGACTCATTTGACCCATTTATTGATTCACATAAGTATAATTGTTGACCCATTTAACATGTTTTTTGCAAATGGGTAACCCAATTCAACCCATAAGTTGTTATTTTTTTACCTATAGCAACCCATTTTTCTCTAAATAGATTGTGATTGCCACCTAGTTATGTTATCATTACTTGTCTTAATCAGCAATCAACATAAGCTGAAACAAACAGTTAAAGATGTGAATAATAACCAAGGTCGATCAACACATGTAATGATATTAATAACCTAAGTTAATCAAAAAAAGTTAAATTTCCAAAATGGATAACTGAATATAAATGAAATGTTAGCTTGTGTCACTTTCCGGTCTTTGATTCATTTTTCATGATTGTCATTTGTTATGTAGACACCAAATACATATGCAAATGTGGTTAAAGATGAGTTGATGCTTCACATGCTAAATACATGACTTATTTACATAGCATAACTACTTTGGTTTGCAAGTACTATCAATATATGAAACCAACGAGAGTCTAATCTAAGCGATACCAAAAGCATCCTTTCAACCAAAGGTGGTAGGTTCAAATCTCATATCAGACGTGTGTAAAAGTTTAACGTTTAAAGAAATGAACTCTCCATAGACTAAAGTCAACACCTCCTTCTTTATTTTTAATTTTATGAACGGCTTGTTAGTTGTTAGTGTTTAGGTCTAACAGTGACATCCAATTGCTCTGAGACCCGCCTGCTACTCCTTTATCACCTAAAGGGGTAAAAGTCTCGGGTGTGACTCGAACTTGAGACCTCCTCTAGCCAAACATCCCCTCCCCAAGGCACCTTATGAAAACCTTTGTGGCCAACTGAGCTAGCCGAGTTGGTTAACACCTCCTTCTTTATTACTTTTAACCCCAATCCCATTAATCTCCCTACTCTACAATGTGCCTGCTTTGCATTTCAAAAATATTTTAAGCGTTGTTTTAATCTTCTTGTTTGAGTTCATGGTGTGGGATTGCATGGTTATCATCCTCAATCCTAATGCTTCCATTCTCATTTCAATATCGTCATCACCACCCCATTTCCTTTTTAATTTTGGAACTAGTTTCTTCAAGTCTCTTGTCGTTTCTTCCTCATGTGTCACACGTTCAAACCTCACTGCACCAACCTTTCTTGCATTTCCTGCTAATATCTATACACCATACAGACAAACTTATTCTCAGGCGACCAAGTTGTTCGATACTATAAATAGATAACAAAGGCGGACACGACAAACAAGCATGTTTTGGGGATATATCCAAATGCCTCGCAGACAAACCCGACACTGTTTCATATTGATGACCCTGTCATATCAAAACAGATGTATACAGAAGGTTAATAAGAAAAAATGGTACCTGGCTGAAACCAATAGCAGAAAAGTAACAATCATCCATCACGCATAGTATAACCCATAGGCAGCAAGATAGGTGGATAGGTGACGAGTTCTGCTTGGAACAGTTCATTTTCAGTCAGAACTGGCCACAGGATGGGTCGTGTTGGGTTGACTTAATAAAGTTTTTGTCCATTATCAAAAAATTGATGCATTGTATATGTTTACATAGACTATGTATTACAAAGATAATTCTTTAATTATGATAATGATAATTCCAAAATCTTTGAGTAAACAGAATTTTGGAGGTTATGTGTGTTAAAAGTAGACTTTGAGAGTCTTTCACCAATTCACCCTGTGTGACAAGTTCAACCAATTTGACCCGTTTCCCTTTTAGCATCGTGGGTGGTGCAACTAGACATGGAAACCCAAACTTGAGACCTTGGATTTTATTTGACCAATTTACTTGAGGCTCGTAAGCATATAAAGCGAGTCAAAATTGATTAAAAATGAGATACCTCTGGCATTTTTATGTTGAGATACCTCTGGAATAGAAATGCGGCAAAAGGAAGGAAAATCCATGGACCGACCCCATCATCTCCACCCCGTAGGAACTACGAGATTACCCCAAGGGCGCCTTCGGCATCCAGGGGTCACGGACCGAGCATAGAACCCTGTTCAATAAGTGGAACGCATTAGCTGTCCACTCTCAGGTTGGGCAGTAAGGGTCGGAGAAGGGCAATCACAAGTCAACTGCACTTTGATCTGTTGATGCCTGTATAGAGATGAAGAGAATTTGACTAAGAGGTTCCTTTCAATCACCAACTAGAACACAGTTAGAACACTGACTTATCTGTTTAGAATGCGGCCAGTTGGGGTAGCATTAAAGAGAGACATAGGGGCACAAAAAATGTAGAAATGCATTTTATGGAAGAGTGATTGGCTGTCTTGTAACCAGCTGGTGTAAGACACGTCGCTCTAATAAAAATGCATAAAGTACTTCCAAAATCCAAACCTACCTAAACTAGTATGAGAGTAGATCCTCCAACCGGAGGCAACTCGTCTTCTGACACGGGAGATGCCCAAGCTAGGCTAACACCTACATGTTTGATATAGTCTTCTCAAACAAAAGTTCATCCTTGTTCATATGACCAGCAAGAACAGACAAACACTGATACACGAAACCTGCTTGAGGGATAGATTTGTCTTCCACCAAAAATGGTACAATCTTTTTATCAATTTCAATCCAAGTACAACCAGGATTCTTTCTTAATCCAAGCTCTTTCATCTTCAACCTCACTTTTCTTGCCTCATCCCATTTCTTGAGTGATGCGTACATATTAGCCAACACAATATATGTTGATGGATCATCAGGAGTCTTATCAACAAGCAAACAACCGATTTTCTCACCCAATTCTAAATCACCGTGTATATGGCAAGCTGAAAATAATGTGCTCAAAAGCTCAACATCCTCTCTGATGCTTGCATTTCCTTGTAGAATTGCATAAGCCTCGTGTAATCTTCCGGCACGACCAAGGAGATCCACTAAGCACGAGTAATCTGCAATTTTAGGTTTAATACTATAATCATTAACCATTTGATTAAAATAATAACACCCTTCATTAACTAATCCTGCATGACTACATGTCGAAATCACTGCTAGAAACACAACTCTATCTGGTTTAATATTGAAATCCTGCATTTCTTGGAAAAGTTTAAGTGCTTTAAAAGCCCGTCCATGTGACCCATATGCTGTTATCATAGTAGTCCATGAAATTAAATCTCTTTCGGGTAATCGACTAAAAACCTGTTGAGCTTCATCCACAGCGCCACATTTAGTGAACATGTCCAAAAGTGCCCCCATGACTATCTCATTTGATTCAAATTTCCCTTCAATGATACATTTGTGAATCTCCTTACCCCGTTCTAGTGCTCCAAGTTGCGAACATGCTGCTAATATGCTGGTAAACGTGATGGCATCAGGTTTTATGCCCGCTGCGTTCATGTCATTGTAAATGCCAAGAGCTTCAAGATATGACCCTGCCGCTACATATCCAGAAATCATTAGGTTCCATTCTACAACGTTTGTTTTAGGCATTTTTTTGAAGATGCATTCGGCTGATGAAGTGTTTCCACATTTAAAATAAACATCTACCAACGAGGTATACATAAAGGTATCAAACTTTATGTCGTTTTTTATTATGTACGCATGAATAAACTTGCCATGTTTCAAGTTAGCTGATTTAGAACACGCCATAAATGAACTGCTTAAGCTTGTGGAATTCGGTCTAATCCCATCTCTACTCATCCTCGATAAAAGATGAATGCACGACTTGCTATCACCTCTCAAACTATATCCTGCAATCATGGAGTTCCACGAAACCAAACTCTTGACTTGGATTCCCTCAAAAACTTGTACAGCCAAATCCAAACACCCCTATTTACCATACATATCAACCAAAGCAGCTTGAACAAACCCATTTCTCACCGCCTCATCATGAACCTTCTTTCCTCTCTCAACATCCATAACCTTAGCACACGCCGATATAGCAGTCGTGTACGTCACAGAATCACACTCAAATCCACAATCTCTCATCTCCCCAAAAACCTCCAACGCTTTCGCATACTTCCCATCATGTAAATAACATGAAATAACCGTATTCCAACACCCCACATCTCTGTCAGGCATTTCATCAAACACCTTAACCGCAACCCGAAACATCCCACATTTCGCATACATACCGAATAACGAACTCATAACAACAACATCTGACTCAAACCCACTTTTAACCAAATGGGTATGAATCTTTTGACCTAAATTACCATCCTTTAACCCAATACAAGCTTTTAAAACACTTGGGTATGTATAACTATCAGGTTTCAAATTAGTACTGCTAAAATGCACTAGGTTTTGATATACTTTAATAGCTTCATTAAACATGTAAGTTTTAGAATAGTTAGAAATAAATGTGTTCCATAAAGTTATGTCTAATGGGTGGTTTTGAAAAGATTTAAAAAGTAAGTTGGCAGAGTTATATAAATGGCATGAAAAATAAAGGGTTATAAGGTTTTTGCAAATTGCAATGTTGGTTTGTAAGCGTGATGTTATTACTTTTTGATGAATGATTGTTGCATGTTTTATTGATTTTGTGTTTTTTATCAGATGTATCAGCTTTGTGCTCTCCATTTTTGTTAGAGCATTGGGTACCGTTGGTGCCGTGGGCTTTTTTTGCTGCCACGTCAGCAAAAAGCTCCACGGCACCAGAAATCCCACGGCACCACATTTCAGGGGTATCCGTTGGCATCAGAATTTCTGGTGCCGTCGGCTATTTTTTTTTTTTTTTTTTTTTTTTACTTAAATTAAAATATATATAATATAAACTAAATAAACTTCATTAATATTAAAAACAAACATTACATATAAAAAAACACACACTACGTTAAAAGGAAAAAAATACAAAATAATTATTCAAGTTCCATAAATGCTCAACAAGGTCTTGTCGAATGTCGTCGTGAACTTTTCGATCTCGAAGTTCTTTATTTTTTCTAATATGTAAATCACATCTTTCGATCCAAGTTTCTGGCATGTTCGGGCGTGGATCGACGTATGTGTCTCTTAAATTCACTTCGAATCCTTCGTCTTCCAATATCATGTTGTGTAACATTATACAACAATACATGATTTGTTTCAAAGTGTTGACTTGAAAAGCACGTGCGGGTTGTCGTATAATCCCCCACCAACCTTGTAGGACTCCGAAAGCTCGTTCAATATCTTTTCTAGCACTTTCTTGAACCCTTTTGAAGTTCAATATATTTTCCGACCTTGCAACAATAAACGTTTTCACAAACACGGACCATGTTGGATAAATGCCATCGGCTAAATAGTAACCTTTGTTATATGTATGTCCGTTTACTTCAAACAGACATTCCGGAGCTAAACCGGCAAGTTCATCATCAAATACAGGGGAACCATATAACACATTAAGATCATTATTTGCACCTGGAACCCCAAAATATGCATGCCAAATCCATAATCTTTGATCTGCAACCGCTTCCAACATAATAGTTGGGTATTTATGATCACGTCTTTTGAATTGAGCTTGTAAGGCCTTTGGACAATTTTTCCAATCCCAATGCATACAATCAATACTCCCGAGCATTCCCGGGAGGTGATGTTTTTCTTCATGTAATGCATATATTTTTTCAATGTCATCTGAATTGGGCTTTCTAAGATACTTTTCATTGTACAAAACATGTATGCATTTAGTAGTGAACAACGTTCACCAATTTGCAAGTACTCATCAAATGCATCAGGAGCATTGCCGTACGCCAATTGGCGTATGGCGGATGTGCACTTCAAAACAGCACCAATACTTGCACGACCGGTAGCATCGTGGCGTGGGTGAAAAAAACTAAAGTACTCGGGAAGAGGCTGAACATCATAAGTTAATATATCGTTGAGAATTTTATTAAAAAGTCTAGAGCTCATACGATACCTTCGCCTAAATTTATCTTCCGGATATTTAGGATCATTCTCGGCGTTGCCAAAATAGTCATCGAGTAAACGTTGTTCCGCCTCTTCTCGTTCACGAGGTATGTATGCCCTCGTTTTCTTTTCACCCGATCTCGATCCTTCGGCTTCTTCATACAAAGATACATATTGTTCATACGCCATGTAACTTTGAAGATAGCGTTCTCGATCATTAAAAAAAAACATCATATGGATCGAAATTATGATCGTGGAGAATTGTTTGGTTAGGATTGGTTGGATTCATGATTGAAAATACTAAAACATATAATAGATTGGAAGTGTGTTTGAAGTATGGAGTAATAAGGGGTATTTATAAGGGTTTTTTTTTTTTTTTTTTTTTTTTTTTTGAAAATCTCTGATCAGTGCTAAACAGTCAGATAATCTTAACCAAGTTTAAATGGTTAACAAGTCAAAAACAGCTTAGACTAATGCTCCGTGGAGTACAAGGTATCCGCGGGTCGTTAATCCCAACGAGGTATGAAATCTGTAATAAAACGGAATTTGGGAACGGGTAATTATGAACAGGAATAGGTGAGAATGGTTTTTATTACTAATTTATACAATGAAACAGTTTAACAATATACTTAAACATCTATATGAACTAAAAACGTTTACAAATTAAAAACTTGCGTCTACGTATGGGGAAAAAGGTGAGTCTTAATGAAATTTAAACTACAGGGGGTAAAAATGAAAATTCTACAAACTTAAACTTAAAAGAAAATTTAAAATGAAAATAAAATTATTTAAATGATTATTTTAATATTTAAATATTAATTAATTAATTAAAATTATTTAAAAAGTAATTTAAACCTAATTTATATTAAACTAAAAATGATAAAAACTACAAAATAAACTAAAAACTTGAAAAACTGTTTTCTAAACCTTTAAATGAACTTGAAGAAAGTATAAAAAATTAAAAATAAATATTTTTGTCTTTTTATGATTTTCTTTTAATTAATTACTAATTATATTAACTAAACTATTTTAAATTAATAATAATACTAAAATGACTTAGAAAATTATGGAAAAATTTATAAAACTAATTAACCATCACAGGAATCCTAAAAAATTATTGAAACTTCTAAAAATTATATTTAGGCTATTTCACTAATTATTTACCTTTTAATTAATTTAAATCTAATTTAAATAATTAAAATAAGAAAATTGGAAAATGAACAGTAGAAACTAAAAATATATTTTTTAAAAGTTTAATATATTATATAAGAGCTAGAAAAAATATAAAAACTAGGGTTTACTTAATAAAAACTAATTATGCTATTTAAAACTTAACTATTAATTAATTATTAATAAAACTAATTTTAATTCTAATTAATACTAAATGACAGAATAAAAATCTGAGAAAATTATTAAAAATACTTTATTATAAAAGGAAATTAATAAAAATATAAAAATATAGGTTACTTAATAAAAATCTAAAAATGAAAATTAAAATTAATTAATATTAAATAGAAACTATCACTTATTTTAAGTTTGTCTTTTCTGAATTTTTCTTTTAGAATACTATTATATACCTGAAAAAAATTAACTTTTATGAAAACAACTTTTACAGAGCTTAAAAATAAGCTAATTATAAGCTAAATACCTTAACAGTTGACTATTGTTGACCAGTTTAGGGATTAAGCTCACTTGAGCTTATGTGGGGTCCACTTTGGTAAAAATTGGTTTAAATAAGTTCAATGAACATGTATAAGCCAGAATATATCAAATAAGCTCTCAGAATAAGCAAATAAACAATGAATAAGCACTTTCCTATTGGTTTTCTGAGACAGAAAAGGGACAAAGTTGAGGGCTTATTTCGGGTGGGTCCCATGGGTCTTAAGATCAAACAAAAGGCCAAAACTTAAAGCCTACCAGGAGGGGGTTGGGAGAACCAAAAATGGGTCAGTGGGACCCACTATGGTGGCCAGAATCACCCACCAAAGTGGTGGTGGTGGCCTGATGGTGCTGATGCAGGGGAGGTGTTCCTCCCTGCAGCCTAGTTTGGAGTGGTGTGGAGTCCAAGGAAAAATTTTCAAAAATAAAAGGGATGTGGGAACTTGGAGATGAGGTGGTAGACTTTACACACAATAAATTTCACACCCTAAAATCAAACACAAAAATCACATAAAATCTTGCAAGTTTTGGTTTTCTACATAAAGACCAATTTTGACTTTTTAAAGATATGAACTATGTTGACTCTTGTGAATTTCTAATGGTCCTAAATGACTGATATGGAAGTAATAAGATATTATGAGATGATTTTAAGCTATTAGAACAATCTATGAATTGATTTTGATTATCATAGTTTCTAAAAATCCAACAGTAAACAAGTTTAAGAGATTTAAAGGTGATCTTGACTTTTTAACAATGACCAACTGACTTTTAGAGTTTAAATGTTCTAATAGGACCTATTGTATCATGTTTGAACAATAAACACCAACTAAAACAACCTGTATGCCACAGATATCAGCAATACCAAACACACCTTTATTAATTTGAAACTTATGATTTTCACAGCAAATTGATGATTCAGACCTCAATACTGATTTACAAGGTTGCAATATGATGTATCAAACTGGTTTAAGCATATAAACACCATCAATATCAGCAATCACTCATTAATTATTAAAAAGCTATATTAACAGTTAAAATGAAAACATGAACAACAATTGATTCCAATGATTAAGCATGCAAGATTAAGTAAGAATTTAACTAGTAGACACCTAATAAGCATAAAAAACACAGCTATAAGCAAAATTAAGCTATTCTACACTAACTAGCAAAAAAAAAAAAAAAAAAGATAATGCCTACAAATTGTTTCCAAGCTGCAAATCATGAACCAAGAATCAAAGCACTTCCTAAAAGCTTCCAATAAGCTTCTAATACCAAGGGCAATCCACAATTAACCCTGCTCCATCTTGATCATTATTGCACACTGATTTTTTATTTTATTTTTTTTATTTTTTTTTATTTTTTTTTTCTTGAATTTTTTTTATATATATTTTTTTAGTTTGATAGTAATACTAATTTTTAATTATTCTAATACCTTAAATAAGTTGATATAAGAACTTATATGAGATTATAAGTCTAATATCAACACTTTATAACAACTGATTAAGTAACATGATATTTTGAAATTTTTAAAATTGCATCAACTGTAAATGAACATGAAACTGAAAATTGAAGCTTTAAAAAGTTTATTACAACACTAAAATACTGAGTACAATGCTTTAAAGGCTTAAAATTACACTAAAACAATAACATTAAAACTATTCGACATACAAAAATTAAAGCTAAAAACTATATTCTTCAAACTCTGCTTCTTTAGCCCTTGGATCACTTTAATTCATCTCATCCGTTCAAATCCACTTTTGGCGCCAAAAGTGGCTTAGGCTGCTTGTAGGGTTTTCAGGGCAATTAATGCCCTTTGGGATGTTGTGTGAGTTGTAGAGACAATTTGGGATGTAGGGGTGAGCTGGGGATGATTGATGTGATGGTTGCAGGGTGTAGGGGACAAAGTGGGTTGTAGGTTTAGCACTTGTCATCCCCTGGTACAAAACCAAGGAGTGGGTTTTGCTTAGGAGGGTGACAGGGAGTGTTATGAGGTGGAAATGGTGTAAGGTGGAGGTGGAGTTGTGGGAGAGTAGCAGGGAAAGCAGGTGGTGGTGGGAGGTTAGGGGTGATAGTCAACGCGGGTCAAAGACCCGTTTTATTTATAAAAGGGAATGGGCTTAAGGGTATTTTGGGCTTGGGATAATGGCTGGACCATGCTTTCATTTGTTTTGGATTTAGAATTGGATTGTTTTATTTTTATTTTGGATCCGTTTGGTTTTGTAAGGTTTAAAAGCCCAAGGACTTAACTTGTAACTTCTGAATTTCCAAGGACCAAACTTGTAATTTTTCCAATTTTATCAAAAAGGACCTTTCATGCCATATAAAAATATTATAAGAACCTTTTTAATATTTTTCCAAATTTAAAATAACCGGGGACCAATTTTGCCAATTTTCAAAGTGCAGGGACTTGTTTTGTAAATTTCTTGAATTTATCATCTAGGGGTAAAATTTGTCAATTTGTGAATTATCAAGGACCCTTTGATGATAAAATTCCATTTTTGAACACTGGGGGTATTTTCTGTCAATATTGAAACTGCAGGGACTTGTTTTGCCAATTTTGATATTTTGAACTTCCAAGGGTAAAAATTGTTATTTCATGATTCCTGAGGACTGTTATTGACTTTTCTTTAAAATAAATCATCCAGGGACCATTTCTGACATTTCTTGAAAGTTCAGGGACTGATTTTGACAATTTGGTAAACTTTGCCCGTTTTTCTCTGTTTTCAGTTTTTTTATGTCTGAAACATATAAAAACACCTTCTAAGGATATTTGTAATATTTTGTGGTGTTTCTGAGTGTTTTTACATATTTTTGTTGTTCAGACATGACAGAAATGATGAGTTTTTATGAACTCATCAATCTCACAAACGGCTATATAGCCGTTGGGTACCTTTTGATATTTCAAAAAAAAAAAAAAAAAGGCAAAACAAACGGTCCAAAAAGAAAAGAAAAAAAAAAAAAAAAAAAAAAAAAAAAGGCGACGGCGCTGAGCCGTGGCTGCGGCGCGAGCACCGACGGCGCCACCACCGGTACGGTGCGCCGTCGGTTTTTTTGGGCTGGTGGTGACGGCGCGAGCGACGGCTCACCCGTACCCCATGCTTTTAATGGAGATACAAGAGTTGTTTCCTTTTGTATGTGTTTGTGCTGTCCATGCTTGCATAATTTTGGGTTATTAATTTTATACCCTTGGACTATCTTATAAGAGCTTGCGTGGTCACTTTGTAGTAGGGAGGAGCACGGTACCGATCCCGTACCGAATTAGTGGTACCGATTTTTTCTCGAGAATAAATAGTGGTACCGGTACCGGGAAATCGGGTTTTTCCCGTTTTTATTCGGGAATTTCCCGATTTTGTACCGGTCCCGTACCGAATTAGTGGTCCCGAATTTTTTTTCACCTTATTTCTTAGTCCCGGTACCATACCGTATATCAAGAACGGTACCGTTTCGGTACGGTACCGGTACGGTTCCGGTCCGGTTCCAGGATTCGGGTCGAAATGCTCATCCCTACTTTGTAGCCTCGCCATTTCAACGTGGAGGGGCAAACAAAGCCACCATTTACTCGTTACCACACCAGACCACAAGCTCACCATTTCCCACGTCATTTGCATTTCTTTACGGTTTTATTATTATTATTATTATTATTATTATTATTATATGCGAAGTGTGTGTGTTTGAGTTTTATTTGTTTGATGATGGGATAATGCATTTTTTTGGATTTTAGTTTTATTTTGTGTGATTGAATGCGTATTGAGTAATAAGGATTGATTGAGTTTAGTTTTTGGAGGATATATAAGTGAGCTGTGTTGTTTATAGCGAGAAAATTTAGGGTTGTGATGGATTAGTGGCAATCTAAAGTAGGGGTGGCAATTTCTGACTTGATACGAAACCCGATTTGAAATTGACACGAAAATTTAACAGGTTCGGGTTGAGCTAAATAGATTTCAGGTCAGGTTTGGGTCGACATATCTAATCCGTTTATTAAACAGGTCAGGTTCGGGTTGGGAATAAGATAAACGGGTATGGGCCGGTCAACTCAGTTGATTATTGGGCCTACATAAACTGGATATGGTGCTTTTGAAAGTTATAAAGGGTTATGATAATTTTGTAGTTGTTATAATTATTTTATTTGGATGAAAATTGATTTGAAATACATTATAAATATTACAAGGTTTGACTATATGAAAATTTAGATTGTTTAGAAAAAATAAAAATAAATAATAAAAAATAAAAATAAGTGGTGAGGTCCAAAAAATGTGAAATGATGCCCAAAGTTCAAACGGCTCAATCCATGACAGAAGGGGTATCTTTTGTGTGTGAATGTGCAATGTGAAATATTGATGTGGTGTTGATTTGACAAAAACGGCGTTGATTTGACACAAACAGCATGGTTACCGCACATCATGCTCTAATAACAATCATTTTATAACTATTATCTTTGTTTATCCCATACTTAAACGGAACTAAATATTTACTTTCTAAAAAGCTTATAAAGTATTCCAAAATACCATTACTACATTAGAATACAAGTAGCTCAAAACTGATTGCTGCTAGTAATATATACAAGGCACAAGTGCTCCTCCGTAAGCACTTGTTTTTCTTTCTGGACAAGCTGTCCTTTTGTTCCTTCTGTATCATCATCGACTACCCCTTCCTTCACAATTTTCGAATCAAAAGCTTCTCTACGTGCGTGCACCAACAAGTTTCATGATAACATCCAAAGTGAATCAAAATAAGGTAAATTTCCAAAATACATCATTGAATATAAATGAAATGTAAGCTTGCATCACTTTCTGTTCTTAGATTCATTTTTCATGATTATCAGACACCATTAGTAAAGAGTAAAGGTTACAAGTTAGTAAGACTGCTTGTAACGAAATAATGTGCAAATATGGTTAAAGATGAGTTGACGCTTCACATGCTAAATACACGACTTATTTACATAACAAAACTAATTTGGTTTGCAAGTACTATCAATGCATGGAACCAACGAGAGTCTGATCTAAGCGATACCAAAAGCGTCCCTTCAACCAAAGATCGTAGGTTCAAGTCTCATATCAGACATGTGTAAATGTTTAATGTTTAAAAGAAATGAACTCTGCATAGACTAAATTCAGACGTCATCGATATTCCAATGAGTACCTGAACTTTTTTCTTTTTTCAATAAGCTTTGCTTTGTGTTTTTTTTTTTTTTTTTTTTTCTCCCTTCAGTAACCAATTGGAAAACAAACATTTCCTCCTCTCAACACCTTTTTTATTACTTTCAACCCAAATCCGACGAATTTCTACATCTACAATGTGCCTGCTTTGCATTTCAAAATTTTAAAGCGTTTTTTTAATCTTCCTGTTTGAGTTCATGATGTGGGATTGCATGGTTATCATCCTCAATCCTAATGCTTCCATTCTCATTATCAATATCGTCATCACCATCCCATTTCCTTTTCATTAATTTTGGAACTAGTTTCCTCACATCTTCTGTCGTTTCTTCCTCATGTGTCACACGTTCAAACCTCACTGAACCAACCTTTCTCGCATTTCCTGCTAATATCTGCCACCGCCATACAACAAAGATTAATTCTCATACTACTTAGTTACACAGTACCAAAATACACAAAGGTTAAGACTGCAAACATACCTCTATTTTGAAAACTTGGTTCTTTTCTTTTTCTTTGGGATTTTGACGATCACCGTCATCTTCAGTATATTCGTCATGTTCTTCTTCCTTCTCAAGTACCACCTTTATACTTTCACCTGTTTTGGGGATATATCCAAATGCCTCACAGACAAAACCCGACACTGTTTCATATTGATGACCCTGTCATGTCAACACATGTAAATAAAAAAAAATGGTAATTAGCTGAAACCAATATCAGATAAACAATCATCCATCAAGCACAGTATAGCCCATAGGTGGCAAGATGAGCGGATGGGTAATGAGTTCTGCTTAGAACAGTTCATTTTCAGTCAGAACTGGCCACAGGATGGGTCGTGTTGGGTTGACTTAACAGAGTTTTTTTGTCCATTATCACATTGACACATAAAATATGTTTACATTCACTATATTACAAAGATAATTCTTTTATTATCATAATTTAGGAGGCTGTGTGCATTAAATGGAGACTTTGAAAGTCTTTCACCCTGTGTGACAAGTTCAACCCATTTGACCCGTTTCCCTTTTAGCATTGTGGGTGCTGCAACTAGACATGCAAATTTACAAAGAACCTAAACTTCAGACCTCCGATTTTAGTTGACCAATTTACCTGAGGCTTGTAAGTTTTTAAAACAAGCCTAAATTGATTAAAAATAAGATACCTCTGGCATCTTTATGTTGAGATCTTCGGAAAGTTGGTCAATAGATGTGTTTGCATCCACATCATAAATTCCTTCAGCCCGCATTACGATATACCCAGTCTTTTTCTCTATTTCCTCCTTTGATAACCAAAAATAGATACTTTTTAATCAGAATTACAACCTAAACACCAACAAAGATTATAGTCATCCTTAGAAACAGCTTACTTTCGAATCATTTTCATCAAAAATTTCACCAACAATTTCTTCAACCACATCTTCCAGTGTTACAATCTGTAGATGTAAGTAAGCATCAGACATAGTTAAGCAAAGACCAGTAATAAACATGGGATTATCCAAAGCAAGGGTGCATACGTACTCCAACTGTTCCACCGTATTCGTTCAGGACAACAGCCATGTGTACCTTCCTGATGCGGAACTCTCTAAGAAGATTCCACACTGACATGGAATCTGCATTTTGTTTCCAACAGTCATTATTACTAACCATCAAACCAATACTTAATCAAAAACATCATTCAATTGAATCAATAAAAATACCAGGCACAAAGTAAGCCGGTTTATGAGCCATATCCCCCACAGTGGTAGTTTCTAGCAGATCTCCCTTCAAAACAGTACATAATTGAGCATTAAACAAGACTCTCTAAGATACACGACAATAAGTTTTAAAATACATTATAAAAAGCTAGCTTTTTGTAATTTCTAACCTTCTGAACATAGTCTAATAGATCCATTGCATATGCGATACCTACTATATTATCAACACGTTGCTCAAAAACTGGTACCCTGTGACATGTCAGCGTGTTTTTAGCACACCCTTAATGCATCTAAGCTTAATACAAGTACAACATACCTTGAATACTGATGAGTCACCCATAAGGCATGGAAATCGATGAGTGTTGCACTAGAATCACTGGCCACAACATCAACTAATGGTGTCATAACCTCTCGAACGTACGTGTCTTTTATTTCTAAAACATTTTCAATCATATCCTGCAAAAAAACTTTCACAAACTGTTACTCATTTATCGAACCAACATTAACCTCGCAAACATGTGTCATAATCAATTTTAATCACTATCTTGTTATTAGATAAACAAGTGGAGGCGCCCGCTACGTTGCAGCGGGTATTTTTTTGATTGTTTTGAGATACAGTTATGGGACAATGTTTATCGTCTTTTGATCTAAGTTATTATATGTTAATTTTTTTGTTATGTAACATTTTTTTTTTTTTTTTTTTTTTTTTTTTTGTTATTTAAATAGAAGTTGCAAATTTATTTTGAATTCAGATTTTATTTTCATTTCTAAACTTTTTATAAATTCGGTTTCTTTTTTTTTCTTTTTCTTTTTTGGCACTGGGCTAACCAATCAACGGTGAAAAAAACAATTTTTTTATTCACGTGTGCGTATTTTATTATTTTGCAAAGGTGGCTATCTTTGGTTTTGGTGCGAAAATATTTATTTAAGTCACGTTGCTCGAGGCCCGTTTGTGGCCAAATCTGTGCCTCTATAATATATATAGGTAATAAATCACATCTAGGATGGTACTGCACCACTGAGTGATAATGGGCTGTAATTTTTTTGCCTTAAGTTTAATAACAGCATAAGGGGAGTCCAAAAGTAATGGTATATACCTGTTCTTCCTCTTCTATGGCACCACTTAGTTCAGCCCCTCGTAGCATCAACTTCAGTTCATCCTCAGTAACATACGGCTCACTAGCAGAGATAAAATTTGTAAGAAATGGAAAAACTTAAAATGACAATAAGTCACATTATCTGCTTATATGAAGCAGAACAAGGCTGAAAAACGTATTCTAACTATAATACATGAACTTGTTACACTAAATTCAAAAGGTTATTGCCCCCAGAAATATCTAAGTGATTTTATCATCAGTCTAGATTGATTTGCAGAATCAAAAAGATATTAGACATTTATACATCATCATCCAGCCTATGAAACTGATCAATGAGCAATCTAGCAACAGAGGTTGCAAGTCACACTCATCTAGGTAATTGCTTCCACAGTTCCACTATATTAGTTCCAACAGCTTTTTAATTTCAAACCAGTTTCAAATAGAAGAAAAAAAAAAATGTATAAACCAAGTATATAAAAAAAGGAGATATGAAAATCTTTAAGGTTTCAACACAACACAGCAAGATGTCAACTCAAATATATGTGTTTAGCACAGCCGCAAAAATTCACTAAAAACTACTTGAACATCTCTAACATTATATAGCTGTGAAACATACCTTCTTCCTTTAAGACCAAGCAGCTTGAGCATTCCCATTGAGAGATATGTTACAACTCTTCCAACAGGATACAAGACTAATGAAAGCCAAGCAATCGGCCTGACCTAGAAGCAATGACAGACAACTTGTCAGGTAAAGTCCTTAAAACACCAAAACCAGTGAGAAATATCCATTTTTATTATATTAAAAATTTTAGTGTTGTCAGCGTACCACAACTCTTGCAACCTCTGTGGCATTGTGAACAGCTATACTTTTTGGAGTTATTTCAGTGAGAAGCAAAACGGCAACCTGGTATATAATTTATATAACGAAAACTGATTATTATCTTAGTTAAAAAAAAAAAAAAACAAAAAAAAAAAAAAAAAAAAAAAAAGAAAGAAAAAAAAAAAAAAAAAAAAAACTCCTATTGCGATTAATAGCTTTTTATTGTTTATTTGGACATACCGTCATTACTCCGGTGGCTGCACTGACACCTGCTTCCCCGAAAATTGTGGTTGCAGCTTCAGTGACTAGCGCTGTCGCTCCAATATTGACAACACTAAAGAGATGTGTAAAAATAGTATCAATCATAAACATAATACCAATTATCATTGCAGAAAAAAAGAGCAACTAAAAGTGACAGAAGAGAGAAAAGTACGTGGTGCCAATAAGTATGGTTGTCAAGAAGCGAGTAACATCATTGCGTAGCATTTTGAACACACCATTCTCAGACTCTTTCTCAGCCAACTCTCGAACCTGGATAAATATGAGTAGAATAAGAGTTTAAAACTTAAAGATTAAAAAAGAAGACATTCATCTTCTTGCTATATAGTTTCATGTGTCATTATAGAACTCATGAGGAGTACGTGAATTGACTACAATAAGAAAAGACACTAATATAATTACCAGCAAGGCCAATGAACGAAATTACATTTCTCCTAGCAAACTATGTTTATCGTTCCCTATAATTGGTTCTCTGAATATCTCCATAAGCTATTCTCCTCCCCATTAGCCATTCAAATTTATTGAGTACCCCCAAATCATTGTGATTACTTGAAACATGGCCAGGAACGAAGACAACAGAGTGAGTCCGTCCAAGGCAGATGAGGCTAAAGCATTAGAGGTCATGTGCAATACAATGTTAGAGGATTTTGTTAGTCAACTTGATTGCCTTAATCGGTAAAATGGGCTTAGGATTGCTGCAAAATGTTAGATGCATTTCTATGATTAATTGATTATCTATGGGTTATCACTACAAATGACCTGATTGTTGTTCTAAAAACCTAAAAAGAAGAAAAGAATAGTATGGACCTCATTGGCAAAGAAACCTTAAAGTCTTTGGATGGCATGCCTATTGTTAGGATAATATGTACTGGACTTGAGGGGAACAGGGCACCCTGGAAATAAAAGATTTCAGATACTACTAGATAACCAGGAGTATGCCACAACTTCATGAATACTGCCTTAGCTATTAAGGTAGGTGGAAAATTGTCAGAAAGGGGATGTACAATGGTGACCGGTGAGAGTGGCAAATATATTTTTTTGATTATCCTTGATATCTATGTAATCTAAAAATTTTAAGTAGAGACTTTGGAGTGGATGTTTGGAGATAAATACTTTTGAGGAAAGAAATATTCTGATGTGATGCTCTTTTTTTTTCTATATTTGAAGATAAAAAATTGGAGATGGCCTAAGGAGAGCTAGTGATAATGGTGAGCGAAAATTCATGTTGATGATTATTAATGACATGCTGGTCAAAATAAGTGGCTTTGAATACTACCTGGCTTTTATTATCAGATTAGCTACAAGAAGGGAGTCAAGAACGAAGTGGTTGATGTACTTTCAAAAGTCACCAATGGTGAGGTGTTACAGCTGGTCATTTCTACCTGTAGACTCAGACCTGTAGAACCTGACTGGGGAAGAGTGGACAAGTGGTGAGGTCATTAATGACTTGCTACTCATATAAAAAGCTTGAATGCATCTGAGTAAAAAGACTTTTGGCAATAGTTTGAAATTCACCATGCAGTTGAGATGGAACATTTGGAGAGGAATAAGCTTTTCACAGCTTATTTTGCATTGGAGATTTTTTTTTAACCATAGCTTCCAATAATGAAATTACTAACAAAAAAATAAGACAAAAAGACTCGATGTCTTATCGGAGATGCTATAAGGAGGCAAGAAGTGAGCAAATACATTAAAGACTGTTGTTTGCATAAATTTGAAGCTGCTGTGGTTGCATGCATCACTGCAACTACCCATATCAGAGAATGTTCGGGAGGACATAGCTACGTATTACATTGAGAGACTTCTGAAATTAGGAGGCAAGGATGTCATTTCAGTTGTTTTTGACAGACTGACTAGGCGTGCACAATTGTTCCACTGAAACATACATCGATTGAAACACGTGTTCCTAAATCATATTAATAAACTACATGGATTTCTAGAGTCAGTTATTTTCAACTGAATTAAGGTGTTCATTAGCACCATCTAAAATAAATTACAATCAATCTAAGATTAATGAGAAGAATATGTTCAGGGATTTACTATCACCCTTAATTGGGTCAACCTACTGAGTGGCACAAAAGGCTTCCCTTTAGCTTTTATAGAAACTAGCATACAACTATACAAGTAACAATAACCGAGAATATTAAAAGACTTAAACATATAAAGACGATAACAAATAATACCTTCCAAGGCCAAAGGGTAGTAATGGAAGTCTCAGCCATAGAGAAGAACGCGGAAAGCCCAAAAAGAGCAGCCAAAATCAAACCTTGCTCTTTGAGAACCTTAAGAACCATCATAACTTTCGGCAACGAATTTATACACGAAACCTTAATCTGCTCTAAACCCGCAGTCACATAGCTTCCTCCTCCACCATTCAATACCCCTTCAGACGCGACCGCAACTGCAGCCTTATTATTACATCCCAACACTAAAAAAACTCCACAACAAACAGCAGCCAAAACCAAACCTTTCTTTACCAAAACCTCAACAAAATCAAAACCGCCCACAACAACATTATTATTATCTGCTAAATGATGATTATTCTTGCTGCTACACTTAACAGAAACAGATGTTCTTAATCTAGTCTTATTATTACTTCTCAGAATAATCTTCTTGCTATGAGTCCCTCCGAATCTTGTGGGTCCCACCAGAGTTGAAGTACAATGTAAGATTTTACAAGGGTATCTTCTTGTTGGTAATTTGAAAAGTGTTGTTGTTTTATGTAATGAGGAAGAGGCTTCAAGTGCTACAATATCCATGAAATAAAACTACGAAAAAAAGGGGAATCTTGAAATTTTGAAAAATTAGAAAACTTTTTTAAAAAAATTCAAGAAAATGGAAAAATAAAAACTGGGTTTTTGAAAATGGGTTGTTTAGTTAAGGTGGTTAAAGTAGTTGTTGTTGGGATTGCTTCTTCATCATCATCTCCGGCTTTCCATACAACCCAAGCAACCCCTCTTTTTTTTCTTTTTTCTTTCCTCTTTTTTGCGTGCAAGTTGAGGTTTGGAAATTTATGAAATTGACATTTATAACCTTACAAACTAGATGTATTTGTCATATGTATCCTTCTCGAGATCTAGTAAATCTATGATTCTTATTTTGTTTATCATTGTTTTAACTTTAAGTCAAGATTGGTGAGTAACAATATTGATTTGAGACAGCACGCATCGCTAGACTAGCATAGTGGTCCATTGACGACGGTCGTTATGTTAGACATGGTGTAGCGGCGACCAAATTTACCCTCTCGCCAAATCAAAGACCAAATGTCTGTACAAGCATAACACACACTATACGCACATAAAAAAAGAAAAAAAATAAAAAATAAATAAATAAATAAATAAAATTGGTTATCTGATTGACCAAATGTTGCACATAACTGAACCACAACGCGTCATTGGGGGAGGCATAACAATGCTCGATGCATTATAGGGCTCTTCTACGCCTCATGAGAGACGCAATTACAGATACTCTTGCGAGCCGAAATGTTTGGCACAACCTGATTGACACGAAAATAAATGAGTTAGAGTTGGAACTAGACTATAAGTTGTTTTCGGGAAACCTAGTTAACCCGTTTACTTAAAAAGGTGTATTAGGATCAGTGTTGCAAAAAAAAGTCTATAATACTAATTAATCGTCGCCTAGGCGCTACTAGGCCACCAACCTTTCCAATTTGTGTAAATCGGTCAACCGCCTAGACCGATTACAAGAGGGTCAACACTCAATCGCCCGTCTACCGATTCACGATATCTGCAACCTTGTTTAGGATTGAGTATGGGTTAAACACAATCAGCCATCAATCTGTTTATGTTTATGTTTTACTAGCTTATAGACCCGTGGAATCCACGGGATTTTATAGGGTTTTTGATTAAAAAAAGTAAGTACGTGAATAAAGTAAGAAAGAACAATGAACGTAAACGCTACAAAAATTTTCTTGTAATGGAATAATAAGTTATAAGTGACTAATAGTATAAAATACAATGCTTGTAAATATCTGTGTAATAAATGTTCATTGCCTCGTAATCTCTAATATGTTTGTCTTCAGAAGCAAATGTATGTAGTGACCATTCTAACACTTCAACAAAAGGTCTATTACTTGAACACCTAATAAGTTTAAAAAATATGTAAGTAAAAGAAATTTGAGATTTATAATAAGTGTAAATAAAAAAATGTCACAAGACATGTAATATGTATATTGTACATACCTATTGACCGTTTTATCATAGACCTTGAAAACTTCTTTATATACCACATTTATAGTAGTTTTTGATAGGTTACCATCCGCATCTGAAACAACAACCTTCAAACCATTTTTGCTTTTGACACGTGAAAGAGTCACATATAGTTATCCATGTGTGAAAACAAGACATGGCAGCAACTTTTAGGAATACGAATATTCATATGAAAGTCTCGGTCACCCCGAGTATGTAATAGCATTAAGTTAGCTCGTAGTCATTACTATCATTAGTTAGTATTAGTTTAGTTTTAGTAACATCGTGGAGGAAGGACGGGTCTTTACCCACTGTATACCCGATCCACAACCCGTTTAAAGGGCGTAACATGTGTAACTATAAATACCCCTCTCCCACAAAGGGAGAGGGTTGGACCTTCTCATTTACATTAATCTAATATCACTAGTTTCTCTCTCAAGGTTCCCTACTTCTATTTCATCTCTCTAGCTTCTTCATCATTATCATTCGATCCATAACCAACTAATCCATACATGTTAGTATACAACAATTGGTATCAGAGCCGTGGTTTCACCCTATGGATTGTGTATACTCGGATTTGCTTCTTGGTTTTGTGGTTTTGTAGTGGTTCGAATGGTTTTGTGTTTTTTATCTTAGTTTGATCTCGTTAGGTGTTTCTTGGTAGATTCTTCTTGTACTTTCTTGTTTAGAATTGTTGTTGGTATCTTGGTTTGCTCTTGGATACGTTATTTCATCTATCTCGTGGACATTTGAAGCATTTTATGGTGTTATTCATGCTAGCGAGTTGAGATTCTCATCATTCTTCATAGTAGCGGTTTAGTTGATATTCCAGCGAGTTGGAAGTAGAGGGTTGTCTGTTTGCCATTTTGGGATATAAAGACAAACCGCTAGATAGCGACACTTTTGTCTTACTGTTCCAGCAGGTTGTCAGGTTTGTTGGGTAGTGATTTTAGCGAGTTGTGAAGTAGCGAGTTGTCTGTTTTAGCTACTTGTCATCCAGCGGGTTGTAACTTCTGCGGTTTGGTAAATCCAGCGAGTTGGTGGTTTAGCTAGTTGTCTGATTCTAGCGAATTGTTGAATCGTCATCTTAGCGAGTTGCAGGTTCAGCGATTTGGTTATTTTCAGCTATTTGGTAACACTAGCGAGTTGTGGTGACTAGCAGTTTGCTCAGTTTGAATTTCTAGAGATTTGTTGCCTATTAGTGAGTTGTGAATTGTTGTGACGTGAGTTGTTACTACTAGTCTAACTATGATTTGATGTTATAAGTTAGCTCTTGTAACTTGGCTTATCACGAATTGATTTATTGTAACCTGACTTGTCGCGACTTGACACTAAGCACTAATTGTGATTTATCTAAGATCTCATACTTAGTCTAACGTTACGACATGGCTACTTCAGCTTCAACTGATGACATTCAAGCTGCCGGATCCGATACCCGTCCTCCTATGCTCGATAGGACTGACTATGAATCATGGGCACAAAGAATTTGACTTTACTGCCGGGGTAAGGAAAATGGTGAGAACATTCTTCGATCAATTGACGAAGGACCACTTCAAATGGGTACCACAAGAGATCTCATCTCCACTGCTGAGGATGGAACTGTCACATTTGGAATTGACAGGCCATGTACTTACAATGATCTTAGCGATGTTGAAAAGAAGCGCTATGATGCAGATGTTCGAGCCTCCAACATTGTGATACAAGGTTTACCTAGGGATGTGTACAAGCTCATTAACTTCAACACGGACGCCAAAGCCGTTTGGGACAATGTCAAAATGCTTCTTGCTGGCTCAGAACTTACCAAAGAAGATCGTGAATCACAGCTGTATGATGAATTTGAACATTTCAAGATGAATCCAGGTGAAAACATCACTGATTACTACGTTAGATTCCACAAGCTTGTTAATGACATGAAGATGATCCGAATGGCAATGCCTAATATCCAACTCAACTCAAAGTTTGTTAACAACATGTCACCTGAATGGGATCGGTTTGTCATAGCAGTAAAGCACAACAAGGGACTCAGGAACACCAATTATGAACAACTTTATGCCTGCCTACAACAACATGAAAAGCATGCTGTGTATGATCGTCAACTGAGGGACAAGCTCAATCCAACCAATTCAACTGATTCTCTTGCATTCATCTCCAATGTTCAAACTCTCAACCAATCATCACACGGTCAAGGCTTACATCATCCTGCACCAACAACACTGAATCAGTCATCCACTGGTCAACCATCTGTGCAATCACCAAATATCATGAATACTCAATTAGACTCAGGTTACTCCCACACTGACAAGATGATTGACAACTTAACCAACCAAGTATCACTTCTGGTTCGACAATTCAGGGCAACAATTCCTCAAACCAACAACCAACTTAGAACATCATCTAACCCACGTAACCTTGCTGTTGTGGAAGATGGACGTGTTGTGGTTCAAGGAAGACAAAATGTCAATCAAAGTAATGGAGCACGGGGGTTTGCTCAGAACAGAGTTGGTAATGCTAATCAGGGACAAGGAAGACAACCCAAATGCTACAACTGTGGTGGGTTAGGTCACATTGCTAGGAATTGCACTCAACCTAAGCGTCCCAAGAACTCAGATTACTTCAAGGATAAGATGCTGCTGATGTAAGCACAGGAAAGTGGAGTGGCATTGGATAAGGAGCAGCTGTTATTCCTAGCTGGTGATGAAGGAAACACGTTTGATGCTGATGTTCAAGACTTAGCACTTAATGATCCAAACATCTTTCAGGTAGAGGATTGTGATGCTTTTGATTCAGAAGTTGATGATGAACCCACTACACAAACCATTTTCATGGCAAATTTATCATCTGCAGTCTCATCACCTCAACAATCCGGTTCCTCTAAGTCATCCATCATATCTGAGGTACTAAAGTTGTATGATGTATGTAAAAGTGTTGATGAACCGAAGATTCTCAATGATATACGTCAGATTAATGTTACTGATTCAAATGAGGTTGAATTGGAAAGCAACAATGTTTCTCCAATTGAGCAACATATGGATCTCAACAAAAAAATATGATGTATCTAGTGGAGCATCATCGATTGTATGTGATAATGATGTTATGCTTGAACAAAGGATTCCTGACAAAGTACAACAAACAAACGTGGTGGGATTAGATATTGCTAATATGGGAAATAGCAATGTTGTCCCATATGAACAATATGTGATGCACGACGTCGAGTCTGTTGTACCTAGTGATGCATTCTCTGTTGATGATAATGTGTGTGAATTGGATGAGTACACTGCTGTTGCACCCGATGACACCTTGACCACTAGGATTAATATTTTTAAGGATCAGGTGACTTGTTATGAACAACGTGCAAAATTTGAGCTAACCGAACGTGAACAAAAAATGGATTGGAAAATGCATGCATATATAACTGAATATAACTTAAGGGAAGAAACATTAAAACAAGAGATAAAGTCTGTACAAAATCAACTTGATCAAGCAGTGAAAGTAAAACAGGAGATTCAGGATAGTGTAAGTGCACTAAAAGGTGATTTTCAAGAAAAAGAAACTAAACTCTTAAATGATTTCTCCAATCTTAAGGCGTTGAAAAACAAACTTGAAAACAAATTGTACACCCAAGGCCAAACCATACAAACAGCTCAAATGATACAAAAGCACATTAAATTGCGGGATAAGCATAGTAATAAGGATTTAGGAGTGCCTAAAACGAACTTCCTTAAGAGCGTTAGTGCCTCTCAACCTGCCTTTGTATGATGCTAATGTTATGTTTAAGCCTGATCATGCCCCCCCCCCCCCCCAATTGTTGGTCTGATGAAGAGATAGATGAGATAGAATCGGTCAATAGGGAGAAGTTAGAAAACAAAATTAAGGATCCAAAGTGCATTAAAAAACGTGTCAATGTCAAACCACATAATTAGTATGAATAGAATCGATTGACTGTTTTTGCACCCCAATCTAAGGTAACACCTGAGCAAGTATTTTGGTCCCTAGACATGGAAAAAATGAAAGCTGAAGAACTTAAGGCCAAAACCCCTCTTAAGGTAGCTGCCCCAACGGTGTATCCCCCCAATACACCTATGCACTTAGTTCAGTTATCACTTCCCACTCAATGTAAGACTCTTATTAGCATATATGTACTATGTCAAATGTTTGTCGACTTTGATAAAACGTGTAAAAAGAGAATTACTCCAACAGGAATTACTGAGGGTGAAAGGGGTTTTAAACTTACGAAAGAATGTTACTTAACGGAAGTCATGTCATTTTTTAAACTGATCAAAGAACACTTTGAGGGCTTACAACAATCCCTTGAAATTGAAGTGAAAGAAATGAAAGAGGTGTTTAAAAATGTGGAAAATGAAGGAAAAAAAATAGTAATAGATCTTCAATAAAGTGAAATTGCGAGGAAAAATGCCCTTATCATGAATGACAATTTGATTGCTAAGTGTATTGCACAAGATGTATTCTACACTACTACTGATTCTACATTAACTGCTTGTCAATTTCAATGAAATGTCTGTTGCTTTGAATATTCTCCAAAATCGTGTTGTTGAGCTTGAGGGGGAGAATCTAAAGCTGCAGGAAAAAATTCAAAATGATGATCATGATAACATGGTCAATCACTTTTCTAAACTAGAAGTTGATAATCTTAACTTACAATTAAAATATCAACATTTAGAAGAAAGGATTAAAATTTCAAATGCCAAGACATCTTCTGATGCTCCTGAATTTGATGCATATTTTGAATTAGCCAAAAGGGATGAAAAAATTCAAGCTCACACCAACACGATTCGGAAATTGAGGGTGCAAATTGCCCAATTGAAATCTCACAAGAGTGATGTGATCGGCTCCCATAAACCTCAGTCTGCAGATTCTCAGGATTTTCAATTTAAAGAAATGATCAACAAACTCAAATATGAAAATGATTGTTTTCAAGCTGAAAATTCTAAAGTCAAACAACATTACAAAGAGTTATATGATTCAATTAAGATCACACGTGATCAAACCAATGTGTAGAACCGTAGAGGGGGGGGGGGGGGTGAATACGGCTTCTTCGGCTTTTTAGATGTTTAAAAACTTTTAAGCCAAAGAGAACACCAAGTGGTTGTATAATCAATCCAAACAACCACAAACACAACCAAAGTATATAAAGCGAATAAAGAGAGACACCATGATATATACTGGTTCGGGATGGGGGGTTTATACCATCCGTACATCCAGTTGTGAATCCACGACACGATACTATTCACTAGTATAATCCTTTCGGTGGATTACAAACCGTTACAATTCACTCCACTGATATTCGCCAATATCGATGCTCACAAAGAAGGAGTTACTCCCCAACGGTATTCCGCCCTCAGAAACCACCCAAAAAAATCTCGCGATTCGACTTCACCTAAGGGTCACCAAGACCACTACCAAGACTTCCCACCGGAAGTATCAAACCCCAACTAGATCCCCAATGATCTAGGCTTGGTCACCAAGACACAAGACTTCCCTTACAAAAAATTGAATGAATGAATAAGTGTTTGTTCAACCAAGCCCTAATCTAACCTAGAGACTCGATTCTAGTAGAAAGGGTATAGATAAGAAGACCCTCGACACAATCATAAGAGTGGATTAGGTTCTTGTGATTCTTCCCTTGCAAATAGATGTGTTCTTTCAAAGATGTTAGAGTGAGAATCAAGAACACAAGATTAGAGATAGAGAGATTTGAGAGTGTTTAGAGAGAAAGAATGTAGAGAGAAAGAATAATGGCAATGGGTGAGGAATACAAGAGGCAAGGCTTGGTATTTATAGGCAAAAACCCAAACTTGGAAAAATTTACCGAGGCCGGCACGTCACCCACGCGTCAGCGCGTGGGCAGCGTGCCAGGCTTCTGTAAGATTTTCCCAAAATCTTGGGTAAAGGCCTTGTAACTACTTTACCTTGCTAAACCCCCAATTGTACTTCACACTAAACCTTAACATTAATCAATCTAAGGTTTACCAACTCAAATAGCCAATTTGAAAAACATTTGTGAAGTGTTTAAAGAGAAAATAAATTACCAAGGGTATAAAGTGTAGATAGGGTAATTTGGAAGGGGTAGAAGTGTTATTCCTCACATGGCATAGAAAAGAGAGAAAGAATATGCCAAGGTATATTACATCCTTGGGGGGAAAGTGTAGGATGGATGGTTGAGATGAGATGGTTTGAATTGAATGGTTGGGATGAAAGGGAGCCTCCTTTGGAATTCAAATTAATTGGAATGTGGGGAATATGGAGGGTTGAGATGTGTTGTAAGGGAATGGATGGTTGAGATGTAGAGAGGCAACCATAGTTGGGTTAGAGAAAGTATATTCCAAAGGTATATTCCTTTGCTTGGGGGGAAAGGGTGAGATGAATGGTTGAGATGGTTTTGGTTTGAAATGGATGGTTTAGATTAAAAACATGTGATGGAATAGAGAGTAGGTTGGATGGATGGTTGAGATGGTTTTAGTTTGAAATGAAAGGTTGAGATCATTTTGGTTTGAAATGAAGGGTTGAGATTTGTTTATTTGAAATGGATGGCTAGGATCAAATGGAGCCTCTTTTGAAATTCAAATTAAATCCCATGTGTTGAATTAGAGAGGAGGTGATGAGTTGTATGGATGGGATGTGAAAGGGTGTAAGGGAATATGTAAGAGATTTTTGTAAGAGAATATATGATTTGGATTGTGGGAGATTTGGTGATATTTGTCTTTTGTAAAAGTGAGATTAAGAAATTAAGACATAATCTAATTGTCATTAAGAAGAAAGTGTTTAGACAATTAAGATTATGAGTTGAGAAATTCATAGGTTACTTATTAGTTCAAGTAACACAACGTCGAGAATCCATAGTTTCATATCTCGTGACTTTCCACGACTCGACGTTCTCAACTAATACCTTGGTTCAAACAAGTTAAGTGCTTTGCCTTGATGTAAAGCATAACCCAAGTGGGAAAGGATGCGTTTACGCAAAGTGACCTTTGACTTAGTTTGACCAATAAGGGAGTAAACCCGTTACGTAATTAGAGAAGACGTAAGCACGGGATATGAGCATATGGATGATTTCACATGATGTTACGTGAAGTATATAAGCTCCCTAAGTTTAGAAAAGCCTTGGCTAGAGTCGATAGTTAGAAAACATGAGTTGGCGTTTTCCCGTGAACAGGTGTTTTAAAAGTAGGATCTCTCAAGTCTCAAAACTCGTTTCGAGTGTTCTCAATTAAGCACATAACATATTAATACATGTATTGAAAGATCCACATTTGTCGGGTAAGGGGAAAGCCGACTTTCAAAATTCGCCCGGAGCAATACAGACTCCTGGCGCGTCACCCACGCATTGACACGCAGGCAGCGCGCCAGCAGCAGCTATTGGCTCCGGCGATTTTAAGCTAACGTTTGTTATTTTATGTATTTCGATGCTTTATTTGTCATCATTAAAACATAAAGAGATCTTGATCATGTTGCCTCAACACAATGAAAAAATAACTTCTTTGCTAAATGAAATTGAGAATCTTAAGACCAAAGTGAAAGGGAAAATGCCGGTCACTGCATGTGACAATGTCACTTCAATGGCTTGTGAATGTAAAAAATATGCATATGATGTAACACCCCCAAAATCGTCACGTCAGCGGAAGACTTAAAATGTCAGCGGAAGACTTTTTGGGTGTTACTTCGAGGATCTTTGTCACAATCATAGAAAACGACACAAAAGTGACGCTTTAAAGTTTAATTTATTCAAAATACCAAATATTCGAGACATCAAGATGTTTCATAATGTAAACAACAAGTTTATTTGAAATATGTCAAAATGTTTATTTAAGCCCATGCCGGGTTACAAGCCCACTCCGTGCCTTCAAGTTCCTTCTTGTTTAGTTACCTGAGATAAACACATGCTAAAAAGTGTCAACACAAAGGTTGGTGAGTTCATAGAGTTTATAGTTTAAATCGTTAATTAGAAAATGAGTGATTTCCTTATCACTCAAAAATAGTTCGTTGGGTTGCCCTTCACAGGGCCAACATCAAAATAGTAGTTTGTTTATAAATCCATTTAACACAAGGTTTGAATCACAAGTTAAGAATGTATTGTAATCACATACAATCAATAAGTTTAAATCAATGTTCCTGTTATTGCCTTAAGCTCATGATACTCAACGATTAACAGCCAATCATAATCTCAAGTTATGACGGTAAGTAGTAGGCCCTCAAGATAGGTATTTGCCAATAACCTATAATAAGAACAATAAAGTGCGCCTGGTGTTTTCTCCAACAACCAAGCGAGGATTGTCAATCACTAATAGTACTATCCACATTTATTTACGTTCACCCTTCAAGTGATTAAGGTTCATGATCGAGGGACTTTCGGCAATAGTAACTTAAGCAAATAACATTGGCCTGACGGTATTTCAATACCCGGTATAAAAGACTTGTGTTCGAGTTTTAAGCATGTATCTCCCCCACGGGAAAATAGTTAAAGAGTGGGCTATGAAATCACAGTAATATGTAAATAGTTAACGAGTACTTGTAAAAGTATAAAACAATAGTTAAGCATGTATCTCCCCCAAAAATGTTTATAAATCATTATAAAACAATTAAGAGTAGGGGCTATGACTCACCTGAATGGAATAGTAGACAGAGAATAAGTAACGTCAGAAGTGAAATGACTTCACGAGATAACCTGAATAATTATAGGAGTTTGGGATAAGTTTAACTTATCGAGAATAGTGTTTTGACATAAAGTAGGATGACATAAGTGGTTTTGTTGCAGAGGTGGCTTGTGTGGCAAAACGCTTAATAGTTCAGGAGCAAGTTATATACAATATAACTTGTCTTTATGTATCGTTTATTATTTATATTTCTCGTCATGAGTTTATAATATGTATCACAAGTTAGTGAGTGATGAATTTATAGAAATTGCAAGTTTATACCTGGTTAAGCGAATCGATGAGTTTTAATATTATAAGAGTAATTATTTCTTAATGTGTGTTCAAGCTAATCAATAATAATGTCAAGTCATAAAATTTTACGTTATAAAATATATATATTTTCAGAAATATATAGTTAATCATAGTTATTACTTTATTATCGTCTAAAAATGTAGGTTTCTATATTCGTCATTTCATATTTATTATTTTTGTTAGACTTTAAAGTGTGAAGATTTACAAAGTATATAATTAAGATAATCTATTAGGATCAATATATAGTTTACTTGTTTACTCCGATGTATTTGTTAAGTAAAAAAAATAATTGTTAACCATATATTCCATTTAGACGGAGAATGGTAAAATCTTACCTATGTTTAGTTATAAAGCCTTAGGTGAAAATGTCATGTGTTAGTTTCGTGGTGCCAAATTTATAATAATAGTATAAGGGCTTAAAACTTATGAAAGTTTATAAGAAAATGTTATATAGTTATAGTTGAAGGTTTAAAACGTAGAAGTTTATATGAGTTATTTTATAAAGGTCTTTTTAAGAAAGTAATAAGTGGTGCAAGTTGAAGGGTTGGGACTGTCATAGCGCAAAATAATAAAAAATAGCAAAAGTGGCCATTTCTAGGTTCGAACTCAAGACCTCTAGCTCACCATTCCACGGTAAAACCAATTGAGCTAGAAATGATCTTTTGTTACCCTTTGTGTCTAAGTATATCTAACTGTTTTAAATTTGTTGATCCTTTTTATTTAGTAAACTGAATTGTGGGTTTTGTTTAGGAAAAACGTTGAGGTTCTCTTTGTTGTTTGTACACACATGCATTCGTTGTAGGGTTGTTTTGAAGTGAGCTTCTCGTTATATTCCTATATATATGGTGTAGGGTGAGTACGTTACGTGACTTGGATTATGTCTTAAAACTTATTATACATACATGTTAATATCGTTTTATTACACCTCCTCTCGCCTAGCCATGCAAGAGTTTTTAAGTTTGCCATGCAAGATTAAATACCACTTAGCCACAAGGTCAGAATGTAGGTCAGACATATGATTACAACATGAAAGTTTAACCATGATCAAATATGATACAAGAGTTGATTTTTAGGATCCCTTACAGTGGGGCCGAGATGTGGGAAGGCGACGGTAATAGGTGTGCATGCGATCCTAACAACGAACTGTGGCTACAAGCCTTCTCTTACTGTCGAGCTTCCTCTTTGGGTTGATCTAGTTTACGTTCGTCATCAACTTGTGGTACATGCTAGTGGTTCGAAACAACATAGAGTATAGGTGGATGTTGAAGCTTTCATTGAATGGTGTGATCGTATGGGGGTGCATGGATCGAGTTTGCTTGTGTGAATTTCTGAACGTGTGCATGGCTGCCAAGAGGATTTGAGAATTTGCGAGACCATAGTCTGCTCCTTCCTTCTCCTCACAATAGTCACAAAGGGAGAAAAATAATGTTGTGTTTGTTTTTAGTTTGTGATGGTTTGTAGTGGTGATGAGGAAGAGTGTTTCTCGAATGGAAACATGAAAGAGAGTTGTAAGGAACTATATGACTCGTATGCAGACTTGACCATGAGCCAAGACTCGCACCTAGTCGACTATCAAACGTGCGAAGCCTAAGTAATTCCTGGCCAAAGCTCTTGTACAAACCACAATAAAGGAAGGATTTGGAAACTATTGAAATGTGATAGTTTTGTGTGTGAGTAACCTGTCGATTTGCATGGCTCTTTATATACGAGACTTGGATGTATGGCAGGGAATCTCGACAAATGTCGAGTGAGTTCAGATTTGCACATGGGTTTCTATTATTCTTGTTCGATATAAACAATGTTATGCATAGACAAGTGGGGATAAGGGCTGGTGTGTAAGAGTTACACATGGGTTGGTAGGTTGTATTTGGGGTAGTAATAAGTGAGGAAAGGTGTAAGAATGTACAAGTAGTTGTATATAAATTGAGTCCAGGTCGTATTGTATAGTTAACAGCCACGAATTGCATTTTTGATTCAAAATCTCGCGAGTCTAGACGTAAAACATTATTTCGGACAACTTTCGTATTTTACACTTTTCCTGGTTCGGACCAGAAGAGCCTTAAAATTTGGATTTAAATTCGTTACTGAAAGTTGGTGGTTCATTAGAATTCATATGAATTGTTATTGAAGCAAAATGCTATTTAACTTGATCAAATTTTTGTATAGTAATTATATTTGAAAGTTGATGTCAGTTGTCATTCATGGTTCTTAGAGGTCCAATATTATTAGCGAGTACACATGGGAATTTTAGTAGGCTCGGGATTTATTTAAATTGTATTTGTTAATTATTGAAACATATACTTATTAAGTATCAATGTTTTAAGTTATGTATGGTATATAGGTTATTAACGTTTAGGTGTAGATGTCATTTCAAGGTAAAAGTGAATAACGTTGTAATTGACAAAGTATATATATATTTATATATAAAAAAAAATTGTTATGGGTAAAAATGGTTAATTTATGTTATGGTAACGTGTTAATCGTAGGAAAATTTTACGGGGTGTTATATATGAGGTCGTGAATGTTCCGCTTCCCCTTAGGAACAATGAGCTAGTCCATAGTGATTACCTTAGACATCTTAAGGCATGCCTTGAAATGCTTTGTGAGACCATTGAAGAAGATAGAATGGTGAGACCGTCTGATAACATCCTCACAGACGTTGGTTTTCTCACCAAACGGTCGCAAGAACTCTTAGAGTATGCCATAGGTACATGTCCTAAGATTCCCAACGTGCGAGGTAGAAAGGCTTCATCTTTATCTAAGAATATGAACAAGCATGTTACCTTTGACGTACCTTTGACAAGATCTGAGCATGACGCTTCACTCCCTAGAAAACAAACAGTAATGCAACAATCTAATGTTCCCATCATTAATTCTACAATAGTAACCAATGACACTAAAGCTAGCGGGTCAAAGCCTAGTTGCAATACAAAGAATGATAGGACTTCGCTAGCTAAGAGTGCTCAAGGGAAAAAAGTAGAAGACCACCCTAGGAACAATAAGATTGATTTGAATGAAAAGAATCGTGTTGATTCTAGTATTAGCTTTAAGCGTACTGTAATTAATTCGAATTCTAATGCTACTTGTAAGACATGTAATGGATGTTTGATTTCTGGTAATCATGATGATTGTGTTGTGTCATTTTTGAAGTCTTCTTACATATCCTCTGTTAAGATTGCTAAGACTCATAAACTGGAAAATCATACTTGGAAAACTACAGGAAAGATTTTCACCTGTGTAGGATATCAGTGGGGACCTACGGGAAGAAAGTTCACTTTAGGAAGCCAATGCCCATTAACAAAAATAACCAATCTCAAGCCTTTAGAGTTTAAGAAATGGAAGGAAACTGGTAGAAAATTCCCATTAGTGACACAATGCCTTGATGATATGTCAATAGCACCCACTAGTATCGTTTCATCTGAGGAAATCAGTGCAGATACGAATCCTGTTTCTCCTAAGTATGTTTGTGCTAACCAATTGGATCCCAACTACACTTGGGGATCCACGTTTTTCAGTTATCCATATTTGTCTGGTTTCAAATGCAGGTCGTACAAATCGTCCTGTGGTATTTGGACTCAAGCTGCTCAAAACATATGACGGGAGATCGCTCTCGGCTCAAAAATTTTGTGAAAAAATTTATCGGTACTGTTAGATTCGGGAACGACCATTTTGGAGCCATTATGGGCTATGGTGACTATGTGTTTGGTGACAGTGTGATTTCTAGAGTTTACTATGTGGAAGGACTTGGGCATAATCTATTCTCTGTTGGACAATTCTGTGATTCTGATCTTGAAGTGACCTTCAGAAAGCACACCTGTTTTGTTAGAGAATTGGATAGAGTTGATCTTCTTAAAGGGAGTCGTGGCACAAATCTTTATACCATCTCTATCGAAGACATGATGCGGTCCTCTCCCATTTGCTTACTCTCTAAGGCCTTGAAGAACAAATCATGGTTATGGAATCGTCGTTTGAACCACTTGAACTTCGGCACCATCAATGAACTCACTCGCAAGGATCTTGTTTTTAGGCATGCCCAGGTTTAAGTATGAAAAATATCATCTCTGTTCAGCATGTCAATTGGGAAAAAGCAAGAAACACACTCACAAACCCAAACCAGCCAACTCCATTACAGAAGTTCTCCATACCCTTCACATGGATCTGTGCGGACCTATGAGAGTGCAGAGTTTCAATAGGAAAAGATACATTCTCGTGATTGTTGACGATTACTCACGATTTACATAGGTGAAGTTCTTAAGATCCAAGGATGAAACTCCTGAGATCATTATTAAACTTATCAAGAAACTGCAAGTGAGGCTTAATAAGACCATTAGAATCATTCGCACAGACAATGGAACTGAGTTTGTAAATAAAAAACTCACTCAATTTTATGAAAATGTTGGCATCAGTCATCAAACGAGTATCCCTCGCACTCCTCAACAAAATGGAGTCGTTGAAAGAAGGAATCGTACTTTAGTTGAAGTTGCTCGTACTATGCTGATATTTTCTAAAACTCCAATGTTTCTATGGGCTGAGGCTATTGCTACTGCTTGCTATACTCAAAATCGATCGTTGATACATCCTCTCCACAACAAAACACCTTATGAACTAGTGCATCTCAGAAAACCTAATCTTTCCTTTCTTCGTGTGTTTGGAGCTCTCTGTTATCCAACAAACGATGGTGAAGACTTAGGTAAGCTTAAAGCTAACGCTGATATTGGGGTATTTGTTGGTTATGCACCAGATCGAAAGGGGTACCGAATCTACAATAAAAGAACCTGACAAATCATGGAGACAATCCATGTCACGTTTGATGAGCTGACAGAGCATACGGTTTCAAGACACACCAGTTCTGGACCCGCATATAATCTTTTAACTCCAGGACCGATTAGTTCTGTCCTTGTACAGAATACCAATCCTGCCATTCCTTATGTTCCTTCCACAGTTATTTGATCCTATGTTTGATGAGTACTTTGAGCCACAGCAACCTCACGAACCTGAACAACTAACTGAAGATCCTAATGTTTTGGCTGTAAATGCTCCACATGCTACCAATGATCCATCCTCTTCCATCTCTCTTGGTCAAGATGCTCCAATATCTAGTCACTCTCAACATGCATCAAATGTACCATCATCTTCTGAACATCAAGGAACGGCAACAGATAATTCATGTGAAGTGAATCCTTTTGCTCCTCCAGAAGATGAGTCGTTTGAAAATATTTTTTCTCCTGAATTCTCTAATGATGCATCCTCCTCAGGAGAATCTAACTCAGCTACTTCATTTCACTACCCTCAACCTCATGAACATCTCAGAAAATGGACCAACGATCACCTTATTGATAACATCATAGGGAATCCCTCTCGACCAGTGTCTACAAGAAAACAACTTGCCACCGATGCTTTGTGGTGCTTCTTTAACTCCATTCTATCCAAGACCGAACCCAAAGATTTCAAGGATGCTTTGTCAAAAGAATGTTGGTTCACAACAATGCAAGAAGAGATCCATGAATTCGATCGTCTTGATTTATGGGAATTGGTGCCTCCTTCGGAATGCGCAATGATCATTGCTCTCAAGTGGATATTTAAAGTAAAACTTGATAAGCATGGTGATGTTTTGAAAAACAAGGTGCGGTTAGTTGCTAAAGGATATAGTCAACAAGAGGGAATTGACTTTGAAGAATCGTTTGCACCTGTTGCTCGTATTGAGGCCATTATAATATTTCTTGCCAATGCCGCAAGCAGTAACATGATTGTCTACCAAATGGATGTTAAGACCGCTTTCCTGAATGGTGACTTGAAGGAAGTGGTCTATGTTACTCAGCCTGAAGGTTTCATGGATCTTGAACGGCCAAATCATGTGTATTGTTTGAAGAAAGCTCTATATGGCCTAAAACAAGTACCAGAGCTTGGTACAACACTTTTTCCAAGTTTCTTCTTGCAAACCAATTCACCAAGGGTTTTGTTGATCCTACCTTGTTCACTAAGAAGACTGGAAATCATCTGCTTCACGTTCAAATTTATGTAGATGATATAATTTTTGCATCTTATGATTTCAAAGAATGTCAATGATGGGACAAATTTCATTCTTCTTGGGGTTACAAATCTCACAAAATCCAAGCGGCATCTTCATTAATCATGCCAAATATGCTAACGACATTCTGAAGAAATTTGGTTTTGATTCAAGTGACTCAGTTGACACTCCAATGGTTGAAAGATCCAAACTTGATGACGACTCAGCAGGCTTACCTGTTGATCAAACCAAATACAGAAGCATGATTGGATCTCTCATGTACCTCACTGCAAGCAGGCCAAATCTTCTATTTGCAATTTGTATGTGTGCTCGGTATCAATCCATGCCGACCAAAAAGCACTTAGAAGCTATCAAGAGAATATTTAGGTATCTCTAAGGAACCATTCACATGGGCCTCTGGTACCCCAAAGACACTGCTATGGCTCTCACAGCTTACTCAGATGCTGATCATGCGGGGTGTCAAGATACTCGACGAAGTACGTCAGGAGGTGCTCAATTTCTGGGTGAGAAACTTGTAAGTCGGTCATCAAAGAAGCAAATGTGTACATCCATATCATCCACAGAGGCTGAGTACATCGTTATGTCCTCATGTTGTGCTCAAATTTTGTGGATGCGATCTCAACTATCGGACTATGGCTTTGTCTTCAACAAAGTTCCGATGTATTGTGACAACAAAAGTGCCATTGTTTTATGCTGCAACAATGTCCAGCAATCCAGATCCAAGCATATCGACATCCGTCATCACTTCATCAGGGAACAAGTAGAGAAAGGGGTGGTGGAACTATACTTCGTGAGGACAGAGTTTCAGCTGGTTGACATCTTTTCTAAGGCTCTGTCGCGAGAAAGGTTTCAGTTTATTCTTCCACGACTAGGGATAAAGAGCCTTACGCCAGAATCTCTTAAGCATCTTCAGGAAGAAAATGAGGAGTAAAGGATTTTCCTCACATATCCTTTGTACATAGTTTAAAACAAAAAGGAAATAGAAAAATATAAAACCTACAAAAAACCATAAAAATCTGAAAAATCATAAAAATAAAAAAATATTCCTCTCTCGACATGTCTCTTGTGTAATCAATATTATGTACGTTTCTAGAAATGTCATTCAATAATGGCACGGAATCATACATCTGCTTGAGCAAGAGTTTTTCCCTTTAAATTCCAAATAAAGTTTTTTCTAAAACATGTCGTTTCCCTAAAGTTTCTTTCAAAATGGCTTGCAGTCATTTCAGACTGTAACCCGGTCTTAAAATTATGGCTTGCTATTACTTCAGATAGCAACCCGCACCTCTAGATGGGGAATACACGTCGCCAAAAGGACGGTAGTTCCTCTTACTGGGTGAAGTTCACCCGGGAATGGATTACTTTATATCCATGTTTCTTCGAAATGATATACGTTTCAGTGCATCATTTCTTATATAAGAAGAGAAGCCTTCTTTACATCACGAATACTTTTCCTTCAATGATTCTTCGGGAAAGTATTTGCTCTAAACTTGGTGGTACCATGATTTTTGAGAATCAATCAACTTGAAATTTTGTATAAAATTTGTCACTCAATCGATGCTAAATGATTGATCTTTTGATGTATAATGATAAAGTGAAAATGGGTCATCAATTGAGGGGGAGTGATTTCAAAAATTATATATCATCAAAACAAGATCTTTGTACATAATAGACAGTGAATAATATGTGATTGTTATGTGTCAGAATATGAATTTTTCATGAGTTTTTTGCTAAACTCTAAATCATTTATAAACTCATTATTCCTGACACATAACATGCTCCTTCAAGTATTGAGGGGGAGTAATGTATCGTCTCATAATCAGTCATTCTTAAAACTGATCACATTTTTCTCCAAAACTTTTCTAAATTATTTAAATCACTTGGGATCACAAATCTCAAATGGTTTGAAATTTTTGATCGGGGGAGAAAATGTGATTTAAATATGAAATCTGATTAAAATGTGATGTTTTGAACTTAAATATATGCTCTCCCATATGTGCCAAACTCTTTGATATATCAATGCACATATTGAGGGGGAGCAAGTGGCTAGTGGTGACCAATGGAAATAGCATCTCATGTGAGCGATACTCAGATTTAACCAATGAATTGACGAAACAAAAATTGTCATCAATCGAAAGGACTAGTCTTAGACGGGTAATAACTTCAAGCTGGTCTAACCAGTGATGTAAGCGTGTCTCGAATAGGACTTGTCTGAGTAGAGTGTACCGTTTCGAGAAACCTTTTGTGGATTTGATCGGGCCGGGTAATAACTTCAAGCTAGTCTAACTAGTGATGTAAGCGTGTCTCGAATGCCCATTCATATTCACTAAAGGTGGATCAATTCAAAAGTGCAAACTCTTCCCGACATGTGCAAATTTTCGAATCAAAACATACGAGCACATGTTAAAGGGGAGCATTTGAAAATAGTAAAACTCTCAACGTGTTAACAAAATGCGTTTCTTAATCATAAACACGTTGAGAGAATTTTCAATGATTTGGTTTATGGCAACATAGGATAGTCATGAAGTTATAAGGTGGCTAAGGTTAGGAAAACCGTCCTATGATCCGCCAGAGCCGGAGGGATCTACCCAAGGACAATACCTAATAGATAGTATTAGAATGTCCTAGGTATGATTATGAAAAAATGAGATAAATGAGAAAGGAGAAAGAAGGGGTTGAAGAATTAAAAAGAAATGAAATGAGAAAGGGTGAAAAGAAATAGACCTCAAATTATTCAACCTCAGGGCAGAAACCGGGTTCAATTCATATGCTACTAATGGTTGCTAAGGCGACATCGGTATTGAAGACAAGACGTCATGGACACAGTGACGCACTGCACTAAACCTTCTAACCACTCAAGTTCTCTCAAAAGAGCTTGTTTCATTCTCACGGGGAACCGGTGTGATCTATCAACTTATCTCTTAGAGATGGTTGATATTGAAGCAGGAGACCTCTCCCTAATCTCCGCATAGGAAAACCAATTGCACTTATTGAGTCTAGAGCCACGAGATGCATAAAAAGATCTCATAGGAACACGTGCTACTCCTACCCTGGTCGTTCAACGTTAAGGACACCAGTGGTAAACTTATGAGTCCTACGCAGATCTTAGCAATCTGCCAGAACATTTATAAAGGAAGTTGCTAATGTAACTCCCAGTGATTGAATGGAAATTCCTGCCAGGGTCAACATCAAGCAGCCCTGAAAGCAGGTCACTTAGGTAATTCCTTGTGGATTACCCTTAGTGGTCGCGGCGGTTACAAACGGTCAACAGTCATGGAGTGATCTCCAGCGACTCACCCAATCGTTGATCTACTTAGGTAGATCGTGTAAATCCTCTCGGAGGTTGCCGATTGGGAACGGTCTTGGTGAGGGTTAGAAGGAGTCTTTACACTATGCTGTTGACGATCTTTAATTCTAAACCTGTAAGTACCGGTAGATTTATTGCTAACTGTTTGCTTACATGAATTTCTGAAGATTGTTGCTGATTGCTGAAAAGATGCCGATCCTTTACCTCGTGCTCACACTTTTTCATCCATGCCAAAGGAATCATGAGAACTCAAAGGCCTTCATCCAAAGCTTCTGCCACTCTGATGCTGAAAACGTGATTCAAGTCAAGTGTGAGCACGACAACTCATCAACCACAACTTCACCTGAAGAGGATGATGCTAAAGGTGACTTGAAGATGAAAGTTGGATGACTATCTCAATGAATTCTCGAAGATCATCCTAGATACACAAAAGGTCATCTAAAGCTCACTGCTTGAAGCACAAAGATCATGGACTTGAAGAATCAATGACTACGAGCTATGAAGATTCAACTCGAAGAATAGAATGCTAGAATTCAATTTGTATTTTCCGGGGTGACCTCCCTTAGGGGGAGATTGTTAGGAATACGAATATTCATATGAAAGTCTCGGTCACCCCGAGTATGTAATAGCATTAAGTTAGCTCGTAGTCATTACTATCATTAGTTAGTATTAGTTTAGTTTTAGTAACATCGTGGAGGAAGGACGGGTCTTTACCCACTATATACCCGATCCACAGCCCGTTTAAGGGGCATAACATGTGTAACTATAAATACCCCTCTCCCACCAAGGGAGAGGGTTGGACCTTCTCATTTACATTAATCTAATATCACTAGTTTCTCTCTCAAGGTTCCCTACTTCTATTTCATCTCTCTAGCTTCTTCATCATTATCATTCGATCCATAACCAACTAATCCATACGTGTTTATTCTTAGTATACAACAGATACAATCCGAGTTTTGAAAGCGATTGCCATTGGCTCTAGTTTATTGTCATGGCGAATGACACCAAAATGTGATATCGTTTCCTCACGATCTTTAGAGGTAAACATTTATCAGATGGAGTAATTCGCAATTGTGGTATGATAACCTTATTTCCAAAATGTGTCCCGTTATGATTTTATATCACTTTTTTCTCCAAATAGCATCCAAAATGAGTAATAGCTTATAGACCCGTGGAATCACGGAGTTTTTAAAGAAATTAAGCATCAAAGAATTAAGTGTGTGAATAAAGTAAGAAAGAATAATGAACATACACACCTTGAATTATTTTTTGAAAAGAATAATAAGTAATAAGTCAATCATACTATAAACTATTATGCTTGTAACTATTAATGTAATAAACGTCCATGCATCGTGTCCTCCAATTTTGATGGTCTTAAAAAGCAAATGTATGTATTGAGCGTTATTTAAGTGGTAAGTCAATGTAAATTCCATGAGCACCTAATAAGCTTTAAAAAAGTGTAATTAAAGGAAGTTTGTGATTGATAATATATGTAAAGATAAAAAAAATGGCATAAAACATGTGATACGTAAATTGTGCATACCTCTTGAACCTTGAAGTACTTCTTTGTAGCCAACTTTTGTAGTAGTTTTTGATAGATTACCATCCTGATGACAAACAGCAACCTTCAAACCTTTTGACACGTGAAACAACCACATATAATTGTCTATGTGTGAAAGCATGACATGGTAGGTACAAACCAACTTTTGAAAGTGATAGCCCTGGGCTCTTGTTTATTGTCATAGCAAATGAGACTAACACAGTATATTATTTCCTCACGATCTTTAGCGGTAAGCGTTTATTAGACGGAGTAATTCTCAACCTTGGCATGATAAGTTTGTGGTTTGGATACAAAACAATTTTCAATCCATTGAAAAATTATGAAGAGAAAATGGATTCATTTATAGTATCACCACTTTTAGATATCCTCATACTTAATTAACATTTTTATAGAAAATGACTTAAGGGGGCCACTCGCCGAAAGTTTCCCAGTCTACTTTTAATGCAGCTATCCTATACTAAATTAACTGTTTTATTTGATAATTTAGATATATGGTATTAGAACATTGTTTTTGTAATCAGGATTGACAAATTCATCATATACAATATAAATAAAAAATTGTAGTCGATTAGCCCAGCTCTTGCAAGTTTGGTTCAACCCGTAGTTAAAGGATGACATGTTTCAGTTTGAATGCGGTTTGACCCATTACCCAACCTACCCATGTGCCCATTGTACCACCTCTAATCATAAAAGAAATTAATAACGGAAAGGAAACCAATAGACAATCACACAAGTAAAGAAAATATTTAAACACGCCTGCAAACAATACCTCCTATAACAATAGTATGCTGTAAAACAATTTTGTTGCACTGGTGTAGCATTTTGTACTCAGATGAATAGTTTAGCAGCGTACATGGAAGTTGGAACTTATGCATTAAAGATCTTGTTGGTTTCTCTTGTAAGAATGAATAATAGTTTAATAGAAGGTTCGTCACTTGTTTATATATTCACTGTTAATTAACTCTCATTGTCTACCTTATATAGACACGCGAAATCACGGGAGTTTTTAAAAAAATTATGCATGAAGAAGTTAAATGCGTGAATAAAGTAAGAAATAACAACAAACATAAACAGGTTTTATTATTTTTCTAAGGGAATAATAAGTAATAAGTCAATCACACAATAAATAATTCAGTTGGCAACTATTAAAATAATAAACATGCATGTATCTTATTCTCCAACTGGTAGATTTTCTCGATGAGCAAAGATATCCAGTGAATGTCAAACACTTGAGTAGTTTATGTTCATCACGACCACAAAGATAATAATACAATTAGAGTTAATCATGGTTGGAAGTAGCAAATTACTTCGTAAATATCATCTGATTATCAAAGCTCATAGGCTTTTTCATTCATATGTCTTTGGTATTAGTAACCTGGGTACATCATCATCCTTTCATGATTAAACATGGGTAAGAAAAATGTAATTTTAGTGAAAATACATCTGAATTTATCCATATACCCAACTAATAGTTTTGTCAATTTCTTTACTTAAAATAACAAACAATAAATCGAGAAAATTTTTAAACTTAATAAACAACAAATAACAAATATTGTTGCAATTTCTTTACTTAAAATAACTAACCGCGTTACCGGGTAGTTCATCGTTGATGTTGGTAAAAGTGACAATATTGTTCGCACAGGTCTCCATCAATCATAGTTGAACGTCTTCACTTGAAATATAATGTTTTCGATTTCTACATCAGCCGATACAACAGAAGTGGTTGATTGGGTTGTAGATATTTCAAGTGGTACGGACTTTGGTGAGATGAACGATCCGCTCTTCTTGAGGAGCAGGTTTATGTTCTAATAAGGAAATACATTACTTGAACCCTCCTCCTTTTTGGTGGGGGTGAGAACGGGACTTCAACTCGTGTGTCAATGATTCTCTGGTTTTCACAATCTGCAATAAAGGAAAACAAAAAATTGTGGCTCGTGGCACAGAATTAGATAGCAGTTGTGGCAATGAGTGTACGACTAATTTGATCCTTCTGGTCTGTAATTTTATATTTATAGGTATAATTCACAAATTTACCATTATCTCATTATTGTCGGGATAATACAAATTTTGGTTCACAAGATCTTCTCTAAAGGCCATTTACCAATCTGCAAAAAGTCCAAACAGTTCTACTAAATGACTGTACATTTGATGACTTTATGGTTGAAAGTTACATGATATTCATTCATTCTACACAATCTTCTCTATAGGCATTGGTTTCAAAGAACCTTATGTCATGTGTAAACTTTATTCAAACTCATTCAACCATTAGATATAACTTCTAAATAAGGGTTTTAATATCACTAGAAACCATTGTTTTCATTCTTCGACCACAACCTCTAAATTCAACTTACTCATTATAAAATACATTTTTTTCTCAAACCCATTTAGAAATAGATTATGATTCTTCAATTTTAAGCCTCGTTGAGAAAAATTGCTAACTACCAAATCATAAATCAAAACATAAAATAGACATAACATACCATATACGGTTTCCATCAAGATCTATAATTTGAAGAATCAGTTATTGTAAACCCTGCAAATAAAAAGGAGGTATTTTAATGTCTACATAACCATTGTTGCAGCTCTTGAAGAAACTTTTATAATACGAATTATTTTTAAAGAAAACCAAAATACATTAATTACATCATAAAAGTGTATGTTGTATAGCAAGGGTATCTTCATAAGTTGACTCATCATCGAAATAATCACTTAGTGTGCTCATCAAGAACCCTATTTTAGTAGATAATAGATGAGTAACACAATATAGTCAAGAGTTTACATATCTTTAGCTTGCCTTATCGCAACCATGCTAATACAGAGTTCCATTAAAAACTTGGTGTTTGTTGAATTCATGTCTATCTAATCACCGCATACCAAACTCTAGTCCTTTCGATTACTGGTATATGGCAAATGCTTATATAAATTAATAAATGTATTTTTACATGATTATGAATTGTATTGTTATAAATCAGAAAATATCCATGAGAAGCAAATCTGAGTAGAAATGTCTCATGTCTGTATGTATAGTATACATAATACACCCCCTATCTAAAAAAACTAATACACATGGTCTCGAAACACTCTTTATAACAGAATATAATTCTTGATTTTTTATACACCAAACGGAGGAGTAATTAGTGTCGTATTCAAACTAATGCAACTAATAATTCAGATACATAACCCAAATGTAGAGCAATAATGTTATGATGAGGGTGAAGCTATGACTTAGTGAGAAATTTTTGTTGGCACTAGTATTCTGCAGGAAACTCAGGTGGGCCTTTGCTTGACTCCTATGGCCATGTTATTGGTGTTAATACGACAATGTTCACTCAAAAAGTTATACAGTTGACTTAATCTGGTCCAAACTATTTCTATCTTTTATCCATCTTGAAGGTTATTACTCAAAAACCTGTTGACTGGTTCTTATATATGTTATAGAAAATCATTAGCATTTATAAAAATTTATTTACTGCATTTCAATTTTGGTTATAAGTTGATCAGTTTTACTTCAAAAGGTCACATCTAACTGTGTCTTCTCTACAAAATTTGTTGCAGGAAGTGGGATGTCATGATCTAGAGTTAACTTTCCAATACCAATTCATAGTGGTGCAAATTGTACCTTACTTGATTGTTTATTGAACTACTTATTGGGACATATTTTGACTGTTAGCCTACTCAGAAGATAGATCACTTACCCAATCATTAGCGTAACTGAAGCTGTCGTGCGCGCGTTCAAATATGCACAACACAATGCCCTGCGACATACAAATACAAACATAAAACAAAGTATCAATACAACCTTAAATTCTCATTCAGACAATAATGCAAACACTTAATCGAAAGCTACAAAGATCAAACTCAGTTAGAAAGACATATACACAAATGGTCTACTAAAGTTTAACTAACAGCACTCTATAGATGTTTGCTTCATATATCAACACTGCGAAGCTAATCATTATCAGTGAATCAAGTAACAAAAAATAGAGATACGTACCTACTTAGTTAACATATGGCCTTACCTGTAAAAACCGACAGCGTGAGAATGATCAAAGAATTCAATAGAAACACGACCCTCCTTACCTGTAATAACCATCATTTGAAATATATTTTGAGCCTTTATGGTCGCCATTGCATCAACTTTATCAAAACCTATAATGGCATCAAGGACATGCACATCATCTCTTAGAGTCCTACACATTGGTCTAAATCCACCAAAAATTGAGATAAGGATAACAAAGTTAAAAGGAGTATAAAATGTATATTCAAAATTGCACATTATTGAACATATGGATCCACACTAAAACAACATAAATTGAGTATGATAAATCCATAGTTTTATCAAACAAAATACAATAAAACTAAGTAACTAATTCGTATGATTAAGAAAAAAAGGTACCTAAACTTTTAGGAGCAAAAACACAACTGTAATCCTCAACCACCATCATAGCTACAAATATCTAAAATGGTCGATGTTTTAACCAAGATTTATTAATCATGTATTAATAATAAAGAAGGGAATTTAACAGGCACAAATATAAAACATGGTCTCACCTTAAGTCAAGCTTTTCCAACATCAAAAGAGCGCCTGCAACATCACGTAAATGTTATTCAGTGTTTTTTTATTTTGGAGTAGAAGGAAGTCAGTTACAAATGATTAATGAGGAGCGTATCATGGATGCAGTGAGTTGTACTTGAAAAAAAATATAGAACAATTGGGTTCTAAACACACCAATGGTTGAATCAAATTGAAAATACTAACCAAAAATGTTTTTTGATTGTAGTTAAATTGTTGTGGCATAGGAGAATTATCGAAAGGATTTCAATTGAAGATGATATGATATGGTGTGGAGAACAATCGAATAGAAGATTGCAGTTACAAAATGTATTAAATGATTTGTAGAAACTGAATTCAAATTGAATTAATGATTTAATAAAGAATGCGGTTACAAAGAAACTTACAATCGAATCCGAAAATAGCCTTTGACTTGTATCATATAACATCTCGGATTTTAGCCATACATAAATATCATTAGCCATACATAAAAAGCGTTAGCCATACATAAATTTCCCCAAAAATCATTAGCCATACATAAAAAGCATTAGATCAATCGTATAAAAAAACAAAAAAAATCATGTAAACATAACACAAAAAAGCATAATCATTAGCCATACACAAAAAGCATAATCATGTAAACATAACACAAAAAACAATTTAATAAAAAAATATATAAACAACAAACTTACAATCAAACCAAAGATGATTTTTTGAAACTGATCTGAATTGATATGGCGGAGCGGCTTATAAATTGAAAGTATTAATTGTTTGCTAAATAAAATCAATCATATGATATTTGAAACGTCAAGATTTTGAAGGCGGTAATTTAATGAGTTTTGGTGGAGCGTATTTCCGAAATGAGAAGGTGTGAGGTGTGAGGAAGTATTGCATCACGAAGTTGTACGCATTAAATAACCAACCAATCATAGCCAAGACACATCAGCAAATTAATTGCATCGCATGCATTAGAGGGCTTGTAAATTATTCTGGTTTATTAGAATGTATAGATAAATTTTACATTTGTATTTGGTGTTACACGGTTACATGGATTGATATTTAATTGGACCGACCCACTAACCCGTTTAACATGTTGGAACATGCCACTTGTATAGAAAAAAAGAGTTAAATGGATTAACCGCATTAACCCGCTAACCTATTCTACATGTTCCACCCGTTCAACAAGCCAACATGTTTAGATAAACATATTAAAATGCTGTGTTCGGGTTATGTGTAAACATGTTAGAATTGTCATGGCTCGTCTGATTATTTAAATATGTCGTGTTTAGGTTGGGTTCGCCGTCTTACAAACACGAACTGGCCAACCTCTACTCTTTGTAGACGTTTGAATTAGTATACGTCGAAGAAAACTTCTAAGTTGCAACATGTTTAAACTAAGCCGTCATAATTTAGTTTTTAATTTCATTTTTGGAATAAATGATAACTAAAATGAGAAAAATAAGAAGGATTTTCAATCACACATTTTAAATAAGAGTGATAATTTTAAGGAGAGATGCATCTCTTTTTATAAGTGCATCTCAAATGTGTGATTGTGATTTCTTCACACCATACTCATTTTTATTTTTCTTCTCATTTGATCTTAACTCATACAGATTAATAGAAAAATTCTTTCAACTGAATATTTTAAATCCATATTGCCAATTCTTGCAAGTTGCAACATGTTTAAACTAAGCAGTCATAATTTAGTTTTTAATTTCATTTTCTTATGTGAATTACAAAAGATCCACTTGTGTTGATGGTTACTTTTGGAATCAAAATTAAGAACTTAAGACAACCGGGCCTTTTATCTAACGATACTTGGGTGCAATGGTTGTGGGTTATTGTTATGTAGCGGACATAGACCTAGATCAAATGTGTGTGTGTTTGCCTTTAAAAAAAAAACATAGTTCTTAAGAAAGTACCGAATTTAAGCGAGGATATGAAGTCTAGAGTTGCGATCCCCTAGAAAGGGGATCAAAATTAAAAAGCCTAAAAAGGTTTCTAACCACTAATTTAGTGCCATGTGTCCCCACCCACTCCCTCCCTTTTTTCTTTAATATTTTTAGTCAGAGGGTATTTTGGTCATTTGACCCATTTTTTTAATTACACCTTAAATTTCAAATGCAAATAACTTTCAAATGACAAACTTTTACAAAAAAACCGATTTCACCATAATTTTTAAAATTTAATCCTCTTTAATTTGGTATAAATCTTTTTAATTTTTTCGAAACTTTTTTTTGACATATTCATTGGGTCATGATTTTTCTTGAAAATTTTAGCATTTTCGGCTCTAATTTTGTCTAGTTTAAAGGCCGAATTTTGCAAAACTTAAAACACGAAAGTTGTAGCTTCTTGCCCATTCTTTACCCATAAATTTGAATCACTCAAATCCGATATGATATGAGTGAGACATCACGCGTTAAAGATGACGTCTTAGTCATATTTAGTGCACACAAAGTGTTTGATAAAATGACTAAAAGAGATTTTTCATATAAAAATACATTTAAATGCACTAATTGGTCAAGTTATTTTCAGTTTAACAAAACTATCAGTTTGTTTTGTTAAATAGAATTGATGAACCCAAACATTTGATCAAATTGATGAACCTGAAAAAATTGATAAACCTGAAAATTTTGATTAACCTGAAATTTGATGAACCTGAAAAGAACTGTGATCAATTTGATAAACTCAAACATCTGATCAAATTTGATAAACCTGAAATTGATGAACCTGAAAAAATTGATGAACCTGAAATTGATAAACCTGAAATTGATGAACCTGAAATTTTATGAACCTGAAAAAATTGATGAACCCAAACATTTGATCAAATTTGATGAACCTGAAATTGATAAATCTGAAAAAATTGATGAACCAAAGTAACTGATGAACAAAATGTCTAACTGATGAACCTATAACATATAACTTAACTGATGAACAAAACATAATCTTACTGATGAACCTAATAACCTAACTGATGAACCTAATAACTTAACTGATGAACTAAATGTATATTTAAAAAAAATAATGATTAAAAAATATCACTTTTTGAATGTTACATTAATAAAATTATTAATAATGTGTTGTGAGACAAAAATTAATGCATTTAACCTAACTGATGAACCTATGATAACTGATAAACCTAATAACCTAACTGATGAACCTAATAATCTAACTGATGAACTGATTGTACAAAAGTTGCACATACCAGGTCATTAATGATGATTAACTGAATTAGGGGTGATGGTGGTGATGCCGAGTGTAAGATAACCTGAAAATAAGAAATAGAAGACACTACGTTAAGTGATTGCGCAGGGGTTGGACCCTGCGAACCACCTCCGGCGTGTGAATAAGTATTTGGTATGATAATGTAGGTGAAATGTAGTAAAGTAGAGTAGTTGAGATTGCATACCAGATTTGTCATCGTCCAGGACTATTTATAGGTGAAGAAAACGGTCCTGGAGAGTGGTCACACGTTTGAGAGAGATCATGGGGGCGTCCCATGATTTTAGGAGATCATGGGGGTGTCTCATGATTTGTGGTAACCGCTAGGGCTTAGTGCCCCACTCTTCCTAGTTTAGCGGGAAGGCTAAGGAGAAAGAGGGGACGTGGGTAAGACCAGGTCAGGCTCCTCCGAAGAGTAACGAAAGGCCCCTCCTAACCGTGACGGAGGGCCCCTTCAAACAAGGATGGAGGACCCCTTCAAACAGTGATGAAGGACCCCTTCGAACAGTGATGGAGGGCCCCTCCTAACCGTGATGGAGGGCCCCTGCTAACCTTGATGGAGGGCCCCTCCGACGGTGATAAAGGGCCCCTGCTAACCGTGATGGAGGGCCCCTCCTAACCGTGACATAGGTTAGACACTATGAGTGCTTTGGGTGAAGGTTGGCGGATTCCCTTGCGGTAGCCATTATGAATGACTTTATGCCACTATTATGTGTAGGACGAAGGTATAGACTTCATCCTTTAGGAGGGTACATCATTACCCTTTGTGCAAATGGTAAGCTAAGTACCAGAGTGACGGTAACGCCGTTAGCAGAGCGGAGGGTACGTCATCAAGCCCCCAGTCTAATGTTATGCATGCGAAGGGTGCATGGCTTTAGACTTATCATTGCTTTGTTAAAAAAGACTTGGTAATAATTTCTACTACTTTTGTTTTGTAAAATCCAATATAAAAGTAGCTAGACTTGTTTTTAATAGCCCACTCTATCGTGGTGGATACCCCATTAAGCCCCCTAGTCCAATGTTACGACTTCGTAGGAGGCGTGAGATTAGACTTAAGTAGTCGTGCAACCCCTTGTTACATAAGGAGCGTGTGTATTAGGTTCTGTCAGGTTCTTGCACCTGATCCGAGAGTCATGGGTGTGTCCCATGATTTTAGGTAACCACTTGGTTAATGTCCCACGATCCCTATCTTGCCGGGAAAGCCTCAATAGGGTTGTGAACGTGGGTTTAGCTTGGTCTTAGTAGTATCCCGTCCTAATATCATCGGAGGCCATACCCCGGAGGGTTTAAGGCTTCGATTGGCGAAATCCCAATTGGTAACTAGATCAAAGGTGATTAGTTTTATGCCATTGAAGATTTTAGGAGGTTGCCAAGTGTGTCGGAATGTAGTATCTGAAGTGAGTATGAAGGGGAGACCTTCAAACTGAATGGAGGGTATATCATCAAGCCCCTCTGTCGAAAGTGATGTGTACACTTCAAATGTATTGATTTCGACTTAAAGTTAAAAAGAAATACTTCCTTATGAAAAAATCGAACAAGGATTCATCATTAAGTAATATAATCCTTGAAGGTCATATATTTTGTATATGAAGCTTACGACTTCATTTAAGCAAAGTAGTAGTCCTTGGACAATTTACTTACTTTCTTTTGCTAGGCTATGGCCTTTATACATGTTAAAATAATATCCCTTGTTTAGGATTTTAAGTATCGTAGGTGGGGAGTGATTTCCCTCACCTTTTATGTTTATGGTCTCTGGGCTTCGGCCCTTCTATGAACAATTTTTGTTTGTCTTATGGGCTTCGGCCCTATGCTATGTATGTTAGCATTATTTTAATCTACTAATGAGGGACGGTGTCCCGCTTTTGTTATCATGCTTCTCTTCTCTAATGTTATTTATTAACGTTAATATACAACCTAAGGCTATAGTAGATAGATAACCTTATTGTGTGTACTTTGAACCAAGATTTTTAGCAATCGTATAATTTAACTGCTGACTGAGGGTTGCGACCCACTCCGTCTTTGTCCTTTCGGTACAAAGGGCTTGGAATACCCTAAGACTCTTAGGAAAGTTAATGTGAATTGTAATGGATGTTGTTATTATACAAGACTTATGTGTCTTGAATCATCCTTCGAACATTGAAACTTGTACTTGGGTGAATAAATCTTTGTTGTATAGAACAAAACAAAAGATTTGAGGGAAATGCGTTATATCATTAATTGGGTAGGGAGGATTACATCATTTTAAGAAATGAAAACTAGGACGCCTACCATTAACGCTTCTTTCCCCAAATGAGAAGAATGTGATACATGAATTGAAGTAAGTTTTACCACTATGTAGATGGAATGAGGTTATGTAATTGTGTCTGTTGATATAAATAATGCGTAAAAACGTTATTAATATTTTCCGATATCCCTATATTTTGACGATCACAAAATATAAAATCATTAAACGTAAAATCATTACGTAAATAAGTATTTAGTGACAAAATATCATTATATCCAACTAATGCACTTAAGGTATTAATAAACAAGTGCCTAATACATTTTATGATCAAAGGAAGGTTTATTTACTAATTACAAATTATATAAAATGGTATAAACATTTTATATATTTAAGAAAAACACTTTTGGTAATTAAAGAAAAATGTTTATTTCATAATAAATATATGAATTCAAATTTTTAACCAAATTCAGTTAAATTTTCACCAAATAAACTTTCCCCAGAAAAGACAAAGAATCTTGCCTTTTCACATGGGCGGCCCCCTTAATTTTAAGGGGGCCGACACACAATTAAGGGGGCCGGCATACGCTCCTGTGTCAAATTTCTTTGCCTATAAATACTGGTTCAAATCTGAATTTTTTCCTTACCTTTTGCACTAAAACTTTCTGTTCTAATTCACTCAAATCATCTTCCTAAATCCTTTGATCATAAACATATTAGTTCTTGTTTTCAAGTGATTCTATCCATCCTCATTCAAAGTGCAAGAGAAGAATACTCCTTTCATCTCAAACCAAGAAGTGTTGAAGATTAGTAGTGTAGCTTGTATTTATTGTATAGTTGTGTAGTGATTGTAATTGATAGATCTAGGTGGGTTAGTAGTTGTGAATAGAAGTAGTGAAGAAATAGTTGTGGTGTGAAGAAGAAGTAGTGAAGGTGTGAGAAGTAGTGTAGTAGTAGTGTTGTGTACAAGTTGTGAAGAAGGCGTGTAGTGGTGTGAGATTGGTTCTAGCTACTATTAGGACTCGACATTTAGCTTAGTGTCGTTAATTGGTGTAAGCGAAAGTCGTGTAAGGTTTCTCCGCCAAAAAGGGAGTTTGTTGACATAGTGAAGAAAACTCTCGAGTAGGTGACTCGAGGAGTGGAGTAGGGCGAAGAGGTGCTTCGTAGCCGAACCACTATAAATATCGTGTGTTGTGGTTTGATCTCTCTATCTCTATCTTTTCATTACTTTCATATTTACGTTATCATTATTTAGTTAGTTAGATTAAATTGTCTAAGTTGTGCAAGTGTTGAAATTCACATAAATAAGAATCGAAGTTTTTATCAAACAAAGTTTTTAAAATAAAAATTGACGTAAAACTATTCAACCCCCCCCCCTTCTAGTTTTTCACAATAGGCATCAGAGCTACGTTAAACAAGATTTTTAAAATAAACTGTATTTTAAAACTTGAAACGATCTATGGAATCTGAAAAATATTTAGAAGGTCAATCTATGCAAAGACCACCACTATTTGAAAGTGATGGTTTTCTTTATTGGAAAAATCGATTCGAAACTTATGTGAAATCAAAAGATCTAGATCTTTGGCATGTTATTACTAATGGTGATTTTCCTCCTATACAAAATAATCCCGAAACCAAAAGGGATGAAATTGTACATTTTGAAAAACAAAACGATGATTTGAAAAAGAAACTTGCTAAAAATAATGAGGCTAAAATGGTTATTTATAATGCGTTACCACGCAAAGAATATGAAAGAATTTTTATGTGTAAAATCGCAAAAGATATTTGGAACTCTTTACTCTTTACTAATTACTCTTTACTAATTACTCTTTACAAATTTACTCTTAACGCCCTTCTTTTATGTGTTTGCTTAGATGTAATGAAACCTAGATGTTGATTATAGGTTGATTGCTCGTTTATAGTTGTAATGGATGAATGATTTCAATGTTAGGCTTAAGAAAACTGGCAGATCTCCATTGTGTAACTTGCTTGAACGTCTTAAGAAACATAAACCAATGTGTACTAGGTTTTTATGGTTGTATTTAATGCATGAGTGAATTCTAGTGATCCCATGTTAGGAGCTTCTTGCAGGCTCGACATAGGAGTGAAGTAGGAGCTTATAGAATTGGGGAAGTAAGTACGCCACCCCATGATTGGTATTAAGGAATATAACCCGTCATCCACGCAACTGTAACAAGTAATTAACCTGTAAAAGATATCTAGGGAGTAGTGAATTCTAAGTAAACACAATTCTCCCATTTATTGTTCACACCATATTAGTAATTAGCTTTATTTTCATTTTTGTTATTTTATTTTGATTGCATCTTAGTTATTGGGTTAGTTTACTAGCAACTAATTCCGCCCACTCCTCTAAAAACCGAGATTTTAATTGCTTTCATAAAACATAAAAAATACAAAAAGAATCATCCGTCACATTTAGACCTAGTTTTTAGGTTTTCTAATCCTAGCGACACTATTCCTTAGTTGAACGATCAATCCCCCGGTACTTGTCACTATACTATACTACAACGATCAGGTACACTGCCTGGTGGGGGTTGTAAGCTTCTCGAGATCCCTCGAGAGGTAAAGCCTGGTGCAATTCCCACGCATCAAGTTTTTGGCGCCGCAGCCCGGGGAATAGTTATTGTCTAGGTTAGGATTTCTTTTTATTAGGTCTACTTGCTAGATTCCTTTCTAGTAAGATTTTATTTTTATTTTTAGGTTTTCTTTAGTCTATCTATTTCTTCGTGTTTTTGTTCGTAACTCTTTACCATCCGACATCATGGAAGGTGGTAACATCTTTGAACCCAACAACCCACCACAACAAGACCACCCACAAAACCCACCACTAGCTAACCAACCTCTTAGGCCCCGAACCCTAGGAGAGTACTCCCGACCTAGCCACCAAGGCTATCGAAACACTATTGAGCACACCCAAGGAGCCAATGTGTCTCCCTTGCGATTCGACACCATCCGGTTGGTGCAAAGCGGATGTGCATTCCATGGACTTCGTTCCGAAGGTCCAAATCAACATCTCAAGGACTTCCTTAAAATCGTAGATTCCATAGACCTTGTTGTTACAACTAGAGAGTCAACCCGATTACGCCTATTCCAATTCTCTCTACGTGATCAAGCTAGTCAATGGCTTGAACGTTTCTCCGCGGGATCTATCACCTCATGGGATGATCTCACCACTCGTTTCCTTGCTCAATTCTTCCCACCGGGGAAGACTGCGATGCTTAGAAATGACATCTTGATGTTTGAACAACATCGGGGTGAAACTTTCTACGAAGCATGGGCTCATTTCAAGGATCTACTTCACAAAGTCCCTCATCATGGTATAAATCTTTGGTTATTAGTTCAGATCTTCTATGACCATGTCGACTATCACACTAAACGTACCATCGATAGAGCCGCAGGAGGTAGATTGCGTGATAAGAACGCCGAGGAGTCTTGGGCAATTATCGACGAGCTTGCCGCCGATAATCAAGAGTTATGGGAGTTTAATCACACTATAAAAGCGGCCATCAACGCAATCTCGACACCTGGAGGGACTCATCAAATCTCTGATGAACTCCTTTGCAAACTTGAGGCAAAAGTTGACTATTTTGAGGAAAGGCAAAAGAGACCCTTAAGTCCTAGACGGGCTGCTGTCAATTCTGTCTCGAAAATGACTTCAACGCCATTATCAGAGTCACCCTCTAGAGAGAATGTTGAGACTTTTCAAAACTATGCCCCACCTTATTCTCCTCCTGAGAAACTTAGCCCGGAATTTGAAGCCAGAATGAGGGAATATATGGCAACCCATTCTGAGCGGCTTGCTAGATTCGAGGAAGTAGTTTATAAATAAAAGGAGGAGATAAAAGAGAAAATGAATGAGATGATGAGCCTAGTGGAGGAGTATGCCAACCAGAAAACCCCTGAAAGGATGTTACTGAGGAAAGAAAGTGTCATCCCCACTACCCGGTTTGTTAATTCCATCACAATTGTCCACACGGATAATGAGAAAGTAGAAACCCCTAGTGAATAAACCACAGAAGAACCGCCAAAATCCCAATCCTTAAGTTACTACCTGAAACACGATATAAACGAAAGCACTATAACAAATTGGATAAAGGGTGACGGGCGTAACCAATCCTCCAAACAGGGTTCAGAGAAGGAAGAAGAGGGAAAAGATGAGTATGATACATTACCTGGGGGGCCGATATTCGAGAAACTTTTGGTACAAAAAGTGGCTACTAAGCAGATGGCGTGTGGGAACTTTGAGATACCGGCCAGCATAGGGAATTTTAAATATCTAAACGCTTTCGCCGACCAAGGATCGGAAGTAAATCTTATGCCCCTAACTATCTACATCCAACTAACGTCAAAAATGCCAGCCACCACTCGTGTTAGGCTATCCTTCGTTGGACACTCTTACGTGTACCCCCTGGGAATCGCAGAAGATGTGTTGGTCAATGTCGCAGGATTCATGTATCCCGTTGATTTCATGATCATCGATGATAAGGGAGGTGGATGCATGCCAATAATCCTTGGGGCACCATTCCTTACCACCGCAAGAGCTGTCATTAAGTATGAAAATAGGAAAATTAAGCTTAAATCAGGAAAAAGAAAGATTAGCTTTCCCATGACCCCGCGATATGCGCAAGAGAGTTTGATGGGGAGAAGGCTCAAAAACAACATTGACACATCAACTATTCATGTTCAGGAAAAAATACTTGCATGGGAGGCAAGACTCAAAAGCTACCAAGAAACTAAACATGAAGGAAGCAAAAGCAAAGGCAAAAGCAACAAAGTTCACGTCGAGCTTGAACATAGTCAACCAACGAGGAACCATGTACCATTCAAAAAATGGGACTCAGTACTCTTAAGACACTTGGAGATAACGATACCTCCCGATAAACCGAGTCCCTGGTGGTATGGGCCTTTCACAATTGAAAGCATAAGCCAAAATGGGATGGCTAACTTGAGAAGTAACGGAGGAGGAGAGGTGATTGCAAGTATCGACATATTGAAACACCACCACCACGATAATAATGATCGCAACTATATGGGGTACATCATCTCGAGAGATGAGGTCACGTAGTAACCCATGACCTTGAGTCTAGCTACAAGACTCGTAAATAAAGAAAAGCGCTTCTTGGGAGGCAACCCATGTTTTGTGTGATTTTATTTTGTTTGATTGTTATTTGTTTCCATATGCATGCTTTATTTTTATTGTTGGTAGATCATGTTTCAAACTAAAATGGTGAAAATACTTTATTTTGTTGTTTGGCTTTGTCTTAACTTCATCCAAAGGTATTTCGCAAAAGATAAGTGTAAGGGGAAACCCCAAATATGTTTTTAAGAAACAAACTCGATCATGATTCTCCACAATATCAAATGAACATGTATATTCGTAAAAGATAAGTGTAAGGGGAAACCCCAAATATGTTTTTAAGAAACAAACTCGATCATGATTCTCCACAATATCAAATGAACATGTATATTCGTATTTTTTAGAGTCAAATGCTTGTATCGAGTCATAATGATGTTTTGCAGGATTTTCCAGGAAATAGGACAAAGTTTTTCCAGAAATTTTCCGGAAACTTAATATAAAGATTTCTGCAGGTCACTTCTGACGGCGTCAGGAAGAAATTCCTGACGGCGTCACGTGTAAAATTCTGGAAATTTTGCTAGTTTTGTTTTTCTAACGGAGTCTTAAAGTTTTTGTCGAATCTTTAGTTTTATAATCTCCAGGAAATCTGCAAACATCATTCCACAAGCATTATATCTTACTTTGTTTTCTAGGATTTATTATCATATATAGATTGCCGCCGATTTTACGCGAGGTTGCCTTGTTTGTTTTCTCAGGTTTAACAGGTTATGTATGACAAGAAGATGATTTATATTCTGGAAGGGAAGCTTTGATTGTTGATGAGGCGAAAAATGAACCACTTTTAGGGGGTCATTTAAGCCCGGAATTGACTTTATTTGATCAAATATTACCCTAAATCGTTCCTTTTGTGATTTTAGGTACTTTGGGAGTGAAATCTGGAAAAGGAAGCAATTCGGACGTTTTTGGAGCATAAAAGTGAAGAAAACGCCAAAGTCTTAATTTTCCTTGCTGGGAACAGTAGGTGACGGCGTCTAGAAGGAAATTCTGACGGCGTCAAGAGTAATTTCCATGACGACCCAGTACAGAAATGACGGCGTCACAAGGTAGGGCGTCAAGAGTAAAATGCATGACGGCCTGGAAAATGCTAACACATGACGGCGTCAAAAGTAGATCAAGGCAGTCCGAGAAGTATTTTGGCGGCGAGATGACGGCGTCACAAATTTGTTCTTGACGCCGTCAGACCCTATTTCCTATATATAGTTTTCTAATTTTCACATTAAAAGGAGAGAAGTTTTGGAGAAACCCTAAGTACGAACTTGGTACGAATTTTACAGGTTTTTCAAGGGTTCTTAGCCCTTGATCCCTTTTGATGTGTAATTGAGATAAGTATTCTTTTAATTCAATCAATATGTCTATGTGTTGGTTGTCTATATCTTGTTCTTGTCTTAATTCCATCATGCTAGGCTAAATCTATCTTGTATTTGCTTGGATCTAATGAAACCTAGATGTTAATTATGTGTTGATTACTTGTTTATGGTTGTATTGGATGAATGATTTCGATGTTAGGCTTAAGAAAACTGGCAGACTTCCAAATGGTAACATGCTTGAACATCTTAGGAAACATGAACTGACGTGCACTAGGTTTTATTGGTTGTATTTAATGCATGAGTAAATTCTAATGATCCCATGTTAGGAGCTTCTTAGCCGGCTCGACATAGGAGTGAAGTAGGCACTCATAGGATTGGGGAATTAAGTGCGCCACCCCATGAATGGTATTAAGGAATACAATCCGTCATCCACGCAACTATAACAAGTAATTAACGTGTAAAAGATATCTAGGGAGTAGTGAAATCTAAGTAAACACATTTTCTCCACTTATTGCTCACAACCTTAGTTAATTTAGTTTATTTTCATTTTTAGTATTTTATTTTGATTGCATCTTTAGTATTGGGTTAGTTGACTAGCAACTAATTCCGCCCAAATCCTTCAAACCCGAGATTTTTACTTGCTTTCTAAAAAATATAAAAAATACAAAAATAATCATCCCTCATCTTTAGAACTAGTATTTAGGTTTTCTAATCCTAGCGACACTATTCCTAGCTGAACGATCAATCCCCTGGTACTTGTCACTATACTATACTACAACGATCAGGTACACTGCCTGGTGGGGGTTGTAAGCTTCTCAAGATCCCTTGAGAGGTAAAGCCTGGTGCGATTCCCACGTATCAAGTTTTTGGCGCCGCAGCCTGGGGAATAGTTATTGTCTAGGTTAGAATCTCTTTTTATTAGGTCTACTTGCTAGATTCCTTTCTAGTAAGATTTTATTTTTATTTTTAGGATTTCTTTAGTCTATCTTATTTCTTTGTGTTTTTGTTCGTAACTCTTCACCACCCGACATCATGAACAACGGGAACATCTTTGAACCCGTCATCCCACCACAACAAAACCCACCACTAGAACCTCTTAGGCCCCGAACCTTAAGAGAGTATTCCTGACCCAGCCACCAAGGCTACCGAAACACCATTGAGTTCACCAGAGCCAATGTGACCCCCTTGCGATCCGACACCATCCGGTTGGTGCAAAGCGGATGTGCATTCCATGGACTTCGTTCCGAAGATCCAAACCAACATCTTAAGGACTTCCTCAAAATCGTAGACTCCATAGACCTAGATGTTGAAACTAGAGAGACAACCCGATTACGCCTATTCCAATTCTCTCTACGGGATCAAGCTAGTCAATGGCTTGAGCATTTACCCGCGGGATCCATCACCACATGGGATGATCTCACCACTCGTTTCCTTGCTCAATTTTTCCCACCGGGGAGAACTACTAAGCTTAGAAATGACATCTTGATGTTCCAAAAACGTCAAAATGAATCTCTTTATGAAGCATGGACTCGTTTCAAGGACTCACTCCAAAAAGTCCCTCATCATGGCATAGATCTTTGGCTCCAAGTCCAAATCTTTTATGACCATATCGATCTCTCCACGAGGCGAACCATTGACCAATCAGCCGGTGGTAAGCTACGTGATCTAAGTGCGGAACAATCATGGGAACTCATAGAAGATCTTGCTCTCTATGACAACGAAAGTTGGAATGATCCCCGTGATTTGAACAAAGCGGTCAAGGAAATATCTTTGCCTTCGAACAATTCTAGCACTCCCGACCGTAGGATCATGGAACTTGAGGACCAAGTCAAGTTTCTCATGAAATCCTATGAAGCTCCTAAGCCTTCAAGCCAAGTGAACAAAATCACTTCTTCATGCGAATTATGTAGTGGTCCCCACGACACTCGTGATTGTGTGGAACTCCCCGGAACAGCTTTTGCGGACTACGCATCCACGCGTACCGACGAAGCGGGAGATAAGTGGTACACTTTCAAGCCTGAGCCAAACCCTTACGGTGATTCATACAACCCCTCTTGGAAAAATCACCCAAACCTTAAGTGGAAACAAAATCAACCCAATTCTTCCAATCCGCCTAATCGTTACCAACCAAACGGTCCACCCTCCAACCGTACTTTCAACAACAATCCTTCTAACAACTATGGTAGTACCAACAATTTTGAAGGATTGATGTCAAAATTTATGGCGTCTCAAGAAGCTCGCATAGCTAGGTTTGAAACCGAATTCAACCAACAACAAACGGAGATGACCAACAAGATTGACAACTTGTTGAAAGCCCTCAACAACCAAGCGTTAACCACACCTAGGAAGGACACTAGGGACACCAATAACGGAATCCAAATTAAGGACCCCTCATCATCCAAACATGTCCACTTTGTCAATGTTGTCACCATTAGGCCGATAGATAAGGGAATAGAGGAAAGTGACAAGGATGAAGTTGGAGTAGAAACCAAGACTAGGGATGAAACTAGGGAAGTTGAGGTTAAAAAGGAAGAGGAATTAGAGGAGGTAGAGCCTATAGAAAAATACTTTGATAAGATGCCCACCAAGAAAGAACAAGAATACCATAAGGATTTATTCGATAGTCCCGAGAGACCATATATCCTTGGCACACCCCTTATCAAAATGGGAGACCCCTCTAATATTAACATACCATGCAACATCAGGCATATGCATATATGGAAAGCTTACATAGATCTTAGATCCCCAGTAAACATCATGACTAGGACTTATTACAATTGGGTGATGAAGAAACAACTCAATTTTAGGATGATGCCCAATAGGAATCTGATAAGTAATTTTGTAGGAAGAGTGAAGGGATTGCATGTGATTATAGGTAATCTCACCTATGAGATCGATTTTATGATAGTGGAAGACACTCATCCGGTGATAGATGATTGCCTAAGCCAAGTAATATTTGGAAAACCATTTGTTGAGGCCACTAAGATGAGTTATGACCTGACTCTAGGGATAGTTAGATTCAAGGAAGAAAATGATGAGGTTTCCTATCAAATGCCTTACAAAATTGAGCAATACCGCCTCCTCTCTAATATAGAAAAAGAACACAAGCAAGCGGCTTATTATAGGAATGAGGAGGATAGACGTAGAGGAGTAGAGTATGTGAAGAGTAGGATGCTTGGTTTCTACAAAGAATGCTTACAACTAGGTCCGGAATACAAAACTGGTTTAGAAGACGACCTAGAGAGTGGAACCAACGATGAGGTCACGTAGTAACCCATGACCTTGAGTCTAGCTACAAGACTCGTGAATAAAGAAAAGCGCTTCTTGGGAGGCAACCCATGTTTTGTATGATTTTATTTTTGTTTGTTTGTTATTTGCTTCCGTATGCATGCTTTATTTTTATTGTTGGTAGATCATGTTTCTTAATTAAATAGTGGAAATACTTTACTTTGTTGTTTTGGCCTAGTCTTAACTCCACCTAAAAGTATTTTTGCTAAAGATAAGTGTAAGGGGAAACCCCAAATATGTTTTTAAGAAACAAACCGATCATGATTCTCCACAATATTAAATGAACATGTATATTCGTATTTGTTAGAGTCAAATGCTTGTATTGAGTCATAATGAAGTTTTGCAGGATTTTCCAGGAAGTAGGACCAAGTTTTTCCGGAAACTTAACATAAGAATTTCTGCAGGTCACTTCTGACGGCGTCAAGAGTTAACTCTTGACGGCGTCACGTGTAAAAAAATCTGGAAATTTTACCGGTTTTGTTTTTCTAACGGAGTCTTATGGTTTTTGTGAATTATTAAGTTTTATAATCTCCAGGAAATCTGCAAACTTCATTCCACAAGCATTATATCTTATTTTGTTTTCTAGGATTTAGAAACTTATATAGGTTGTCGCCGATTTTATGCGAGGTTGTCTTGTCTATTTTCTCAGGATTTACAGGTTATGTATGACAAGAAGATGATTTATATTCTGGAAGGGAAGCTTTGATTGTTCATTTTCTTGGAGGAAGATTTAACCTGGCCACCTTATTATCCATACCGAGCGAATCAGGGGAGTATTTGATTTCATTTGTTTTACTTATTTCACTTTTACATTCTTTACTTGAACATTGGGGACAATGTTCATCTTAAGTGTAAGGGGAGGGTAAAATGATGATACCTTACATATGCACTTTCGCTTGAGTTTGTTTTGTTTAATGGTAGATGTGTAATAAAACTATGATAAATACTTGTTAGTGCAATTTTAGCGCCAAATTTAAATTTTTGTACAACATTTAGGAGTGAAACTTTAGCTATAGCAAGCGTCTCATGGATAGGAGATTGTATGACTAGCACATAACCGTATATTCAGAAAAATTTTCCACCCAAATATGTGAGGTTCGCCTTTAGATTTGATAGGAAAAGCATTTACTATTAGTGCTTATGAGTGTACCGGTAGCATTTACATTCTAGAACTTGCGTTAGTGATGCATCCCGAGACCGCTAGTGAGACTACATTCGTGTAGTAGGATTTACTACATGATAAGAGGCATTAGGATCACCCTTGTGTTAAACCCGTATCATAATTACTTGACCATTTAAGTCTTATTACTTGGCTACTTAAGTCAACCAATTTTTCCCACACCTTAGCGTTGTACTCATTTTCAGTACACGAAACCCCTAGTACACCCCTCCGAGCCTAACTTTTCGTTTCTAACTTTAAGCATTTTACTTAAAGGAAGAATTTGTTACACCCCACTTAAATGTACAACCAAATCGCCTTAGCCTTCCGTGTATGCGCTCATCTTTAGTGCATTATTGTTATTTGTTAAACCCTAAGTTAACTATCTAATTGATTACATGGTTGCTAAGTCGAGTCATATCTTTGTACATATTGTTTTGGGACGATTGGGACTCATGGGTAAAGTACTTATTTTATGGAGTAATGGGGAAGAACATCATTTATTACCCCCCATATGTACGTTAATCTTAAAAGTGCTCCAAGTGTTTTGATTTTCTTAATTCGAGTCATTAGTTTAGTTATTGTAAAGTATGTAAAAATTCAAGTGTAAGGGAACTTCCATTCCCTATGATGTATTATTTTGGATGGTAGGGTAAGAATGTATGCAAAAAATATATATATATATCTCTACATTATATATAACAGGAGGCGTTACACGTAGATAAATCAAGAAAACGCCACCTCATTGCCATGTAATTGTCATTAGCAGCCATGTCATCACATTCTAGCCATGTATGCAACTTTTGTTGCCACCTTAGCAACCATGTCATCACATTCATATGTCCAGTCAGCAAAGATAATTCGTATTAAAATTTAATTTCTAATATTCGGATATATTTGGTGTAAAAATGACAGCCGCGGGATTCGAACTTGTGGAGACCTTCAGCAATAGTCAAGTTTACCACTAGAGCAAGTTTATTTTTTAGTTATATTTTGCAAAACCATAAATATAAGGATAAACCAATAAATAACACCAGATTTTTAATATAATTCGGTTTGTAAATCAAGATTAAATTCAATTTTATTTTTTTATTTTTGGGAATTATATATATAGATATACATAGAATAATGTATAGAAGAAAAAAAAAACCCTAGCCCACAGCATATTATGGTCGACAATCTTTCCTCTCAACCTTTCATCTATGGTCGATGTTATTTTCCCACAACATATTGTGTGGCTCACAATGAGGTATGTATGTTTCTTATGTGGCAAGGATCTTTCTGTTTTGCAAGTTAAGTTTACAGTGTTTTTGTTGTTTATTTTAAGGGTACAATCGACGACAACAACACCAAGTAATACATGTTGTTTGATTTCAATGATGTTTGTGTTACAGGTACCTATATCATAAAACCCTAATATCATTAAAAAAAATAACACACTATCATGAAGGCCATCAATACTCCAGGTATTTGTCATATGTTATTTAATAATCCACATATTTATTTTAATACTCTAGGTTTCGCCGGCTCAGGATGCTGTTATGAGAGTCCTTGGTAGAATGGATGAGGTTGGAGTTATACCTGGTGAACCCATTAGATGATCAGGTCACTTGAAAACTATATCTCTGACTTGAGATTGGAGCTACCAGGCAATCATAGTTCAGTTGAAGTGAACCACTGTGACTTGCATGCTAACAAGACACATATCAGAATGTATATCAGGTTTTGATTTCATCTGGATAATGTGATTACTAAAGGGGATACGGATCAATAAGCTATTATTTGTTTCAGGCAGCTCTTCCACAAGGAATTGTCCCATTTGTATTTGCCAAAGAGTATAACGTTCACCCGGATATCTTAAGCACTGGGTAAAAAAAGTTATACTAATTTATAGAAGTAAACTTCGAGGAACAACTTAACAGTTGACTAATTTTGATTACAGGATATAATTAAAACATTATTGCATTGATTTACTCAATTGTTATATGATTTATGATTTATCTTTCAGTAGCTGGTAATACACATATTTCACGATATTCTTTGTATGTGCATTCCAAATAGTAAATATACGTGTCTTTCTATTTAATAATTTGTACATAGACAGGTTACCAAACAAAAGAGAATAAATATTAGTGATTTTGTATCACTTGACAGGCATGTTCATGGCGTCACAGGCACACATAGTAGCTTGTGGTACCCGATTAGCATTCATGGCAGTGGTTTAGCATAGGTGCAATGTGAAGCTGCCAAAAGTTGTTGAAACGTCGGTGTCTATATTGGCATATGGAGGACTTATCGATTCTCTATGTTAGGTACTAACGAATGTTATTTCTCAATTGCTTTTGTGTCTAACTACATATCAGAAATATTGATGTCGAACTGAATGGATGCTCAAACAAATGTGGTATCATCCGCCCACTTTCTGATGTTGGTGTCAATTGTGTGCTTTTTATTGTTCCATACCGGAGAGTGATTTTTTAAAATGCAATGCCAAATACCCCCTAAATATGTTCACTTATATGTGAAGACTATCATAGTCTATGTTTATCTTTCCTCAATAATGATACGAGAAAAACAACCTGTCACTTCCTTTGTTTTCGGAAATTCATAAACTTAAATAAATCCTGTTGCAACACTGCAACTGTGCAACTGATCTATCTGCAGCAGGAAAAAGTCATGTACTTTATATTGTTAAATCTTCTCATTCACATTTGTTACCATCTTAGTTATTTGTGGTCGCTTTACTTTATTCTATGCATTACAAAAAGGATAGTGTGGACTTGCTATTTTAGATGTAGTTGTCTGCTTAACTAGCGTTTTTAAGTGTGTCAGTGCTTATTGTAGTCTATTTAACACATTACCGTTGTACATGTCATACATTTCAGTTGATATATGGAGGCTTATGGTAATCGTATAGACTAATGCTAGCCAAGAATCACGACACCACACCAGGTAATATAATTTTGGCTATTGCAAACATTATTTTCTTTGGACCGTTTTGTCACATTATACATATTCATCATCTTCAAAATAAACTATGCAATATGAAATGATGGGTCAAATGTACATGACATTTATACTAACAATTATGTTTTTCGATTCAGGGTGAAAAAGATAACAAGATCAGTCACGCCTTTTGTCGTCTTCAAGAAATTTGCCAATTCTTTGAGGACTATGTCCTTTAATTAATTTCTTGATTTTGGCTGCCAAGGTCACTTTTATATAAAATTAAACATTGACATGTGTAACTATTCAGTTGACTTGTATAGCTATGAGGCAATAGGCGTGAATCGAGATCTGCGGATTATAAGGTGATAGTTAGTTTTGAGTATTTGAATATAGCTAAATTTTTTAGGCTTATAAACTTATTTTGCTTTAATATGAAAATGTGAAATAATTAGATAACCGATTCTAGAATGCAATGGCAGAATTCGTTATTTTCTTATACTGAATTGAATTGAAAGTAATTGTTTGTATTCCCTTACTATTTGCATGCTTGTATTTGTCTAATTCAATTTATATGATTTGAGTTCGCAAAGAAGTTATATAGAATTGTTCTTCAGATTATGTTTTATGTAGGACCCTGTGTTTCTAATGATGTGTCGGAAGAAGACGTTGACCACAAAACTAAGTTAAACCATTGTTTTCCGTTAACCCAAGGTTAAAAAACTCATATTTATGTGAGATTTATTAAACTAATTCTTAATTTGATCTTCATGTTCCCTACGAAATAATTATCTAAAGTTACATTTGTCAAGTTTTTCTTTCAGACAAATCCATTCTTTATGAAATATTATCATATGTTTTGTATGGATTATCCCAATGGTTTTAAGCTTGAGTTTTTCTTTCATATAAATTCATTCTTTACAAACTCTGTTTTGATAAAAGTATACCGTATGATTAATGATTACGAGAATATTTTGGAGAAAGCAATCCGGTAATCCATTCTTCTATTTTTGCCTTATTTTACAAGTTTTAGTACTACATAATCTAATTTTAACATTCAGTCTTTGTTTTGACATTTTTAGGTGGACAAAGAATTTGCCTTCACCGGTTGGAGAACCTGGAATGATTGAAATGACACAGGCTTTAGAATTAATCGATGTTTGTTATGAGAAGGTTGGTGCTATATTCAATCAATAAAATTTAAGTAGCCCTGCTTAACTGGTGTTTATTTAACTTTAGCTTCTGTGTGACGCACATGGAAAGCCACCTAGAGTTCGCACGAAACGCGTATGCTCAGAATATGTGGGACTCATTCAGAATTGGGGAGCATGTTTGTAATCAAATGATGAAATTCACATAGTAGTAGGTGCAGGTAAGCAATTAATTTTGTCTCAGTAAACTTCATAACGCTTTACCACAATTACAAAAATCCAACGTTGGACATTTTGATGAGAGTGCCTGATCCACACGCCAGTTCTCTACTTTTGCTCTTTTACAAGTTCTGATTCAGAGTCGTTTGTTTGAACCTGTAATTTTGAAACATAAAAATTGTTGTATTAATCACTGGTCGACCAAATAAAGGGCCTTTGTTTATATCACTGGTCGATAAGAATGCATGTAATTGTTGTATTATTTCTATAAAGGTAACTTTTTTAGGTGTATATTCATTTGACACCTGATGATACAAATGAAGACGACAAAGCTTCAGTATTAATTTGTGAATTTAGTAACGGTTGTGATTGTGGGTGGTTGGTTGAGCTTATTTGCATGTCCTAAATAAGGAAAAAATATTGTAGAACAAGTAGCTTTGCCCACCTGGAAACAGCTGTGGTGTGTGCAAATTACGGATTGTTATTCATGCTCGCTAAATTGATATACCAGGTTGCACTTCCAGGTACTCAAAACACTAGGGGGTAGTTCCACTTCACTTAGCCGGGTTAATGAAGCAATGGTCGCTCCAGCTAATCGTGTGTGTACTGCTAGATCAAATAGAGATCGGTTTATAGTCTGTTTGGATTTTAGGCGGTACACCAGTTCGAACACTGTTTGAGTGAGTCATATAGATAAGGTGTTTAAGTTGTCCAATGGGTTTGAAACTATGGTGAGTTCTGACTAGGGTGCGGCTGCAGTTGTGGAGTACGTCGGGAGCCTGTTTTATGTGTTGCAATACCATCCTCAAGTATAAGAACTTTTGTTTTGGTTTTTGTTGCGAATTTGAGCCTTTTGTGAGAAAATGTTGGTTTGTGTGATTAACGATTTTGGCTAACTGTTACAATCTAAGGCGTTGTTCATCTAAGCATATTTTTGTACTTAAGTTTCAACATTTTTTAGCAAACTTTCATATCCATAAGCTTCTTTAGATTTCTTTGCAATTTAATTTTTTTGGTACCCTGTACTTCTTTCAATTAGTTATAGTGCTTGAAGTTTTAAAAATAAAATAAAATAAAATTGCAATGCTTGAAATTGACAAGGAACAATGGTGTTGCAGTTTAATGAAGTGTCTGGTCTTCCTACTGCTTTAGATTTTGGAGGGGTTGTCTCTCAGCTGACACGGTCTATGGTGTGATTTTTGGTGCCCGCTAAACATATTAGTCGAAGGTAATTTTGTACTACTGTAGTCGGTCTATGTCTCGTGTCTGTTTAAGAATGTTTGTTTGGTTCATATATGCATAAATGATTTTGGATATACCCTTTGCCTTAAATTTATTGGATTTGAAGTTTCTTTGGAATTGAAACTGAATTTACCAACTAACAACTATACCTATGTTTTAAATTCTCATCGGGTATCACTTCACATTTTGGAACTTCTTTTTCACTCTTTAAGTAGATATTATAACAACCTGTCTTTAAGCAAGTGGTACAATACCAAAACATAAATAATTATAGATTACTAAAATAAACTGTCTATACGTGCATGGTATATTAGTTGTTGGATCCATAACTCGAAATCTTGATGATTCGCAAGACGATCAAAGATGCTATGTATTAATTTATGACCACCCAACTCCTCACCTCTTGGTATTTATTTATAATCTCCTCATTTGTAGTTTCATCGGGATCCATTTTAGAGGTGCATAATGGGCAGATGTCTGGCAGGTTGGGTATCGCATCAAAATGGGCTATGGAAAAAAGAGAGTAAGTTTTAAGAGGTTGAAACTTTGATGCTTTACAAATCTGTTTTAAGCTACTTGCAACTGTTCAACCCATTTGTCCTTTTTATTTTAAGCTAACACTTTTAAATTTAGCCCATTCGTTCTGTTATAGATACCCAAACCAGAAACACTTTTTTTTTCTTTCAAATTCATTTAAATTGAAGACATGTTTGACTTGAATATGGTAAGATGCATAGTATATTTCCAACTGAAAAGTATAGATTTTATTATAAGATTTTGATATATAGAATCTTGGCAGAGTCTAAGATGTGAGAGACTGTAGGGACATATGTTCTTGGTGACGGAAAGCCGGGTATAATGGTTTCTGAACCAATACTGGAAGAAGCTTTTTTCATGTTTGATTATTTTGTCGATGCTAGAAATGCAAGGTTTTCGAGTCTTTCTTTTGCTAATAATGAAAAAAAGGACACCTGTAATCTGTAATCCCAAAGTTCCATTATATTTCCCAAATTATGAACATGTTGCTGGAAAACAAATTGTCCATTTTGAAAGTCAACTCTACAATTACAAAGAACATGTGTATTGTTAGTTTTTTTTATCTTTTTATAACATGTGTATTGTTAGATTTTTATCTTTTTATCAAGGGACAATGATGGAGTTTGTGGTTGAAGTATTTTCTGGTAAGAATGAAGGCTGCTTTTAGTTGATTTCGTATTGATTCATAACCTAAAGAATAAAGACTATGGTCATTTCGTTCATTAACTGTATCGAGTCTTCACAATGTATAAAGTAATCTAAAAAATCTATACTATTTAATTTTGTTGTGTAGACATATTTTAATTTAGGTACTATTTTTTCAGCGTTAATGATCAAATTCGAGATGCAGTGCTGGGAGGATCTCCATTTGGTCACCCTCTTCAACAACACCTCTTAAACCAATTGGAAAACATGACTTCGATATCCTCCTACCATGATCCCAATCACCGTCACCACCACCACGAATAACCCTTTTGAAATTCACACTAAATATAAGCTTAGTCCTAAGCTGATGGGTTGGTTTGAAATCGATTTGTTTCTGCGCTGCCCATGGATGATCACTTGCAGTGCAATTTTTGGAAGTAGGCATTATCAATTTTAGTTGTTGTCATCATCTAAGGTCTCCTATTACAGAGGTAATTATAAGTACTACTATTATTGATCCAACTTCTAAAAGCAATTGAAATGCTTGAACCATTCCCTTTTGATGATCAAACACACATGAGTGTCGGGGGCTCACTCCATGATTTTATTGATGGTTTCTTGAACATGATCCCTTTCCTCTAAAGTCAACAAACTGAAGGACGACAAACAATGCATCTATTCAGATGCAAGTGTAAGAGTAATTTGAAAGCTATTTCGATATCAAATGTCATATTATTATCATGTAAATGAGAAACTCATGTCACTATATCCATATTCAAAATCAATAAATAAGGGTGGCTACTATATACCAAGTCCCCGTGGCTTTGTAAATCTATGTATGCAACATGTAACATAAGATTCTCAAAGCTTATTTAAAATAGTGTGTTTTTGCTCTTTTGTTATGCATGTCAAGCGTCCATATGAATTTGAGAGCAAGAAGTTTAATTTATCGGTATATACTGATCTTTAATTTATTGGAAACTTGGATTCCTACAGATGTCAACCTACCTGCTGTATATATCAGGTATATGCTGAACTTTAATTTATTAGCCTTGAGTTCCTAGCTTATAAGATCACTTTTATTGAAATTTAAATTTTTTAGGTTGATTGTGACAAATTTATAATGGTGACTTTAAATTGACAGATGGTACGTATTTTTGTTGCCAGTGTGCACTTCTTTATACTACTATATATGGGAAAAAATGAATACTACTATATTTGTTTTATCTTCGTAGGGAGCATACTTATTATTGAATATGTCAAACACAAGAGAACAATAAAATAAGCAACATCGACATATGGTAATTACGAAATAATCCGAATACTTAAAAATAAATGTATTACAATTATAATAAAGACACTACAAAATTTGTGACATTTACTCACTAAAACTTTTGCCTACTAAAACTTATAAAAGTAACCAAATAAAACTTATAAAAGTAACCAAATAAAAACTTTTACCCACTAAATAACAAATACCAAAATACAAAAACGCTTTCCAAATCAAATTTGTCAAAATAACATTTGCCTACTAAAACTTATACTCCCTAAAAAAGTAAGTAAAAAATCAAAAAATTATTAAAACATAAAACGGAGTAAATAAAAAAGGCGGAGTAAATCAATTAGAGATCGACCTTCATCCATTTGTTAAAAAACTTATACTCCCATTTGTTACACAGTCCCCAGCTCCACCTCAAGAAAATCTTTTAGACATTTGCTCACTAAAATTTTAGTAAGAAAAGACTTTTAGTGATCCCTTTACTACTTACTCTTTTTCTTTTTAGTGGGAGTTGAATATATAGCTTTTAGTGACTATTTTGTATCTTTTGCTCACACTTGATTTAGTGAGCAAATGTCTAAAATTTTGTAGTGAGATAGTCAATATTACATAAAATATTTTCAAAGGAATTTATAATATATAATGTTCAGATTTTGACAATGTATATAGAAAATTATCACATATCAAATGAAAATTACAAATCATGTCCGCCGCTTTTATGTTTGTCTTGCAGACAATCAAACTGGATGATAAACAATATTTGGGTGAAGCTATTTGTACATTGTCACATATATTCAACAATATTTGGGTGAAGCTATTTATAAGTAAAAGTGACAAAAAAGATGTGTTGGGTAGTGGTCGATATGGTCTGGTTCGAAGTAGGTAATTTTTTATATGGGTTGAAATTGGACCGGGTTGAGCCAATCGGTAGAAGACTTGGAATATTGACAAAATGTTATGTTCTTAAACTTTGGATGCTATTTTTTCAATTCTCAAATACATTATTGCATGTGTTTCTTAACATGAAACAAACTACCATTCTCAACTGTCATGCCATATGACCACTTGCGTTCCTTACATACCCGGCTTGCACAAGAATCTTTTTCACAACTGATATATTGAAGACCTTCCAACTTTTGGTTAGAAGGCTCAAAAGCCTATCAATTTCTCTTTCATTTGAATGTTTCATAAATTACTTATTCACGTATGCAATTGGTATTTTTGTTTATTGGTAACTGGAATGACTTTGCAAGTGCTTGCAACATAATCAATTCACAGGATGAGTAATGTTTCTTGCTAGCCTTCGAACAAATTTGTAATTTTTTATCACTATTATGTTAATTGTATATTATTCAAGTATCATTATTAGTATTGTATGAGCCATATTACCCTGTCCAAGTCGAAATTAACTGTAATCAAAAGAATCATTCTTACATTCATCATTTAGAAAATTCAATTCTGATCTAGGAAAATATAAAATATGTTGAAGATGAGTCTTCTTTACACGTATAGCTATTTTTCTTTGAGAAGATATATATATATATATGTTACCAAAAAAATAATATATATATATATATATATATATATATATATATATATATATATATATATTTGATAAAGTTATGAGAGCATGTGTTATTACACTTCTTATTTATTGTTTCATTCTTCTGTGGAGTAAGAGATCTAGAAAATACATGCTTTTGGAAGCATCAACAACGAGTTGGAATTGAGGAAAAATTTTTAATGTCCGTTGATGATAAGAATGGCTGCCATGGTCATGATGGCTTTCAGTTTCACCATTTTAGCGGTGTGGTGAATTACACAATGTTACAAGGATTCTTAAGCTGCATCCAAAGGATACCAATAAAGTTTTTATTATTCTTTTGTGTGCAAGTTGTATTCTTGCATTTTATGTTAAACTTTCATGAGTAATAACTGTATACATTTCATTCTATATACACGTTTAGTATAATTTCGTTTCGTTCTTAATGCACTCACTAAATATGATGGTATGTGCATAATTGATTTACATTTACTTAATTTTTTGTAGTAGGCTTGAAGTGGATAACTAAATGTGGTTGTCTCAACCGTTGTATACAAAGAAGTTTATTTCGCATTTGCGTTTTTTGGTTCGTATAGGTTGTTCTTGCAGACCACTTTGTATCTTTTTTCTCTCATATCCGACAAACATATATATTTCTTTTCATTCTTAATGTAATCAATAAATAATTTGGTATGTTTATAGTTTATAGTTTATTTTGATTAAGTTTCTTTTTCCAACGAGAATTATAAGTCACGCCCGCCCATCGGGCGGGCTTCGAAATCTAGTATATATATATATATATATATATATATATATATATATATATATATATATATATATATATATATATATATATATATATAGAAAAAGAAAAAGAGAAAAAATATACGGACTACCATCCCTTTTCATTCTATGTTTATTTTATATTTTTTGTTATTTTTCATTTATTAGCTTAAGTCGAGTTTAGTCTTGGCTTAGCAACGCCATATTGTACATGTAATTAACCAAGATTGTTAGCTCGCCACCAGTAAAAACTTCCTTTATCCAACAAAACCGTGTATTTCATATCCCTACACCTAACGTTACAACCCTTTAAAAGACCTCTTTGATAGTTTATCCTAGGTGCTTACGCCATGTGGTGGAGGTTTGATCCTTTCCCAAGCCTATGGTAATCTATTTTGCTATGACAGGTAGTGAGAGATATCTTCCGTTTCCATATTGTAATTTATACTTTATTACACCCGAGAGATGTGAGTATCTAAACACTATTTGTGAGGTGCTTGTGTATGACCTCCGTGCTTGTCTTTGGTCTTTAGTGGAACGATTATTTGTTGTAATTACTTTTATATTAGTGTTAAATGACCCCTAACTTGTATTTTGAGTAGAATAAAAGCGCATTTGCTTGAGGACAAGCAAATCTCAAGTGTAATGGTATATGATGAGGCGAAAAATGAACCACTTTTAGGGGGTCATTTAAGCCCGGAATTGGCTTTATTTGATCAAATATTACCCTAAATCGTTCCTTTTGTGATTTTAGGTACTTTGGGAGTGAAATCTGGAAAAGGAAGCAATTCGGACATTTTTGGAGCATAAAAGTGAAGAAAATGCCAAAGTCTTAATTTTCCTTGCTGGGAACAGTAGGTGACGGCGTCAAGAAGGAAATTCTGACGGCGTCAAGAGTAATTTCCATGACGACCCAGTACAGAAATGACGGCGTCACAAGGTAGGGCGTCAAGAATAAAATGCATGACGGCCTGGAAAATGCTAACACATGACGGCGTCAAAAGTAGATCAAGGCAGTCCGAGAAGTATTTTGGCGGCGAGATGACGGCGTCACAAATTTGTTCTTGACGCCGTCAGACCCTATTTCCTATATATAGTTTTCTAATTTTCACATTAAAAGGAGAGAAGTTTTGGAGAAACCCTAAGTACGAACTTGGTACGAATTTTACAGGTTTTTCAAGGGTTCTTAGCCCTTGATCCCTTTTGATGTGTAATTGAGATAAGTATTCTTTTAATTCAATCAATATGTCTATGTGTTGGTTGTCTATATCTTGTTCTTGTCTTAATTCCATCATGCTAGGCTAGATCTATCTTGTGTTTGCTTGGATCTAATGAAACCTAGATGTTAATTATGTGTTGATTACTTGTTTATGGTTGTATTGGATGAATGATTTCGATGTTAGGCTTAAGAAAACTGGCAGACTTCCAAATGGTAACATGCTTGAACGTCTTAGGAAACATGAACTGACATGCACTAGGTTTTATTGGTTGTATTTAATGCATGAGTAAATTCTAATGATCCCATGTTAGGAGCTTCTTAGCCGGCTCGACATAGGAGTGAAGTAGGCACTCATAGGATTGGGGAATTAAGTGCGCCACCCCATGAATGGTATTAAGGAATACAATCCGTCATCCACGCAACTATAACAAGTAATAACGTGTAAAAGATATCTAGGGAGTAGTGAAATCTAAGTAAACACATTTTCTCCACTTATTGCTCACAACCTTAGTTAATTTAGTTTATTTTCATTTTTAGTATTTTATTTTGATTGCATCTTTAGTATTGGGTTAGTTGACTAGCAACTAATTCCGCCCAAATCCTTCAAACCCGAGATTTTTACTTGCTTTCTAAAAAATATAAAAAATACAAAAATAATCATCCCTCATCTTTAGAACTAGTATTTAGGTTTTCTAATCCTAGCGACACTATTCCTAGCTGAACGATCAATCCCTCGGTACTTGTCACTATACTATACTACAACGATCAGGTACACTGCCTGGTGGGGGTTGTAAGCTTCTCAAGATCCCTTGAGAGGTAAAGCCTGGTGCGATTCCCACGTATCAATTGTTCATTTTCTTGGAGGAAGATCTAACCTGGTTACCATACTATCCATACCGAGCGAATCAGGGGAGTATTTGATTTCATTCTTTTACCTATTTTACTTTTACAATCTTTAATTGAACATTGGGGACAATGTTCATCCTAAGTGTAAGGGGAGGGTAAAATGATGATACCTCATAGGATACACTTTCGCTTGAGTTTGTTTGTTTGATGGTAGGTGTGTAATAAAACTATGAGAAATACTTGTTAGTGTAATTTTAGCGCCAAATTTAAATTTTTTTACAACATTTAGGAGTGAAACTTTAGCCTTAGCAAGCGTCTCATAGATAGGAGATTGTACAACTAGCACAAAACCGTTCCATTCAAAAAATTTTCCACCCAAATATGTGAGGCTCGCCTTTAGATTTGATAGGAAAAGCATTTACTATTAGTGCTTATGAGTGTACCGGTAGCATTTAGATTCTAGAACTTGCGTTAGTGATGCATCCCGAGACCGCTAGTGAGACTACATTCGTGTAGTAGGATTTACTACATGATAAGAGGCATTAGCATCACCCTTGTGTTAAACCCGTATCATAATTACTTGACCATTTAAGTCATATTACTTGGCTAGTTAAGTCAATTAATTTTTCCCACACCCTTAGCGTTGTACTCATTTTTAGTACACGAAACCCCTAGTACACCCCTCCGAGCCTATCTTTTCGTTTCTAACTTTAAGCATCTTACTTAAAGGAAGAATTTGTTACACCCCACTTAAATGTACAACCAAATCGCCTTAGCCTTCCGTGTATGCACTCATCTTTAGTGCATTATTGTTATTTGTTTAAACCCTTAGTTAATTATCTAATTGATTACATGGTTTCTAAGTCGAGTCATATCTTGTACATATTGTTTTGGGACGATTGGGACTCATGGGTAAAGTACTTATGTTATGGAGTAATGGGGAAGAACATCATATTATTACCCCCATATATACGTTAATCTTAAAAGTACTCCAAGTGTTTTGATTATCTTAATTTGTGTCATTAGATTAGTTTATTGTAAAGTATATAAAAATTCAAGTGTAAGGGGAATGTTCATTCCCTATAATGTATTATTTTGGATGGTAGGGTAAAAGTGTATGTGGAAAACTAGAAGGGGGGGGGTTGAATAGTTTTACGTCTTTTTAATTTTATTATGAAAACTTAGTTTAGTTTTAAAACCTTGTTTGCTTTTAAAACTTTGATTCAATCTTATGTGAACTCAAATCTTGAACAATATGAACAACCATATCTAAGTATGAGCAATAATAATAATGTAAGCTAAGTATGTGAAATCAACACATGCATAATATAAACAATTATAGCTATATACGAGAGATAAGTACGTAATCGTTTATTTTATAATCCTTAGTTATATTTTGTATGAAAACTATACTTGATCGAAATGATCAATTATATGTATGTAACCTTTTTAGTTTGATTGTAAAAACTTTGTTTTGTGAATGTAACTTTCGTTTGATCATTAAGTAAAATCAATACTAGCACTATATGAGCAACTATATATATACGTCTACGTCTACAAAAGTAATAACGATATAAGCAAGATACTAAGTAAGATATGGAAAGATCTAACCGCGAGACAAAGGATTTATAGTGGTTCGGCTACAAGGACACCTTCCTTGCCCTACTCCACTCCTCAAGTCACCTACTCGAGAGTTTTCTTCACTATGTCAACAAACTTCTTATGGCGGAGAAACCTTACACACCAATATACACACCACAACTTCTTCACAACTTATTCACACCTTCTACACAACTTCTTCACACCTAGTCACTACTTAATCACAACACTACTTCTTCACACCTATCTATCTTCACAACTATCTACTTCACAACAATCTTTACTTCACAACTATCTACTACACAATCTCTCTATCTATACACCTTGCTAATCTATTTTCTATCAAGTATTCACAACTAGTTACACAAAGAAATAGATATAATGGATGATGCTCTAACAACTTGGATGTGGATGTCACAACAAGTTGTAATACTTCTTCTCTTGATAGATTGAAGTATTCTTCTCTTGCACTTGAAAGGTTGAGGCTTGGATCACTTTGAAACAAAGATTAATGTATATATGATAAAAGGATTTTAGAGAATAGAAATGAGATCTAGAACAGAAAGTTTTGGGGTGCAAAAGGTGAGAAAAATCTGTGAAATGAACCAGTATTTATAGGGGAAAAAAATATTGTTTGGGAGCGTGGCCGGTCCCCTTAATTGGGTGCTGGTCCCCTTAATAATTAAGGAGGCCGCCTAATAAAAAAATATTTTTTCTTCAGATTTTTTGTCTTTTTGTGGGGGAGGTTTTTCCTGAAGAATGTAGCCGTTTTTTGGGTTGAAATTTGAATTCAAAATATTTATTTTGAATAAAACATTTCTTATAAATACAAAAATGTTTTGTTTAAGTTTAAAAATGTTTGTCCCATTTTAATAAAATATAAGGTTTGTAAAAATAAAAATTCCTTTGATCATAAAATGCATTAGACACTTTGTTTATTCATACCTTAAGTGATATGGATGCTAAAGCAAATATTTACGACTAAATACTTGTTTACGTCATAATTTGTAGTTCAATGAGTTTACGTTTTGTGATTATCAAAACATAGAGATATCGATATATGTTAATAATGTTTTTAGGCATTATTTATATCAACAATCTCCCCCTTTTTTATGATTACAAAACCTAAACTCATCAAGTCTAAAAATTAATTTTTAGACATGTATTTAGTGAGTTTATATTCACTTCTCCCCCTTTTTGTAGAATCAAAAAGGTTATGCCGACTAGCTTCATAAATGAAGTTAGACGGGATGAAAGCTCCCCCTTGATGTGTGCTCCCCCTCGTTCGAGGGCACCAAGGAATCGAGTAATGGGAATCTTGGCTGCAAAAATATTAGAAGCACAAGCATACATAGAAAAATATGCAATATACAAATAACAAGCATAGCAAACAAATATTAAGGATGCATAACAATTAATTCAAATTGATTATGTTAAATGTACTAATTTTCCAAAGAGAACCATCGGACTTGCTTGTAACAAAAGGTTGGTTGATTCGTATTTGAAAGTGAAAATCATAAGCATATGGTATGCTTAGATGGTTGATGATGGAGTGTTTGGAATGAGGATGGTTGAGTTAGGGTAAGGTTGTTGGATTAATGGAGGTATATGTTTGGGTCATGAATGTTGGAGAGTTTGGTGGTGGAGAGTTTGTAGCGGAAGATAAGGTTTTGGATGTTGTTCAAGTGAGGGTATTGGATGTGATCTAGTGAGAAGATATTCAATCCAAGTGAAGTGTTCATTGAATGCAATCGTTTTAGGAGAAAGATGCAACAAGGTCAATTGTTGACATGCTTCTCAAGTTGATTTATGTTGTGTGGTGATGAGGGTGATCTAGATGAAGGTGGATCCAAATTGCGTTGAGCAAGATGTAAGGCTAAAAGAGCACTAAGCTCATGGGCTTCTTTTAGCGCCTCAACGAACTTCAAGTGTTCAGAGGAAGGTGATGGTGGTGGAGCATGATAGTTGTCTTGGGTGAGGGTTTGAACATGCAACATAGGAATGGCATGTGAACTTGTAGGATGTGGTGGTGATACTCTTGGTGGTGGAGACATGTTTGAGCTTGGGTAATCATGAAAACATGATATGGGTGGAAGAGATGCTTCATGAGTGGATGGTGTTTTTGTTGAATGAGCAACATGTAAAGTGTTGGTAATGAGGTTGGAATTATTGTTTTGGGATTGTGCATGCTCATCATAAGAAGGAGCTTTAGTCGAAGCATGAATGGATGATTTGTTGTTAAATGGATCATTTGTGTGAGAGTGAGGTTTAGGTGTTGGTTGATTATGAACAACATCGTTTGAGTTGTGAATAGATTATGAGGTTTGAGTGTAATGTAGAAGGATATGGGTGAGTAAAGGTTTTTGATATGTAATGTTGGTGAGAAGGAGAGTGAGGTGTTAGGTAAGTAATGTTTGAAAACATAGGAGGAATTTGGTGTTGGATGTTTGACAACGTCATTTGATTTGACGAAATTTTAAAGGAAGTTAGGCTTTCTTCTCCAAACAAGTTTCTTGGTGGTTTTGGTTTAATGGGAGAAGAAATGATGAGATTAGTGGAGATTGATAGGAATGAGAGTGTTTATAATGTAGGATTGGTGGGATCAAGGATGGATAAACTTTGATGGAAGGTTTAGGATAGAATAGGTTTGTGAATTTTGGGAAGTGTAGGATGAAATGGGCTAAAAAGTAGAAAAGGGAAACAACACCTTCGACCATCATATGGCCGGTCCCTTTAATTGGAGGCCAGTCCCCTTAATAATTAAGGGGGCCGCCTTATGATTTAAGGGGGCCGCCCATCTGGTGATTCCCAGATTTCCAGAAAAGGGTTTTTGGTAGTGAATTGCAGAAAGGTTGTGTTTTTTGTTTAAAACAAGTCCAACTCTTTGAGGCAATTAATCATATACTAATTATGTAGGCAATTCTATAGCCAAAGCATCTTAACCAAAGTAAACAAGCAATTTCATCTAGCATGCAAATATACTCGTCAAGCAAGTAAAATAAAAGTGCTAGTAAATAATAAGCAACATCAAGTATTTCATAACTACATAACTAGGAGGATTAATCCTAATGTGTATCAATGTGCAATAAGTGGGTAGTTATGATAGCATGGGTTTCTAGACTTGTTACAAACAAAGTCTTAATAGACAAACCATGGTCCTCTTGATTTGATTTAGTTCACTTATAAGTGTCATTTATATAAATATAGATGACAAATATGAGATCACCATGCATGATTTAAAGAGACGTTTTTAGCATTATTCAACAATGTTTGAAAGTAGGTTTTCACGTAGATGTGAGAGTTATTTGAATAAAATAGATTGAGTTTTACTTCAAAATGTGTTAATGAAAGGTAAAGAAAATTTTCCCAATCTTTGGTTTTGATCAAAACCAAATTGTGGATATTGATAGTGAAAACATGTTATTTAAAAGTGGGATAGTTATTTGCAAAACTATTTTCAAAATGTGAGGTTTTTGCATATTTTTAGAGATATTAGATTTTTGACAACAAATATCATTAATCATATATTTTAAAAGATGTTTATTAAAGATCTCATATTCAAGAGGATTGGTTAAGCCTATTATTATCTCATGCTATCGTTTCTACATATCCTATGATCCTAAAGGAAGTGATGACGAAAATAAATATGTTAGATGCGAGAGTGTTGAATGGGGTATAACCTAACATCTATAGTTCCTTTGTTTTTGCACGCTTATCTAACTTAATGCCATAGTCTACGGGGGCTTGTTTCATCCATAGTTTTCTTACGCGAGGGATCTAATCCTACTTCTATATTAACGATTTATCCACTTAACTCATTTCACTTCATCACCATGAGTTTGCTAATAGTGGATATAAAAGATTTCCATTTTCTATTTTGTTCGACAATGAACAATTTCATCTTATACCTAGGAAGGTTAACCAATGATGTTTCTAGGTAATAAGAGTATAAGCTATTATGTACATATATATGTATAAGAGTTACAAACAATATATATGTATAGCTAAGCATTAATCTAACTAATCATATATCTAAGCATGCAAATTATAGCGATGAACTTAAAAGAGACGTGTACCTTTTTAGTCTTCAATGGAATTTCTTCAAGCACTTAAAGTGATTATGTTGACTAATAGAAATCATTTGTAGACGAGATTCCAACTTCTTCGAAGAATGACAACTTAGCCACTTGGTCCCCATTGTCTCATTGGTCCAAAGTTGTTTGGTCCAAACATATTTAACATTTGGCTAGGATGCATGTATGGTGGTAATATTTCCCAAGGATTGTAACTTGGTTGATAATTCCACATTTGATTTCTAGTGTTATCGTAATTTTGTCTATTTTTGTTTCTTCTAGGTTGAGGTGTTTTAGATCGAGTATGAGGATTATTTAGTTTTCTTGGTGGTGGAGTTTTAGATCTTAATTTTGGTTTAGAAAATCCGGTTTTGACTTTTAATGATGGTTTATGAAAACTTTTTACTTCCCCATCACTTGCAATAGGTATTTTTCTATCTTCTCTAAGTATATACTTAGGTTTTGACTCTAATGGTTTTTGTTTACTAGATTCACATTCAAACTTTATATTTTTATTTTCACTAGTTGAAACATTAGTTAAGGTGAGTCCTAGACCGGTTTTATCTCCCGAAGTTTCTTGAACACTTATTATTTTCTTAAGTGAGTTACTTCCTTTTTTAAACTTGTCAAGTTTGAAAATTTTGTCTTTAACTTTTTCGTTTTCATTTTTGACCTCTAAGCATGTTTTACATTCTATAAAAACTTCTTTTTCTTTTTCCAAATGTTGTAGTTTAACTTTTAATTCGAGTACTTCATTTTCTAATAGATTATTAATATGTTTTAGTGACTTATTTTTAATCATTACTTTTTGACCTAATTTGCATAATATATTATATTCATTATCTAGGTCTTTTTCATCTAATGATAAATTTTCATCACTAAAGAATTCGGTTTTGGAATGTACCTCTTTTGATGTCTTAGCCATGAGACACTTTTCCTCCTTTGTGGTTTCTTTCTTGTCCTCATCGTTATCACTCCAAGCACCTCCAATGAACGCCTTTTGATTTTGATCTCTTGACATCATTGGACACTTTCCGATGAGATGATTTGGATCACCACATTTAAAACACTTCCTTTCATTATATGGTTGCCTAACGTATCTTCCTTGTCTTTTGAAGAATTTCTTGAAGTCTCGTACGGCCATAGCATACTCTTCATCGTCACTTTTAGAGGTTGAGCATTCTTCGTCACTGGAGTCCTTTTTAGCTTTCAATGCAATTGATTTTCTTTGCTCCCTTTTTCCTTTGTGTCACAACTCACCATTTCAGGTCATTTTCCAAACTTCGACATTTTACTATTCATAAATCACTATTCATCAAAACACTATTCATCGTTTTACTATTCATCATTTTCGAGGTCAATTTGATATTCTGAGAAACAATTGAGAATTTTACTATTCACTGAACACTATTCATTCCGGAAAAGTTTTTATTATTCACTTTCATTACTCATTTCATCGTAAATTTAGTTTATGGGTATTCAAATTCGCGTAACCGGATTGGTTTAGGTGCGAATTCATTTCATTAGTACTAAGGACACTGCATACGGACTAGAGACAGTCTGCATATCATCATAACAGCATTTTCATGTTATACCACTCTTAGGATTTTCAAATTTATATATTATTTAACGTTTTACGTATAAGTATTTATAATAAACGTTAACACCCGGTTTATAAACACGACGAATATATCTAAATATTCCCACAATGGTCCCGACATATTTTTATATCCATTTTATCATCATAAAAGTTATAACATTCATTTACCCAGTATTTTGGAAATTTATTTTATTTATAACGTGAGTTTATAAATATTACGACGGTTTTCGTGGAAACTAAACAATAATCACCCGATCACTCAGTACTCGTACCCAACATATTTTTATCATTCTTATGACTTTATTTTGTCCCGGTTAACTTTGTTAACATTTATTTATATCAAACACGGTACCCGATTTTAACTAATAACACAAATATACACTAAATCCTACACTAGAATCCTAATTAAATCAAAACTACCCCAACCCCCCCCCCCCCCCCCCCCCTCATCCACATGAGCCAGCCCCTAAAGTCCTCACCAAGGCAATTTTTACATTTTCTTAACCTAGGGCATTTATGTATACATATTATACTATATAGCTTATACTAAATATCTACCAAAAACTCCTACAACATAATCATACATAAAATTTAGAATCAAAAAGCTCTCATCTCATCTTTTCCATCTCAAAACCCACGACCAAACTCAAGAACCATGATCAAGTGAAGATTTTTGAAAAGTTAAAGCATAGAAGTTGTTCCATTTGTCATCCTAATCAAGAATCTTACAACAAAAACACAAGTAACACAAGGTTTCTCATCATCTAATCACCTATTATTTCAAAGTGAGTTATCAAATTTATTTTCATGTTTTCATCTAATTAACACTTGTATCTCATGATTTTCATGCTTAATTTCATGCACAAGCTAGCTATACCACTTTATTTTTGTAGACTTTTTGAACATACAAACCCTAGAATTTGTTTTAGGTACTCCTTTGTTAAATTAACTTGTTTAGTGATCATTAGGAACCCATGGCACCCTAAGAAGGTGTATGGTAGGATTAGTATAGCTTTGTGGAGTTTGCAAGAGTTTTGGTTGAGGTTGAAACTAGTTTTGAACATGAAAAATGGATTTGTAACAAGTATATAAACATTCTGTCCCATTTTTGTAAATCCAGGAAAATCAGTAAACATAAAGGAAACTTTGGCAAAAATTTTAGAAAATACTTTCAAAAACGAATCCGTAGGCGAAAGAACGGATTAAAAAGAGTTTATAACGAAGAAGTTATGATTTTTGCAAGTTTATTGACGAAAAGTATTTTTCTGAAAACTTGTTGCTGTTGGACGTTTTTTGTCGGACAAAAAGAGGCTTTAGACGTAACCCGGAGGAGCCAAGCTTTCCAAAATATATTACTACATACTAAGACGTAACCGTGGATATAAAGAACAAGTAAAACGGACTTATAACGACAAAGATATTCACGTTTCAATATCGGCAAAACTAATATTGTTTTGACAGCTTTTAGAAATAATAACGCTAAAACTACGTAGTAACTCTAGATTTCTAGAAATAATACCAAGTACCCAAATTCATAACTAATGAAGTATTAGTGATTACAAGTATATTTTTATCACTACAAGGCGTTATTTCAAGGATTTCAACCCGAGGATTTCAACACTAACATTGATACATTATATATATGTATATATATATATATATATATATATATATATATATATATATATACACATTGCAACTAGCTTTATTTTTCTAATAGCCATATTTTCCTAAGTCTTGGAAAATATATATTTTTGATAACAACAAGTGTTTTTCCAAAGAGTAGAGTGGTATAGGAACATGTGCATGGACATTCATAACATCATTTGGTGATCTAAATTAGATCGTTCATCATTCATATTAGGTTGAGGCAGCTAACCGTTCATTGTTGTTCATTTCACTTCATCACAGTACCATCAGTTAAGGTGAGTTTTCATAGCCCCGTATACATTTTATTATTGTTTTCAAATCCCACGGGGGAGAATACATTGCACCATTTTAGTACGAGCCCAAGTATCAAAACTTATGTACATTGCTTAAGTAGCTAGTCTGCCTTGTGATAGTCCCCTATTATCATCATGAACCTTTAATTTACCTATTAAGCGAGAGTGAGTGGATAGATCTATTGAGGGTTACGCCTCCATCCGTGGTAGTATTTACCAACAGTAAGCGGATGCATTTCATGTCTGTTACATTTGAGTGTTTTGGCAGAACATTCAGGAGGGGCATAATTTCATCAGTCTAGTTTCGGTGTCATGAGCTTAAGGTCTATTGTACTATTTTTACGTGACATTTTGTCATGCACTTATACTTGTGGTGACCATACAACATTACATTTCATAAACCTATGATTATTCACCAACTTTATGTTGACTTTTTTCGCAATGTATTTTCAGGTAACTAAGGCATCATCATATCATATGCATGGAGTCACATTAGGGTGTGCCAGGGATGACGCACTACATTTTGGATTTTTCATGCACTTGTATTTTATCGTTTGATCGCACCAGACTTATTTCCTTAAACTTGTCCAGACTTTGGGACCTATGTTTTGTAACACTGGATGTTTTTAAATAAATCAACGATGTATTTTCCAAACGACACTTTAGGTCGTTTATTATATCCTTGTTATGGTGCTATGACAGTTACACCCCCAGGCATTTCATTCCGCTGCAAGTCAGGTAAATTGGGGGTGTGACAAATTGGTACCAGAGCCAAGGTTATAGCGAACTAGGATGCATCATGATAGGGTTTATGATGTATACGATCCCTAGACTATAACCACATTATCATAGCATCTCATCATTTCATCATAAGTGCATGTTCATTGTTTTAGGTAATTTCTTTATATATGAGTTATTTATTTTATTTCACCTTGATTATCACAGAACCATGTCTTCAGACCCAAACGTTGTCATATTGTACTCTATCACAGACTCCGATGTTGAAGGCTCTATGTCTTCCACTGCCTTTTCACCACCAGCCATTCCTCTTGTACCTGTGTTGCCACTCTCGGCATCAGGTGAGGAAACAGAGCCTTTTGAAGAGGATGAGACTGCTCCTACTCCTCATGTTTCCCCTATTGCACCACCTGAGGTTACCCGTGCACCCACTGACACATCATCCTCTGCTACCACTATTCCATCAGAACCTAGACTTATGTTTCCCCGTAGGAAGACGACTATAGGTCCTAGTAAGAAAGTTTGCCCTGCTACATCTACCTTTAAGATCCCTGCTATTCCTATGTTACCCACACCACCAACAGCCATACCCGCTACTACATCCATATCCACCCCACTATTGCCGCTTAGGAAGCGTGCGAGGTTTACTACACCAGCTTCACCTACTACAGATTCAGAATCAGAACCACCACCAGTATACCATGTAGGTGAGAGCTCGAGAGCAGCTGCTGCTAGGGGGCCTACAGATGTTACATTAGAGGATCAATTAGGGGCTCAGCAGGAGCAGGTTGATAGTTTGGGTTTTAGGGTTGATGAGGTCATCACTACTCGACTTGAGGCGGTTGAGGAGCAGGTCGAGGGTTTGCTTTTAGGCAGAGTTAGTATCGACGTGTCATATCATGGGCTTGAGGCACGGCAGTTGGGACATCGGGAGCTGATTGATCAGCTTAGGGATGAGCTACCAGAGATACGGGATAGAGCTCAGACTACACAGGAGGCTCAGGGAGAGCAGACACACCAGTTGGCAGTAGCACATGAGAGGTTGGCTATGATGGAGGGTAGAGATGCTGCTCTTCAGCTCCGAGTTCAGCATCTTGAGGAGATTGCAGTTATGATGGACAGGGAGATCCGTCGTCTGAGGAGTGCACCTGGAGCATCTGGAGCTCCTGGACCATCTAGAGCACCTGGAGGAGCCTAGACATAGACTAGTATTGTATTTGCTTTTACTATTTTCCTAGTCCCGAGGTGTGGGACATAGTTCAAGAACTTGTAGTCTTTTGGTTGTTGTACAAACAAATATATCAAGTGCGACTCTACTATGTTGGAAATGTTGTGCTATATATATATATCGGTCCATGTAGGCCGAAATTTTCATGTATTATATTCATGTGTTGTGATTATATTTATGATGTTTCGTGGTTGCTCTTTATTGTTAACGTATTTATACTTGTTGTGGTTGTATCTATACGTGTCGTGGTTGTATTATTACAGGTTGTGGTTGTACTCGTACATGTCGTGGTTGTATCTATACTTGTTGTGGTTGTATATATACATGTTGTGGGCGTATACTTTTTGTACGATGACTATTTCTATTATAGTTTTCTCATGGTTGTTGTCGATTATTATTTATCAGAAGTATGGAGCCAAAGAAAGCAAAGGCTACACCAGAAACACCCACTATGACTCAAGCCGCTATCCGGAAGTTGGTCAGGGATAGTATAGCAGAAGCTCTGGAGACTGAGAGAGCTGAAGTTGCTGCTAGGGCTGCTGAGATTCCACCTAATACTGAAGTGGTTCAACCCACTACTAGGCGTGAATGTACTTGGAAGGATTTCAAGATTAGTGATCCCGTTAAGTATAAGGGCACTGAGGGAACGGTTGCTTTGATCCGCTGGTTTGAAAAGACTGAGAATGTATTTCTCATGTGCGGTTGCCAGGAGGTTAACAAGGTAAAATTTGCTACCGGTATGCTTCTTGATGAAGCTATGTCTTGGTGGAATTCTTATGCTCAGCCTATTGGTATAGAGAATGCCTACAAGCTCACTTGGGATCAATTCAAGAAGCTGATGACTAAGAAGTTTTGCCCTCGTACTGAGGTGCAAAAGTTGGAAACCGAATTCTACGAGCTGGTAACAAAAGGTGATGACATTGAGACCTATATCAGGAAATTTCAGGAGTTGGCTGCACTATGTCCAACTATGGTTCCGGACGATGAGAAAAAGATGGAGAATTTTACTGGAGGACTACCCGAAACATCCGAGGGGATGTGATGTCTTTCGACCCACAATCAATGGAAGAGGCTATTCGTATAACTCAGAAACTTATGGTCCAAGTGTTAAAAGGAAAATCTGCTGCAAACAACAACAATAACCGTTCAAACAACACCAACTACAACAACACTCGAAACAACAACAACTATAACAATAACCGAAACCGCAACTACCCCAATAACCAAAACAATAACAACAATAACAACAAGAGGAGGTTTGATAATAACCAAGGTGGAAATGCTATCTAACCAGCACCTAAGAGACAGGAAGTGGCAAAGGCCTATGCTACAGGACCAACAGAAGGAAAAGGATATGCTGGAAAACTACCCAAGTGTAACAAATGTCAAACTCATCACAACCCTGGAAATTGTCCTAGAGCTTGTGAGAACTGTGGAAAAGTCGGTCATTCGACTAGGGAATGCAAAGCTCCACGAGGGGTAATTAATCAGAACCAACCAGGAGCATGTTATGGTTGTGGAGAGTTGGGTCATTTCAAGAACAATTGCCCAAAGAGGAAGGATCAAGTAGCTGGAAATCAGGGTGGAGTAGCTCGAGGAAGGGCTTATGTTATGGGAGGAGAAGATGCCCGAGAGGACCCGAATGTTGTTGCGGGTACGTTCCTCGTTAATAATCGTTATGCATCCACTTTATTTGATTCAGGAGCGGATAGAAGTTTTGTTTCTATTGCATTTGCACCTTTACTTAACATAGAACCAACTACCTTAGACATTCCCTATATTGTTGAATTAGCCGATGGGTCTTTAGTTAACACCAACACCGTTATCCGTGGTTGCACCATCAATTTCCTAAATCACCCATTCAATATAGATCTTATGCCCGTAGAACTTGGAAGTTTTGACGTTGTTATCGGTATGGATTGGTTGTCTCGACATCGTGCAAGAATCATTTGTGATGAAAAAGTTGTTCATCTTTCTTATGGCGGTGAAACTTTAGTTGTTCGCGGAGAGCGAAGTGGAACTAGACTCAGTATCATATCATGCATTAAAACCGAGAAGTACATAAAGAAGGGTTGTTATGCATTCTTGGCTCACATCACAGAGAAGAAGTCAGATGAGAAACGACTTGAAGATGTGCCTATTGTTAAGGAATTTCCAGAAGTTTTTCCGGAAGAATTGCCAGGACTTCCGCCTACACGTCAGGTTGAGTTTCAGATTGAGTTGGTGCCAGGAGCTGCACCAATTGCACGAGCACCATATAGACTTGCACCTTCTGAGATGCAAGAATTGTCTAACCAATTACAAGAACTTTTAGACAAAGGATTCATTAGACCGAGTTCCTCGCCTTGGGGAGCACCGGTTTTGTTTGTGAAGAAGAAGGATGGATCTTTCAGAATGTGCATAGACTATCGTGAGCTGAACAAGTTAACGGTGAAGAATCGTTATCCACTCCCTAGGATTGATGACTTGTTCGATCAGTTACAAGGTTCTTGTTTTTATTCCAAGATTGATTTAAGATCAGGCTACCATCAACTCAGAGTTCGGGAAGAAGATATCCCGAAGACGGCATTCAGAACACGTTACGGTCATTATGAGTTTCAAGTGATGCCTTTTGGATTAACGAATGCACCTGCGGTATTCATGGATCTCATGAACAGAGTGTGCAAACCATATCTTGATAAGTTTGTAATTGTATTCATTGAAGATATCTTGATTTATTCCAAGAGTAAGGAAGAGCATGAAGCACACCTCAGAACAATATTGGAACTACTCAACAAGGAGCAATTATATGCCAAATTTTCAAAGTGTGACTTTTGGATACAAAGAGTTCAATTTCTTGGCCATGTCATTGATAGCCAAGGATTACAAGTCGACCCAGCAAAGATTGAGGCAGTAAAGGATTGGGTTACGCCCAAGTCTCCTATAGAAATTCGTCAATTCTTAGGACTTGCAGGATATTATAGAAGGTTTATTGAAGGGTTTTCTAAGATAGCGAAGTCGCTGACTAAGCTGACACAAAAGAATCAAAAGTACGAGTGGGGAGAGAAACAAGAATCTGCATTTCAGTTATTGAAGCAGAAGCTTTGTAGTGCACCGATTTTGTCACTACCAGAAGGTATTGAGAACTTTGTGGTATATTGCGATGCTTCGCATAAAGGGCTTGGAGCTGTGCTAATGCAAAACGAGAAGGTGATAGCTTATGCATCTAGACAGCTTAAGACACACGAGAAGAATTACACTACACACGACTTGGAGTTGGGTGCTGTTGTTTTTGCACTTAAGATTTGGAGACACTACCTTTATGGTACTAAATGTGTAGTTTTTACCGACCACAAGAGCTTACAGCATATACTTGATCAGAAGGAACTTAATATGAGACAACGTCGTTGGCTAGAATTGTTGAGTGATTACGATTGTGAGATCCGATATCACCCAGGAAAAGCGAATGTTGTAGCAGATGCACTTAGCCGAAAAGAACGACTCAAACCTTTGAGGGTTAGATCGTTGGGAATGACTATTATTTCACCATTACCATCAAAAATTCTAGAAGCTCAGATTGAGGCTCTCAAGGAGGAAAATCGACCACAGGAGAAACTTTATGGTATGCCCGAGAACAAAAATGGCTTTGTAAAGAGAGCAGATGGAGTGTTATGCTTCAAGGATCGAAGTTGGATACCACTCTATGGTGGAGTACGAGAATTGATTTTGCATGAATCACACAAGTCGAAGTACTCTATTCACCCAGGTTCTGACAAGATGTATCAGGATCTCAAAAAGCTGTATTGGTGGCCGAACATGAAAGCAGAAATAGCTACGTACGTCAGCAAATGCCTTACTTGTGCTAAAGTGAAAGCCTAGTACCAGAAACCGTCTGGACTACTTCAACAACCAGAAATTCCACAATGGAAGTGGGAGCGTATTACAATGGACTTTGTTACTAAACTACCCAAGACTTCGGGAGGTTACGATGCTATTTGGGTAATTGTTGATCGTCTTACCAAATCAGCACATTTCATCCCTATCAGAGAGACTTATTCCATGGAACAGCTTGCCAGACTTTATGTCAAGGAAATAGTCTCGAGACATTGAGCACCAATCTCCATTATTTCTGACAGAGATAGCCGCTTTACTTCAAACTTTTGGAGGTCATTACAAGATTCTTTTGGATCCAAGTTAGACATGAGCACTGCTTACCATCCATAGACTGATGGTCAGAGTGAGAGAACTATTCAGACACTGGAGGACATGCTGCGAGCATGTGTGATTGACTTTGGGAATGGTTGGGCTAACCATTTGCCATTAATCGAATTCTCTTATAACAACAGTTACCATTCAAGCATTAAAGCAGCACCATTTGAGGCACTTTATGGTCGTAAGTGTCGTTCCCCAGTTTGTTGGGCAGAAGTTGGAGAGGTACAATGCACAGGTCCAGAGATGGTTAGGGAAACAACAAAAAAGATAATACAGATTCGAGATAGGCTTGAAACAGCTAGAAGCCGACAGAAGAGTTATGCAGATGTTAGACGCAAACCATTGGAATTCCAGGTTGGAGACAAGGTCATGTTGAAAGTCTCGCCCTGGAAAGGCGTGATACGATTTGGAAAACGCGGGAATTTGAACCCGAGATATATTGGTCCATTTAAGATACTGGAAAGGATTGGTCCAGTAGCTTACAAGCTTGAACTTCCATCAGAACTCAGCAACGTACATAACACGTTTCATATCTCAAACCTCAAGAAATGCCTTTCGGATGAGTCTTCAGTTATACCATTAGAAGAGATTCAGCTAGATGACAAGCTTAACTTTGTGGAGGAACCAGTTGAAATCATGGACCGAGAGGTCAAACAGTTGAAGCAGAGTCGAATTCCGATCGTGAAGGTTCGCTGGAATTCTCGAAGAGGACCCGAGTTTACTTGGGAATGAGAGGACCAAATGCAACGCAAGTATCCACACCTTTTCACCAAACCTATTACCGAGACCAACACTAGCTGAATTCAGGGACTGAATTCCTTTTTGGGTGGGCGACTGTCACAACTCACCACTTCAGGTCATTTTCCAAACTTCGACATTTTACTATTCATAAATCACTATTCATCAAAACACTATTCATCATTTTCGAGGTCAATTTGATATTCTGAGAAACAATTGAGAATTTTACTATTCACTGAACACTATTCATTTCCGGAAAAGTTTTTATTATTCACTTTCATTACTCATTTCATCGTAAATTTAGTTTACGGGTATTCAAATTCGCGTAACCGGATTGGTTTAGGTGCGAATTCATTTCATTAGTACTAAGGACACTGCATACGGACTAGAGACAGTCTGCATATCATCATAACAACATTTTCATGTTATACCACTCTTAGGATTTTCAAATTTATATATTTGATACATTTAACGTTTTACGTATAAGTATTTATAATAAACGTTAACACCCGGTTTATAAACACGACGAATATATCTAAATATTCCCACAATGGTCCCGACATATTTTTATATCCATTTTATCATCATAAAAGTTATAACATTCATTTACCCAGTATTTTGGAAATTTATTTTATTTATAACGTGAGTTTATAAATATTACGACGGTTTTCGTGGAAACTAAACAATAATCACCCGATCACTCAGTACTTGTACCCAACATATTTTTATCATTCTTATGACTTTATTTTGTCCCGGTTAACTTTGTTAACATTTATTTCTATCAAACACGGTACCCGATTTTAACTAATAACACAAATATACACTAAATCCTACACTAGAATCCTAATTAAATCAAAACTACCCCAACCCTCCCCCCCCTCATCCACATGAGCCAGCCCCTAAAATCCTCACCAAGGCAATTTTTACAGTTTCTTAACCTAGGGCATTTATGTATACATATTATACTATATAACTTATACTAAATATCTACCAAAAACTCCTACAACATAATCATACATAAAATTTAGAATCAAAAAGCTCTCATCTCATCTTTTCCATCTCAAAACCCACGACCAAACTCAAGAACCATGATCAAGTGAAGATTTTTGAAAAGTTAAAGCATAGAAGTTGTTCCATTTGTCATCCTAATCAAGAATCTTACAACAAAAACACAAGTAACACAAGGTTTCTCATCATCTAATCACCTATTATTTCAAAGTGAGTTATCAAATTTATTTTCATGTTTTCATCTAATTAACACTTGTATCTCATGGTTTTCATGCTTAATTTCATGCACAAGCTAGCTATACCACTTTATTTTTGTAGACTTTTTGAACATACAAACCCTAGAATTTGTTTTAGGTACTCCTTTGTTAAATTAACTTGTTTAGTGACCATTAGGAACCCATGGCACCCTAAGAAGGTGTATGGTAGGATTAGTATAGCTTTGTGGAGTTTGCAAGAGTTTTGGTTGAGGTTGAAACTAGTTTTGAACATGAAAAATGGATTTGTAACAAGTATATAAACATTCTGTCCCATTTTTGTAAATCCAGGAAAATCAGTAAACATAAAGGAAACTTTGGCAAAAATTTTAGAAAATACTTTCAAAAACGAATCCGTAGGCGAAAGAACGGATTAAAAAGATTTTATAACGAAGAAGTTATGATTTTTGCAAGTTTATTGACGAAAAGTATTTTTCTGAAAAATTGTTGCTGTTGGACGTTTTTCGTCGGACAAAAAGAGGCTTTAGACGTAACCCGGAGGAGCCAAGCTTTCCAAAATATATTACTACATACTAAGACGTAACCGTGGATATAAAGAACAAGTAAAACGGACTTATAACGACAAAGATATTCACGTTTCAATATCGGCAAAACTAATATTGTTTTGACAGCTTTTAGAAATAATAACGCTAAAACTACGTAGTAACTCTAGATTTCTAGAAATAATACCAAGTACCCAAATTCATAACTAATGAAGTATTAGTGATTACAAGTATATTTTTATCACTACAAGGCGTTATTTCAAGGATTTCAACCCGAGGATTTCAACACTAACATTGATACATTATATATATATATATATATATATATATATATATATATATATATATATATATATATATATATATATATATATATATATATACACACATTGCAACTAGCTTTATTTTTCTAATAGCCATATTTTCCTATGTCTTGGAAAATATATATTTTTGATAACAACAAGTGTTTTTCCAAAGAGTAGAGTGGTATAGGAACATGTGCATGGACATTCATAACATCATTTGGTGATCTAAATTAGATCGTTCATCATTCATATTAGGTTGAGGCAGCTAACCGTTCATTGTTGTTCATTTCACTTCATCACAGTACCATCAGTTAAGGTGAGTTTTCATAGCCCCGTATACATTTTATTATTGTTTTCAAATCCCACGGGGGAGAATACATTGCACCATTTTAGTACGAGCCCAAGTATCAAAACTTATGTACATTGCTTAAGTAGCTAGTCTGCCTTGTGATAGTCCCCTATTATCATCATGAACCGTTAATTTACCTATTAAGCGAGAGTGAGTGGATAGATCTATTGAGGGTTACGCCTCCACCCGTGGTAGTATTTACCAACAGTAAGCGGATGCATTTCATGTCTGTTACATTTGAGTGTTTTGGCAGAACATTCAGGAGGAGCATAATTTCATCAGTCTAGTTTCGGTGTCATGAGCTTAAGGTCTATTGTACTATTTTTACGTGACATTTTGTCATGCACTTATACTTGTGGTGGCCGTACAACATTAAATTTCATAAACCTATGATTATTCACCAACTTTATGTTGACCGTTTTCGCAATGTATTTTCAGGTAACTAAGGCATCATCATATCATATGCATGGAGTCACATTAGGGTGTGCCAGGGATGACGCACTACATTTTGGATTTTTCATGCACTTGTATTTTATCGTTTAATCGTACCAGACTTATTTCCTTAAACTTGTCCAGACTTTGGGACCTATGTTTTGTAACACTGGATGTTTTTAAATAAATCAAACGATGTATTTTCCAAACGACACTTTAGGTCGTTCAATATATCCTTGTTATGGTGCTATGACAGTTACACCCCCAGGCATTTCATTCCGCTGCAAGTCAGGTAAATTGGGGGTGTGACACTTTGACAATCTCGGAGTCTTTTTTTATTATTTCTTCGTAGACCTTTAAGTTATCGATCAATTCGTCAAGTTGTAGAGTTGACAAATTCCTTGATTCTTCAATAGCCGTGACTTTAGCTCGCCATTTTTTATGAAGAGCCCTAAGAAATTTCCTATCAAAATTCTTACTAGAAAAATTCTCATCAAGTGTTTTTAAACTTGTAATAATAGTGTTAAATCTAGCAAAAGCATTATCTATTGATTCCTCTTCCGGAATCGTAAATTGTTCATATTGTTGAACAAGAAGATCTATTTTGTTATCTTTAACTTGACTATTACCTTGGTGAGTGATTAGTAAAGAATCCCAAATTTCTTTTGCGGTTTTACACATAAAAATTCTTTCATATTCTTTGCGTGGTAACGCATTATAAATAACCATTTTAGCCTTGTTATTTTTTGATAGTTTCTTTTTCAAATCATCATTTTATTTTTCAAAAGATACAATTTCATCATTTTTAGTTTCAAAATTATATTGAATAGGAGGAAAATCACCAAAAGTAATAACATGCCAAAGATCAAGATCTTTTGATTTCACATAAGTTTCGAATCTATTTTTCTAATAAAGAAAACCATCACTTTCAAATAATGGTGGTCTTTGCATAGATTGCCCTTCTAAATATTTTTCAGATTCCATAGATCGTTACAAGTTTTAAAATACAATATATTTTAAAAATCTTGTTTGACGTGGCTCCTGATACCAATTGTGGAAAACTAGAAGGGGGGGGGGGGTTGAATAGTTTTACGTCTTTTTAATTTTATTATGAAAACTTAGTTTAGTTTTAAAACCTTGTTTGCTTTTAAAACTTTGATTCAATCTTATGTGAACTCAAATCTTGAACAATATGAACAACTATATCTAAGTATGAGCAATAATAATAATGTAAGCTAAGTATGTGAAATCAACACATGCATAATATAAACAATTATAGCTATATACGAGAGATAAGTACGTAATCGTTTATTTTATAATCCTTAGTTATATTTTGTATGAAAACTATACTTGATCGAAGTGATCAATTATATGTATGTAACCTTTTTAGTTTGATTGTAAAAACTTTGTTTTGTGAATGTAACTTTCGTTTGATCTTTAAGTAAAATCAATACTAGCACTATATGAGCAACTATATATATATACGTCTACGTCTACAAAAGTAATAACGATATAAGCAAGATAATAAGTAAGATATGGAAAGATCTAACCGTGAGACAAAGGATTTATAGTGGTTCGGCTACAAGGACACCTTCCTTGCCCTACTCCACTCCTCGAGTCACCTACTCGAGAGTTTTCTTCACTATGTCAACAAACTCCTTATGGCGGAGAAACCTTACACACCAATATACACATCACAACTTCGTCACAACTTATTCACACCTTCTACACAACTTCTTCACACCTAGTCACTACTTAATCACAACACTACTTCTTCACACCTATCTATCTTCACAACTATCTACTTCACAACAATCTTTACTTCACAACTATCTACTACACAATCTCTCTATCTACACACCTTGCTAATCTATTTTCTATCAAGTATTCACAACTAGTTACACAAAGAAATAGATATAATGGATGATGCTCTAACAACTTGGATGTGGATGTCACAACAAGTTGTAATACTTCTTCTCTTGATAGATTGAAGTATTCTTCTCTTGCACTTGAAAGGTTGAGGCTTGGATCACTTTGAAACAAAGATTAATGTATATATGATAAAAGGATTTTAGAGAATAGAAATGAGATCTAGAACAGAAAGTTTTGGGGTGCAAAAGGTGAGAAAAATCTGTGGAATGAACCAGTATTTATACGGGAAAAAAATACTGTTTGGGAGCGTGGCCGGTCCTCTTAATTGGGTGCCGGTCCCCTTAATAATTAAGGGGACCGCCTAGTATAATTAAGGGGGCCGCCTAATAAAAAAATATTTTTTCTTCAGATTTTTGTCTTTTTGTGGGGGAGTTTTTTCATGAAGAATGTAGCCGTTTTTTGGGTTGAAATTTGAATTCAAAATATTTATTTTGAATAAAACATTTCTTATAAATACAAAAATATTTTGTATAAGTTTAAAAATGTTTGTCCCACTTTAATAAAATATAAGGTTTGTAAAAATAAAAATTCTTTTGATCATAAAATGCATTAAACACTTTGTTTATTCATACCTTAAGTGATATGGATGCTAAAGCAAATATTTACGACTAAATACTTGTTTACGTCATAATTTGTAGTTCAATGAGTTTATGTTTTGTGATTATCAAAACATAGAGATATCGATATATGTTAATAATGTTTTTAGGCATTATTTATATCAACAGTGTATTAAAAAAAAAATAAAAAATAAAAAATAAAAAAATAATAAAAAAGAGAAAATACATACGGACTACCATCCCGTTTCATTATATGTTCATTTTATGTTTTTGTTATTTTTCATTTATTAGCTTAAGTCGAGTCTAGTCTTGGCTTAGCAACGCCATTTTGTACATGTAATTAACCAAGTTTATTAACTCGCCACCAGTAAAGATTGCATATATCCAACAAAACCGTGTATTCCATATCCCTACACCTAAGATTACAACCCTTTAAAAGACCTCTTTGATAGTTTATCCTAGGTGCTTACGCCATGTGGTGGAGGTTTGATCCTTTCCCAAGCCTATGGTAATCTATTTTGCTATGACAGGTAGTGAGAGATGTTTTCCATTTCCATATTGTGATATATACTTTATTACACCCGAGAGATGTGAGTATCTAAACACTATTTGTGAGGTGCTAGTATATGACCTCCGTGCTTGTCTTTGGTCTTTAGTGGAACGATTATTTGTTGTAATTACTTTTATATTAGTATTAAATGACCCCTAACTTGTATTTTGACTAGCATAAAAGCGCATTTGCTTGAGGACAAGCAAATCTCAAGTGTAAGGGTATATGATGAGGCAAAAAATGATCCGTTTTTAGGGGGTCATTTAAGCCGGAATTGGAATTTATTTGATCAAATATTGCCCTAAATCGTTCCTTTTGTGATTTTAGGTACTTTGGGAGTGAATTCTGGAAAAGGAAACATTTTGGACGTTTTTGGAGCATAAAAGTGAAGAAAACGGCAAAGTCTTGATTTTCCTTGCTGGGAACAGTACCTGACGGCGTCAAGAAGGATTTGATGACGGCGTCAGGAGCAAAATGGATGACGGCCCAGAGAAAACGTGACGGCGTCAGAACAAGGGCGTCAAGAGTAAATTTGGTGACGGCCTGGAACAAGATTACACATGACGGCGTCAGATCTAGATCTAGGCAGTCCGAGAACTTTATTGGCGGCGAGATGACGGCGTCAGAATTTTACTCTTGACGCCGTCACCTCATGTAATCTATATATACTTTTCTAATTTTTATTCATTAAAGGAAGAACTTGTGTGGATAATTCTAGGGCCGAACTTTATAAACCCTAGCTCGTTTGTAACAGTATTTTCAAGGGTTTTCATCCCTTGAAACCCTTCATGTTCAACTGAGATAAGTTTTCTTTCAATTCATTCAATATATCTATGTGTTGTTTGAATATATCTTACGCTTGTCTTGATCTTAACATGCTAGGCTAGATCTTTTATGTGTTTGCTTAGATGTAATGAAACCTAGATGTTGATTATAGGTTGATTACTTGTTTATAGTTGTAATGTATGAATGATTTCAATGTTAGGCTTAAGAAAACTGGCAGATCTCCATTGTGTAACTTGCTTGAACGTCTTAAGAAACACGAACCGATGTGTACTAGGTTTTTATGGTTGTATTTAATGCATGAGCGAATTCTAGTGATCCCATGTTAGGAGCTTCTTGCAGGCTCGACATAGGAGTGAAGTAGGAGCTTATAGAATTGGGGAAGTAAGTACGCCACCCCATGATTGGTATTAAGGAATATAACCCGTCATCCACGCAACTGTAACAAGTAATTAACCTGTAAAAGATATCTAGGGAGTAGTGAATTCTAAGTAAACACAATTCTCCCATTTATTGTTCACACCATATTAGTAATTAGCTTTATTTTCATTTTTGTTATTTTATTTTGATTGCATCTTAGTTATTGGGTTAGTTGACTAGCAACTAATTCCGCCCACTCCTCTAAAAACCGAGATTTTAACTGCTTTCATAAAACATAAAAAATACAAAAAGAATCATCCCTCACCTCTAGACCTAGTTTTTAGGTTTTCTAATCCTAGCGACACTATTCCTGATTTGAACGATCAATCCCCCGGTACTTGTCACTATACTATACTACAACGATCAGGTACACTGTCTGGTGGGGGTTGTAAGCTTCTCGAGATCCCTCGAGAGGTAAAGCCTGGTGCAATTCCCACGCATCAGCAAACTAGGACAAAAAGTCATAGCTAAAAATAAACTACTAAAACACACCAATAATAAATTAAAAGATGAAATTCTTGAATTAAAAATAAAACTACAAAAGCTAGAAAAAGGAAAAGAAAGTATTATAGAATGTAAAGAATGTCTAGTCGTTAAAAATGAGAATAAACAACTTAAGGAAGAAATTATTAGATTTGAGAAATTTGAAAATAGTAGTCAATCACTTAGTAAAATAATTAGCTCTCAAAGAATTGCCAAAGATAAAACCGGCTTAGGATACAACTCAACCGAAGCATCAACTAGTAAATCTAAAAATGTAAAGTTTGAAAGTGAAACTAGTGAACTAACCTTTAGAATTAAAACCAAAGTATATACTTTTGAAAGACAGATTAGTACCTATTGCAAGTGATGAAGAAATTAAAAGCTTTCATAAATCATCTTTAAAACCTGAAGTAGAAACCCCTAAGCCAAAAATAAGATCTAAAACTCCACCACCTAGAAAACCAAATAGTCCTCATCCTAGGTCTAAAACTCCTCAACCTAGAGTTAACCAAAATAGACGAAACTTTCACAATAATCATCAAATGTGGAACTTCAATCCTTGGGGAATGATTCCACCATACATCCACCCAAGTCAAATGCATAACGTCTTTGGACCAAACAAGTTTGGTCAAATGAGACAATGGGGACCAACAAGATGAATTCGTCATACCTTGGCAAGCTTGGTTTTCTATCCGCTTTCACATGGTCATGAAATCTCTTGAAGACTTTGAAGATTTGCTTGTTGAAGACAAAAACGTACACGTCTCTTTTAAATTTCCATGTCAAGATTGCATGCTTAGTCTAGTATCTAGTTCATTGTTGCTATATTTTTTTTTTGTAATTATTCTTAGCTTATTTTCTTGTTTATATATATACACATATTTTTTTTCTTATAGCATATATATATATATATATATATATATATATATATATATATATATATATATATATATATATATATATATATATATATATACTTATACATATTATTATTATACATACTATATGCCTTTATAACCTAGAAAACTCATTAGTTGATTTTCTAGAACTAGAAATTGTTCGTTTACGAACCTTTTCTTTTCCCCTCTTTTGGCCTTCTTGAACTTTAAACGTTCAAACATACTTATGTTGATGTAGAGAAATGAGTTGAAGAACCTATGGATGAAACAAACTCCCGTCAGCTTTTGCATCCGTCTCCCTCTCTTTTTCTCGTCTTATAAACCCATACTATATATATATATATATATATATATATATATATATATATATATATATATATATATATATATACTTTCCACACTTTTCATCGTCGACTTGACGGCTTGATCAATTTTATCCAAAATTATCAAGGAAATTTTAGTTGACGAAATGTCAAGTAATTCTCTTCGTGCGAACACTCTCCAACGTAGTTTTGATTAAAAATAAATCTAATATATATATATATATATATATATATATATATATATATATATATATATATATATATATATATATATATATATACTTACTTATTTTTATTTTCAGAATCAAAACTGCGAAAAACCCAAAATAAACTGGGCGGCCCCCTTAAAATTAAGGAGGGACCGGCAGTGTTAAAGTGGGCGGCCCCCTTAATGTTTAAAGGGGCCGGCCATCTGACAAATTCCATACGATTTTCTCCCTTATTCTACTTACCAAACACTCCATTTTTCTTTCCCCACTCATTCCTTGCTGCTGCTGTTCGAACCAAAAACCCAAAACCACTCAAAATCCATCCTCAAATCCTCATATCAAGGTCAATTAACAAAGGACAAATACTTATAACACGATTAGCAACAAGTTTTGTAAGTTTTTCATAACACATTTCTTTTAATTTCATCAAATTTGGTCATAATCATGATTTAGCATTTTATTTCAATTTCATCTTTTCTTTCAAATTGAGTCTAGGAATTCCATAACTAAATGCTTCCCTTAGGATTAAGAATGTATTATTAACACTAGAAACTAAAAATTACAAACCCTCTTGTCGAAAATTTTTGAAAAGTTCATACACTCATTTTCAAAATTTTGCTTATACACATTGTTGAATAATGCTACAAAAACTTGTTAAAACATATCACATTATGGGTTTATAACTTATTAATCACAAAAACAAACTTTTTGGCAAAGTAAAAATATTTTTCTTGTTTGATAAGAGGGTGTTTGGATCATGTTCAAATAGTGTAAAAAATTATCTAATATAACCTCTATTATACATCGTCATGAATATAAGTATAAAACTAGCATTTTAGAGTTGTCAAGATATATAATTCATATATATATTGACATTTTTGTGGTAAATTTTCTAGATGAGGAAGCGTTTGGTTTAACTAGAAAAATAGTATTTTTGAGTCAAAATATAAACTATTCTTTTCGAAACAAATCATTTGCATAAGAAACTTGTTGGAAATAGCTAGTTATACAATCTAATGTACATCTAGCGAATTTTCATGATATATTAAGATGTTTAAAGGGGCGTTTGGATTATCCCATAACAACTTGATAAACATCGTAAAATATATCTAACACAAGTTAAAAATAAAAACAAGGAACATGGTAAACTACTTCTTAAGTTAAAGGTCTTTAGAGTTGAAGTATGTTTACGTTCCACATATGTCATAAAAATATAAACATTATATTTTAACGTTAACTTTGTTTTATTTTTATTTTTATTTTGTTGTTATTGTGTTTAGGTGAAAATGCCCAAAGTTATTACCGAAGATATTTCCTTAACCAAAAACTACATTCCCAAAGTTTCACAACTTCCCACCACCTCTCCTTCCATTGCTCATTTCTATCGTCAAATTGAAGATAGAAATATTCATGAAGGTCGTGTCGTACATCCCACTTACTATCAATCCGATTTCATCGATCGTATGTTCACAAATATCCGTTTTGAATGTCTCTTCCAAATAAATGAACCCATTATTCCTCGCTTCATTCTCGACTTCTATAGCCAAGTCAAGGTCCAAACCGATGATTTTGGTTCCATTCTCATCTCATTCATGATCCAACATGAATTCATTACTCTAACTCTTGCACAATTCGGTCAAATCCTCCAAATTCCTTTCACCGGTCAATCCATTTTCTCAAACGAATGGGATCTTGGTTCTCTTCAATATTCTCGTCCAACTTTTGGTCCTTATTTCTCCGAAATTCCTTCTCCACAAGAAATTCGTCAAATGCTTGGGTTAACCCGTGAAACCACCACTTGAAAAATCAAATCCAAAAATGTCGATATCACCGAAAACCAAATTATACTCAAAGAATTAAGCCCCAACATGAAGCGTTGGGAAGAACTCATTCGTGAGAATGCGTTTGGTACCGGAGGCCACCGTGACCATCTCCCGGCTAGCCTCGCTCATATGTTGTATTGTATTGTTGCCGAACAACATTATAATTTGGCTTATTTCTTTATCAAGCGCGTTGAACGTGCAAGATCTACTCCTAAAGAAAATCTTCCGTATGGAATGTTCCTCACTCGTCTCTATCGTCATGTTATCCAACACTATCCCGATCTTGATGGTAGCATCTATGAGTCCATCTATCCGACCCTACATCCTCTCGTTCTTAAACAAACCCGTAAACCTCGTAGTGATAAGGGTAAATCTCGTCGTCACAGTTTCCATGGCTCATCATCTCGTCAAGAGGATAACGAAGAGGATGAATTTATTCATCGTGCTCCCTCTCCCGAGACGTTTCTTGAAGACTTGGAAGAACTTGAAGAAGACGATTACCTAGTGCCATCTCCTTCCTCTCAAACTAACCAAGTACTATTTGAGCGACAAACCGATTTGCTCAATCAAAACCGAAGGATACACGAGGAGATGCGAGGAGGCTTCAAGTCCATTGCTAAAACGATTGGAGGATTGTTCAAGAAGAAGAAGTGATGGGGTCTTATTATTTTCTTTGGTTGATCATGGTTGTTGAACTATTAGTGTGCTACTTTTATTGAATAATTGTTTCTTGTGTGCTATATTTCCGACATATATTCGGAAATTAATATTTGTTGCCATGATTTTAGATACATTTAAACTATGTTATTAGTTAACTTATTATTATTAGATGCTCTACATGTATGCTTGTTTTTATACTTGCCTTTAATCTATGCTTGCATGATTTATTTGTGATTATATATATATGCTTCTCTAATAGACCAAAACTAAAATAAAATGTTCCAATAGAGCTTGCTGCAAACACAAAACCCAAATAAACCACTTTTGGAAATTTTTTGAAATTTGGTCGTCTGGGAATTTACCAGATGGGCGCCCCCATAATTAACACAGACGGCCCCTTTAATTTTAAGGGGGACGGCCATGAATTAAGGGGACCGGCCATCTGGAACAGTTTTTTACACTGTTTTCTTTTGCAACTTGTGACTTCTTTTGCTAGTCCCAGCTACCAGTTCCCTTAAAAACTAAACTGATTTTGGAATCTAACAATGCAATTTCAAATTAATACCATTTCTAAACATGATTTCATGCTATATAACCCTTTCCACCTTCATCCACACTCCATTATCATCATCATCAACCTCAACAAATTCATCATGTCATCACCAAAAACCACCACCTCCAACAAAGCCAAGAAACAAAAACTTGTTATTATCCCACCAAAACAACTCTTTATTGATCTCACTAATGAAGACAATACCACTTCAACACCACCACCTCAATGTTCATCTCCTAGTGCTCCAAATGCACCATCCAAAACTCCATCAACACATGGAACCTCCACCTTTTCCATACCATCATCATCATCCATCAATGACTACATCAACTCTCACCTATCACCTCCACCAAGAGTTCCACCACCACCACCTCTTGAAAATGTAACCTTAGACATCACCCTTTCATTATCACCCATTACACCTCTTGATGCACAATTTTCACCATCACCACTCAATCCACCAAACTACAATCCCATCCCATGGAGCTTGCTTGAAGCTCATGGTGATACTTGTCTTTGTTGCATCCATAACCGAACCATCATCTTTGGATTAAGAGATGAAATCCACTACATGTTTTCATACCTTGAAAGCTTGTTCCCTCAACCTCAACCAACAACATCCACACCTCCACCACCAACATCAACCACACCTCCACCTCCATCAAACACACCTCCATCAACCCCATCATCTCCACCTACAACTTTGCTCCTCCCAAACTAAGCATGGCTCATGGTTGGAAAATAAAATTGTTTTAACCATTTTGATGAACAAGCTCTAGGAAAACATTTTTATTAAGTTTTGGTTGATTGTAAGCCCTTAAGGCTTTAGTTTATTAGTTGTATTATTCATGCATCTTGGATGCATGTTGCTTGTATTTTCATCCATATTAATGAAGTGTTTCCTTCCATGCTTATATTGCTTGTTTTATTCATATATATAATTGTTGCATGCATATATATTGTATGTTCTAAATATTTTTGCAAGCATTCCATATCTCGACTTGTCTTGTAACCTTTAAACGAGGGGGAGTACACATCAAGGGGGAGCTCATCCAACTTCGGGACAACCTTTTTGATGTTTACAAAAAGGGGGAGAAGTGATATAAAACTCACTAAATACTTGCATATATAATAATTTTTGATTTAATGAGTTTAGATTTTATAATCATCAAAAAGGGGGATATTGTTGATATAAATAATGCGTAAAAACGCTATTAATATTTTTCGATATCCCTATGTTTTGACGATCACAAAATATAAAATCATTAAACGTAAAATCATTACGTAAATAAGTATTTAGTGACAAAATATCATTATATCCAACTAATTCACTTAAGGTATGAATAAACAAGTGCCTAATACATTTTATGATCAAAGGAAGGTTTATTTACTAATTAAAAATTATATAAAATGGTATAAGCATTTTATATATTTAAGAAAAACACTTTTGGTAATTAAAGGAAAATATTTATTTCATAATAAATATATGAATTCAAATTTTTAACCAAATTTAGTTAAATTTTCACCAAATAAACTTTCCCCAGAAAAGACAAAGAATCTGGCCGTTTCACATGGGCGGCCCCCTTAATTTTAAGGGGGCCGGCACACAATTAAGGGGGCCGGCATATGCTCCTGTGTCAGATTTCTTTGCCTATAAATACTGGTTCAAATCTGATTTTTTTTCCTTACCTTTTGCACTAAAACTTTCTGTTCTAATTCACCCAAATCATCTTCCTAAATCCTTTGATCATAAACATATTAGTTCTTGTTTTCAAGTGATTCTATCCATCCTCATTCAAAGTGCAAGAGAAGAATACTCCTTTCATCTCAAACCAAGAAGTGTTGAAGATTAGTAGTGTAGCTTGTATTTATTGTATAGTTGTGTAGTGATTGTAATTGATAGATCTAGGTGGGTTAGTAGTTGTGAATAGAAGTAGTGAAGAAATAGTTGTGGTGTGAAGAAGAAGTAGTGAAGGTGTGAGAAGTAGTGTAGTAGTAGTGTTGTGTACAAGTTGTGAAGAAGGCGTGTAGTGGTGTGAGATTGGTTCTAGCTACTATTAGGACTCGACATTTAGCTTAGTGTCGTTAATTGGTGTAAGCGAAAGTCGTGTAAGGTTTCTCCGCCAAAAAGGGAGTTTGTTGACACAGTGAAGAAAACTTTCGAGTAGGTAACTCGAGGAATGGAGTAGGGCGAAGAGGTGCTTCGTAGCCGAACCACTATAAATATTGTGTGTTGTGGTTTGATCTCTCTATCTCTATCTTTTCATTACTTTCATATTTACGTTATCATTATTTAGTTAGTCAGATTAAATTGTCTAAGTTGTGCAAGTGTTGAAATTCACATAAATAAGAATCGAAGTTTTTATCAAACAAAGTTTTTAAAATAAAAATTGATGTAAAACTTTCAACCCCCCTTCTAGTTTTCCACAGTGTCTACATAGACACATATAAATTATGTGAACAGAGGCGATGCTCTGTAATCGTGTCGAAAAAGACACCTATGAATCAGAGGCTACGCTCTGTACTTGTGTAGACAGAGGCTTATGTCAGCATATGTGATGCTCCGTAGCTATATCGACATAGACTTATGTCAACATGTGTGATGCTCCGTCATTTCAAATATATGATAATAGTATATAAGTTCCATGAGAAAGTTTATTACTATCTAGTACGCGAATGTAAGTCTCTGTCATCTCAATAGAGCTTGTGTGACATGCCTTGTCAAAAGAGGCTTTGTCAACAATGGACTTATCATCACGGGTGACATGGTAAAGCTTGGTAGAAATTTACTTAAGGCTTATTCACGATCATCATGTATTTAATATGCATGGATTGTGTTTTATGCTAAAAGCAAAATTAAAGCACTAACAGAGGTTCTAGGAACATAGGTATCATCCGCCAATGTTGTAAGATCTCTAATGATAATTGTATCATATGCAGAGATTTATTAAAAAAGGGCAAATCGCATAAAAAGGTATCCATCTTAGGTCCAATTTCAATTAAAGGTACTACTCTTTTTTTTTTCTCAATTTAAGGTACCCGACTTTTTTTTTTGGCCGATTAAGGTTTTTTTCTAACTTTCGTTAACTATTTCGTTAGTAAATTACATAATTGGTCCTTGAGTTTGTATAGGCATTTCATGTTTAGTAAATTACATGATTTACGTTTTTTTCTAACTTCCGTTAACTATTTCGTTAACTTTTTACGTTTTCGTCAGTTTTTTTACGTTTTCGTCCGATTTTTTACGTTTTCGTCCGTTTTTTCACGTTTTCATCCGATTTTTTACGTTTTCGCCTGATTTTTCACGTTTTCGTCTGTTTTTTTCCGTTTTTTCACGTTTTCGTCCGATTTTTTACGTTTTCGTCCAATTTTTTACGTTTTCGTCCGATGTTTTACTTTTTCGCCCGATTTTTCACGTTTTCGCCTGTTTTTACGTTTTTCATCCAATTTTTTACGTTTTCGTCCGATTTTTTACGTTTTCGCCCGATTTTTCACGTTTTCGTCTGTTTTTTTACGTTTTTCGTCCGTTTTTTTCACGTTTTCGTCCATTTTTTTACGTTTTCGTCTGATTTTTTACGGTTTATTTTGATTTTTTTCGCATTTTCGGCTAAAAAAAACGACAAAAGCGTTAAAAAAGGGACGAAAACGTGAAAAACCGGACGAAAACGTAAAAAATGACAAAAACGTAAAAAAACGACAAAAACTTAAAAAACAGACGAAAACGTAAAAAAACGGACGAAAACGTGGAAAATCGGACGAAAACGTGAAAAAATAGACGAAAACGTGAAAAAACGGACGAAAACGTGAAAAAACCGGACAAAAACGTAAAAAAAGGGACCAAAACGTGAAAAAACGGACGAAAAACGTAAAAAAACAGACGAAAACGTGAAAAATGAGGCGAAAACGTGAAAAACCAGACGAAAACGTAAAAAATTGGATGAAAAACGTAAAAACAGACGAAAACGTGAAAAATCGGGCGAAAAATTAAAAAATGGGACGAAAACGTAAAAAATCGGACGAAAACGTGTAAAAACGGACGAAAAACGTAAAAAAACAGACGAAAACGTGAAAAATCGGACGTAAACGTAAAAAATCGGACGAAAACGTGAAAAACGGACGAAAACGTAAAAAATCAGACGAAAACGTAAAAAAACTGACGAAAACGTAAAAAGTTAACGAAATAGTTAACGGAAGTTAGAAAAAAACCTAAATCATGTAATTTATTAAACATGAAATGCCTATACAAACTCAAGGACCAATTATGTAATTTACTAACGAAATAGTTAACGAAAGTTAGAAAAAAACCTTAATCGGCCAAAAAAAAAGTCGGGTACCTTAAATTGAGAAAAAAAAAAAGAGTAGTACCTTTAATTGAAATTGGACCTAAGATGGATACCTTTTTATGCGATTTTCCCTATAATGGTTTTATAGCGTTCTTAATAAACATCAAAAGTTTCATATGTAGGTAATATGATTTGTAGTGAAACAGAGGAAATATAGCATATTAGTTTCCTAGAAAACATACCAGATTGATGAAGGGTATCCTATGTAATTGTTGCACGGTCCTACCTTGTGATAGGCTTTGTGCGAAGGAAGGTTCCAACCCTACTTGAATGTCCCATTATGTGTTCCAATTCTTTAAATGAACCCTCACCAAGGCTTCAATGTAAGTTGCCATGAATACCAGAACGAAGGACTATTGATTTCGAGCCTTCTCCTTCGAATAAACCCGAGCAGAGGTTGCGCCAGAGGCTACGACGGAGGCTGCAATAGAGGTTGTAGGCTGCTGTGAGGGCTGCAACAGAGGTTGCAGGTTGCTACAAAAGCTGCCACAGAGGTTGCAGGCTGCTACAAAGGCTGCCACAGAGATTGCAGGCTGCTACAAAGGCTGCCACCGAGGTTGTAGGCTACTGTGAGGGCTGCAACAGAGGTTACATGCTGCTACAAAAGCTTCCACCGAGGTTGTAGGCTAATGCGAGGGCTGTAACAGAGGCTACAATAAAGGTCACGAAGATTGCCACACAGGTGGTTGAATTCGACCTTTCCTCTTAAAATGAACCCAAACAGAGGCTCCTTCTTCATAATAGAAACCCAAACAGAGGCACCTACGAAGGTTATTGAAACTGAACCTTCTTCGTAAAATGAACCCAAACAGAGGTCCATATGAAGGTTGATGAATTTGAACCTTCTTCATAAAACGAACCCCAAAACAGAGGCTCCTACGAAGGTTATTGAATTTGAACCTTCTCCATAAAATGAACCCAAATAGAGGCTCCTACAAAGGTTATTGAATTTGAACCTTCTTCGTAAAATGAACCCAGAAGGAGGCCCCTACGAAGGTTATTGAATTTGAACCTTATTCGTAAAATGAACCCAGAAGGAGGCCCTTGTGAAGGTTACTGAATTTGAACCTTCTTCGTAAAATGAACCCAGAAGGAGGCCCCTATGAAGGTTATTGAATTTGAACCTTCTTCATAAAATGAACCCAGAAGGAGGCCCCTACGAAGGTTATTGAATTTGAACCTTCTTCGTAAAATGAACCCAGAAGAAGGCCCCTACGAAGGTTATTGAATTTGAACCTTATTCGTAAAATGAACCCAGAAGAAGGCCCCTACGAAGGTTGTTGAATTTGAACCTTCTTCGTAAAATGAACCCAGAAGGAGGCCCCTATAAAGGTTATTGAATTTGAACCTTCTTCGTAAAATGAACCCAGAAGGAGGCCCCTACGAAGGTTGTTGAATTTGAACCTTCTTCGTAAAATGAACCCAGGAGGAGGCCCCTATGAAGGTCATTGAAATTTGGGCCTTCTTCATAAAACGAACTGAAACAGAGGCCCATATGAAGGCTCTTGAATTTGGGCCTTCTTCATTAAACGAATTGAAATAGAGGCCCATATGAAGGCTCTTGGATTTGGGCCTTCTTCATAAAACAAACTGAAATAGAGGCCCATATGAGATAAAAGTGGAGATTTTAGTGGTGTTATTTATGGTAAACGGTTATTTGACTCGGAAAAACGGGACTTATTGTTGCGTGTCCCACGGATGGCGCCACTGATTGTACAAAAAGTTGCAAATACTAGGCCGTTAATGGTGATTAACGGAATTAGGGGTGATGGTGGTGATGCCGAGTGCAAGATAACCTGAAAATAAGAAATAGAAGACACTACGTTAAGTGATTGCGCAGGGGTTGGACCCTGCGAACCACCTCCGGCGTGTGAATAAGTATTTGGTATGATAATGTAGGTGAAATGTAGTAAAGTAGAGTAGTTGAGATTGCATATCAGATTTGTCATCGTCCAGGACTATTTATAGGTGAATAAAACGGTCCTGGAGAGTGGTCACACGTTTGAGAGAGATCATGGGGGCGTCCCATGATTTTAGGAGATCATGGGGGTGTCCCATGATTTGTGGTAACCACTAGGGCTTAGTGCCCCACTCTTCCTGGTTTAGCGGGAAGGCTAAGGAGAAAGAGGGGACGTGGGTAAGACCAGGTCAGGCTCCTTCGAAGAGTAACGAAAGGCCCCTCCTAACCGTGACGGAGGCCCCCTTCGAACAGGGATGGAGGACCCCTTCAAACAGTGATAGAGGACCCCTTCGAACAGTGATGGAGGGCCCCTCCTAACCGTGACAGAGGTTAGACACTATGAGTGTTTTGGGTGAAGGTTGGCGGATTCTCTTGCGGTAGCCATTATGAATGACTTTATGCCACCATTATGTGTAGGACGAAGGTATAGACTTCATCCTTTAGGACGGTACATCATTACCCTTTGTGCAAATGGTAAGCTAAGTACCAGAGTGACGGTAACACTCATTAGCAGAGCGGAGGGTACGTCATCATGAACCTATGATAACATGGAACAATAACTGATGAACCTATGATAATTCAGGTTAATAACTGATGAACCTTATAAAAAATAATTGATGAACCTTATAAAAAATATCAAAAATAACTGATGAACCTTATAAAATATAACTGATGAACTTTATAAAAAATAATTGATTAAGTGATAGAAAAATACTAAATCTTCAAAGGTAACCAACAATAACTATTGTTGAAAAGTCTTAACATGAAATATGCAACATTGCAACCCAACTAAAGAAGTACAGCGAACTCTAAAAGAGTAAAAGATATACTAGTAGGTAACCCACTACACAAATTAAAGCTTAGAAAGTAGAAATGTTTATTACCTTTTAAGTTATTAAAATATTCATTCAACAGCTCTTTAAGCCTCACACGTGACTCTACCATCTACATTTTGGGTATTTCATTATTATATTTTTTCTTGTTCTCTCTCCTAAAATGCATCATCATCTCCAACTTTCTTTAATTTATAAAAGGCACAATCTTTTATATGCTAAATGACAGAACCATCAAAATCTCATGAAACAAAAATAAGCATATGCATTACCCAATTTCAGATCTGATAATTGAGTTTAGTGGTTTTAAAAAACTGATAATAACTCCGATCAACAACAAAAGGAAGATGACAACGATGGTGGTTCTGGTGATGTTGGGGTTCCGGTGATGTTGACAGCGTGAAGACGGTGATGGTGATGGTGATGGTGATGGAGACGGTGCTCATGACGGTGCAATGGTGGTGATGGTGACGAAGATCGCCGGAGATCGTCTTTCATCTTTGGATTTGAGAGTCGATCTGGTGGGAAATAAAGGGGGAACGAGATGGGAAATAAAGAAATGTAACAGATTATTATTTGTATCGGAATGACCAACATGCCCCTATGTTTAGATTTCCTCTTTTAATTTGATCGGATCATGATTTTTGATCGGACGGTTGTAATTACTTTTTAGGCTTTTTAAAGTTTTGCCACTTTGCAAATGATCGGCTGTCATGAAGTCTAAACATACCGCAGCAACGTGCGGCCTTAGCCTCCGAAAACTATGGTGCTTCTCTGTGTGCAGCAACAAAGGTCCAAAAAGAGTAAAGCTGCTTGCTCTAGCACAAGGCAATGATATTTCATTTTTTAACTATAGGGTCACCAGAAGTGCGACTGGAGACAAGTTAATTATCTCTTAAGGATGCAAAACATCGTGAAAAACATTTCGTGTGTATCGTAAAACCCCATAAGCGAACTGCTTGTTTGAAGCCATGCTTCTCATCAACACAATTAATATCAAACTAAAAAGGAGAGTAATATGTTCCTTCTTCCTTACAGTATCCTATCAAGCCCTGTTATTCTATTATTACAATGAGCAAAGGGAGACGGCAGTTAAATCTTAAACAGTATGCCCTTTTTTTTCCCATAAAAAACAAGGCTTATACCAGCAAACAAAACAAACAAGGGAAAAAAATACTTCACCTTACGGCATTTACTAAGCAGAGAGAGGAAAACGGACAGTTGGGATAAGTTTCAAGATGTTTTTCCTTTTAACAGTTGCACCAAAAGATTCAATCATGTCAAGATCTTCACTCTTCATGGTGCTATCTGCTAGTTTCCAGTCAAAGTGGTAAAGTAAAGAAGCAAGTGGAAGCTCGAGATTGGCTAATCCAAATGATATTCCTGGACATATTCTCCTTCCAGCACCAAACGGGATGTATTCAAAGTCACCTCCTCTAAAATCCATTGAGCTATTCAAGAATCTTTCTGGATCAAATCGTTCAGGATCTTTCCAATACTTTGGATCTCTACCAATCGCCCACACATTCACAATCATTTTAGTCTTTTCTGGAATATCATATCCGTTGATCTCACATTTTTCCTTGTTTTCCATTGGCAACATCAAAGGTGCCGGAGGGTGTAATCTTAATGTTTCTTTGATAATCGCCCTTAAGAAATCTAGTAATTGAATATCCGTTTCATCAACCATTGCTTTTGTGCTGAATACTCTTCTAACTTCAGTCTGTGCCTTTTCCATTATTCTTGGGTTCTTCAGCAGCTCTGACATCGCCCATTCTATGACTGTGGAAGATGTGTCACTACCAGCAGATAATACATCCTGAGACATGAATAAAAATGAGTCAAAGAACCTCAAAATTTAGAAATGAAAGTAAAATTAAAATATATAATATATAAAAAACAAATCATAGTTACTAACCAAGATAATTGCTTTGATATTGTCCATGGTCAAGGGAATTTCAAGGCTGCCATACTCCTTGACTTTCAGAAGAGCGTCCGCCAATAGATGAGTATTCACGTCTTCTTTTCCTACTTCATTTGCTTTGTGCTCGTGAATGATGTCGTCGAACATTTGATCAAATCTATGATGAATCTTTTCAAGTTTGGGCCTAAGCCCACTAAGATAGGCGAGAACTTTAGAAGAAGGATAGAGATCAGGAAGAGTAAATCCACCAGATAAGGCTATGGCTTCATCGATAAGTGATATCAGTGCTTCTTGATGTTTTAACTTCTTTCCAAAGACTGACCTTGTAGTGATCCCGTATGTAAGTGCGTAAATATGTTCACTGAGATCCATCGGGGATCCAGACTGTTTAGAGATTGTGTGGATGAACTGAGATACTTCTTCTTTCCTTATTGGTTTAAGTGATTGAACATGTTTTGCACTTAAAAGTTCTGTATTGCAAATCCTTCTAAGTTGTCGCCAATAATCTCCATATGGTGAAAACATAATGTTTGTGGATTTGTAGGCTATGATATGCGCAGCAAGAAGAAAAGGGCGATTAGCAAAGTTTATATCATGGGTTTTCATAACCTCTTTTGCAGTTTCTGCTGTCGAGGCGACGACTGTGGAATTCTCTCCAAGTTGTAGGTGCATCAGTGGTCCATATTTCTGGGCCAAGTTTTTCAAGGTACGGTGTGGGAGTGGGCCCGCAACATCAAGAAGGTTTCCTAAAATAGGCAGCTTTCTTGGTCCAGGAGGTAAATTTGTGGTTGAATGATTTGTTTTGGATCGCTTGGAGAGTTTTATTATCATTAAACCAAAAAGAAATGTGAAAAGGATTTGGAACGGATGAAAAGTGAACTCCATTGAGGATCTGAATCTGGAACGATTCAGCTTTAGCTAATTATGATATAGCAAAAGGTCAAGCTAAGCTCTGAGTTATATGTGGTTTTTCTATAATTGAATAATGCAGCATCTTCGTTATATATTATAACTTTTTTAGGGGGTACAATGTTCATGATTTGGCACTATCAAAGCAGGCGTGTTTGTTTGAAAAGTTATTGATTAAAACAATATGGATGTCTCAGAAAGAACAAAAAATGCAACACAAGATCCTCTTGGGCATGTCAATACCAACGCTAAAAGACAAAAACGAAAACTATGATTAAGAATACAAATATAAGAAAGTCAGAGTGTACCTTTCAGTTTCATAGGATAATGCTGTTAAAAATGAATTGCATGTATGTCTAGTGATGTGGCTATTTAAAGTTTTAAACCATGACAAGGGCATAGGACAAGAAATAGATGAGATAAACAAGATGCAGCAAGAGTCAGGTAATTTCTAAAACACACCCCTGATAGATACATCCCAGAACCCCCTAAAACCATTCTGCCAATCAGAAGAAGGGACTAACCTTTCTAGTAGCCGCCACTTTGGAGAAAAACGTGTTACAGTTGCTGTACAAATCATCAGATGCTCAAATGCACTTTTTAGATTCGATTTCACTGAGCCAGAGTAGCAATGCTTAGATTGTTATATGTACATAGAAACAGCAGTTGTTGATAGTTTTTATAACAAAAAAGGTAAGTGAAATACAGACTTGAGTTATATGGAATAAGAGTGCATTTTAAGAAACCAAGAACTGAAAAGAAAGCTTTATGGGGCCATGGGGTTAGAGCTGCTGTGACCGCTTCAATAGTTTTAGACTAAAACTTTGAGTACCATGAATATGAAGAGTGTAGTTGGCCATTTCAACCCATCTACTTATAAATGAGTCGATTTTGGTTGTGCTTTAATTAAAATGGGTGAAACTGTAAAATGCAGCTAAAAGGGTAATGGGCCAAGTGGGGCAAACAGTTGAATGTCTGCCAGTCTATTTTTAACCGGATACAACCTCGTAAACCGTTTTAATGAATGATTCAACTTATTATTGCAAGGACATTACTGTTGTAAACATAAATATAGCATTGCTATCTGTACGAAAAATGAACAAGAAATGTGTTTGCGGGTCAACTCAAGTACTCAACCCAAGTCAACCCAATCCAACTCACTTTGACCCGTTACCCAACCCACCCATATTGCCACTTATTATTTGCAACCTGTGAGGTAAGTGTAGATCATTTTGGAATATCTAGTTTTTTTTTATCACAGTTTATTGTTTTTCTAGATGAGGAAAGGTCTTATTTGATCTGCGGGGGTACAATAGGTGATGGAATTTTTGTTGTATACTATATTGTATACATGTACTCTCAGATAGGCACACGATGATAAAAGAGTGTTGTGATGAAATTGATTGCAGCATGAACTCAGTTTCATTACCAAATGATACTGTAATAAAGCTATATTTATGCGGAAAGACATCATATAAGAACACTCTGGAACATAGATCAACTCCGAAAATAAAAACGTTCAGTTAATTTTATCAACAATGAAAATGAGAATTATTTCTATATGTGGAGAACCAGTGACATACTATTTACAGGATCAAAGTTTAGTACTATCAGATAGTATTCCTTAGATGACTATAGTTTCTTTAGTCACTTAACACTCACCAAAATCACGCAGAAAGTCCACCTAAGCATATAGTCCAGAAGTAAAGTAATATGCAAAGAACAAAAAGGAAATCCGAACTGGAAACTAACAATTAATCTTCATAACCACAGTAGCTACTTTTTGTAGATGTACTCCATTTTCTCTCAATACAATATAAATGCATGAGTATATATCTCAAGGGATACAAATTATTACAGAATTACTAGCACAAGAAACAAAATTACATAAGGGGGCACATACAAGGGAGAGAGGTTAAACCAATCAGCATATATCAGACAAAACTATAAGCATAGCAGACAAAATCACACAAGTTAGAACTAAACATGAAAAACAACATTTTTTTTTACACATTTAACCAAATAGTGCGACAGGACGAAAATGACATTCATAAACATCAGAAATCCTCTTTTATTCATTATAATCTGCATTAAACTGATGGTACAACTAGGAGATAGTTCACATAATTAAACTCATATACAATGTAACAAATCAGAAGATCTTTAAACTCCAACTAAAACAAAACAAAAAACAAAAAACAAAAAACAAAAACAAAACTGATATCTTCTGAGATCCAATCAAATAGTGAACCTTAAAAAAGACGATATAATTCTCAAATAACATAATCAGACCATTCACTTATATCAGAAGTATGATCCATAGTAAGACCAGGTATCTTATCAAGCTTAACAGGACCAATTAACTTAGCAGGATTCCCAACAGCAGTAGTCCTAGCCGGCACATCTCTCAACACAACTGACCCCGCCCCTATCTTCGCCCCATCACCAATCCTAACATTACCCAAAACACACGTCCCCGCCCCAATCAAAACACCGTCACCAATCTTAGGATGTCTATCACCGCTCATCTTCCCAGTACCACCCAATGTCACATTATGCAATATCGACACGTTATCACCAATAACAGCTGTCTCGCCAATAACCAACCCTGTAGCATGATCAAACAATATCCCACTACCAATCCTCGCTCCCGGATGTATATCCAACGCAAAAACCTCGGAAACCCTATTCTGAACAATAAGCGCTAAAACCTTCCTATCTTGCAACCACAACCTATGCGCTATCCTATGAGCTTGACAAGCTAAAAAGCCCTTGAAATTCAAAAAACATTGCACATAACTTATACAAGCTGGGTCCCTTTCTTTAACAGCTTTTAAATCCTTTTCAACAGATTTAACAATATCTTGATCTTCATTAAGCACATTTATAAAAAGATCAAAAAGGGTCCCACTAGGAAGACTTAAATCACCTAACTTAACAGAAAGATGATAAGCTAAAGCAGTATCTAAAACATTATGAGACAAAATAGAGTTAAAATAATAACTAGACAAAATAGGTTCTTGATCAACATCAACTTGTGCTTCTTGTTTCATTAAAAACCATATATCATCATCATGATCATCAAGATTATTTTCATGATCATGTTTTGTGTGATTTTTTGAGATGGGTATGCTTGAAACATGTTTTTGTGAATTGGGTATCAAAAAATTTGAGTTATTTTCAAGTAGTTGTGAAGTTGAAGAGTTTTGGACACAAAAACATGTTTTTTTGGGTGTTTTCTGGCGTGTTTTTTTGAGGGGATTAAGGTTGTTAAGCGGGAATGATCCGACAAAACAGAGAGACATGAGATGATGATTATTATTATGGGATAAAATTGTTGTTTTTATGGTGGCTGTGTTTGTATATGTAGTAGTGTTTGTGTGCAGGTTTTTTGAGGCGTGGATAGGTCAAAAACCAGAATTTTCATAGGAGTTAATATTTGTAAACAAAGAAAAAGATAAAAAGGTTTTGTGGCTGTATGATTTCGGCTGATGTGACTGGTTTAGTGGATGGTATCTATTGTCGGGTGTCAACACCCAACATTACTGTAACCTGTGAATTCCACATATATTTGAGTCCATGGACCGGACCTGTACGGGAGTTCGTTGTGCACGAGTCACACCTGATTTTAGGATATGAAGTATAACTTTTTTCTTAAAAATGTTAATTTTTTGGTAGGAAAATGATAAATTATGATGTGCCGAATAATCATCATATTCACAAGATTATAACAAGTGTTAGAACAGATAGTTTGAATGCAAAAAGAAAATGATTTAAAAAAATATATATAATATTATTATGTATGTAAAAGAATTAGTAGTAAAATATTGTATGAGACTTTAACAATGCTTTTTTAATATGTGCAACACCCAAAAATACTTTTGTGTTACTTCAATTTAGCCTAAAAGATTATTTATGATGCAAATTTTATTGTTTATGATAAAGAAAATAATATGCAACACTTTTTCAAAAGAAATTGTGCAGCACCCGACGAAAACTCCTAGATCCGTCCCTGTTTGAGTCGGGTTTGGTTTCACGGGTCTATGAATGAACACTAGTGATGACAGATCAAATAAAACTAAAACATACATAAAACCAAAATTCCTATAAAATATGGTTAGGGTTAATAAATCAATATATACTTAAGAATTTGACGTCAACACAAACGCAAAATGATAAAACATCTAGTTGCTTGACAAAGTGCGTAAGTCATTTGACTAGTCAGATAAACTTATAGTGTGTATTTGAAAAAGGTTAATGGTTGGTGTTGAGTTGTTTAAGTCACCATTAACCTTGACACGACTTGTTTAACAAACATGTAAATGGATCATTTTAACTACAATCGTATACCCTCTCGTTCTAAATTAATATTCTACGTTTTATTTTTGGATGTCCCAATTTAATGGTTTACTAGCAAGGTACCCGCGCGTTGCAGCGACGGGTACCCTGAAATAAAAATTTTCGATGAAATTAATAAAAATGTCACGGGAAGTCATTCCAACACCTAAATTTGCCTCAAGATGAAATATTAAAAGATTTGGTAAACTACACTTCCCACCTTAGCATATATTTACAATCTTAATCCCTACGGGTGCAATAGGATTCACACAATGTCCAAAACACTTTCCTATATAAATCTCATTATACCATCACTTAGGGGTTTGACACCCTTTCTCTCTCAAACCAGCCGCACCCTATTTCTTCTTCTTCTTCAGTCGTTTTTCCGGCCAAACAAACACCACCGCCGGCCACTTAAACTCACCGCCACCACCACCACACTCCTTACAACCTCCTCATTATTTTGACGTACATCACGCGCCAAGAAACACCTCCCAACATCACAATTAACACCACCACAGCTCGAGTTCATCACCAAAACCATCTCTCTCTCGTTTTGTTGATACCGGAGGTCGAAGGTAGGAAAACCCACTCCCTTTTTGTCATTCTAGCGACGGTGGGGATAAGTACATGAATTTTCAAGAGTTTTTGATTAAATAAATATTAAAACTAATAAATATAAAGCTCAATAATTGTTTGGTATCATTTTCTTTCTTTTTGTTGTTGTCGTTGTTATTGAGTCGCGAAAACAAGAGATGTCGTGAGCTTGAGCTCACAGCCTTGTGTATCGAGTCGAGTTTTATTGAGTCGAGTCTTGGTCACAGGTTCGTGTCTAGGTTAAGATGGAGGGTTGTACATTGTGTTTAAATGATTGTAATATTTGGTGTAGGGGTGTTTTTAATGACATTAATGTAGAATGAGGGTTGTACATTGTGTTTAAACGATTGCAATATTGGGTGTAGGAGTGTTTTTAATGCTATTAATGTAGAATTCTAAGAAAAGTGGTTTGAATTTCGATTCATGCTAGTTTTTGTTGTACACAATGTTTTGGTTGTTGTAATTATAAAAATTGCTTGCTTTAAAATGTTGTAAACCATGCATCATTTTTTGTACATTTAAATTTTTTGGAGAAAGGGTTTTTCCTCCATTATAAGTAGTATAGATTACTAAAAATAAATAGAGAATTTTGATCGACTTTACCATAATACTCTTAATTGAAAACTAATATTACAAACTTTAAAGAATAAATTAATGAATAAGTTAATGATAAATTATCATTTTGCAAAAAGTAAAAAAATAAAAATAAAAAAATATAAGTTTTTTTTTAAATTTTGTATCAGTTTTTTTTACATTGTATATCATATAACTATCCGAGTAAATGTCATTTATTTGTATTGTTTTTAAGTTCACAATATACAAACAAAATGGTTAACTTTATTTGATTTAATAGCCTTTGAGGGTTCGTCAAGTTAGGCAAAATGCATATTCCATGGCATCTTGAGAATATATTTGTTAGAGTAAACTACACCGTTTGTCCTTGTAGTTTGCGTTGACCGCAGCCTGTGGTCCTTTGACAAAAAAAATTGCACCGTTCATCCTTAAGTCAGAAACGTTATGCACCACTAGTCCTTCTCTCTAACGGGGTGGACTAACGCTCGTTAACTTGTTTGCTTATGAGGGTATAATCGTCATTTTGCACAATAAGGACGAACGGTGCAATTTTTCGCTTTTGGTCCATTTATAATGCTTTCTTCCGGTTTTTTTACGTTTTCACCCGTTTTTGTCCGTTTTTTTTTTACGTTTTCGCCCATTTTCGCCCGTTTTTTTTCCGTTTTTTTTTACGTTTTCGCCCGTTTTCGTCTGTTTTTATCCCTTTTTTTACGTTTTCATCCCGTTTTTTTACGTTTCCATCAATTTTTTTACGTTTTCGCCTGTTTATTTTACGTTTTCGTCCGGTTTTTACGTTTTCATCTGTTTTTTTTACGTTTTCGTCGATTTATTTTACGTTTTCACCCGTTTTTGTCCTTTTTTTTTACGTTTTCGCCCATTTTCGCCCCTTTTTTTTTCCGTTTTCGTCCGTTTTTTTTTACGTTTTCGCCCGTTTTTGTCTGTTTTTATCCGTTTTTTTTACGTTTTCATCCCGGTTTTTACGTTTTCATCTGTTTTTTTACGTTTTCGCCGATTTATTTTACGTTTTCACCCGTTTTTGTCTGTTTTTTTTACGTTTTCGCCCATTTTCGCCTGTTTTCGTCCGTTTTTTTTTACGTTTTCACTCGTTTTCGTCTGTTTTTATCCCTTTTTTTACGTTTTCATCCCGTTTTTTATGTTTCCATCAATTTTTTTACGTTTTCGCCGGTTTATTTTATGTTTTCGTCCGATTTTTATGTTTTCATCTGTTTTTTTTACGTTTTCGCCGATTTATTTTACGTTTTCTTCCGTTTTTTTTACGTTTTCGTATGTTCATTTTACGTTTTCGCCATTTTTTTACATTTTCGTTCAGTTTTTACGTTTTCGTCCATTTTTTAACGTTTTCGTCCATTTTTTTACGTTTTCGTCAATTTTTCACGTATTCGCCCAATTTTTTTTACGTTTTTGTCCGTTTTTCTTACATTTTTATCCATACTTATCCGTTTTCATCCATTTTTATTCTTCCTTATCCGTTTTTATACGTTTTTATCCGTTTTTTTTATGTTTTCGTCAATTTTTTACGATTTCGCACTTTTTTTTACGTTTTCGTCCGTTTTCATCTTTTACGTTTTCCTCCCATTTTTTACGTTTTTTTCCATTTTTCTTACGTTTTTGTCCATTCTTATCCGTTTTCATCTTCTTTTATCCGTTTTTTTTACGTTTTTGTCTTTTTTTTACGTAAAAAAAGAGACAAAAATGTAAAAAAAATGGACAAAAACGTAAAAAACCAGACAAGAATGTAAAAAAACTGACGGAAAATGTAAAAAAACAGGCGACAACATAATAAAACGGGCGAAAACATTAAAAAAACTGACGACAACATAGAAAACGTAAAAAATGGCGAAAACGTAAAATAAACATACGAAAACGTAAAAAAACGAAAGAAAATGTAAAATAAATCGGCGAAAACGTAAAAAAAAGATGAAAATGTAAAAACCCGACGAAAACGTAAAATAAACAGGCGAAAACGTAAAAAAATTGATGGAAACGTAAAAAAAGGGATGAAAACGTTAAAAAGGGATAAAAACAGACGAAAACGGGCGAAAACGTAAAAAAACGGGAGAAAACGTAAAAAAACGGGCGAAAATGGGAGAAAACGTAAAAAAAAAGGGGACAAAAACGGGTGAAAACGTAAAATAAATCGGCGAAAACGTAAAATAAACAGGCGAAAACGTAAAAAAATTGATAGAAACGTAAAAAAACGGGATGAAAACGTAAAAAAAGGGATAAAAACAGACGAAAACGGGCGAAAACGTAAAAAAATGGACGAAAACGGAAAAAAACGGGCGAAAATGGGAGAAAACGTAAAAAAAAAGGGACAAAAACGGGTGAAAACGTAAAATAAATCGGCGAAAACGTAAAATAAACAGGCGAAAACGTAAAAAAATTGATGAAAACGTAAAAAACGGGATGAAAACGTAAAAAAAGGGATAAAAACAGACGAAAACGGGCGAAAACGTAAAAAAACGGACGAAAACGGAAAAAAACGGGCGAAAACGTAAAAAAAATGGACAAAAACGGGTGAAAACGTAAAATAAATCGGCGAAAACGTAAAAAAAACAGATGAAAACGTAAAAACCGGACGAAAGCGTAAAATAAACAGGCGAAAACGTAAAAAAATTGATGGAAACGTAAAAAACGGGATGAAAACGTAAAAAAAAGGATAAAACAGACGAAAACGGGCGAAAACGTACAAAAAACGGACGAAAACAGAAAAAAACGGGCGAAAATGGGCGAAAACGTAAAAAAAACGGACAAAAATGGGTGAAAACGTAAAAAACCGGAAGAAATCATTAAAAATGGACCAAAAGCGAAAAATTGCACCGTTCGTCCTTATAGTGCAAAATGACGATTATACCCTCATAAGGAAACAAGTTAACGAGCGTTAGTCCACCCCGTTAGAGAGAAGGACTAGTGGTGCATAACGTTTCTGACTTAAGGATGAACGGTGCAATTTTTTTGGTCAAAGGACCACAGGCTGCGGTCAACGCAAACCACAAGGACGAACGGTGTAGTTTACTCTATTTGTTAATTGGGCGTTTGAGTGTGTGTCGTTGTTTATTATTGCCTTATTGGCGGGGTCATAATGAATTCTAGTCATTGTTAGCGGTGGTCCCTAACCTTTATTGGCAACATAACACACATGGACGGAATTTGAATACTTTTGAATATTTTTTGTGAGGGTCAATTTGAAAAGTATTTATTTTAGGTATGCTGATATATATTACGATGAAATTTTTGTATTAAAAATAACTAGAACTATATATAAAAATATATAAAATGTACATAGGTTCAAAAATTTTAAAGGGGCCGCAAGCCCCTTCAGTCCCTTCTAAGTTCCGTCTATAATAACACATTATTTATATCGTTTTTCTATTTTGGTTATCCAAACCAACAGTAACACATATTTATCAATCAGTGTTTATCTAGGATGCATGAAACTTGTAGGTGTGATAATTATTCTTATTGTCTTCTTAATAAGTGAATGTGATTACTTGGTTAAAATATGGTTAAGAGCTACCTAGCTTGAACGATAACTAAAATTAACTAATTGAGTATATAGAACTAGATGTTTAATTAGATTGGATATTTAATGTGTGCTTTAGTTATTTTGTGTATGCTTAGGAGGCATAAATAGAAGACGGACTTATAAACAATAATTAAATAAAATAATAAAATAGTCAAAAAGACTTGCTAGATCATCGACATAGATTAGCAATTAAGCACTAAAAAGCCAAGGCACGTGTTTGACACGCTTCCTTTAAAACAGACTCACTATCTGGAATTTCACCTTTTCATATGCGTATTCCATATGATGAAAATCAATAATACTTATTGATTTGATGTGTGAAAATTTTATGAAATTAAGGCCTTTATTTATACACAATAGGCTTCCTCCAAGTTTACCCATCTCACCCATGTTATGTAGAAAAAGATAGAAACAAACCACTTTTCCTCTTTAAGCATGATACCTAATGCCTAATTTTGAGAAGCGATATCATTCACATCAGCTCATTGCCAAGGTCTATTCAAGGTAGGGTGAGCAAAACCGCCCAAGTCCCGACAACCGACCCGATCCTGACATAAATCGATAGTCCCGAAACCGAATAATAGCTTCTCGGGTCGGGAGTCGGGATGGATTTTTAGCATTTTCGGGATTCGGGACGGGCCAAAAACCGACAAAATACAAGCAAAAACCGACTACTTTCGGGACGGGTCGGGACGGGCCAAAAAAGCCGACTACTTTCAGGTCGGTATTCGGTTTACGATTTAGGTGACTTTCGGGATCTGGATTAGTCGGGACAGGTCGGGTCGGGTCGGGATCCGGCCCGATGCTCAGCCCTAATTCAAGGTGAACGCTAACCTCCAAACTATTACTTATATACGTGACACATACATATAGATAAATAGATAATTGTGTCCAAAGTTGGTAAAAAAAAATCACTTTTGCGAACCAAATTTTCCAACAAACAATACATTATTTTGATAGAGATAAAAGATCAGCAGTTACTTTTCTTTTATGTGTCTAATCTGACCGTTGTTGTGATTCACAACACTTTAACCAAAAGATCTAATGGAGAAAGAGTAGATATAAGGCTAACTGAGTGATTTTATTATATAAGAATTGAATTACAGAATTGGGGATAAAGGTGAAACAGAGAGAATTGAGAGAAGTATTTTACAAATCATAACTGGAAAAATGAGAAATGAAAGTACAAATGGTATTTATAGTGATCTAAGGCGGTGGAAGTAGGAGGGGGCAGTTAGAGTTTGTGACACCAAACTCTAAACAACTTCAAATATTTCCACTTATCTCCCCTCAACTTAAGAAATTGACATAATTGGCCCTTGTAGTTGATTTCAGCTCTTTGCTCATAACACTCCATCCTCCTTGAAAACATTCTTGTCCTCAAGAATCAGGATCAAAAGTTGGATGCTTTGTTTGGAACTCAGTTGCTACCTCCTAAGTAGCATCATCACTTGTCCCATTAGTCCATTGTACCAACCAGTAAACCACAGCCCTGTTCCCAACCTTGGCAATCTTCCTCTCTAATATTTTGACTGGCACAGCAGTAATGAGACCCTCATTAGAACAGTGTGGCAGTGGAATAGGAGTAGTAACTTGACCCTTAAAAGCCTTTAGCTGAGAAACATGAAATACATTATGGATAGCTGAAGTATCAGGTAAAGTTAGTCTATAGGCCACTGATCTACATCTTCCTTCCACTTGAAATGGCCCATAATATTTGGGTGACAGCTTGTTTTGTTTGTGCAACCTCAAAGTTACTTGCCTGTGTGGTTGTAACTTCAAAAGTACCCAAGCACCTACTACAAATTCTCTATCAGACCTACCTTTATCACCATACAATTTCATTCTATGTTGAGCTCTTTCCATGTGAAACTGTAACAAAGAGATTGCAGCCTCTCTTGTACTTAGTGTCCTGTCTACAGCTTCCACATGAGAATCTCTAGCCATATAAGAAACATGAGTAGGAGGCTTTTGGCCATACACAACTTCAAAAGGGTGGTGTTAATAGCTGTGTGATAATTAGTGTTGTACCAGAATTCTGCCAAAGCCAACCAATTTACCCAATTCTTTGGTTGTTCACTGGCCATACATCTTAAGTAGCACTCCACACATCTATTTAGTACTTCAGTCTGCCCATTATTTTGAGGGTGATAAGCTGTTGATAGCTGTAAAGTAACTCCAAGCTTCTTAAACAGTTCCTTCCAAAAAGTGCTGATAACGATCTTGTCTCTATCACTAGTGATTGTTTTAGGCAGTCCATGTAGCTTATAAATGGAGTATAAAAAGAGTTATACCAACTGAACAACTTTGAAAGGATGAGCGAGAGGAATAAAGTGCCCATACTTGCTTAACCTGTCAATGACTACCCAAATAACTGTCTTGCCTTGTGATGATGGTAGTCCTTCAATGAAATCCATTGAGATGTCAGTCCAAATCTTAGTTGGAATGGGTAAAGGCTATAGCAAACCAGGATAACGAGCAAGGTCAGGCTTGTGGCATTGGCAAATTGAGCAGACCCTCACATATTCTTTTACCGTCCTCTTCATGCCCTTCCAATAAAACATAGATTTCAGCCTCTTATAAGTCGCTTCAATTCCATAATGACCCCCCCCCCATTGGCTCATCATGGAAGTATTTCATCAATTCTTGTCTCAAATTCTCATCACTGCCAATCACTAGTTTACCATTTCTTCTCAACTGTCCAGCTTGCCAAGTGAATTTTGAAGTTGTGGTAACATCACTTTCAAGCTTTGTAATGATTTGTTGTATACTAGTGTCAGTTTCCCAGCTTGCTTGGATTCTTTGTAGCAAATCATTGGAGATATCAGATACAATCATAGCTTGTACTGATGTAGTAGATGTTGACCTTGACAAGGCATCAACTACTACATTCTCACTTCCCTTTTTGTAGAGTATCTCATAGTCATACCCTAATAGCTTTGGTAGCCACTTAATTTGGAAAGAAGTAGTCAGTCTTTGTTCCATTAAGTACTTTAAACTGAAATGACCAGTTTTTATCTTGAAATGACTATCAAGAAGGTAACCTCTCCATTTCTCCAAAGCATGCACCACAACCCAAAGTTCCTTCTCATAAGTAGACAACCCTTTATGCCTCGGTGCCATGATCTACTCAGGAAAGCAGTTGGATGGCCATTTTGTTGTAGAACTGCTCCAATTCCTTCATCTGATGCATATGTCTCTACCACAAATTCGGTATCAAAATTTGGAAGAGCTAAGACTAGTGCATTAACCATGGCCACTTTCAGTTTCTTAAAGGCATCTTGAGCTGAATTACTCCAAGCAAATGAATTCTTCTTAAGCAATTCAGTCAAAGGTTTACTTATAGCAGCATAATTTTTCACAAATCTTCTATAATAACCTGTGAGACCTAAGAAACCTCTTAATTTCTTCACATTCACAGGAATAGGCCAGTCTTGCATTGCTTTGATCTTAGATGAATCTGTGGAAACTCCTTGACTAGAAATTTCATGACCCAAGTACTCCACCTCAGTTGTGCCAAACACACATTTACTAGCTTTGGCAAACAATTGTTGAGATTGCATAGTATTCAATACCATTTCCAAGTGTTGAATATGCTCATCCATGTTCTTACTATACACCAGAATGTCATCAAAGAACACCAAAACAAACTTTCTCAAATACTCAGCAAATACCTCATTCAATAAAGCTTGAAATGAGGATGGAGCATTAGTTAACCCAAATGGCATAACTAGGAATTCATAATGGCCTTGATGAGTTCTGAAGGCTATTTTGTGGATATCCCCTTCATACATTCTTATTTGATGATAACCAGATCTCAAGTCTAACTTTGTGAAAACCTTAGTTCCAAACAACTCATCAATAAGCTCTTCAATAACAGGAATGGGAAATTTATCTTTCACTGTGTGCTTATTCAATTCTCTATAATCAATACACATCCTCCATGAACCATCTTTTTTCTTTACCATGACCACAGGTGAGGAAAAAGGACTATGACTGCTTCTTATTACCCCATTGTCAAGCAATTCTTTGACCATCATTTCAATGGCATCCTTCTGAGTAGGAGGGTGCCTGTATGGTCTAATGTTGATAGGTGAAGTGTTTTCATTTAGAGGAATCCTATGATCATGTTTTTGTTTTGGTGGCAAGGCCTTTAGAACAGCAAAAACATGCTCATACTTGCTGATTATACCACTCAAACTTGGATGCAACACTTGACCTTCAACTTCTGTGCTCATCAATTCAGCTTGTACACCATTTGCAGGGTATACACATACTGCCATAGAATACATCTGAGCACTTCCACTTACCACATGCTTAAGCATTTGCTTACCTTCTATCCAGTGTACCACAGGTTGGGTCACACCTCTGACTACCTTTCTACCCATGTGCATAAACTCCATTCTCAACTCTAAGTAGTTGTGCAAGATGTCTCCCAAAGTAGAAAGCCACTGCACTCCCAAAACCATATCACAACCTCTCAAAGGAATGAGCATTACATCAGTACAAAATGTCTCCCCTTGTAGCTGCCAAACCAGACCCTTACACCCTTGATTGCTAGTAAGTGAATTACCACCAGCCACAGATACTAACAGAGGACAAGTTTGTTTGACTGTGAAACCCATCCTTTTAGCAGCAGTGATGTCTAAGAAATTATGAGTACTACCCCCATCAATCAAAATATTGACTGTTTGGTTGTTAAGTTGGCCTTGAACTCTCATGGTGTGATATGTATTAATTCCTGATAAAGCATTCAATGAAATTTGTGGTTGTGACTCAAGAACACCATCAGAAATACAACTGTTTTGTTCCTTAGTAACAACTGCAATGGTATTAACTTCACCTCCAAACACTCCTTCTGTACATTGGCCATCTGATTGTTCTTCCAAACACTCTTGGTCCTCATTTTTAGCTACAATTTCTAATTAAAAGAGCTGGCCACTACACTTGTGACCAGGCACATACTTCTGATCACAATAGAAACACTCCCTTTTTGCCTTTTTTTCTTCCATTTCCTTTTGTGTCAGTCTATAAGGTCTATTACCAATCGATTTTTGGGTTGTAGCATTATTTCCAAAAGCAGTAATAGGTTTTATAGGCATATTCATATTCTTATTGGTATAACTGACAATGGAAACATACTTTGGAACAGGAGTTGTAGGTGGAGCATATACCTTGGCTTAAGAGTAGCATTAGTAGCTTCTTGTAGCTTAGCTATAGAATAAGCTTCAGCTAGGGTTTGAAGCTTGAACATCCTTAATGGTATACTAACCTCCTTCTTCAACCCTCCCATAAACAAACTCACAGCATACAACTCAGATAGATCCACCCTATTCAGTAGCTCTTCAAACACCTCTTGATAATGTTGCACTGAACTATCCTGCTGATTGAACCCGAACCACCTAACTTAAATTAACCAAGGAATGGTCAACAAAGTCAAATAGCCTAGATCAATGCTCCGCGGAAGTATAAGGTTTCCTCGGGTCGTTATGTCCCGACGAGGTGTGATGGTTATGAAACGGTTCTGTGATCGGGTGAATTTGGACGGGAAAAGGTTTGTGAGATTGATTACACTACTGAATTCACAAAGAAATAGCTTAAACAAGCTATTTGAATAAGACAAGAAAGTTGGAAAAACCAGAAACGTTTAAAACTAAAAACGTGTACGTTCAGTTTTAAGTAACGTGAACGTACAGAATAAAACGCGAGTTTTAGCAAAATAAAATACTTACAAAAGTGAAAATCACATTTTTACAATCCTAATAATAAAATAAACTTTTTAGAAAATTAAAATTAATTTTTATACTACTTATATAATTACTATTAATTAAATACTATTTATTAATTACTTATTAATTATTTAAATTAACCTAAATTATAACTAATTATGAAATTACACTAAAAATATGAAAAATAAATTTGGAAAAATCTAAAATATTATAAAACTAATTTTCAAACTTAAAATATATTTTTCCTACTTTTTATATAATTACTATTAATTAAAAACTAATTTAAACTAATTAAAATTACACTTAATAATAAGAAAATATTAAATAAGCTTAGAAAAATAAAATTAAAACTTAGAAAAATCTAAAATAATCTAAAACTAATTTTAAAACATAAAATATATTTTTAAGACTATTTAAATAATTACTATTAATTATTAACTAATTATTAATTAATAAAAACTAATATTAATTATTAAAAATACTAAATGAAAAGAGAAAATTATGAAAAATTTACAGAAATTATTTTACAACTGAAGGAACTTAGGAAAATTATAAAAACAGAAAGTGCTTAAGGAAAATAAGCACTTATGCAATAAGCTTCTTAAATAGAAGCTATCACTTTAGGTATTTTTGGCTTTTTCTGATTTTTCTTTCACAAAACTATATAAATACTAAAAATATGAAACTTTAAAAAAGGAAAATAGGCTGGAACACAGAAATAAGCACTACAAGTGCTTAATAGCTTGACAGTTGACTTTGGTCAAACTGTCAAGCCATAAGCTTTGAAATAAGCTTGAATCTGAAACCAAGGGTAGATTAAGGTTTGTACAAGCTACAAGAACAAAAAGGAAGTTAAAAGGTACACTAGCTTATACTTATAAGCTCATAATAAGCAAATAAGCAAATCCCTACCCTGCCAATCCAAACAGGCAACTGAGGCACTTTTACAAGCCTGTGGAGCCCACAGAAGAGCTTGGAAGCTCAAGTAAGAAAGTGATTCAAAAAGCTGACCCAATAAGCTCTCTAAAAAGCTAGAGGTGAAGCTCTGGGGCCCACAAGTGAGAGCATGAGAGGGCCTTGAGTGTTGGAACTAAAACTGATTACTCAGCAGATAAGCACAAGGGGACAGATTTGATGGGCAATGTAGCCCTAGCTAACAAGCTACAAATCAATGAATAAGCACTAAGCTATGAAGTTTAGCTTATTGGGATTCCATTAAGCCAATAATCATGTTGTGGGACCCACTGAGGAGCAATTCACAGCTTATTGAAAAGGGAGGTCTGAGGTTGTGTCTGTGATGCAGGGCAGATATATGGAAAATAAGCTAAAAGATAAGACAAATTAAGCAGTTAAACAACACAGGTAAAAATAAGAAAAAATATACTGATGAAGATAAGCAACTAAATATCTATAATCTAAAAGCACAAGCCTATAAACTTAATATTGAACCCTACAGAAAATCCACAAGTTATACAAAAAATCATCAAAGCTGAAATTTTGACTTTTTCTAATATGAACCTAAGTTGACCTTTTTAAGTTTTAATTGATGATTACTGAATTATTATGATATACTAAGACATGATATGATGAAATTAGACCAAATGACCTACTTATATACTGATATGGGTGGATTACTACCCCTGAGACTAAACAGTTAACCCAACATGATCCTAAAACCTAGATTTTGACTTTTTAACTATAGCACTACTGATTTGGAGGTTTACTAGTTCTAATATTTCCTAAGATGACCTGCCTAAACCTATACTAACAGCAAACAACAACAAGAGCACAGGTAGGCAAGCAAATCCAAACACCCTCTTAATTGAACTGTTTTTAGATAAAAAAAAAAAATGATTTAGGCTAAACTGAGCTGAGATACTAATTACATACTAACACAAAATCTATATTACACTAAAATTGAGCTAATAGATGCAGATTTGAGCACTAAAATAAGCTTAATGAGATTTGAGCAAATTGACTAGTGAAAATGCATAAACTGAGCTTGTACTTGAGAAGTGAAACTGAGCAAACTACTGAAATCTTTTCATTAACTTAAAAAGATTGATACAACTTGAACTTAAAACTGAATTTTAAAAGTTTACAATGGAAAATTAAAGTTTACACTACGAAATGGTCTAAAGACAATTGACAAACTATATCTTCTCTTTTTCTTGATCTTTTATAGTCCTGGAGGTCTCCTTTCTCTTTCCCACTTTCTTTTTGAGCCATTGGATGGCCTCATGTGATCTCACCCGTTCAAATTAGTATTGGCGGGAAAATTGGGAATAGCAGTTTGGGTGGTTTAGGTGAGGGCAATAAATGAGGGGGGTTGGTTTGGGTTGGTGAAGGTTTTAATTAAGTTTGGTGAGGGTTTGGAGGAGAGGTGGAGAGGAGGGGGAGCCGGTTGCAGAAAAACGGGGATGTGTGGGGAAGGAGATGGTGTTGTGTTGATTGGTTGTTTGACCCAGCTTGTGTTGACCGTTTGACCGGCTATTATATTAAAAATGGGTAGTGGGCTTTGGTGGTGGGCTTTGGGTAAAGGGTTGTGTTTGTGGACCAGGCCAAGGGTGGGTTATTGTTGGGTTTTAATAACTATTAAGGTTCGTTTGGTTTTTATGAATTCACAAGGACCAATTTTGTAATTCTTTCAAAGACAAGGGGCTACAAATGAAACTTTGCCAAGGTAACCATAAGGACTTATTTTGACAACATTTGAGAATTACAAGGATGAAAATTATTATTTTCCAAAATAAAATACCCGGGGACTAATTTTGCAAATTTCCAAACTCCGGGGGACCATACTTGTAATTTTCTCAAAATTTTCATCCAGGGATTAAAAGTGACAAATGTGAATTCCCAAAGACCCAAAATGATTTTTCATTCAAAATTATCCCACCAGGGACTGAATCTGCCAAAATCTGTAACTCTAGGGACTAAACTGCAGTTTTCCAAAACTTTTATGATTTTTCACCAAAGGACAAAATATGACAACTTATGATTGTAAAAGGACCTTTGGTGATAATTTTCCATATTTTGAATGACTAGGGACTAGATTTGTAATTTTATGAAAGTTGAGGGACTGAAACTGCCAATTTTGCAAACTTTGTGCGTTTTTCATTTGTTTTTGCTCATTTTGCATCTAAAACATATAAAACACAATTTTGAAATATTTTCAGTATTTTGATGCATTACTGAGTGTTTTTGTATGTTTTCCAGTTCAGATTTGACCAAAAATGATGAGTGTTTGAGCACTCATCACCTGCTTCAAATTCTTCAAGTCTCCCATAAGATCTTCATAAATGGCACCAAACCTCTCTAGAAGCTTCTCTTCATACTGCTCCCATAGAGTACCTTCACCATACTTCTTAACATACTGTTGGTGCTAGGTAAGAGCCTTATCATACAGGTGCATAGATGCAAATTCAACCTTCATATCATCTTCAATTCCATCTATTGTAAAAAATTGCTTGCACCTGAAGATCCAACCCTTCACATCCTCTCCATTGAACTTAGGAAATTCAATTTTTGTCATTCTTCCATAGTGTGAACCCCCGTTTTGACTTGTGCCTTCATTAGGATGTAAACCTTGCACAGTCCTAGTTAAAGCTTGCTTTTGAGCCATTAACTCCTTAACCAGAGTCTGCAAGGCCTCTACAGCTGCTGGTAAGGTCTCCGAAGTCAGTGATGGTGTGTCTAACAATCCAGCCCTAGTAGTAACAACCATTGTGGTTGACTGTTGGTTGTTATTTCTAAACAATTGTAATTTTAGCTATTAGTTATCACTCTACCTTTCAATCGAGCAATAACCTAACAACTCTAACCGTTCTTGGCCAAATTAAGTCAAGCAAAACTGATCATTAATTCGAAAATAAAGGATTTAAGCACTTATGCGCTATTCTCGTGATCGCCATGCTTACTTAACACTTGGTCGTATTTCTGACAGATAATACACAACGAATTAGTGTACCAGTGTAGTACAACTAATTTTCTGTAAATTTTCACCGGAAATTGACCGGAGAAGACAACAGATTGGCCGGAAAAGACAGAGTTCGCCGGAAAGTTGATCGGCAACGCTCTGATACCACTTGTTGTGATTCACAACACTTTAACCAAAAGATCTAATGGAGAAAGAGTTGATATAAGGCTAATTGAGTGATTTTATTATACTAGAATTGAATTACAGAATTGGGGATAAAGGTGAAACAGAGAGAATTGAGAGAAGTATTTTACAAATCATAACTGGAAAAATGAGAAATGAAAGTACAAATGGTATTTATAGTGATCTAAGGCGGTGGAAGTAGGAGGAGGCAGTTAGAGTTTGTGACACCAAACTCTAACAAACTTCAAATATTTCCACTTATCTCCCTTCAACTTAAGAAATTGACATAATTAGCCCTTGTAGTTGATTTCAGCTCTTTGCTCATAACAACTGTAAAACACCAAACGATCAACATAACAAACGATGCCTTTGCATATTGACAAACATTGACCAAACAAAATAGACTTTCATTGTATGTTTAGTTATGTTGTTTGTATGCAATGTTTTCAAGTAGCATTACAAAAAATAGTGAATAAATGTCTGCCTACTACCTGCCATTAGAGAGCGAGAGACATCAACAATATCAATATTGCATCTAATAATATAAGGATAATGTATCTTTCCCATACAAAATGTATTGGTCAAACAGAGTGATTCCGCTTGTACAAATAAGACTTTGATTTTATGATGTACGAGTACTTGTTCAAGAATGTTGAATATTAACTGTGAACTCAATGCCACTAGATAATGCATAAGACCAGCAATTGTATAAGGACAAATGTGAGATCTCATAGTATGTCTACAATCAGTTATTTCGATCGGGGTTCACAAACTTTTTGTGCAGATCTTTGAGCTTAATTAGTATTTCTTGAAATGTTGGACGGGATTGTGGTTCACTGAGCAAGAAAAAAGAATCAAGAAGGTCGTTAGTCTACCTCAGCGAAAAGAAGTGCACTTGAACTTTTATGACCTTACACAAGATTCACTAATATAACTTATGGACACAAATTGTGTATTTAGTAATTGTCTAAGCTGTGTTTATTTAGTGCTTTGTATTTAGAGGTGAAAGAGAACGTTAGTAAACTAGGAGGAAATTTTAATTTAGTACTAAAATCGAATAGGAGAAGAATCTGGACCAACAACACTCGATAAGAGAAGCCCATTGAGGATGGACATCCTTGGGAATCTCTAGCCACTGATCCATGAAACCAACAGCTTCGATAACCTGTAAGTGTCATAATTGTAATAACAAATGTTTGCATTTTGTACATCATTGACTTTTAAGGTCAAACTCATACAAAGAGTCATGTTTGACCTTAGAAGTCAAAGTTTGAAAGAGATTTTAAATAGGATGTAATCAGATGGAAGGAAAAGCATACCTGCTGATGAGGCGAAAAATGATCCGTTTTTAGGGGGTCATTTAAGCCCAAATCCGACTTTATTTGATCAAATATTGCCCTAAATCGTTCCTTTTGTGATTTTAGGTGTTTGGAGAGTGAATTCTGGAAAAGAGGCTATTTTGGACGTTTTTTGGAGCATAAAGTGAAGAAAACGACAAAGTACCAAAAATCCAAGCTGAAGATACAAGGTGACGGCGTCAAGACCAAAAGCTTGACGGCGTCAGACATGAAGAATTAAATATCGAAGGTGGTGACGGCGTCAGATGTAGAGGTGACGGCGTCAAAGTGGCCAAGAATAAAATACCGAAGGTGGTGACGGCGTCACATAGGCCGTCACAAGTGGATCTAGGGCGTCCGAGGAAGTTTATGGCGGCGAGGTGACGGCGTCAGATTTAACTCTTGACGCCGTCAGAACGATTTTCCTATATATAGTTTTCTAGTTTTTTCATTAAAAAAGGAGAGAGAAGTTTTGGTGAAACCCTAAAGACGATTTTGGTGCCTCTTTTACAGGTTTTTCAAGGGTTCCAAACCCTTGAGACCTTGCATTGTAATTGAGATAAGTGTACTTTCAATTCAATCAATATGTCTATGTGTTGGTTGTTTATCTTTTGTTCTTATCTTAATTCTACTATGCTAGGCTAGATCTCTCTTGTGTTTGCTTAGATCTAATGAAACCTAGATGTTGATTATGTGTTGATTACTTGTCTATTCTTGTTTTGAATGAATGATTTATATGTTAGGCTTAAGAAAACTGGCAGATCTCCAAATGGTAACATGCTTGAACGTCTTAAGAAACATGAACCGAGGCGTACTAGGTCTTTATTGGTTGTATTTAATGCATGAGCCACTGTTTACAATCCCTATAGTTATGCTGGGTCATGGTGTTGGAGGAGATAAGAGCTCATAGAGTTGGGGAGTTATGTATGCCACTCCACGAATGGTATTAAGGAATACAACCCGTCATTCATACAAGTGTAACAAGTAATTAACATGTAAAAGATATCTAGGGAGTAATGAAGTCTAAGTAAACACAATTTCTCCAATTACTGCTCACAACCTTAGTTTAATTAGTTTGTTTTCATTTTTATTATTTTATTTTAATTATATAATAGCTTTGGGTTAGTTGAATAGCAACTAATTCCGCCCACTTTTCCAAAACCTGAGATTTTACTTGCTTTCATAAAAATATAAAAATACAAAAATAATCATCTTTCACCTCTAGAACTATTAATTAGGTTTTCTAATCCTAGCGACACTATTCCTAAGCTGAACGATCAATCCCCCGGTACTTGTCACTATACTATACTACAACGATCAGGTACACTGCCTGGTGGGGGTTGTAAGCCTCGCGAGATCCCTCGAGAGGTAAAGCAAGGTGCGATTCCCACGCATCAAGTTTTTGGCGCCGCTGCCGGGGAATAGTTATTGTCTAGGTTAGGATTTCTTTTTATTAGGTCTACTTGCTAGATTCCTTTCTAGTAAGATTTTTATTTTTATCTTCAGGTCTTCTTTAGTCTATCTTATTTCTTCGTGCTTTTGTTTGTAACTCTTCACCATTCACCATCATGGCAACCAACGAATTCTCCAACCTTAGGATCACTAGAAGTCGTAGCACCACTAAAGACCTCGTCTTGCCTTATGCAGAACCCGAAAGAGAAATGTGTAGGTTAAGACGAACTCACTCAACACCTGAACCATCCAGCATTGCTATCGACTTTGATGCACCGCTCTCTGAAGAAAATTCAGAAAATCACATCACAACCCCGAGTTCCCACAATGAGACGAATACTCCTATAATACCTCCTCATAAGCGTCTCAAGGATTACTCTTCCCCAACTCCTCGTGGGTTCTCCAATGCCATTGTTTATCCAAACGAACACACCAACGAGGTCTTGCATGCAAATGATATTTGGCTTGTCAAAAGTGTGTGTAAGTTCCACGGACTTGATGAGGAAAATCCGATCCAACACATCAAGAACTTCCTAAAAATAGTGGATACCATCCATACGGGTGGGACTACTAGAAACACATCCCGACTGCGATTCTTCCCTTTCACCTTATACGAAAAAGCCCAAGAATGGTATAACAAACTCCCTTCCGAATCTATTTTCACATGGGAGCAACTCATATCCGAGTTCTATGAGAAGTTCTTTCCACCTGGAAAAACCTCAGCATTTAGGGATAGGATCCTTCGTTTCCGAAAGGGGAAGGATGAACCCTTCCATAAAGCGTGGACTAGATTCAAAGATTTAATAAGACAAGTTCCACATCATGGCATTGAACTTTGGCTCTTGGTCCAAATCTTTTACGAAAATATCTCCTCTAATGACCGGAACGGAATCAACCAATCTAGGAAAGGAAGATTGGCCAATCTTAGTGCCGAAGAAGGATGGGACAGGATTGAAGAATATGCCCAAGACCAGGATGACACTTGGGATGAACCTGAGTCGACTATCGGCATTTCTGAAACCATCCCGGATCGGTTAAGCAAAGTTCACAAAAGAATGGATTGCCTAGCTGGATCGCAACCACCTAAAATGCTGTCAAACCCTTACTTGATCTGCGATTACTGTGGAGGTCCGCATGAGGTGGAGGAATGCGGAGGAGCAGCCACAACTGAACATGCGTGCTTGTCAGGAGGAGACATTTATGCTGATCCCTCCCTTTTGCCTTTCTACCAAAATGATGATTATACCCTTTGGGGAAATCTGGTAAGGAAAAGAAAAGGGGAGGGAGGCCCTGAATTCAAGATCAGGAGCAATTTCGAAGATGACCTTGGTCACTTCACTCAAGAAAAAGACTTGCAAATGAAGGGGCTTAATGAGCTTCTCGACGAACAGCAGGAGGATGTCGGAGAATTTTTCAGCAAGCTTAACTTAGCCCTAGATAACCTCCAACCACCGTTAGGAAGAAGAAAAGATCCCATGCTCGCGATAACCACACGGGCCGGAACGACAACCAAGGACCCTCCTTACCCAAATTCGTCCCCCATCACACTCGATTCAGACAAACCTGGGGAGGAGGAGCAGGATGTCGGCATTGGCACCCCGGACCAACCACCCGTGACAACCCCCTCCCCATCAGCCCTTCCTAGCCCACCTGTGAGAATTCCATACCCATCCCGACTAAGGAACCAGAAAACGGAGAATGATAACAAGAGGTTCTTGTCATACCTAAAAGACTCGGTTGTCACCATACCTCTCCTGGATGCTTGCTATCACATGCCAAAGTATAGCACATACTTCAAAAAACTGCTCGCTAACAGGAAGAAGCTCGAGGGTCTTGTAACCCTAGGGGAAGAATGCTCAGTGGTGACCCATAAAGGGCTACCAAAGAGAGTAGACGATCCGGGCAGCTTCACCTTGCCATGCTCTATAGGACCTCTATCAATCAAGAATGCTCTTGCCGATTTGGGAGCAAGTATCAACCTCATGCCTCTCTCTATGTTCCGTAAACTAGGATATTCCGGATTGAAGCCTACCCGTATGAACATCCAACTAGCCGATAGATCAGTCAAATACCCCGAAGGGATATGTGAGAACGTGCTAGTCAAGGTTGGGAAATTCAAATTCCCTGTCGACTTCGTAATCCTGGATATGGAGGAGGACGACGTGGTACCTATCATTTTAGGTAGACCATTTCTTGCTACCGCTCGTGCAGTCATCGATGTCTACGATGGCAAATTGACCTTACGAGTAGGAGACGATAGCACAACCTTCGACATTAAGGATTCTATGGATCTCTCCCTCGAAGCATCCAACTGGCTCTACTTTATCGGGGAAGTAGATGAGCTCACAGATATCATTGATGACTGTATCGATGAACAAATCGATGAAGGTTGGCTACGGGACGAGAGTTTTCTGCCTTTGCTGGAGGTGGAAAAGACGGAGGAAGTTAATGCAGTCTCCTTCTACCCCAGACAAGAGGCAACGGAGCATCTCGAGCTCCGAAAGCCCGAGAACAAGCTCAAACCTTCTATTATCGAGCCCCCTGACGTTGAACTTAAAGAGCTCCCTAATCATTTGGAGTATGCCTTTCTTCAGGGAGAAAGCCAACTCCCGGTAATCATAAACTCTTCCTTGGAAAAGGAACAAAAAGTTAGACTCTTAGAGGTCCTGAAAAAATACAAGGGGGTACTCGCATGGAGTGTGGCCGACATTAAGGGGATTGACTCCACTTTTTGCACACATAAGATTCTTATAGAGGAAAATTATAAACCCACTGTGCAACCCCAGAGGCGAGTGAACCCTAACATTAAGGAGGTAGTGAAGAAGGAAGTTATCAAACTTCTGGATGCAGGACTTATTTACCCGATCTCGGATAGCCCATGGGTTAGTCCTGTGCAGGTTGTACCTAAAAAGGGTGGAATGACTGTAGTAAAAAATGACAAGGGTGAGATGGTGCCCCAGAGAACTGTCACTGGATGGCGGGTATGCATTGACTATCGAAAGCTCAATGATGCCACGAGGAAAGATCACTTTCCCTTACCATTCATTGATCAGATGTTAGAAAGATTATCTGGACACGAGTAATATTGCTTCTTAGATGGATTCTCTGGATATTTTCAAATCCCCATAGCACCTGAGGACCAAGAAAAGACCACGTTTACTTGCCCCTATGGAACGTTTGCATATAAAAGGATGCCTTTTGGGCTATGTAATGCCCCCGCCACTTTCCAACGTTGCATGACCGCGATCTTTCACGAACTCATGGAAGACAGCATGGAAGTATTCATGGATGACTTTTCAGTCTTCGGAAACTCCTTCGACCGCTGTCTTGCTAATTTAGAAAAGATGCTTAAACGTTGCGAGGAAACCAACTTGGTGTTGAACTGGGAAAAGTGTCATTTCATGGTAAAGGAAGGGATTGTGTTGGGACATAAGATTTTAGGGAACGGGATTGAGGTGGACCAAGCTAAGGTTGAAGCTATATCTAAGTTACCATACCCCACAACTGTTAAGGCAATACGCAGCTTTTTGGGGCACGCCGGATTTTATCGGAGATTCATCAAAGACTTCTCCAAAATTGTCCGGCCAATGACTCAATTGCTTGTGAAGGATGCTCCATTCGATTTTTCCCAAGAATGCAAAGATGCTTTCGACCTCCTAAAAAGGGAACTCACTCAAGCTCCAATCATGATCACACCCAACTGGGAGCTACCATTTGAAATAATGTGTGACGCTAGCGACTTCGCTGTCGGGGCTGTATTAGGTCAGCGACGTGACAAGCTTTTCCAACCTATTTACTACGCTAGCAAAACCATGAATCCCGCCCAAGAGAACTACTCCACCACCGAAAAAGAATTATTAGCCGTAGTGTTTGCATTCGACAAATTCCGGCAATATCTTGTCCTTTCAAAGACAGTCGTCTTCACTGACCACTCAGCTCTTAGATATCTGTTTGCGAAACAGGACGCCAAGCCACGACTGATTCGGTGGATCTTGTTGCTACAAGAATTTGATGTTGAGATTCGCGATAAGAGGGGGGCAGAGAATCTAGCCGCCGATCATCTATCTCGCCTGGAAAACCCCTTGGATAAACACGATAGAAGTGAAATTAAGGATTCGTTTCCCGACGAACAACTGATGTCTATCCTTGATTCGGAACCATGGTACGCTGACTTCGCCAATTACTTCGCAAGTAGATGTAGACTTGTTCCTGAACACCTGACTAAATACGAAAGGAAGAGGTTCTTTTCCCAGCTGAAATATTACTTCTGGGATGAACCATTTTTATTCCGAAGGTGTCCTGACCACATTATAAGGCGTTGTGTTTCGGAGAATGAGGCAGTGAAAATCATGAGGGAATGTCACTCCGGTCCCTCTGGAGGGCATCATGGGGTAAATGTTACTGCTCAAAAGATTCTCGATGCAGGATTCTATTGGCCCACAATTTTCCGTGATGTAAAAGATATGGTACAAGCGTGTGATGCATGTCAACGGGCTGGAAATATATCGCATAGGGATGAGGCACCTCAGAACTTTATACAAGTTTGTGAGGTATTCGATGTTTGGGGGATTGACTTTATGGGACCCTTTCCATCCTCAGGGGGGAACGAGTACATCTTAGTCGCCATTGACTATGTTTCGAAATGGGTTGAAGCACAAGCCCTTAGGACTAATGATGCTAGAGTGGTAATTCATTTCCTGGAAAAGCTTTTCGCAAGATTCGGGATTCCGAAAGCTCTCATCAGTGATAGGGGGACACATTTTTGTAACGCACAAATGGAAAAGGTCATGAAGAGGTATGGAGTACCCCACCGATTCTCCACCGCCTATCATCCACAAACCAATGGCCAAGTCGAAAACACCAATAGAGCTATTAAAAGAATACTTGAAAAAACAGTTTGTCAAAACAGAAAGGACTGGTCGTTCAAACTCGACGAAGCCTTATGGGCATTCCGAACTGCTTACAAAACACCTATTGGAACGACCCCGTTCCGCATGGTGTATGGTAAGGCATGTCACTTACCGGTAGAATTAGAACACAAGGCTTATTGGGCGCTTAAGGCATGCAACTTAGATTACACAACTGCGGGGAACAGTAGGTTTTTGCAATTACACGAGCTTGATGAGCTTAGATTAGAAGCCTACGAATCCTCCATCACATATAAAGAGAGAGCTAAAAGATGGCATGATCAAAGAATTAAGAAACCCAAAGAATTTTCAGAAGGAGACAGGGTCCTATTATACAATTCTCGGTTGAGATTATTTCCCAGGAAACTTAAGTCTAGATGGTACGGGCCGTTCACGGTGAAGAATTCCTCTAAATTTGGAGCTGTAGTGTTAGTTGATGATGAGGGTAGAGAATTCACGGTTAACATACAACGTGTAAAACATTACCAAGAAAATAACAATGAAATGATTAATGAGGAGGATGTGATGTTTGATGATGAAGTCACGTAGTAACCCACGACTTTGAGTCTAGCTACAAGACTCGTAAATAAAGAAAAGCGCTTCTTGGGAGGCAACCCATGTTTTGTGTGATTTTTATTTGTTTGATTGTTATTTGCTTCCGTATGCATGTTTTATTTTTATTGTTGGTTGATCATGTTTCTTTACTAAAAAGTGGAAATACTTTATTATGTTGTTTAGCCTAGTCTTAACTTCAACCTAGAGGTATTTTTGCAAAAGATAAGTGTAAGGGGAAACCCCAAATATGTTTTTAAGAAACAAACCGATCATGATTCTCCACAATATTTAATGAACATGTATATTCGTATTTGTTAGAGTCAAATGCTTGTATCGAGTCATAATGAAGTTTTGCAGGATTTTCCAGGAAGTAGGACAAAGTTTTTCCAGAAATTTTCCGGAAACTTAACATAAGGATTTCTGCAGGTTCATTCTGACGGCGTCAGGGAATTGCTCTTGACGGCGTCAGGAGTCAAAAATCTGGAAATTTTACCGATTTTGTTTTTCTAACGGAGTCTTATGGTTTTTGTGAATTATTAAGTTTTATAATCTCCAGGAAATCTGCAAACTTCATTCCACAAGCATTATATCTTACTTTGTTTTCTAGGATTTAGTAACTTATATAGGATGCCGCCGATTTTACGCGAGGTTGCCTTGTCTACTTCTGTCAGGATTTACAGGTTATTTGATACAAGAAGATGATTTATATTCTGGAAGGGAAGCTTTGATTGTTCGTTTTCTTGGAAGAAGATTTAACCTGGCCAACTAAAATCCATACCGAGCGAATCAGGGGAGTATTTGATTTCATTCTCTTTACTTTTTAACTTTTACATTCTTTACTTGAACATTGGGGACAATGTTCATCTTAAGTGTAAGGGGAGGGTAAAAAGATGATACCTTACATATGCACTTTCGCTTGAGTTTGTTTTATTTAAGAGTAGATGAGTAATAAAACTATGAGAAATACTTGTTAGTGTAATTTTAGCGCCAAATTTAAAATTTTTTACAACATTTAGGAGTGAAACTTTAGCCATAGCAAGCGTCTCATGGATAGGAGGTTGTATGACTAGCACATAACCGTATATTCAGAAAAATTTTCCACCCAAAAATGTGAGGTTCGCCTTTAGATTTGATAGGAAAAGCATTTATTATTGGTGCTTATGAGTGTACCGGTAGCATTTAGATTCTAGAACTTGCGTTAGTGATGCATCCCGAGACCGCTAGTGAGACTACATTCGTGTGGTAGGATTTACTACATGATAAGAGGCATTAGGATCACCCTTGTGTTAAACCCGTATTACAATTACTTGACCATTTAAGTCATATTACTTGGCTAGTTAAGTCAACTAATTTTTCCCACACCTTTAGCGTTGTACTCATTTTTAGTACACGATACCCCTAGTACACCCCTCCGAGCCTATCTTTTCGTTTCTAACTTTAAGCATTTTACTTAAAGGAAGAATTTGTTACACCCCACTTAAATGTACACCCAAATCGCCTTAGCCTTCCGTGTATGCGCTCATTTTTAGTGCATTATTGTTATTTGTTAAACCCTAAGTTAACTTTCTAATTGATTACATGGTTGCTAAGTCGAGTCATATCATTGTACATATTGTTTTGGGACGATTGGGACTCATGGGTAAGTACTTATTTTATGGAGTAATGGGGAAGAACATCATTTATTACCCCCATATGTACGTTAATCTTAAAAGTGCTCCAAGTGTTTTGATTTTCTTAATTCGAGTCATTAGATTAGTTAAATGTAAAGTATGTAAAGATTCAAGTGTAAGGGGAATTCTCATCCCCTATGATATATTATTTTGGATGGTAGGGTAAGAGTGTATGCAAAAAAAAAAAGAAAAAAAAAATCGAAAAATCAAGAAAAAGAAAAAAAAAATAGAAAAGAAAAAAAAAAAAAAAAAAAAAAAAAAAGAGAAAAAACATACGGACTACCATCCCGTTTTCATTCTATGTTCATTTTATGTTTTTGTTATTTTTCATTTATTAGCTTAAGTCGAGTCTAGTCTTGGCTTGGCAACGCCATATTGTACATGTAATTAACTAAGATTGTTAACTCGCCACCAGTAAAACTTCCTTTATCCAACAAAACCGTGTAATTCATATCCCTACACCTAACGTTATAACCCTTTAAAAGACCTCTTTGATAGTTTATCCTAGGTGCTTACGCCATGTGGTGGAGGTTTGATCCTTTCCCAAGCCTATGGTAACCTATTTTGCTATGACAGGTAGTGAGAGATATCTTCCATTTCCATAATGTTATATTACTTTATTACACCCGAGAGATGTGAGTATCTAAACACTATTTGTGAGGTGCTTGTGTATGACCTCCGTGCTTGTCTATTGGTCTTTAGTGGAATGATTATTTGTTGTAATTACTTTTATATTAGTGTTAAATGACCCCTAACTTGTCTTTTGAGTAGAATAAAAGCTCATTTGCTTGAGGACAAGCAAATCTCAAGTGTAAGGGTATATGATGAGGCGAAAAATGATCCGTTTTTAGGGGGTCATTTAAGCCCGAATCCGACTTTATTTGATCAAATATTGCCCTAAATCGTTCCTTTTGTGATTTTAGGTGTTTGGAGAGTGAATTCTGGAAAAGAGGCTATTTTGGACGTTTTTTGGAGCATAAAGTGAAGAAAACGACAAAGTACCAAAAATCCAAGCTGAAGATACAAGGTGATGGCGTCAAGACCAAAAGCTTGACGGCGTCAGACATGAAGAATTAAATATCGAAGGTGGTGACGGCGTCAGATGTAGAGGTGACGGCGTCAAAGTGGCCAAGAATAAAATACCGAAGGTGGTGACGGCGTCACATAGGCCGTCACAAGTGGATCTAGGGCGTCCGAGGAAGTTTATGGCAGCGAGGTGACGGCGTCAGATTTAACTCTTGACGCCGTCAGAACGATTTTCCTATATATAGTTTTCTAGTTTTTTCATTAAAAAAGGAGAGAGAAGTTTTGGTGAAACCCTAAAGACGATTTTGGTGCCTCTTTTATAGGTTTTTCAAGGGTTCCAAACCCTTGAGACCTTGCATTGTAATTGAGATAAGTGTACTTTCAATTCAATCAATATGTCTATGTGTTGGTTGTTTATCTTTTGTTCTTATCTTAATTCTACTATGCTAGGCTAGATCTCTCTTGTGTTTGCTTAGATCTAATGAAACCTAGATGTTGATTATGTGTTGATTACTTGTCTATTCTTGTTTTGAATGAATGATTTATATGTTAGGCTTAAGAAAACTGGCAGATCTCCAAATGGTAACATGCTTGAACGTCTTAAGAAACATGAACCGAGGCGTACTAGGTCTTTATTGGTTGTATTTAATGCATGAGCCACTGTTTACAATCCCTATAGTTGTGCTGGGTCATGGTGTAGGAGGAGATAAGAGCTCATAGAGTTGGGGAGTTATGTATGCCACTCCACGAATGGTATTAAGGAATACAACCCGTCATTCATACAAGTGTAACAAGTAATTAACATGTAAAAGATATCTAGGGAGTAATGAAGTCTAAGTAAACACAATTTCTCCAATTACTGCTCACAACCTTAGTTTAATTAGTTTGTTTTCATTTTTATTATTTTATTTTAATTATATAATAGCTTTGGGTTAGTTGAATAGCAACTAATTCCGCCCACTCTTCCAAAACCCGAGATTTTACTTGCTTTCATAAAAATATAAAAATACAAAAATAATCATCTTTCACCTCTAGAACTATTAATTAGGTTTTCTAATCCTAGCGACACTATTCCTAAGCTGAACGATCAATCCCCCGGTACTTGTCACTATACTATACTACAACGATCAGGTACACTGCCTGGTGGGGGTTGTAAGCCTCGCGAGATCCCTCGAGAGGTAAAGCAAGGTGCGATTCCCACGCATCACCTGCGTTGAGTTGAGGTTATCCCAAGGGATCTTACCAGTGGTAATTTCCCACAATATCACTCCATAACTGTATACATCAGACCTACAATTCTCCAACAAGAGTTTAACTTTAGAAACTAACCCGACCCATGTTAATACTTTTTTCCTATATAAACATCTGTTTGTCTTGTGTTAAAAAAATAATAAATAAATAAATAAATGCTCAAACCATGTCAAACTCAGACATTCATAGGAAAAGAACAAGATACGGCCTTACTTTTCATCTCCTTGCTCGTTACGAAGAATTTCTGGAGCCATCCATTGAGGCTAACAAAAAAAGGATACATGAATATTGCTTAAAAAGTTGAGAAACCAAAAACATAAACATTTAATTTCCAAAAATAATTAAAAGTTAGTAGTCTCATTGAATTGCAGTACCGTTCCTTTCACAGTCCTTGTTGTCAAGTAAGTCTCATGTTTGATACACGACAGACAGAAGTCACTAACCTATCATATTGTAAACAATTTAGTTCATCTTATTCATATGGCTTGAAAAGAAAACAAAAATACTTTTTGCAAAATTAACCAAAACACACACACCTTCACAGTTAAGTTATTGTCAACAAGAAGGTTTGAAGACTTTAAATCACGATGAACGATTGGTGGTTGGCAATGATGTAGGTAATTCATTCCCCTTGCCTATAGATACAAACAATAAATAAGATAGTACGTTCATAAACCGATTTTTGAAATATGTGACTAAACTACTTACAATATCCATAGCCATATAAACACGGTGTCTCCAATCTAATTTGGCTGTATTTTGCTGAAGTAATCGGAACAAACTTCCACTGCCAAAGAAAATAAGAGATGGTGATATCAAATTTGGTCTACAAAATCCAACTAACACGCAATATTGCAAATATAAGGATTAGTGAACCAACCGAGGGAGCAACTCAGTAACAATAGTTAGATGTTGAGGTGAAGTTACGACCCCCATGAAAAGTAAGATATTTGGATGTCGAAGCCTTTTCATTAAAGATATCTTCAATTCATAAGAAAAATAAATTTAAACATTCAAAGACAAACATTTTGACATTTCAAAATCCATAATAAAGAACAAAGTTGATACGTGGGGATCGCACCAGGCTTTACTTCTCGAGGGATCTCGAGAAGCTTACAACCCCCACCAGGCAGTGTACCTGATCGATGTAGTATAGTATAATGACAAGTACCGGGGGATTGATCGTTCAGCTAGGAATAGTGTCGCTAGGATTAGAAAACCTAAAGACTAAGTCTAGAGATGAGGGAAGATTCTTTTTGTATTTTTATATTTTTATGAAAGCAAATAAAAATCTCGGTTTTGAAGGAGTTGGGCGGAATTAGTTGCTAGTCAACTAACCCAATAACTAAATATGCAATCAAAATAAAATACTAAAAATGAAAATAAAACTAAATTAAACTAACGTTGTGAGCAATATGTGGGAGAATTGTGTTTACTTAGATTTCACTACTCCCTAGATATCTTTTACATGTTAACCACTTGTTATAGTTGCGTGGATGACGGATTGTATTCCTTAATACCATTCATGGGGTGGCGTACGTACTTTCCCAATCCTATGAGCGCTTACTTCACTCCTATGTCGAGCCGGCTAAGAAGCTCCTAACATGGGATCACTAGAATTTGCTCATGCATTAAATACAACCAATAAAACCTAGTACACATCGGTTCATGTTTCCTAAGACGTTCAAGCATGTTACACAAAGGAGATCTGCTAGTTTTCTTAAGCCTAACATTGAAATCATTCATCCATTACAACCATAAACAAGTAATCAACACATAATTAACATCTAGGTTTCATTACATCTAAGCAAACACAAGATAGATCTAGCATAGCATGTTGAAATCAAGACAAGCATAAGATATATTCAAACAACACATAGACATATTGAATGAATTAAGAGAAGACTTATCTCAATTGAACATGAAAGGATTCAAGGGGTGAAAACATTGTAAAATATGACCTAGGGTTTACAAAGTTCGGCCCTAGTTTTCTCCACACAAGTTCCTCTTTTTTGAATGAAAAAATTGAAAACTATATATAGATTTTGATAGGTGACGGCGTTAAGAACAAATGTCTGACGCCGTCATCTCGCCGCCAAATAGTTTCTCGGACTGCCTAGATCTGGGTCTGACGCCGTCATGTATTCTCCTTATGCAGGTCGTCACCAAAAATTGTCTTGACGCCCTTGTTGTGGCGCCTTCAGGTTTGCACTGGGTCGTCATGGATTTTACTCTTGACGCCGTCATGATCTTCCTCTTGACGCCGTCAGGTACTGTTCTCAGCATGGAAAATTAAGTCTTTGCCGTTTTCTTCACTTTTATGCTCCAAAAACGTCCGAATTGCTTCCTTTTCCAGAATTCACTCCCAAAGTACCTAAAATCACAAAAGGAACGATTTAGGGCAATATTTAATCAAATAAATTCGATTCCGGGCTTAAATGACCCCCTAAAAGTGGTTCATTTTTTGCCTCATCATATACCCTTACACTTGAGATTTGCTTGTCCTCAAGCAAATGCGCTTTTATTCTAGTCAAAATATAAGTTAGGGGTCATTTAACACTAATATAAAAGTAATTACAACAAATAATCGTTCCACTAAAGACCAAAGACAAGCACGGAGGTCATATACTAGCACCTCACAAATAGTGTTTAGATACTCACATCTCTCGGGTGTAATAAAGTAATATCACAATATGGAAATGGAAAACATCTCTCACTACCTGTCATAGCAAAATAGATTACCATAGGCTTGGGAAAAGATCAAACCTCCACCACATGGCGTAAGCACCTAGGAGAAACTATCAAAGAACTCTTTTAAAGGGTTGTAACGTTAGGTGTAGGGATATGGAATACACGGTTTTGTTGGATATAGGCAGTCTTTACTGGGGGCGAGTTAACTATCTTGGTTAATTACATATACAATATGGCGTTGCTAAGCCAAGACTAGACTCGACTTAAGCTAATAAATCAAAAATAACAAAAACATAAAATGAACTTAGAATGAAAAGGGATGGTAGTCCGTATGTTTTTTTCTCTTTCTTTTTTTTTCTATATTTTTTTTTCTTTTTCTTGTTTTTTCGATTTTTTTTTCATACACTCTTACCCTACCATCCAAAATAATACATCATAGGGAATGAATATTCCCCTTACACTTGAATTTTTACATACTTTACAATAAACTAATCTAATGACTCGAATTAAGAAAATCAAAACACTTGGAGTAGTTTTAAGATTAACGCACATACGGGGGTAATATATGATGTTCTTCCCCATTACTCCATAAAATAAGTACTTTACCCATGAGTCCCAATCGTCCCAAAACAATATATACAAGGATATGACTCGACTTAGCAACCATGCAATCAATTAGATAATTAACTTAGGGTTTAACAAATAACAATAATGCACTAAAGATGAGTGCATACACGGAAGGCTAAGGCGATTTGGGTGTACAATTAAGTGGGGTGTAACAAATTCTTCCTTTAAGTAAGATGCTTAAAGTTAGAAACGAAAAGATAGGCTCGGAGGGGTGTACTAGGGGTTTCGTGTACTAAAAATGAGTACAACGCTAAGGTGTGGGAAAATTAGTTGACTTAACTTGCCAAATAATATGACTTAAATGGTGAAGTAATTATGATACGGGTTTAACACAAGGGTAATCCTAATGCCTCTTATCATGTAGTAAATCCTACTACACGAATGTAGTCTCACTAGCGGTCTCGGGATGCATCACTAACGCAAGTTCTAGAATATAAATGCTACCGGTACACTCATAACCACTAATAATGAATGTTTTTCCAATCAAATCTAAAGGCGAACCTCACATATTTTGGTGGAAAATTTTTCTGAATAGTACGGTTTTGTGCTAGTCATACAATCTCCTATCCATGAGATGCTTGCTATGGCTAAAGTTTCACTCCTAAATGTTGTAAAAAAATTTAAATTTGGCGCTAAAATTGCACTAACAAGTATTTCTCATAGTTTTATTATACATCTACTATTAAAAAAACAAACTCAAGCGAAAGTGTATCTGTAAGGTATCATCATTTTACCCTCCCCTCACACTTAGGATGAACATTGTCCCCAATGTTCAAGTAAAGAATGTAAAAGTGAAATAAGTAAAAAGAATGAAATCAAATACTCCCCTGATTCACTCGGTATGGATAATAAGGCGGCCAGGTTAGATCTTCCTCCAAGAAAATGAACAATCAAAGCTTCCCTTTCAGAATAATAATCATCTTCTTGTCATACATAACCTGTAAAACCTGAGAAAACAGACAAGGCAACCTCGCATAAAATCGGCGGCAATCTACATATGCTAATAAATCCTAGAAAACAAAATAAGATATAATGCTTGTGGAATGATGTTTGCAGATTTCCTGGAGATTATAAAACTAATAATTCAACAAAAACCTTAAGACTCCGTTAGAAAAACAAAACTGGTAAAATTTCCAGATTTTTACACGTGACGCCGTCAAGAGTAAACTCGTGACGCTGTCAGAAGTGACCTGCATAAATTCTTATGTTAAGTTTCTGAAAAATTTCTAGAAAAACTTCATCCTACTTCCTGGAAAATCCTGCAAAACATCCTTATGACTCGATACAAGCATTTGACTCTAACAAATACTAATATACATGTTCACTTAATATTGTGGAGAATCATGATCGGTTTTGTTTCTTAAAAACATATTTGGGGTTTCCCCTTACACTTATCTTTTGCAAAAATACCTTTGGATGAAGTTAAGACTAGGCCAAACAACAAAGTAAAGTATTTTCACTATTTAGTTTTGAAACATGATTTACCAACAATAAAAATAAAGCATGCATACGGAAGCAAATAACAAACAAACAAAATAAAAATCACACAAAACATGGGTTGCCTCCCAAGAAGCGCTTTTCTTTATTTACGCGTCTTGTAGCTAGACTCAAGGTCATGGGTTACTACTTGACCTCATCGTTGGTTTCTCTCTCTAGGTCGTCTTCTAAGCCAGTTTTGTATTCCAGACCTAATTGCAAGCATTCTTTGTAGAAACCAAGCATCCTATTCATCACATAATCTACTCCTCTACGTTTATCCTCATCATTCCTATAGTAAGCTGCTTGTTTGTGTTCCTTTTCTATATTAGAAAGGAGGCGGTATTGCTCAATCTTGTAGGGCATTTGGTAGGCAATCTCATCATTCTCTTCCTTGAACCTAACTATCCCTAAAGTCGGATCATAACTCATCTTAGTGCTCTCAACAAATGGTTTCTCGAATATTACTTGGCTTAGGCAATCATCTATCACCAGGCGAGTATCTTCTACTATCATAAAATCGATCTCATAGGTGAAATTACCTATAATCACATGCGATCCCTTCACTCTTCCTACAAAATTACTTATCAAATTCTTATTGGGCATCATCCTATAACCAAGTTGTTTCTTCATCACCCAATTATAATAAGTCCTAGTCATGATGTTTATAGGAGATCTAGGATCGATATAGGCTTTCCATATATGCATATGCCCAATGTTGCATGGTATGTTGATGTTAGAGGGGTCTCCCATTTTGATAAGGGGTGTGCCAAGGATATATGGTGTCTCGGGGCCATCGAATAAATCCTTATGGTATTCCTGTTCTTCCTTGGTGGGCAACTTATCAAAGTGCTTTTCTATAGTCTCTACTTCCTCTAACTCCTCTCCCTTATTAACCTCAACTTCCCTAATTTCATCCCTAGTCTCGGTCTCTACTTCAACTTCATCTTTCTCACTTTCTTCTATATCCTTATCTTTTGGCTTAATGGTGACAACATTGACAAAGTGGACATGTTTGGATGATGAGGGGTCCTTAATTTGGATTCCGTTATTGGCGTCCCTAATGTCCTTCCTGGGTGTAGTTAACGCTTGGTTGTTGAGGGCTTTCAACAAGTTGTCTATCTTGTTGGTCATCTCCGTTTGTTGTTGGTTGAATTTGGTTTCAAACCTAGCTATGCGAGCCTCTTGAGATGCTATGAACTTAGACATCAATCCTTCAAGATTGTTGGTACTACCATAGTTGTTAGAAGGATTGTTGTTGAAAGTACGGTTGGAGGGTGGACCGTTTGGTTGGTAACGATTAGGCGGATTGGAAGAATTGGTTTAGTTTTGTTTCCACCTAAGGTTTGGGTGATTTTTCCAAGAGGGGTTGTAGGAATCACCGTAAGGGTTTGGCTCGGGTTTGAAAGTATACCACTTATCTCCCACTTCGTCGGTACGCGAGGATGCGTAGTCCGCAAAAGCTGTTCCGGGGAGTTCCACACAATCACGAGTGTCATGGGGACCACTACAGAATTCGCATGAAGAAGTGATTTTGTTCACTTGGCTTGAAGGCTTAGGAGCTTCGTAAGATTTCATGAGAAACTTGACTTGGTCCTCAAGTTCCATGATCCTACGGTCGGGAGTGCTAGAGTTGTTCGAAGGCAAAGATATTGCCTTGACCGTTTTGTTCAAATCACGAGGATCATTCCAACTTTCGTTGTCATAGAGAGCTAGATCTTCTATGAGTTCCCATGATTGTTCCGCACTTAGATCACGTAGCTTACCACCGGCCGATTGGTCAATGGTTCGCCTTGTGGAGAGATCGATATGGTCATAGAAGATTTGGACTTGGAGCCAAAGATCTATGCCATGATGAGGGACTTTTTGGAGTAAGTTCTTGAATCGAGTCCATGCTTCATATAGAGTTTCACCTTGATGTTGTTGGAACATCAAGATATCATTTGTAAGCTTGGTAGTTCTCCCCGGTGGGAAAAATTGAGCAAGGAAACGAGTGGTGAGATCATCCCATAAGGTGATGGATCCCGCGGGTAAACGTTCAAGCCATTGGCTAGCTTGATCATGTAGAGAGAATTGGAATAGGCGTAATCGGGTTGACTCTCTAGTTGTAACATCAAGGTCTATAGAATCTACGATTTTAAGGAAGTCCTTGAGATGTTGGTTTGGATCTTCGGAACGAAGTCCATGGAATACACATCCGCTTTGCACCAACCGGATGGTTTCGGATCGCAAAGGGGTCACATTGGCTCCTTGGGTGAGCTCAATGGTGTTTTGATAGCCTTGGTGGCTAGGTCGGGAATACTCTCCTAGTGTTCGGGGTCTAAGAGGTTGGTTATCTAGTGGTGGGTTTTGTTGTAGTGGGATGACGGGTTCAAAGATGTTACCATCGTCCATGATGTCGGATGGCGAAGAGTTACGAACAAAAACACGAAGAAATAAGATAGACTAAAGAGAACCTAAAAATAAAAATAAAATCTTACTAGAAAGGAATCTAGCAAGTAGACCTAATAAAAAGAGATTCTAACCTAGACAATAACTATTTCCCCGGCTGCGGCGCCAAAAACTTGATAAGTGGGGATCGCACCAGGCTTTACCTCTCGAGGGATCTCGAGAAGCTTACAACCCCCACCAGGCAGTGTACCTGATCAATGTAGTATATTATAATGACAAGTACCGGGGGATTGATCGTTCAGCTAGGAATAGTGTCCCTAGGATTAGAAAACCTAAAGTCTAGGTCTAGAGATGAGGGACGATTCTTTTTGTATTTTTATATTTTTATGAAAGGAAATAAAAATCTCGGTTTTGAAGGAGTTGGGCGGAATTAGTTGCTAGTCAACTAACCCAATAACTAAATATGCAATCAAATAAAATACTAAAAATGAAAATAAAACTAAATTAAACTAAAGTTGTGAGCAATATGTGGGAGAATTGTGTTTACTTAGATTTCACTACTCCCTAGATATCTTTTACATGTTAATCACTTGTTATAGTTGCGTGGATGATGGATTGTATTCCTTAATACCATTCATGGGGTGGCGTACTTACTTCCCCAATCCTATGAGCGCCTACTTCACTCCTATGTCGAGCCGGCTAAGAAGCTCCTAACATGGGATCACTAGAATTTGCTCATGCATTAAATACAACCAATAAAACCTAGTACACATCGGTTCATGTTTCCTAAGACGTTCAAGCATGTTACACAAAGGAGATCTGCCAGTTTTCTTAAGCCTAACATTGAAATCATTCATCCATTACAACCATAAACAAGTAATCAACACATAATTAACATCTAGGTTTCATTACATCTAAGCAAACACAAGATAGATCTAGCCTAGCATGTTGAAATCAAGACAAACATAAGATATATTCAAACAACACATAGACATATTGAATGAATTAAGAGAAGACTTGTCTCAATTGAACATGAAAGGATTCAAGAGGTGAAAACCCTTGAAAACACTGTAAAATATGACCTAGGGTTTACAAAGTTCGGCCCTAGTTTTCTCCACACAAGTTCCTCTTTTTTGAATGAAAAAATAAAAAACTATATATAGATTTTGATAGGTGACGGCGTCAAGAACAAATGTCTGACGCCGTCATCTCGCCGCCAAATAGTTTCTCGGACTGCCTAGATCTGGGTCTGACGCCGTCATGTATTCTCCTTATGCAGGCCGTCACCAAAAATTGTCTTGACGCCCTTGTTGTGACGCCTTCATGTTTTTATGCTCCAAAAACGTCCGAATTGCTTCCTTTTCCAGAATTCACTCCCAAAGTACCTAAAATCACAAAAGGAATGATTTAGGGCAATATTTGATCAAATAAATTCGATTCCGGGCTTAAATGACCCCCTAAAAGTGGTTCATTTTTCGCCTCATCAAAAGTGAAACTAGAATTAGAAGAAATTACCTCCTTTCTAAAGGATTGTATCACATCATCAGAGTATTCTAGCTTGGTAAATACCTTGACTGCAACATCCTACATATCATGAAGATACATTGATGTCTCGTAACTTAGTTTTTCATTTGAAGGATTACTCAACTCAACTCAAGACAAAACGGTTGTGCACATTTGGAACAAGATGTCTAAAAGGAGAAGATGGAAAACATACCGATCCATTCCACAACGCGTGATATACTGTCCCACATGAACCTGTGAAAATATATATAACAAGTAAAGTACCAAAGAACCTAAAAATAAGATAAAACCGCATAGTTTCATTATATTGATAAATGTCTGAATAACTCTTGAATAACGACAAAAGAAATTATCACTACAGAATAGTTTTTTTGGGTAAAGCGTTTTAACCAGGTAAATTTATTTCTTCAAAAAACATTTAGCAAAGTGCTTAACCCGGTAAATGTATCACTGCAGAATATTTCATTGTCTGATTTGTAGCTAGCAATGTTTTTAGAGATGGAACTACTGCAATTTCCATGAGACTTCCCAATACAAAAACTATAGCAATCTTTAGCGATGAATTGAGTATTATCTGTTTACATGTGCATTGCTAACCTTGCCCAATATGTTCTCCGATAATCAAATCATCCCAGAAGATCTTGACATCTAAGTTACCAATACCAATGTCGAGCTTATGAATCAAACCATTGTCAGTGCTCACAGAGCTACTTCCACCACCAGACAATGTCCACGGCTCTGTAGCTTCATTAGTATTACTAGAGCTTGCACTTTCATACAGTTGACTTTTTACTTTTAGTGAAGTAGTGAAGCTCGAATCCGGACCCAACTCTTGTTCTTGACTATTATGTACCCAAGGCCAATCAAACCGGAATGTTTTTGTATCAGAACTATTTCTTTCGTTTAGAGTACCCTTCCATGCCCATAAAATTTCATTTTTACCCATCCATGCCACTGCTTTTGAAGACAAAAATTTTTGGAGTCCGGATCTGTTTTCACTCGTCCTACTAGAATCTGCTGTGGACTTTCCAGTGAAATGCTCATGTGATGAAGAAGCATCTTGTCTGTGCTCAAAATCCATGCTGGTATCTCCTGTCTTCATCTTCGACTTAACCTTGGAAACCTGTTTTGGTTTTTCCAACAATCAATATATTGACATCCTTGCATCAATGGTCTAAAATGTGAATCACCAAATCTAACATATGAAAAACCCTTAAAAAAAAACTAACCATATTCAATATCTTTGAGGCAATTGCAGTTTGTAGAGGTTGCTGAGGATCAAATCCCAATTTAGCGGAAGAAAACCTCATGGGAGCAATGCTGGATCGTGGGCTTAATCCTTTATATAGGCGAGCATCAGTTGTTACAGATATAAGCCCAATTATAGTTTCATTTTCATCACGAGATGGTGAGAGAGTAGAGATAACAGTAAACATTTCCCAATCTTTATTTCTAACAGGAAACGTCCCAGACCAGCTCTCTCTTTTTGCTGCCTGTTGTATGATACATCTAGCTAATTTGGAATGATCAGGTCCTGTTATAATGTCGAAGGTTTTCCCTAAAGCTTCAGCAACAATATAACCATAAAGATTTTGTGCCATCTGATTCCTGTGCCATTCCAATTAACCAAACAGGTTCATATTTTTTGTCTTTAATCTTCAATATTTTCTTCTATATGCATCCTATTTGGCTTTTTGTTAAAAGCTAATGATTGTTCTTGCAAAAACGCTAAAGTAAAGAAAGAAGGAGCTATTTTGGACAAACATTGTCAATAGTGTTGGTCTTTAGCGTTTATAATTTTTCCATGGTTGGTATGAAATCACACATTTACAAACTATAATGGTGTTTATACTTTATAGTATTCTTTGTAGAACTGATGTTGCAATTTTCAGGCTCAAAAATGACAAAACTGAAGATGTTTGCAGATATAACATGTTGATGAAATCTACTTGTCATCCTCAAAATCCATAACTCATGTGCTGAAAATTGAAATAAATAGGATTTAACAAGCCCTCGTAACTTATTAAGAACTAGCAGGGTAACCTGTAATTAAAGTTTATGGCAAACTATATCATTTCATTATACGTTTTTCGTGACATTACATTTACAGATGGCAAGTCTTAGGCTACCCCCAATGCAACCAAAGTGAGCAAATGGCAAGGGTGCCTCACCCAGCAAAGCAATTGGGGGAGGTGAGGTGATGGTTTGGCAAGGATGAAAAGGTGCAGCAAGAGGTGAAAGAGTTTACCTTTGGGGCATTGTGCTAGCGGTTTTTTTTTTTTTTTTTTTTTGGTATATATTTAGTGGGATATTTTAATAAATAAAAAAATGTGCTGAAATGTGAAGTTGTATTAGATGGTTGGAAGTGAAAAGTGAGATGGTGATCAAGGCGAGATGACTGATGTAGCGTTGAAGTGGAAGGTGAAATTGTTTAAGGGTTGAATGTAGTCTTAGGTTGGAGAAAACAATAGCAAGCTATTTTGTATAAAAATATGCATAAAAAGAGGATAACTACTCTATAAGAGCATCTCCAATGTGTACATCAAATGTACTTAAGCTTTTCGAATGTAGACACTAAATATTTGTACTATTTTAATGCAATGAATAGTAATGACCAAAATGAACTAAATATAATGCAATACTATTCATTGCACTAAAACTAAAAACATTTCACTTTTGACCCTAGAATTTATTCATAGTTCTAACTTTTGTTCTTGTGTGGCTTAATAAAATAATATAACAGTTGCATGTTTAGCGTTTACAAGGGAAAATTTACATAAAAAACATACGATCATACATTTTTTTGATGATATGTTCACAATAGGGAAAATATTATTTTGTTCTTTTCACTTATTTGTCATGTCAGCATATATGATATTCTGTTAATAGATTTGTAGTAACAACTTACGCAAATTAATTAGGAGGAATCACAATCAACCCGATCAACAAATATCAAGCATTATTATTTTGTGTGTGTAGTTTAAAATATTGCGATCAAATATCAAATCATTTATTAATTCATTCACGGAATACGGGATCATCCAACGAATCCAAAATTATATGTAAACTTTTATTATCTTTCATCTGTTGTTTAAACTTTAACTCTTTTTTTCCTAGGTATTCAATTTTTTCCGTACTAGCTCGATTTCTCATACGAAGGTCATGCTCTTTTAATATCTGATGTCACGAACACTAAAAATAATATTAAAAATTATAGTATATAGATAAAGTGCTATAAGAACTAATTAAAGGATTTAGTGTAAGCTTTAGTGGAATACATTGGAGTAACTTTTTTTAGTGCAAGCATATTCCTTAATTACTCTATTTTAGCACTATAATAGTGCAAATATTTAGTGGGGTAAATTGCAAAAATGGTCCTTAACGTTTCACAAAATTGCAAAAATGGGACCGAGACAAAAAGTAGTGCAAAAAAGACACCCACGTTCCACATTTTCGCAAAATCGCCACTGAGAGGCCTTTTCCGTTAACTTCCGTTAGTTTTCCTCTTTAAGTGCAGTGAAATGACTAAAATACCCTCGTCTTCTTCCCTATTTGAATTTCTTTTTAATTTATGTTTAACTTTAATACAAAATCAAGAATATCAAGAACAAAAACCCAGAATTCAAATCAAAACCCAGATCCAACAATATAAAATCAAGAACAAAAATCCACACATTCAAACCAAAACCCATTAGATCACCAAAATATATCTGTAGTACAATCTCGATTTGAGGATGCAACTGGTGAATAACAGGTCAATCCACAGGGATGGCTGTGATCAGTTCCCATTAATACCCTTTACTAGTCGTTGAGAAAGCTTCAACAAAAGAGAACTGGTGTGGATCAAGAAGAGGTGAAGAAAGATGTGACGCTAATTTAAAATTCTACTGGCATTTTAGTCAATTTGAAGAGAAATTTGAGGATGTGGATGGGGTTGAACAACATGCACCTATGCCAGTCGCTTCAAGTTCTGGCTCCAGTGATAATCCAGCAACTGAATCAACCATTGTTGCAAATGCTAGCATGGAGGTTGAAGTTCACCCACAACCTGTTGAGAATATGAACTCTGGACATAACATGCCTCAAGACTCGCCTGGGAGAATTACGAAGATAGTTCCTTTAGATGTGAATGTAAGTAATAGTCTTTCATACATTTAAAGGCAAAATAGATAAACACCTTACTATACTATTACACTTTTTCAGTTAAAAAGCTCGAACAAAAATATATTCTTAGTCACATAGTTGTTGATGACGTATAGCCTATATTTGGGCCACAAGCCCAAATGATAGACATTACTTACACCTAAGCCCACTACGAATGGGCTACCATGACAATGGTATAGGCCGTAGTATTATTGCTTTGGGCTCATAAAGCCCAAAGGCCCAATCTAACCCACCGGGTAACGATAAGGATTATCTATTCAAGGAATAGATATCCCTACCTTGGATAAGCACCACGCGTGCGAAGAGTGAGGAGCAAGAAACACGGTTTCTTAGCCCCTATATATAGAATCACACGATTCTCATTAAAGGTACGATATACAACCCTAACTCTTCAACCAAACCCTAAATCGATTACTTACTCTCACGCCGGAGTCTAATCGGGGGAGACAATCCCTCGATAAGCCTAACGGTGTTGTTTATTTTCTTAGTGCGCAGGTAACAAAGTACTAAGAAGCTAATTGATATAAGAGCAAAGCCCAATAACCAGGTACGCCCAACTTTTGTATCAACAAGTGGCGCCATCCGTGGGACCCTACTAAGAACTAGAATGACGAAACATAAGAATTCGAGCCAGCGGACTCCGCAGCCAGAAAAACGTGACCATCTGAGGAAGAATCAACAAGATCCAACCTCCAGACAAGTCGCTGGGACAACCAGCACACCTGGTCACCATGAGGCAGGGACAACCCAACCTCCCCCAGCGGTAGAACTACCCAGGATTACTTTAGAGGTCCCCAGCGTTGAGGAACTCCAACGCACCCTCTTCACCACTCCTCATCAGGCCACACCCGCAGTGAACAACACTGTGCCGCCAGGCGCTCCTGAGCGGAACAGGGCGCCTAACACTGAGGAAGAAATTCTTGCAACAACTGAGGATGCACCGGATCTGACTTTGGGGAACTTCGTATCCCAAAATTATGAAACATTAACTGCCCTCATGCAAGAAGAAGCAACAAGAAGAGCAAACACGGACCTACAAGCCCGACTTAATTTTGGTCCAGAACGCGAATCACCACCACGCCACCCGCGAGGAAGACGTACAGAACGTACCTCTGTCCATGATAGGTTAGGTGTGGTACCTGACTCACAAAATTCTGGAGACAGCGGTAGACGCACCAATGTCCATTCCAGACTTGGCAGTCGGGGAATACACGATCGATTAGGGCCTCAACATTCGCCAAGCCAAGGATCTTCCAAACCTGAAAGTAGGCGAATACAAGATAGATTGGGGAGGAGGAGATCCCCAAGCAGAGATCCCTCAGGCTCTTCTTCTGAAAGAAGCCGGCGCAAGCGCCGAAAGCGAGACTACTCTTCTTCCAGCGATTCCTCGGACAACGAGGACAAAGAAACAGGACATTGGAAGTCAAGAGGAAGACGTCGCGAGGAGGAGAATGAAGATATGTCCCTCCCATGGCGACGCCAGAAAATTGACGCGTTTACGCGACGCATCAGCGATTACTCAGACCACAAACGCAGGCGCATGCCCGCTAACGTAAAGACATATGATGGAACAGGTGATCCTGACGATCACCTAAAAATTTTCGAGTCAGCCGCAACAATCGAAAATTGGCCACAACCTGTGTGGTGCCACATGTTTAAATTCCACGTTAGTAGGAAACGCGCGCACATGGTTTAGCAAACTCCCACGTAGGAGCATTGGTGGATTTGAGGAATTACGGAAAGCATTCCGCCACAACTTCACCCAGCGAAAGAAGTGCGCTAAAAACCCTGTGGAGCTAGCAAGAGTGAAACAGCGCCAAGGGGAATCCACCAGCGCTTTTATGGAACGTTTCAAGGATGAGTGCATACAAGTCAAAGCATGTCCTGAAATTCTAAAAATTTCAGGGTTCATGAATGGGATCAATAACCCAGAACTCATCCGGAAGCTTAATGACAAAGTTCCACAATCCTTTGACGAGTTAACAAAGCGCACTAGATCCTTTATACAAGGAGAAGAAGCTGCTGCGGATAGCAAAAAAGGATATTCAAACTATAGGCAACAAGAACAGCCGCGGAGACAATCCAATGATCAGAACAACAACCGCAGCAGGAACTATCGCAGTGGAAGAGACAATGACAAATATACTCCTCTCACTAAAACTCCGAGAGAAATATTTGTAACAGAAGGTGCGAACTTCCCAAAACCACCACCAATGCGCACAGCAGAAGCAAAGCGCCTAGGTAGTGGATACTGCGAGTACCACGGCCAAAAAGGCCATTCAACTAACGAGTGTGTTCAACTAAAACAACTAATTGAAAAATTAGTTAGAGAAGGCAGGATGGACCACCTTGTGAAAAACATTAAGGAGGGAAAGGATAAGCAGAGAAACGGGGGCAAGAAAGAACCCCCAAAAGAAAAAGCTGATACTATCTACATGATACAATCATGGCAACGCAAGATAAAGCAAAAGGTCAGCCAGAAATTCTCCCCAGAAAAAGAGATATCCTTCCCTACCATAGCCGCGGACAACGCAGTCGTGGAACCTCTAACCATTGAGATACATACGGGGGGACATGACATCCACCGCATGTACATTGATGGTGGAGCATCTGCAGACATCCTGTACGATCACTGTTTCAAAAGGCTGCGACCTGAAATCCAAAGTCAGTTGATACCAGCCACAACGTCATTAACAGGATTCACAGGAGAAAAGATTTGGCCCATGGGGCAGTTACGCTTATTGGTGGTCGTAGGAGATGAACAACACTCAACCGCGACATGGATAAATTTCATGGTAATAAAGTCTCCTTCACCATACAATGGTATAATTGGAAGACCGGGAATATCATCCATGCGCGCGGTACCATCCACAGCGCACGGAATGCTCAAATTCCCAGTGGAAGGAGGGGTGGTCACTCTCTATAACACAACAGTACCACCAAGAGAATGCATCGCAGTAACAACTGAAGCGAAGACTATTCCAGAACAGCGCACGGAAAAAACGCCAAATTTAAAAGTCGCTATTCACCCAGATTATCCGGAACAACAAGTTTCGATTGGAGGATCTTTATCTGACAAAGGTAAAGCAGCCGTATGCGCACTCTTGCAAAAGAACCTAGATATCTTTGCATGGGAACCAAAGCATATGACGGGAGTACCGCGCTCTATCACAGAGCATAAGTTACAAATCCGACAAGGATATCCTCCAGTACGACAAAAGAAGCGCGGCCAGGCCCCAGATCGTGCAAAGGCTATCTTGGAAGAAGTACACAAGCTAGTAGATGCAGGAATCATGCGCGAAGTATATTATCATGACTGGCTTTCTAACCCAGTTATGGTAAAGAAGAGCGATGGCAGTTGGAGGATGTGCGTGGACTTCACTGACCTCAACAAAGCATGTCCGCAAGACTGCTACCCACTGCCAGAGATAGACTGGAAAGTCGAATCCTTGTGCGGATACCCCTTCAAATGCTTCCTAGATGCATATAAAGGGTATCACTAGATCCAGATGGCAGTGGAAGATGAAGAAAAAACAGCTTTCCACACCAGTCAAGGGGTATACTGCTACACAAAAATGCCTTTTGGCCTGAAAAACGCTGGCGCGACATACCAACGACTGGTGGATACAGCCTTCGAAAAACAAGTAGGCCGCAACTTGGAAGTCTATGTTGACGACCTCGTCATCAAAAGCCATACAGAGGACGAGTTGGTGCGCGATATCGAGGAAACATTCCGAACGTTGGGGAGGATAAACATGAAGTTGAATCCTAAGAAGTGCACCTTTGGCGCAACGGAAGGCATGTTCCTCGGATACTTGATAGAACCCGATGGAATCAAACCGTGCCCAGAGAAGACAAAGGCTGTTATTGATCTCCCCTCCCCGCGCACACTCAAAGAAGTCCAGTCACTAAATGGAAAGTTAGCAGGGCTAAATCGCTTCCTATCTAAGTCAGCAGACAAGTCCCTTCCCCTCTTTAAAACACTTACGAAGTGCACAAAAAAGGGAGACTTTCGCTGGACTCCCGAAGCAGAAGAAGCTTTCCAACAACTTAAACACCATCTGGCATCTCTTCCCAAACTTGTCGCACCGCGACCAGGGGAAGAACTAATCATGTATTTATCGGCAACCCATGGAGCAGTTAGCGCAGTACTATTGACAGACAGAGACTCTGTCCAGACACCCATATACTTTGTAAGCAAAGCCCTAAAGAAAACAGAGGTTAACTACAGTGCTATGGAAAGGCTGGTCTTGGCTCTAGTGTTCGCATCCAAAAGACTGCGCAGATACTTTCAAGCGCATCCAATAGCTGTAATCACTGACCAGCCAATTAAACAAGTTATCTCCAAACCGGATGTATCAGGACGCTTACAAAAATGGAGTGTGCTGCTAAGTGAGTATAACATCTCGTACAGGCCGCGCACTGCAATCAAAGGACAAGTCTTAGCCGATTTTATCGTGGAGAAGCCAGATAGCGACAGCCCGACCTCTGCAGCAAAAACAGACCTACAGGAACCGTGGACCTTGTTCACAGATGGATCCTCATGTGCAGATGGATCAGGCGCAGGCCTTATTCTCACAAATCCAGAAGGTATGGAATTCACCTATGCGCTACGCTTTGAGTTCACAGCCACAAACAATGAGGCAGAATACGAAGCCCTACTAGCCGGACTGCGCATCGCAATCCAAATGGGTGTTCGCAACCTAGAAGCAAATGTAGATGCGCGTCTAGTCGCTAACCACGTGTTAGGGGAATACGAAGCCAAGGATGATCACATGATCCAATACCTGGAGAAGACAAAATCTTTGATTAAAAACTTTGATAGGTTCACAATCAAACAGGTACCTAGAGGAGATAACAGGAAGGCGGACGCACTCGGCAAGATTGCATCCACAAGCTTCGCACACCTCTCAAAACAGGTATTGGTGGAAACCCTAAAAAACAAGTCAATCTTGGATATGGAGATATCAACGGTGACAGAGGAACAAGATCCTACGTGGATGACACCTATCATCGAATTTATTAGCAAAGGAATCCTACCCCAAGATAATAAAGACGCTCGAAGAATACGGCGCACAGCGCAACGATTCGAATTACGCGACAACATACTCTATCGGCGATCTTTCTTACAACCATGGCTCAGATGTGTTGGACCCCTCCAAGCAGACTACGTACTCCGCGAAATCCACGCTGGGTCATGTAGTATGCACTCAGGGCCACGATCCGTGGTGGCAAGCGCTCTAAGGTCAGGATACTATTGGCCAACAATGCACCGCGACGCACGCGATCTAATAAGAAAGTGCAGCAACTGCCAAGTACATAGGCCTATTCCGCGCCGACCACAGCACGAGCTAACACCAATCACCTCACCATGGCCATTTTACAAATGGGGTATTGACATCGCAGGACCTTTCCCCGTCGCGGCTGGAGGAATAAAATTCCTCATCGTAGCCATAGACTACTTTACAAAGTGGATCGAAGCAAAAGCAGTGGTGAACATTACGGGAAACCAAGTCAAGCGCTTTGTTTGGGATAATATTGTCTGTCGCTTCGGCCTACCAGGCGAGATCGTATCAGACAACGAAAAACAATTCTGTGATAACCCATTCAAAGATTGGTGCGCACAATTGAACATCACACAACACTTTGCTTCAGTAAAACACCCACAAACCAATGGCCTAGTTGAGCGCGCCAATCGCAGTCTAGGCGAAGGCATAAAAGCGCGCCTTGACAGACATAAAGGAAGATGGGTAGATGAGCTCTCGCACGTCTTGTGGGCGCATCGCACGACAATCAAAACCAGTACTGGCGACACGCCATTCTCCTTAGTCTATGGAACAGAAGCCGTCATACCAGCCGAAATAGGAATGCCAACTATACGCACGGCAGAGGTCAACGTCACAACAAATGACGAGGAACGGCGCATAGACTTAGATATATTGGAAGAAAGACGCGAACGCGCAGCTATACGTGAAGCAAAGGCTAAGGCAAAAATGAAGAAGTATTATGATGCAAAGGTCAAAGACACTTCATTCAGACCAGGAGACTTTGTTTACCGCGCCAATGACGCGAGCCACGCAGAAGACACAGGCAAGCTCGGACCCAAATGGGAAGGACCTTACGAGGTCACAGACGCACTCGGCAACGGCGCATACAGGTTGCGCGATATGGAAGGTCACGACCTAGCGCGCACTTGGAACATCTGCAATCTCAAAAAATGTTACTTTTAGGCTACGGCCCTTTCACAAACACACTTACATCCTACGAGGTGCCCAATAAGTGTTTGTCTTTCTTTTTCTCTTTCTAGGAATTGCATTTTCTATTTTTTCCACTTACTCGCAAGTATTAATAAAATGTTATGGTTTCTAGCTAACTCCATAGCGCATTTTACTTTATTGCATATATGTCAATATTGTTTATTTTATATTTTTGCCTACATGGCGTGCATGCACCACTTAAAGACCCACGAAGGCATAAAGGATGAGTTAACCTACTAATTTACTCGTTGAATAAGAGGGTTGCAAACCCATCAACATTGGATCACGTATCCTTGCTAAGCGCCTTACTCTTGAGACGTCAAAGTAAGTTTCACATGCGCACCCCACGACGGATGCGCATATATCAAGTACACCGTACGAGCTTAGCAATATAACGAACCAAGACACTTGGTCAAAAATAAAACTTAGCAAACAATGCAAGTATACTTAAGTTACGCACTTAAAAGACTTAGTCAAAAAATAAAACTTAGCAAACAATGCAAGTATACTTAAGTCACGCACTTAAAAGACTTAGTAAAACAATCAAACTTAGCAAACAATGCAAGTATATTTAAGTTACGAACTTATAACAAAATGTATCTTATTCCATATTTATTAAATTACAAGGAAAAATACATAAGTTTACAAACAACCTATATGCTATGGCGATGATCATGGCTCTCTTCTGGAGCGGCGGAACTCCCCGCCTCCTTCAGCTTACTCAACGTTATAGCATCCTTGAGCGACACAGTTGGAACACTCACAGCAATGCCATCAGATCGAGGAAGGTGCGCAGCACCGATGCCGCACATCACAGCCTTGCCCTTAATACCCTTCTTTATGGCAACCCTTTGCTCGTGACGCTCTAGCACCTCCTTCAAGGGGACTTCCTTCTCCAGTGCAAAAGGCTTGAGGATATCACGGGGCCGCGCAAAAACTGGGACTTGAAGCTGCGAGATATCAGGTTTTAGATAATAATCTACCTCCTCTTCAGCATTCTCCCCAAGATAACGCTGCAACATCAGACCAGCCATGAGCACATCTATGGGGTCATCTTGGTCGAGCTCCAACCTCCCTATATGCGGCAACTCAAGAACCTTCAGCCCCGCCATCGCCTGCACCAGCTCGTCGTACGCCGTCGAGCTATAACCAGGAATCTCCGCCAAGTCTTTCTCCAACAACTTGGCCTCACGGAGCTCCTCCATGGCCTGCGAACGGCCACGCGCTATCGCGCAGTGAACAACCTTCCCAAAGGCTTCCACCACCTCCGCAGACTCTAAAGTACTTAGAGCTGCCAGACGAAGCCCATGGCTGATCAACCACCTGCATTCACAAAGTGATAATAAGGTAAGATACACAATAGGGCGAACAAGCAAATTTAAAAGACAAGGGTATAAGAATACCTGCGCTCGGCTATCATAGACATAAGATGAGGATACAGCTCCTCGTCATACTCGATACTAAGGGCGCGCAGCTTCTCCTCATACATCACGAGCGTCTTCTCCATGCGCTCCTTGAACTCTTGCAAGCTAGCATAATGCTCGGCCCTTTTTTCTTCAAGATACGACACAGACCACGACGTCTTTGCCTTTATCTGCTCGAGCTTCGACCTCGCATACTTCAAGTCCGCCAAAATGCTCATCTTATCTTGAGCAATCTTCTCAGCATAGGCCCTTGAGGCCCCCAGCTCCACTTGCGCATCAGCCAACTTCGCACGGAGGGCCACCAACTCCTCCTCCTTCTGGGCTAGAGCACGGCCCTCCCCAGCATACTTTCCCTTTAGCTGAGCAACAAGCTCAGCTTGGCGGGCGGTAGTCGCAGCCAGCTCATCCATCAGCTGTTGCGCCTCACCACCATCAGCAGCCTCGGTATTCCCCTCTTTGTTTTCGTTCTGCGGAGAGGAAACCTCATCATCCTTCGCGCCGTCATCCCTACGCGACAAAGACAGTAAATAACAATTACAACAAGTAATTGACAAAAAAAAAAAAAAAAAAAAAAAAAAAAAAAGAAAAAAAAAAGAGAAGGAATACACACTTACAGAAACGGAGAAGCATCAGCCTTCAACCGTGCGCCGGACGTCGAAGTTTCTTCCGCGTTCGACCCTGCGTCTCTGATGACGTGTCGACGCCTCTTGCTGGTGCCACTGGTTCCAGCCTCTCCTTTGCGCTTTAAGTTCTGCGCAACCTCTTCCCTCAACACCTCCTCAGGTTTCAGGATCTGAATGCTGTCAGATGACCCTGAGAGCGCCTCCTCGTGCGCCACCTCCAAATCAGGCACCGCCTCCACAGTTGGGGCCACAACTACTTCAGGCGCAAAACTCTGGACGGGCGTCACCACAAGTGGTGGCGTGTCCTCAGGGACCGTCGCAGGCAGAACAGTCAAATGACCGGCAGTCGCATCAAGCAAGGGCTGCTCTCCTTCCCTCAGAGGACGCACCCCTATGGTTACCTGCTTTGGCCTATCCAGCTTGACCACCACGAACAAATCCATCTCTGCGCATCAAGGGAAACAAGAAAGACAAACAAGGGATCAGTTATTAAAAGCACGAAGACAAGAATAAAAGACTTACAAAGCATGAAGAATAAGGGATGAACACCCACCCCGGCCATCCTTACTTAAAAAAGTGGGAACCTCATCTGCAGCACCAAAATAAGCGCGGCTCAACCCCACGTGTACCAAAAACTCCTCCGGATAGGGGTTAATGGCTAGTCGATTGGCATCTAACGTTTGCGCGTCAGCGCGATTATAGGAACCGGGTGCGGGGCGCCCATCCCTTGGTAAGGTTTCCTGAGTATAAAACTCGAAAGGAGAGGGAAAGACTGTGTCATCCACCCAAAAGAAATACTCCCTCCAATTTTTGAGGGCGTCAACCTTTTCCGTATAACACTGAAGCGCCCCCTGGCGCTTCGCAAAGGAAACCCACCCATTTGACCACGTCGTGTGGTAAAAGGAGCGGAATAAATCTACAGTTGGTTCTATCGCAAGTAAACGACAGTTCACTTCAAAATTCGACACCTTCGCCGCACCTATACAGTGCAGCTGAGAGATGTGAAGGCGATAGTGATTGAGCAAATCGCTTAGAAAAATGGAAATGGGTACGCGGTAGTTCGCATACTCAAAAAATTTCGTGTATAGACCTATATTCCCTTCGGGGAAGTCAGCTATACACGCATCGACATCCGGAGCCTCTGGATGAACATCCAAAGGCACAAAATAGTCGGAAGAAAACTGCGTGACGTCCTCAATAGACAACGCGGAGCGAAAGTCCTCTAATTGAGCAACCATTTTCATCTTATAAAAAAGTGAGACGCACACAAAGATTACCTACGAGGGTTAAAAGGTTTTCTTGCAGAAAAATGCTCTAAAAAAGGAAGAAGAAGATGAATAGTGGTTGTATGAGTTTTACTGTGTGGTTAAAAAATGGGGCGGCACCCTTATATAGGGTGGTAAAACCCTAATTTCACTCCACGTGGAATCCACTCACAGTAAAGGGGTGGCTAGAAGATCAAAAGGTACATGCACTTTTTCCCGAATCCCAAGGACTACGTGGACACCACCCCCGACTTTTGAGGCATCCATTTCAAATTTATTAGGTGCATTGCACCTACAAAAAGGCGGTAAAATTAGTTCGATCCCCCGCCACGCTTACCGCTGATGGTATTAAGTCTAGTACCCACGGCTATGCGCCGTGCGCACTAGACTGGGGGGACATGATGACGTATAGCCTATATTTGGGCCACAAGCCCAAATGATAGACATTACTTACACCTAAGCCCACTACGAATGGGCTACCATGACAATGGTATAGGCCGTAGTATTATTGCTTTGGGCTCATAAAGCCCAAAGGCCCAATCTAACCCACCGGGTAACGATAAGGATTATCTATTCAAGGAATAGATATCCCTACCTTGGATAAGCACCACGCATGCGAAGAGTGAGGAGCAAGAAACACGGTTTCTTAGCCCCTATATATAGAATCACACGATTCTCATTAAAGGTACGATATACAACCCTAACTCTTCAACCAAACCCTAAATCGATTACTTACTCTCACGCCGGAGTCTAATCGGGGGAGACAATCCCTCGATAAGCCTAACGGTGTTGTTTATTTTCTTAGTGCGCAGGTAACAAAGTACTAAGAAGCTAATTGATATAAGAGCAAAGCCCAATAACCAGGTACGCCCAACTTTTGTATCAACAGTTGTCTTTTTGGAATAATTCTTAGTCACATATTTCTACTTTTATAATCATATTAGTTGAATCATTCTCATTTAAATGCAATCACATTTTATCTGATGATAGTCAAGGCAGTTGTTACTAAAGTACTAAACAGTAATTAAAGTTTTACAATTGTTCCATCTAGGACATTAACTTTGGTTAAGAGGTCTAACTACTCAAGTTTCCTTTTTGCTTCGATGTTCTTATTTTTTTATTTTATTTTATTTTTTAATTTGAGAAATTGACTGGTTATTTAAGTGTATGTGATGATTGTGTGAAATAGCTGATGTCGCATCCCAGTTGTATTAGTTTGTCGAGACTGCATCTCGTCATCTATTCTACAGAATGGGAATACACATCTTCGGTTTTTAAACAATTGCGACAAAACTTGGTGTATTTACTCAACTGGCATACGTAACCAGTAATACAAGTTGCAAGACGATTTTTCAGAAAGTTTCAGAATTTGAAAAGTAAAATTGAAACTTGGGAGGTTAAACGATATGAAGGATGTATAAGTGGCTTAGGTGGAACAATGGTGAAATCAGATTTACTATTTAATGACATTCCCGATTAGTTATCAGCAAGAGTTGACAAGAACCACATTTTCTCTGTCAAATTGAGTTTCTTTGTTCATTACTCTCAAATTTACCACTAATAACTGGTTTGATTATGAGTGTTAAAAATGTGTCTGATAATTTTTTTTTTTTTTTTTTGTGAACAATTTATGAAAATAGTGTAAATTTTATTGATCACTTTATCTATTTTGCTTAATAAAGTGATCATCTAATGTAATCAACATTAGCGTCACACCAGTCTGTCTTGAGACCATCTAATGTAATCAACATGTACCAGGTACTTAGGATTCAAGAAGACTATTCGATTTGACAGAAAGATATTAGTTGACCTAATAGATCGATACCATGAAGGGTCATTAACATGGGATGAGTTTTCAAACACAGTCAAGGAAGTCCATGCAGATAGAATGGGGCGTCCAATGAGACGAGTGATGATTTCTGATCGACCAAAGGAAGAAGAATATTTCTATGCCAACCCATATGAGTGTTTGGATTCATAAAGAGATTAACACGATCTACCACTGATTCTTTACTCTGATAGTTGACAATTATGTTTGATTGTATACTTACTACAGTATATACATTTCTTGCGGGAAATGCATCATGTCCAATTGTCCATGTGTTTAAATGGATAAAAGAGGACTTGGGCATGTAACATCCATTTATTTGAGAACATTTGAAATATATATAGTATGCATAAAGTTTCTAGCTTTATCGATGTCGTGCTGTCCTGAGTTTATATTGCATTTGTAGAAATTGACCTTTTATCAGTCAATCCAAACTTTTCATTAAAGAAAATCTAAGAATATTGAGGTAAACTTCACAACCTCCTCATTAGACCAGTTGATCGTTAATCAGTTTGAAGCTCGATGGCTACTGAGAGCTGAGAGTTTCCTTCAGCAGTTGCCGCGAAGACTATTTCTACTATCTGTATCTTCTGGTCAACAGAACCAAGGCTAGTGAAAAGAGCTTCATACCAATTATATGTGTTAACAAAGATAACATTATAAGTTTGTTAATTTTTATTTTGGAATAAGCTAAAAAAAGAACCCATCTAATGGTAATCTTCAGAATTTCATGTCTGAAATCGTTTGATTCTGAAATTCAAATTAATATTGTAATAACATTTTCTTTTGTATAAAATTCAAACTGTTCTAGGTATAGTAAACAATGAACCAATTAAAAGTCTGCAGGTCAACCCAACTGACCCATCACACAACTGACCCATCAAACAATGAACCAATTATCGTCACATCTTTCTTCACCTCTTCTTGATCCACACCAGTTCTCTTTTGTTGAAGCTTTCTCAACGACTAGTAAAGGGTATTAATTGGAACTGATCACAACCATCCCTGTGGATTGACTTGTTATTCACCAGTTGCATCCTCAAATCGAGATTGTACTACAGATATATTTTGGTGATCTAATGGGTTTTGATTTTAATGTATGGGTTTTTGTTCTTGATTTTATATTGTTGGATCTGGGTTTTGATTTGAATTCTGGGTTTTTGTTCTTGATATTCTTGATTTTGTATTAAAGTTAAACATAAATTAAAAAGAAATTCAAATAGGGAAGAAGACGAGGGTATTTTAGTCATTTCACTGCACTTAAAGAGGAAAACTAACGGAAGTTAACGGAAAAGGCCTCTCAGTGGCGATTTTGCGAAAATGTGGAACGTGGGTGTCTTTTTTGCGCTACTTTTTGTCTCGGTCCCGTTTTTGCAATTTTGTGAAACGTTAAGGATCATTTTTGCAATTTACCCTATTTAGTGACTACATTGGAGATGCTCTAACAGAAAAAGACCGTATATGTCACCCTCAAAATAACTATTCACCTCAAAAAACAAAAAAAATATTCACGGAAGATGAATATAATGAATTCCATATAAGTAATAAACTAGAGATTTTCTAAATTGAGCCATGAGGGCACACATTTGAGTTTATATAAAAGTAAAGTCAAAGATTATTAAATTTAAAATTACATTTTTTCATGGTAATTTGTTAGTATATTTAATGATAATTAAATGTATTTTATGATATAAAATTAAAATACGTATTTAATAAATATAGCTTAACATGTAATTGAGGGCACATGTTAGAAAAACTCATAAAAGAAATATTGTAATTCATATGACTAACCAGTATATTATTCGATAATCAAGATCAAACATATGCACTGCCTGACCCATTGACTGCAATATATTCGCACATTCACCTTCCTTCACCCTCTCACCAATGCTTCTACTTCTTTGACTAGGTGATGTTTTACGCTCACCCGACATCACAAGCTTTGTTGATATTTCTTCTTTAAGGTAAGCATGGCTTTCTTCTAGCTTCGTAATCTTATTCAACACGTTATTCATATTTTTAATGCTCCCCGGCCATTTAAACACAATAGCATACACTTAGATATTATATATATCTATCTTAAACTATGTTGCTCGATAGGTTGGGTGATTATGTTTGATCTTAGTTCACACACACTAGCACATATGTATGTACTATGTAGTACACCTTAAAGTTGTTATGACATCAATATGTGTATATATAATGTGGAAGTAGAGACAAAATCCCTCTAGATTTTTATGTGCTTGTCTGTTTCATCCCCCCTTTTGGTTTCTAAATTTAGATAGAGAACTGATCGAGTTTTTTATATTTCATGCATGAAAACGTTTACAAGTGAATACGATCCTGTTGGCCAAAACTAGCGGTAGCTTAAGGTATGACATTTTGTTTTATAATGACATTTAGATTGAAACCAAAGGCGAGCTTAGTCACTCCTCTTTGTGCATTTTTTAAACGGCATACTAACACATACCTCTATCAAGTAAAAAGGCCTATCGGTATTTTGTCGCCTTCAAATACTAGTACCAAAGGACTTTAGGCACAGTGGTACGAATGTAAGTGACACATCAACCTAAAAATTGTGGATTCAAGTCTCGTTGAAAACATTTGAGATATAAGTACAGATACAATGATCAGAATTATGTAATCAATTAAGATGACGTAATCAAAGTGATAACTACTACTATGTCCAATTATGTACGAGCCAAACTAACTCGCTAAAATAAGGTGAACCAGTGTCGTATTCGCATGCATATTTATTTTAGTCTTCGTAGGCTACATGGTCAAATTTATACCACCCAACTTCCCATACGTATACAATAATACTACTTTATTACTAGTACGTAGTATTTTACAAGCTAGATCCTGCTTCCAAAAAGTATATATTATGTCACATATCGCGTCAGATTGCTATACAGTGACGTGCAAATTAATCGAACGAACATTACACCATCAAACATTGCACATATGAGACATCAGTTATATCATTTCAATACAATAAAATGTTTTTAAATGATAAGTGTAACTGGTTCCAAGCGAAATATAGATGTTAGTTTGTGACCACAAAACATTAAAGCTGAAAAACGGACAAAAAGAAGAAAAACAAAATGTAATGCGGTGAACGTGGATCGAACACGTGACCTTCAGATCTTCAGTCTGACGCTCTCCCAACTGAGCTATCCCCGCTTTTGTGTTTCTATTTGCTACAATAAACTACTAATAGTGTATAACTTGATTAATTAGTAAACATCTACCTCTCGTTTAAAAAGTTTATTTTGTTTTGATTTTGAACCAAAATGCAAGCGCGAGCCTTTTGTTTCTATTAATATATTATAAATATATACATTTCCCCGTCCCCTTCCATGAACAGTACCCATTTTACTGTTCTTTCTACAGTATCTACAGTAACAGGCCTTGGGCCCCCTTTTTTTGGGCTTGCTACAGTAACCGGCCTTTTTTTTTTTTTTTTTTGGTTTGAGTGGGCTCTTTTTTTGAGATTACTCGGACCCGGGTGAGCATGCATACCTTAATATTGAAACATCCCGCGACAACGTGCGGGTTTAAAACCTTGTTTACTTACATATATAGTTTTATCATGTACATATATAGTTTTATCATGTACATATTAATTTACTCATACCATAACAATAACTTGATTACTTAAATATTAACAACAACTTGTATATCAGAACCTGTAAGAAAGTGATACAAGTTAATACAATTTTCAAAACATCTCAATATAAAAGATCTAAACCTATCATGTTTTGACAGTTTTTAAGGCAGTTTTATTGGAAATGATTGGTTTGAATTGATTTTTTTTATTTTTTTATTTTTTTTATTTTGTTTTTTTAACTTAAGCCAGCATAAAGTTAGTAATGACCATAATGCACGTCCCTACATCATAGGTACCCCATTTCCCCCATACGGTTTATACTATTACTAATCAAGCTTAGTTAATTGCATAACCGCTAGCTATTGTTTCCACTTGCATAACTACTCCTCAACAAAATCATCATTTCTCTCTCAATATCTATATCTTCATGTTACATATGAATACTAAATGATAAAAGTAGCACAATCTATTTGACATGTAAGAAGAACATACCAACTAATGTTCTTGCATTTCTTTCATCAACTACATACACATGTTTCACATTAATTCTTCTATACTATTTACTATACTTTTGCATGTAATATCACTCACCTCTAGGCTCCTCCATTTATTATACTCACATTTCACACCCACATACATTATTCTCTAGTACTTTGTTGGTGTTCTGATTTTGTACAAGAAAAATACTAGACTTGTCACAAACCAACAAGTTAGTTTCTACATACAAGATGGATTTTAGTGGTTTTAGTATCTTGGTTGCTTTCTTTTTACTGATTTATGGAGATAACTATAAAGTTAAGAGCATGAGAAAATATATTACGTGGGACGATATCAAGATACAAGATGATAACTACAGGGATCACAACAAGTTAGCACAAAGGTTTGGTTCTGGGAATGTGGATGATAATGATGGTAGTACTACTTATAGAGTGATTGTGGTGGATCAAAATGGTAGGGGTGATTCGCTTACTGTACAAGGTGCGGTTGATATGGTGCCTCTTAATAATTCCATCAGGGTCAAGATTTACATTCTTCCTGGTTTTTACAGGTTAGTTAATTAATATAGTGCATCTGTCGCAAGTTCCATATAACTTGCACATTATGCCAAATTTGCTTTATAAACATCATTAACTTTTTGGCCATTGCATACTTACATCGTATTACATAACTACTTTATAAAGTTAACTGCAGAGTATCTGTTGATTTTACGAAATTATAGTTAAAAGCTAACAGTGTGATTATGTTTATGACTCTAGAAATTATATAAAAGATAGTAGATTGTACTTAAAGTAACACTTTTATATTGTCAAATAAGCATCTCATTGGTTACTATTTCAGATGACTGACCTTATATGAATATGATGCAGAGAAAAGGTAATTGTTCCTGCTTCCAAACCTTATATTTCTTTCATTGGAGATCCAAATAGTCCTTCAGCAACCGTAATAAGCTGGAACGACAAAGCATCCAACAGATACAAAGATGGTACCGAACTTGGAACATATAGAACGGCTTCTGTCACCGTAGAATCTGATTACTTTTGTGCTTCTGGCATCACCATTGAGGTAATATAAAGCTCAGAACATAGAGATAGGAAGACTTAGATAATATCTACAGATCTACTAGATTTACACGAGTTTTTTAGCATCAGGTTACCATACCGTGGGCACCATAGTATTATAATTCGACTTGTAAACTAAATCAACTATGAAGGACCTAAAATTAGCAATAATACCTTTTATACTATATTGTCAAATAGGTGGTACCAAGATACTGAGTACTCTTATGCGTAATGTACTTGTATGTAATAACCATAATGTGGTTTGATTTTGCACATACAGAACACGGTTGTTGCAATATTAGGAGGGTATAAAATGCAAGCGGTGGCGTTAAAAATTGCAGGGGATAAAGCAGTGCTGTATCGAGTAAGAATCTTAGGAACACAAGACACTCTCCTCGATGAAAGTGGGTCCCATTACTTATATCAATGTTACATTCAAGGATCTGTCGATTTCATCTTTGGCAACTCTAGATCACTCTACAAGGTACCCAACATTCTCCTATCGCTCTTTAGAAATTCAAATGCAATAGAAACTGTTAATAATTTTTGTTTCGTTGTAATTGATCAGGAATGCAGGTTGCATTCAGTAGCTGATAAATATGGAGCCATTGCAGCTCATCATAGGAACTCGGAACAAGAAGATACTGGATTTTCTTTTGTAAATTGTTCGGTAACAGGAAATGAAGGGGCAATCTACTTGGGGAGAGCGTGGGGAAATTATTCGAGGGTGGTGTACTCATATTGTGACATTGACAACATTATAGACCCTTCGGGGTGGAGTGACTGGAACCAACCATGGAGGCAAAGGTATGAATAACATAAATCCCTAAAAAAAACTGTAAGAAAGCTACTTTGTTATTTGACTCAAATTGTTATTGACATATAGGACTGCGGTGTTTGGAGAATATGAGTGCAGAGGAAAAGGAGCAGATAGAAGGAATAGAGTACCATGGTCCAAGTCGTTAGGATTTGTTGAAGCAACGCCTTTTCTTGATAAACACTTTATCGACGGAGAGGACTGGTTGAGACTATAATTTGACCACGTCGTACTTGTCGTTTTTTCATACAACACCAATTCTTTGATTCATTTAGCTTTTCTGAACATACTTTGCATTTTGATTTTTCTTGTCTAACTTAGAATACAGAGGACCTTTACATCAAAAACTATGGATGTAAAGAATATCCTATACAAAAGTTACAAATGAAAAGGAAAGGGGATGAATGTTTTGTATGTATTAAAGTATTATTTGCTTAATATTACACTATTTTTGGTGTTCGATAATGGGTTAATTACATAAATTAGCATATCACTTTACATGCTAATACTAACAATGGTAACATATCATGAAAATTATCAGGAATAAAGTACGAAGTTTCATTTTATTACCAATCGTAAGATACTAAGAAACTTGGTATATTGCATTCTTAGTGTTGATTAAATTTATCATCAGGCCAATCATTCATGTTATAAACAAACGTTAACAAACCCTTATATTGCCCAAAATTGTGTGCTTTACAACACACTCGAGAAAGAAAATATATCATAATCAACTACACCAGGTTTAAAGATCAATAATATATGCATCAAAAGTTCAAAACCTTTTGAACAAGTTAACATCCGATACGAAAACCCCCTTGAGATTAAACAGCCTTCTGACAGTCAAAACATCAACAAGTCCAACGAGAAAAACTATTCTTGAATCAATTCGTTGATTAAGTACCCACATTTGGTGACGGGGTTCCTATAGGTTGGCCAGAAGAATATCTCCACTGCCCACATGCTCCACATTTCTCCAACTTCACAATGTTTTCCAATGTACAAAATTTGCATGACCATGTCTTATACTTATCCTCCACGGCTTTTGGTTTGAGGGTTCCACAAAGCTCACAGATTGGAGCTAACGACTGCCATAATCAAATCATCATAAACAAATATAAGAGTTCCAGTATTCAGTCTATCACACTACAATCAAAATTACAGTATTAGACACTTACCGGATTCAGCAATGTGCATACCATGCACTCCCATGCAGATGACTCTGTATTACTTGCAGATTCACTAGCAGAGACGTCACTTGTTAAATCAACACAATTTTTCTCAAGATCACACGATGAAGGCCTAGTTGCCCCCCTTTCTGCTTGGCGACTTCTTTTATTAGCTGTTACATCGTTGGTAACTGCAGAGTTGGACACTGAGGGAGCATCTGTCAAGTCGACAAAATCAGATCCCGGATGACCATCACAGCAATTAGAACCATTATCTAACTGACGACTTCTTTTCTGAGACTTTGCATTTGTATTGGCACTTAGACCACTAGAGGACGCTGCATATTTAGAATTTTGTCCCATCCGCTCTTGTGGGACACCAGTGCCACTTTCTTCTTCATCCACTATTTCCTCTAGGCCGCACCATATATCATCTTGATATCTCCTTTCTGCAGCCATTGCAGCTGCTTGTACAGGAGTTAAAGCAGACATAATAGATTTATCACCACCAAGACGTTTAGGTCCTGTTGGTAAAAGAGTTCCCAGGCGCACTCTATTTTCTGCAGCAGAGAGTGCAGTCTGACGGAGAGATGAGAGAGGAGGTTGACGAGTGGAGCCACCTAAACGTTTACCTGGAAGATCAAATCCATCACCAGAGCCAGAAATTCCTTTACTCATCAGATCCTCACATTCCTACACCCCGATAATAGACAGGAAAACAAAAACATTGCTAGGAAAGTCATGAATCCCTTAAACTGTATATACAACAATGCATATCATTTTAACATATACTGTATAAAGTTAAAGATTGCTAAGCAGTTAGTGCAACCGACAAATGGCAATAAGCAACGCAAATGCAAAAATAAAGAACTCCACTACATAAAGCTAAGAACTTATGTGTCTAACACTCTAACACAGATTACCATCATGCAATATAAATATATAATGAACAATAAAAATACCCTGATCCATTATTCTCTAGTCATCAATATTGGGAAGTAAGATGAGGCACAAAAAGAGACAGCACGTCGATTACAAAATATAAGCACATCTGATTTTCCACTTTATCTAAAACATAAGTCATACCATTAGTTTAAGTTGTTTGTTCTTGAGGGGTAAAAATAGATCCACATGTGAATGTGTGATCCGGTTTATAACTTTAGACAGCACTGAACTTATGAAGTAATGAAACTGAACTCAGCATCACCAAATCATAAAAATTTCACTGCCTTAACTAATACTAACATGTAAACAGAATTAGAAACATCCATGAATGAGCACATCGAATTTTAAGCTCAAGGTGAGCTCGATTTTCTGCCTCTTATAAACACACCATAAAACTACTGCCACAAGCGTCTTCTGTGACTAATTAGTGTCAAGTAAAATACGACTGCAGAGTGTATGATATACATACCTTTCTAAGATCATCCCACAATTTATAAAAAGCAACATTATGCGGACCAATAGCATTATGACACAACTCATGCAACATAGTATCAAGTACTTCATCAAATGGATAAAAATCCCAATCCGTATTCGGCCTTCTTAACCTCAACTTCACATGACCACCATGATTAACGTTTAATCCCAGTAGCCTCGGATTCTTCGGACTACAAAACGAAACATAAACCAACAAAGCTTCACTTCCTCAAATAATAATCATAACCCACTTCACATAACAGCTTATATATCACCTAATTCTAAGAACATACAGTGCAGCAACACCAAAGTCGTGAAATGTAGGTGCCACATAAGCACAACACCAGGCACAACACCGAACCACATTTTACCACTCAATTATAACACTAAAGACTGGGACTCACCTAAACTACCTTCTTTTTTTCATTCATTAAAACAAAAAAGAAATCACGCGCATAACACCGCATTGACACAACAACAATGATGCTATAACTTTGGCATGGGGCATGGTAACACTGGGCACAACACCATTGCACCGTGAGCTCTAAAAGCCTTGGGTTTTTCAGACTACAAAAAACATAAGATTCAAACCTTTACCAACTTAAATAAAAAACTAGTCATAACCCACTTCGCATAACAGCTTATACATCATTTAGTCCCAAAAAACCTCAGATTCTTCGGACTACAATCGAAACAAATCAAACTCTTTTCACATAACAGCTTATATATCATATAACGATCTCCAAGGTGGCCTAGCGGTAAGACGGCCCCGGAAAAGTGTTAAGCATATACCACATTTCGTATAAAACCTTGACTCTTCATTTATATCACATATAAATATAACAAAAATCAAAACTTTTTTAACTTAAATAAAAAAACTAATCACAACCCATTTCACATAACACCTCATAAATCAATTAAAAAAAAAAAAAGGAGTATTAGTAAATACCACATTTCGGATAAAACCTTGACTTTCCATTTATGATTACGCATGATGGGTTGAACTTGTTTGGCTATTTTTTCCATGAATTTACGGGCTTCTTCTGCACCTACTTTCTTCTTTAGAGTCCTTATTTCCCATACTTTGTGAAGATCGCCAATATTGCTCATCTTTGATCTGAAATTGATTATAATTAGAATTAGGGATTAGGGTTTTATTGGCGGGATTTTGAAATAGATTGTCACCCCCCAAATTCCCCAATTTCAATTGGACATCTCATTATTCCATTGTGTTTTCAAAAAATAAGGAAATAAGAAAATTGGTAGTTTATACTTTATGGGAATAGTCCCTCATCTTTGGAATAACTTAGTTCATGCACTTTTGATTTTATGCTTATGCAAACGTGGCAATTTTCGACACCACACGAAAATCAATGTAACAAAGATAAACAGGTTTTGGTTAGGGGGTTGGCAATGGGTGCGGGGAGGCACGGCACGGGGGGCTTCCCCTGCGGGAACACCGCCGCCGGTGACCTCCTACCGCACCGTAGGGAAGAATTGCGGAGAAGTTTACCGCACGGAGAGGGAAGAAAAAATAGACGTTGGAGATGATCATGTTGTCACATAAAATGATAAAAAGGAATCGCATGACATTTTCGTTGAACTGGGTTTTGATCTCTTGATACTCAACTTTAACATGGCTTTAATCTAACCAAATGTGAGTTGTGTACAAGAATTGGAACGTGGATGTGTATGTATTAATCAAGGCGTGTAAATGGTGAAAAGAAAATGAGGCATGAAAACTAGAATAATACTAGGCGTGTTCATGGGTAAAGAAAGATATATAAAAGAGACGTGTGAGTTTGAGTATGTAAACGTGTATTTTACGTGTCAAAACCAATTTGCTGTGTCATGTATGTGTGTGTATATATATGTGTGTCATGTTATGTAATTTTATTTTAATTTTAATGAATTTTAGTTTTTAATAAATTTTAATAGAATTAAAAAAAAAAAAAAAAGTGAGTGAAGGGTGAGTGATGTGATGCCAACAAAAAGTGAGTGGGTGAAGGGAAAAACGGGAGGGTGATGTGGCATAAGGGGATTGGTGTTTGTGGTGATGGAGTGAATGATGCATTGCCAAGCCCTTTAGGGATAGACGGATTTTGGATAAAAGAAAATGTTAACCTATCTAAACGGTTGAATTTATACAAGTCATGTTTGGGTTGGGTAAAAGTTACATAACTTTGATATAAAGAAACATAAATTTAATTTGTTTTTGGAATTGGATTTGATTATTTTAAAGTGATGACTTGGTTGATTTTTTTTGGATTTAAACTCGTTGATTTTTCATTTATTTAATTGTTATATCATTATTTAATTAAATTGGTTCATTCGTTAATTCATCAACATGATAACATGCTTAACTTTTTTACTTAAACATGTTAAGTGAGTTATAAACAAGTTACATATGTTATGCATTTTTGGTTGGGTTTGAATATCCTTACACAATTAATAAACTTGTTGTGTTTGTGTTGAGATTCTATAGACCTGTCATCCTGAAAGTGACTGATTGAAACTTTAACAAAACTTGATAAAGATAACCTTACGAACCTTACGGATGTCTTTGAGGTGTTAAGAAATGCATTAACTACTTGTACTTTAAATAACGAAGATATTTTTATCTGTGCTCTGCTGTGAGGCGTGGGGTTTTGTGTGAAAAGAGTTTAGGTTATTTTTGGATCTTATTTAAACCGATTTTAGTTTGTACTTAAAAAAAATTCTGAGTAATAATCTAGTAATATTATATTATTTGGCGAATACATTAAAATTAAAAAAAAAATACAACAAAAGTTTGCCAACTTAATTATATGTAAAAGTTAAAACTAATTAACTACTAATTAATCAAAGTTAAAAGTACTTATGTAAAACTTAAAATCATGAAATATAATGTTATTAATTTTTGAAGGAAAGGATGATTTTAGTAAAATGAGTTAAGTGACAGATTAATTATGTTACTATCATTTAAGGACGATTTTTTTGTAAAGTTAAGTAACTGAAAGAGACTATTTATGCATCTTTTTGTTCCAGAAATAGCCCCAAATTGTAACTGGAGGATTGTCTTTGTAACAGAAAGTTATGACATGGAATATTTTTTTTAATTTTTTTGGGACTATATGCGTAAACGTTTCTAACAGCAGGGACTATTTCTGCCATTTTTAGTGAAGAATTACTGTTCGTTGAACAATATTTTCCTTGAAAATTGTTTATATTTCAAATTCAAATAACCCGACACTCTATGATTTTAAATTCTACTAACTAATTTTATATACCACTAATAATTAGACATTAGTCGGTACTCGTGCATTACGACAACGGTTATTGGTGTAATAAAATATTCCGGCGAGAAAACGAATTTATGTTATATGCTTTTGGTAAGAATAAACTTATTGATAACTTTGCTAAAGTTACTCGTATTGATGAATAGGTGATTGAGATTTTGTATTTATAATTAATAATTGTATTATTTGTCTTATGACTTTGTAACATATTGGTCTAAGATAAAGCATATGTAGTATAGATTCTGTTGTGGGGTGAAATTGAAAAACTACAGATAAATATATGGGGTGAAATTGAAAAACTAGAGGTAAATATGACAGTTAGCAGAGAATATTAATGAAAATCAAAGGAAGCTTGGCAGAAAATATTGAATGATAACTAAGGGTAGTATAGTCATTTTGCTAGGCTGACTTTTTAACATTAAACAATGCAGTTCCTCTTTATATTTAGTATAGATAAGGGATATGATTTGCATACTTCAATTTTTTATTTATGCACTCAAATGTACAAACAGTTAAAACAGAATGTCAATATTACACAAGTATCTGATATATGCATTTGGGTGTTCCAATCAATTTTTAATGTGTGCAAATCAATTCCTCATAGATGATATTGTTTTCTTAAATCATACAAGACAATCTAAGTTGGTTAGTGTTGAAAAGATAAATTTTTCATCAGTCATGCCTCTCTACACTTGGCTTATAAGGTACTTCAAAGGAACATATGCTTATATGGTGGTGCCAGGTTTCCAACCAGATACTAATTTTAATTAGTAAAGCATTGGTTTCCCATTTATATACTGATATGATAGTACAGAACATAAGTAACTAGTGTTCCCTTGATAGACAATTCACGTGTCTTACAATGCGTACAATATACAGATATATCTTTGACCTTGTTGGCTAAAACAGGTAATAAAAAACCATACCTAAAATCCATATGTGCAGTCTATGCTGCTAATTTTAAACAGAAAATCAATAAACATACTCATGTATCCCATATCATAACAACTGCAATCACACCTAGTCCCAACGTTACAGCCAACAACTTATGAAACTGAGTATCAACAGATGACGGCTTTTGTGACTTGTAACCTCGTAACAAATGGTTTATCGACACATATACAAACACCCCACAAGCTATTCCCATTGATATTGCAAATATCCAATCTGCAACCCGACCTTGTCTGGTTTGATCTATCACTATTCCAATTGCAACCCCTATAGGACTTGAAATTCCAAACGCAAAGGCGTAAGATGCACACGATAATAAAGGACGGTCAGGAATCATCCTTAGTAGAGCAATTACCATTGCAATGGCTGCAAAGATTTTGTGAATAGATATTGTCCATAATGCTTTCCAAACGGCTGCTTTCGTGTCTGAGATACCTATTTCTATTCCTTCAAACACGGAATGGAAACATAATGCAACTATCAGCAAAATGCTGTCCCCTAGTGCAGATGCTGATGTTATTCCAATCTTTGTAGGAGCATTTTCACCTTTTCTGTTCCTGTTGTACCCTGTTATCAACCATTATAATTTGTTACCTCTTGATACATAAGAACATCAAAGTATCAAACAATTATAAGGGGGTCTAGGATTGCTTATTATAAATGCGTTTATGCTTACTTTTAAGCGGATAAACATTTTAGAGTACACAACCATTTTAAAATAAACGCGTTGACCTGGTTAATTTTAAAAACAGAAACAATTTAAATAAGCACAGAGCAAAATAACTACCTTGATGTTCAACATCCGAACTATTTTGCTTCCCATAAACATACGAAATGACACAATCCGCAGACATAGTAAGCAAATAACCACCACAAGCCAACATAAACGCAAAAGGGTATTCAATACTAGTCAAATCTTGAAACGTTTCATTAGCATCACTTAGAAAATGCATCAAAGCAGTACCAAGAAACACTCCGCCCGCAAACTGAGTCCCCAACACCAAAAACCCCTCGTTCCATTTAAAAAAGTATGGAGACACACCACCAATAAATGTTCCAACGAACACTAGCATAAAACACCATATCTTGACCAGGATCAGAGATTTTGATCGCAGGTTGGGCTTTGGACCAGCTTCTTCTTCCTCATCATCACAGCCTCCATGAGCTGAGGCGGAGATGATGAAGACGAGGAGAAGAGATATGAACAAAAGGAAATAACGAGACATGTGAAACTTTTGAGTAAAATGGAAGGAATGAGACAAAGTGGTTGTGTTGGTTTGGTTTTATATGATAAATGAATTATGGGAAATACATTACAATCACATGTTATGTACTGGCAGTGCCTATTAATGGTAGAGTAAGGGGTGGCCCCAAAGCGGAATTGACCGGTGGTGATTCGTCGAAGCTCCAGTAGGTAGCCACTCCCTTCTCATCCTGATCATTAAGCTTTAATCATCCAGGCCCAGTTCATAAAGTGACAGTAGTCAGAGACTAGGTCATCTAAGAAATGTAAATGTTTTTTTAGTATGATCACATGTCTGGTTGGAAGTTTGGAACTACATGTTCTGTCAGTGATATGATTGTCATTGTATGATGTTTATATTTTTGGAAATTTTTTTTCATAACCAAATTCAATAGGAGTCATGCTAGGACTGTGTCACACGACCATATACTCAGTTAAGATTTACTGTAGAACTTGAGATATAAAGTTTTATGCTAAATATCTTGTTATTTCACAATCGAACACCACCCTCACCCACAACAACCTAACCTACTTATAATTTTGTAACCACCCCTTTAATTCACTCATTCCTATTCATTTTATGCCTCTTAAGCAACAAAGAAGCAACATGGTCATGTAAATATGCTGCTCCATTCCTCTCGTATCATAATAAACGTTCATTTTCAAAATTTACATAATTTTAAGAAGTATAAGATCCTCTCAAGTTAACCTCTCATGTTCATGTTCGTCATGTTGAATCAATTAAAAATAAGAAAATGATAAACGAGACCACCACTAACTGAAACAAGAGACCCATTATTTTAGTTTCTCTGACAATATCAGTACATCTAACATAAGAAGATCTCACTCATTTTACTTTCTCTGTCATTATCATAGTATAGTGATTATTCTAAGTTGTTGGTTACGGTTTGAGATTTTCAAATATGACCCAAGTTCAATAATTCGCAGGCAGCAACTTTGAGGTATTATAGAGGCACATAGTTTAATTTGTTGATTTGAATATATGACTGTGTCAATATTGTCACATTTTCTAGTAACAAGATTATTAGTCGAAAATAAGTAGTAAATGTATGATGCAAAGGTCAAACGTCAACTTGAAGTGGCATTTAACTATTTAAGGTGTTCACCACCACCACATACAAGACGAAAGTGATTTGTATGGACCTAAACACATCTTATTAATGACAAACTACTTTTGAAAAGGTCAAGCTAAACAAGATATACATGGCATTATTAACAAATACGATATCTTATTGCTAGTATAATAGTAGTATTATAATAAGAGAAAATTCTTGAAATAATACAAAAATTTGACTTGGGTCCACAATATGGTAAAAAAGAACACAATGTTCCAGTTTTGGTCATGTGCGAGTACGCAACCCACTCAATGTGCGACACGTGTCCCGACATAAAGTTGAAAACGGGCTTAGAAAGGAAATGACAAATTGATTCTAAAGCACATGATTAAAATGTTTTGGCTTGGTATAAAAAGAGATCTTCGTTTGCTTAATCATTTTGATTATTTTTACAGTTGAAATGAATAAAGTTATTGTATATGATATAAAGGTTTTGCTACCTGTTGGTAAAAGAGTTCACAGGCGCACTCTATTTTCTGAAGCCGAAAGTGTAGTCTGGCGGAGAGATGAGAGAGGAGGTTGACGAGTGAAGCCACCGAAACGTCTACCTGGAAGATCAAATCCATCGCCAGAGCCAGAAATTCCTTTACTCATCAGATCCTCACATTCCTACATCCCGATAATAGACAGAAAACAAAATTTTTACTAAAGTCATGAATCCCTTTAAACTGTATATGCAACATGTAAACAGAATTAGAAACATCCATGAATGAGCACATTGAATTTGAAGCTCAAGGTGAGTTCGATTTTCTGCCTCTTATACTAACACACCATAAAACTACTGCCACAACCGTCTTCTGTGACTAATTTCATCAAATGTATAAAAATCCCAATCTGTATTCGGCCTTCTTAACCTCAACTTCACATGAACACCATGATTAACATTTAATCCCAATAGCCTCGGATTCTTCGGACTACAAAACAAAACAAACCAACAAACCTTCAGTTGCTTAAAAATAATTTTAACCCACTTCACATAATGACTTATATATCATTAAATCCAAGATTAAATAAAAATCAAACCTTTACTAACTTAAATAAAAAACAAATCACAACCCAATTCGCGTAACTTATAACCATCTCCAAGGTGGCCTAGTGGTTAGCAGGGGCGGAGCCAGAAAATTTTTCACACTTTTATAAATTTTAGAAACTACACTATAATTTGGTTCTTAGATGGGGCAAATTACAAAAAAAAGCCAAATATTTTAGAAAATTTATACTACCATTTTTTTCGCTAGGGGGGCACATGACCCCTTTGACCCCCCCTTTATCTCCGCCACTGGTGGTTAGGCAACCTGAAAGTCTCACAAGAGACATAGGTTCAAACCTCCAACCATTGACATCTTGAGATGGCCAGGGAAAAGTTCTAAAACGACCACATGAATACCAATTAGGCCACATACATCAGACCCAAAAAGGCTCGACTTCCCCTAGCTAGCCTAAACAGACCTCTTGGGTTGGCCAGTAAAAGTTCTAAACGACCACAGCAATACCAATTAGACCAAATGCATCATAACCAAAAAAAAAAAAAAAAAAAAAAAAAAAAAAAAAACTCGACTTTCTACGACTAGCCTAAACATAGACCCTTTTGCGTTTTAACATATACTAGAAAGGTGCCCGCGCGATGCGGGGCGGATTGTTGGGGGTGAAGAGGAGGGAGGTGGGGTGGTGGAAAGTGGTTGTTGGGGTGGTTTTAAATTGTTGGGGGTGGTTATAAATTGTTGGGGGTGGTTGTTGAAGTGGTTATAAATTGTTGGAGGTGATTGTTAGGGGTGGTTGTTTCCATAATTAGTAAGTAAAAGTCTGAATTTTTAAGCCTTTCTAATTATAGAATAGTCCCAAATACATTATATAGTAGTATAGATATATCACATATAAATATAACAAAAATCAAAACTTTTCTAACTTAAATAAAAAAAACTAATCACAACCCATTTCACATAACAGCTCATAAATCATAAAAAAAAAAAAAAAAAAAAAAAAAAAAAAAAAAAAAGTATTAGTAAATACCACATTTCGGATAAAACCTTGACTTTCCATTTATGATTACGCATGATGGGTTGAACTTGTTTGGCTATTTTTTCCATGAATTTACGGGCTTCTTCTGCACCTACTTTCTTCTTTAGAGTCCTTATTTCCCATAGAGAGAACTGGAAAATACATCCCTATGGTTTACACATTTTGGCATCTTACATCCCTGTCAGAAACTTTTGGCAATATACATCCCCCGTTAGGCAAACGTTTGCCACAATACATCCCTCGTTAGGCATGAGGACTAACGGTGCAAATTTTTCCTCCGTTATCTCTTAACGGGACTGAAAATATTACATCGTTAGCCTTCGTTAGCCAAACATTTGCACCGTTAGTCCTTTTTATTAGAAAAAAAAAGTTAAAAAATTTTAAAATTAAAAAAAAAGGAAAATAATTTAAAAAATTAATTTTTTTTAAGTTAATATTTTAAAAAAAAATCAAATTTAAAAAAAAAAATATTTGCGAAAATAAAATAATTTTTTTTATAAATACGGATTTTTTTAAAATATTAAAAAAAAGGAAAAAAAATAAAAAAATTATTTTTTTTAAGTTAATATTTTTAAAAAAATCAAAATTTTTTTAAAAAATTAATATTTGCGAAAAAAAATTAAAAAATATGCATTTTTTTTATAAAAATTAATTTTTATAAAAAAAAAATTTAAAAATTATTTTTTTTAAAGTTAATATTTTAAAAAAAAATCAAAATTTTAAAAAAAATATTTGCAGTTCTCTCATAATAAAAAGAGTAAGCTACAAAAATCGTCCTTGTGGTTTTTCCTGGTCTCACACCACACACAAACATAAACAAACACAACCTTTACTCTCTCTCTATATTATCTGCATCATCCCCATCACCAAACCAAGTCGACTGCCGAGACCAAAACAACCCAAACAGACCAAAAATAACTCCAAATCAATAATAACATCAAGAACTATTCAAAAGAAACAAGGAACACAAAAGTAATCCCACACCAAGTCGACTGAGTCAACTCGGTGGGTTGACCGAATCATCGAGCCGCGACCAAAATGAGGGATTCACACGGTTTTATGTTTAAAATATTTATTAAAACATTTTTATAAAATATTTAAAAACAAAATCGGTTTTATTAAAGTTTTAGAAATTAGGGTTTCGTATAAAAATGATAACGGGTTAAGGGGAGGCGCGTGTGAGGGTGTTACTGTCGGAAAACAATGAAAGGGGGTGGTGGCTCTTGGTGATGGTGGCGGCGGACTGTGGTGGCGCGTGAGGGTGCTACGGAGGGAGTTACGAGCTCACGAGCTCCAGAAATGTTGGGGGTTTGCCGATCTATCGAATCATAGTGAAAAAGGGTTTCGCCAGAAATTTTTTTGGTGTCGGTGGTCGGCCGGAATCTGCTGGTGTTGGCCGGAGGGATGAAGAATCCGGCGGTGTAGAGAGAGAAAGGAGAGAATGGGTGTGAGTGTGTTTTTAAAAAAATTAATTATTATTTATAATTTTTTTTCGCAAATATTATTTTTTTAAAAAAGTTTTGATTTTTTTTTAATTATTAACTTAAAAAAATTATTTTTTTAAATTTTTTTCCTTTTTTTTTTAATTTTAACTTTTTTTTTTAATTTTAAAATTTTTTAACTTTTTTTTTTCCTTAAAAAAGAGGACTAACGGTGCAAACGTGTGGCTAACGAGGGCTAACAGTGTAATATTTTCTGTCTTGTTAAGAGATAACGGAGGAAAAATTTGCACCGTTAGTCCTCATGCCTAACGAGGGATGTATTGTGGCAAACGTTTGCCTAACGGGGGATGTATATTGCCAAAAATTTCTGACAGGGATGTAAGATGCCAAAATGTGTATACCACAGGGATGTATTTTGCAGTTCTCTCTTTCCCATACTTTGTGAAGATCACCAATATTACTCATCTTTTATCTGAAATTATATTTGATTTTAGAATTAGGGATTAGGGTTTTATTGGCGGGATTTTGAAATAGATTGTCACCCCCCAAATTCCCCCAATTTCAATTGGACATTTCCATTGTGTCCCTTATCTTTGGAATAACTTGTAGTTGTAGGTTTAATTCATTCATTTTAGTAAATTGCAAAAATAGTCACTAAATTATTATTAAATTGTAAAAATTGGATCGTCATAAAAGGCGTGCAAATTTGCCATTAACATTTCGTAAAAGTGGAAAATAGCCACCGAGAGCGTTTTTCCGTTAGTTTGCTCGTTAAGTTCCACATCGTTGAGGGCAGTATCGTCATTTCACTATTCATACTATCTCCCGCCAACCTTTTGGTATAATTGTGACATGACCTCAATGGCTAATTTGCAAAGTTATTTTCATGTTTCTATATTAAATTGTCAACGCCTTCACACACACACACAAGCAGAAACACACACCCGTAACCAAAAAATTATCATTCCGTTTTCCAGTAACATGCCTCGCTGTCTTGATCTCGTGATTGCCTGTAACTCGTTTGTCATATCGGAAATGATGTTATCCCATTACCACCGAGAGGTTAAGGAAGACATTCATCATGCACAAGAGTTGATGAGTAGGTGCCAAAAGCTGTCTAATATGCTGGTGATCGTGCTAAACAGTCAGATAATATTAACCAAGTTTAAATGGTTAACAAGTCAAAAACAGCTTAGACTAATGCTCCGTGGAGTACAAGGTATCCGCGGGTCGAGGTATGAAATCTGTAATAAAACGGAATTTGGGAACGGGTGATTATGAACAGGAATAGGTGAGAATGGTTTATATTACTAATTTAAACAATATACTTAAACAGTTATGTGAACTAAAAACGTTTACAAATTAAAAACTTGTGTTTACGTACGGGGAAAAAGGTGAGTCTTAATGAAATTTAAACTACAGGGGTGAAAATTCTGCAAACTTAAACTTAAAAGAAAATTTAAAATGAAAAGAAAATTATTTTTTAGATTATTTTATTATTTAATATTAATTATTTAAATAAAAACTATTTATCTATTTAATAAAAACTATGTTAAATTAAACTAAAAAATGATAAATACTACAAATTAAACTAAAAACTTATAAAAATAATTTCTAAAACTTAAAAATGAACTTGAAGAAAGTATTAAAAATTAAAAATAAATATTTTTGTCTTATTATGATTTTATTTTAATTAATTACTAATTATATTAACTAAACTATTTAAACTATTTTTAAATTAATAATAATACTAAAATGACTTAGAAAATTATAGAAAAAATTATAAAACTAATTAACCATCACGGGAATCCTAAAAAAATATAAAAAGTTTATTTTATATATTTTTACACTATTTTACTAATTATTATTCTAATTATTAAGTAATTACTAATTAAATAAATTATAAAAACTAGTAAATGAACAGTAAAAATTCTAGAAAAATTACTAAAATTATTTTATGACTTATAAAAGCTAGGAAAAATATAAAATCTAGATATTACCTTATAAAAATTAATTATGCTATTTAAAACTTATTTATTAATTAATTACTAATAAAACTATTATTAATTTTAATAAATACTAAATGACAAATTAAAAATCTGAGAAAATTGTTAAAAATACTTTAATATAAAAGGAATTTAATAAAAATATAAAAACACCACTTACTTAATAAAAATCTAAAAATGAAAATTAAAATTAAATTGTATTAAATAGAAACTATCACTTATTTTTATATTGGTTTTTCTTTGAATCTTCTTTTACAAACCTAATTATATACTATATATTAGTAACTTTAATAAAGGAACTTATTATGTAGCTTATTAATAAGCTGTGTGGGATCAAAAATCCTTAACAGGTTGGATTATGGCTTATTAGAACTTGTCAAATTTTTAATAAGCTATAATTAAGTCACACAGAGCACAATAAGCACACAATTAACAATATTATATAGAAATAAGCAGAATAAAACCAAATAATCACACTTAATAAGCTATGAATTACAATTAAGCTATTGACCAAAACCTGAGAACCAAACAGTCCAAATAGGCACCTTTGGACCTCTGTGGGGTCCACAGAAGTGAAAGAGGGTCCAATTTGGGACTTGACCTGCCAAGGGTAGCTGGCAAGGTACAAAATAAGCCAATAAGCTCTGCTTATTGCTTATTAATAAGCTCTGAGGGAGCCTTGGTAATTGAGCACAAAACCTGAGTGCTCAGTTTTTAGCTTCTGAGATAGGTCACAAGGGAGATTAAATAAGCTAGGTTCTAATAAGCTGAAACCAAAACTAAACCTAGGTCTGAGTAGATGGGGTGATAAGCTACAAAATAAGCTAAGAGACAGGGTGTGGGGTCCACTGAGTCAGACTCAGTGAGCTTGTGAAGTTTGGTGTATCAGCTGAGTACTTAGTATAATGAAGCAAATGGGACAATCTAAAAGCTTGATGCAGCCCTAGTAAATAAGCTTGAAAAAGAAATTTGAGCACTGGAACTTAAAGATGGGTGGGTAAGCTTTCCAAAAAGCCAAATAATACAGAGTGGGACCCACTAATAAGCTTTGTGTGAGCTTATGAAAATGGACTCACAACTGTGCACAGGGCAAGTTATCTGAAAAGTGCTAAATAACAAGAACCAATTAAGCAGTTTAAAAAGCAAACTAAAAATTACTAAAAATACTATCAAATAGATCAGCAACAAAATAATAAAACCCTAGAAGCACAGGTTCTAATTTCTAAAATTAAACCCTACACAAAATTCTAAAGTTTATTCAAAAATTACCAAAGCTGAAATTTGACTTTTAAAAGAACTAGGCTAAGTTGACTATTGTGAATTTCTAATCTAATTTACTAATTGATTATGTTATATCAAGCTATAATAAGACTTAATTAAGCTACTTTATCTATTTATGAGCTGATATGAAGCTTATGCAACCTTAAATCCAACACAGTGAACCAATATGATGGATTTGTAGTGGATTTTGACTTTTGGTTTAATTGTGACCAAACTAATGGTCAAACTGACCTTAAATGAACTTAAGTGACTTGGTTGAACTCTTTATTACACTAACACACAACTAGAACACATCAAATCAGCATGATCCAAACACCCTTATATCAAATTGACTTTGATGTTTTCAAATGATACCACTGATTCAGACCAAGTTATTAATTCATCATTATATAATATGCTAAGAACTTACTTAAGCATAAAAACACAACTAAAAACAACAAATCATCAAAGATCATCAATATCCTTTTTTCACAGTGAAAAAAAAATATGAGCAACCTTAGAAACTAATTAACAAGCATGACATTTTAAACAATATTTCAACTAAGAAAGATTAAATAAGCATAAAGGAACCAAATATAAGCAGTAATAAGCAATTACACAGTATAAAGCATAAATTGATATAAAAGCTTACAAATGATTAACTGCTCCGAACATGTAACCAAGGTACACAAACACACCTAATAGGTCTCCACAGACCCACTAAACCATATTTGATCCAGAATTGCTCAGCTTGCACCTTCTTGCTTCATCTTCTTGAATTTTTTATTTTTCTCTTATTTAATTCTATTTTTTTTTATTTTTTTTAGACTTAAACTGATTTTAAATAGTTTCTACTAGCTTATAGAAGCTATAAGGGAACCTATATGAGCTAATCAGTCCATAATAACAACCATAAACACATTTAATTCAAATTGAGATTTTTGAATTTGAAATAAGCATAAACTGAATTCAAGTACTTAAACTGGAATTTATTATTGAAAAGGGATTGAAATACACTTAGAATACTGGAAATATACTTTGAAAGCTTAAAGATACACTGGAAAATGAAAAACTTAGTTAATCGACATACATGAAAATTAAATTTAAAACTACACACTTCTAATTCCTGCTTCTTGTTGCTTTTATAGAATCCCCACTTGCTCCAGGTGTCCTCATGAGCATTTCCCACCACATTTTAGCCTTTTTACGTGTCCAATTTGTCAGAGCTGTTTAAATGGATTTTGGCGCCAAAATCCCAAAGGTTGCTTACAGCCTGATATTTGAGCATTAAATGCGTTTAGGATGTTTGTGATGTTATAAGGGACAATTTGGAGTGTAGATGTGAGCTAGGGGTGGTGGATGGGATGGTTGCAGGGTGTAGGGGACAAGGTGGGTTGTAGGGGTAATACCTGGTATCTCCTAGGAAGAACCTAGGAGGTGGGTTTTGATGTGGGAGTGACAGAGAGCAAGTGAGGTGGTGATGGTGTAAGGTGGAGGTGGATGGTGTGAACAGTGGTAGTAGCAGAAGTGGAGAGGAGGTTGGGGGTGATGGGGGTCAACGCGGGTCAACCTTGCGTTTTATTTAATAAGGGAATGGGCTTTAAGGGGTATTGGGCCTAGGTTAAATTTGGACCAGGCTTTAAGTTTATTTTGGATTTGGAATTGGATTTTTGGTTTTGTTAATATTTAGCCCAAGGATCTTTTATGTAATTTCTGAATTCCCAAGGACTGAATCTGAAACTTTTCCAAAGTTTATCACAAAGGACCTTTCTTTCCATATTTAAATATTATAAGGACCTAAATGATATTTTTCCAAAATAAAACAACCAGGGACCATTTTTGCCAATTTTTCAAAGTGTAGGGACCTTTTTGTAAATTTCATGAATTTATCATCTAGGGGTTAAATTTGTCAATTTGTGAATTACCAAGGACCCTTTGATGATAAAATTCCATTTTTGAATACTGAGGGGTATTTTCTGTCAATTTTGAAACTGCAGGGACCTGTTTTGCCAATTTTGATATTTTGAACTTCCAAGGGTAAAAATTGTTATTTCATGATTCCTGAGGACTGTTATTGACTTTTGTCACACCCCCAGAATCGGGTCCAGCGGAAGCATACGTGTAGCTGGGGTGTAACTCAATCGGTATCACAACACAAGTACAAAAATGGTTTTCACTTTAATCATTTAGAATAAAATCGTTTAATAAAAAATGTTGAATTTACATCGTTAAAAGTAGTGCGGAAGTAGGCCCTTAAAAATAGTTTAAAACGGTCCCCATATAAATAATCAGAGTCTTCTATGACCATGCCATGCCCTGCCAAAACCTCCTATAGTGTGCCATTGCTTAAAACCTGAAAATACATGCTAAAGTGTCAACACAATGGTTGGTGAGTTCATAGAGTTTGTTTAACAAATAAAGTATATAGAAAAGTGATCACACAGCAAAGGCATCGTAAATCCACTCAGTTACAAGTCCCGCCATAAGAGACTTGTAACCTGTGTGTTCACAACCCACTGTTAAAATATAGTTGCATGTTTAGTAGTCAAGTACCCGCGGTCATAATAAGTCACAATATAAGCACCACCTATATAATAATGTATGCCATGCAAAGCCCCTAATTAAATAATATGCGTCCCGTAACATGGTGGACGAGAGGTTGGCCGACCTCTAATAGCGCTATCCATACTACTAATAGGCGTCGAACAATGCGAATGTACGAACAGTACATCATACAACTATTATATACGATTAAGAACGCTCCAAACAAGGGAGACTTAGCACGCTCCACCAATAAGGTGAGACTTTAGGGTTAAGAACGCTCCAAACAAGGGAGACTTAGCACGCTCCACCAATAAGGTGAGACTTTAGGGTTAAGAACGCTCCACCAATAAGGTGAGACTTTGCACGCTCCACCAAAAATGGTGAGACTTTAGGTCATAGTACGTACGGTACATTAAGTTCAAAAGTTTAAGTCAAGTTCAAAAGTCAAGTCAAGTTCAAAATGTCAAGTAGTAATTCATGTAAAAACGAGCATGTATTCTCCCCCAAAAAGTTAACAAAACAATTTAAAAGAGTAGGGGCTATGACTCACCTGGTGCGATAGCTACGATGATAAAGTGGATACACAGAAATGAGGTTCGATCTCAAACCGCAACCTAATATGAATGATAATGATCTACTTAGATTATGAGGGGATGCGATGAATGTACATGCACATGAAGCCTATACCACTCGTAGTTTGAAAATAAGTGTTGGCGTTGAATTATAGTGTTTCCATAACTTAAGAGAATATGTGCTATTAGAAGTTGTCAAATATATATATAGTTCGCCTAGTTTCAAAAATGTATATATCTTGGTCGTTTTAAGCTCGTTTTCTACGTTCTTTACATCCCCGGAATCGTAGGACAACATGCTAACCTATTATTGATAAGTCGGGATGGCTAGATCAAGTTTTATGCTCAAATTTTTCCGTGAGTACTGTTCATCAGCAAGCATTTCCGGAAAATATAGTTTTCGTCGTTAAACTCGTTTTTAGCGTATCTCCTTCGTTATAAACTCGTTTTTATCCCCGTTTTCGGCCATAGTTCCGTATTGGAAAGTATTTTCTAAATATTTGGTCCAAAATTACCCAGAAGCCCCTGATCTTTCCACGTTTTGCAAAAATGGACAGCAACTTTCTATAAGTGTCAAAACTTGGTTTTCCTAGTTACTAACTTGTCTAAAAACCAACCAAACAACTTCAAATCAACCCAAATCCTACTATACACCTTCTTAGGGTGTCATGGGTTCCTAAACATCACCAACCTTGGTGGATCTCATGAGGATGTTAATAAAACTTATGGATCTACTTATATTAAGTATCTAGGGTTCATAAGTTATAAAAAGTATAAATAGAGTGGTATAAACTAACATATGCATATAGATCTTGAATAAACAACATGAAACTAGAAAAATGAAAGTATGGAAAGATCAACAAGTGATCTTGAAGCTTACTTGATGATTGGATGAGTTTTGAAGATGATGATGTAAAGAACCTAGAGTTTTATCACAAAACCCTAACTAGGATGGAAAATAGAGCTTGATTATGTCTTGATCTTCAAAAATTGATGGATCTTGCTTGTGTATTCATTTTGGGTCGTGGCTAGGGAGGAAGAACAAGAGATGAAGTTTTTGTTTTGTGAAAAATGAGCTAGTTTAGGCATTATATAGTCCAAGGGCAATTTTGTAATTTTATCAAAAGGGCATAATTGTAATTTTAGTGACAAGTGAAAGTATCTAGATATTTGTTAGATATTTAGGATGAGTATGAAGGAAGTTTGTTAATATCTAGTTCACGGAGTCGGTTTTGGTTCCGTTAATCGCTAACCGTAAAATGTTAAACCGCGAAACGTAAATCCGGGTATCGTAAAAATATGAAACTTGAAAGAATGACTAAACTTGTCAAAATACTCCATAATAAAATATAAAATGAATGGTAAGTTCCATCGGGTTGCTTAAACGCTGTTAAAACTGGAAACGCGGGTTTAAAACGCGTAATTCGCGTAAAACGCTGAACTGGAAAACGTAAAATTTCAAAACTTTTAGAATTGTCGTAAAATGGAAGAAAATCATATTTCTATAGTTTATATTGTTTTACAGACATATCGGAATGCCGGAAGGACATTTAAACCTGAATGTAAATCTCGGACACGGCTTCGTGATTTTTACAGAAATGATCCGACGAGCGTCAAACTCTCAGATTATCATTAAAATAGTTTAACTTACGAGAATATGAAATAGAAATTTAGGACATGAATAGTGTTTTGTGAATAGTAAAAATGAATAGTAACTTTTCGAGATAAAAATTGGAATTTCGACGTTTGAAGCAGGACATGAAATTACGAGTTGTGACATTCTTCCCCTCTAAAAGGAACTTCGTCCCGAAGTTCAGTTTGTGTTGGTCTCTAAAGTGGTTTAAAGGTGAAGATTCATGAGACGAAATGACCAGTTGACGTGTTTCTAGGCGGCGGTTCACAAGGTGAGGAAAAGTATAAGCGTTCTGACAACGAGGGTATATACACACATAAATGAAGCATTTGGAAATTGAGTAGAGGATTCAATCCAGACAAAATTTTATTATAACCATTCTCAGTATTGCAAAATTCATTTCTGAGTCGGATATAGGTAGTCAGCCTATGTCCCACTATCCCGGGTTGAATATAGGTGACTAGTCTATATTCCACCGAGGTTCCATAAATTTTGAAATACTCAGCTCAGTTATACTAAGACTATGTCCTTCACAAATACCAAGACGTACAGAAAGACTAAGGCAGGTGACCAAACTCGAGGTCAAATGATGAAACTATGCAAAGAAAACATAACGCGGTGACATATATGATACATGAATCATGCTTATATGAAAGACAATTATAGTAATCAACTAGAATAAGTGAATATAATATACCAGATAATGAGACACAAATCTCATCACCTAAGTCAGCAACAAACCACAATGAGGCTTCAGCTTGGCAGGCAGGCACGTGACGGTCATAGGGTTAAGTTTTTCGTAAAAGTAGCTATAGTCTAGGTTTTAAAAACACTTAGTTCGCTATAGCCAAAGCTCTGATGCCAATCTGTCACACCCCCAGAATCGGGTCCAGCGGAAGCATACGTGTAGCTGGGGTGTAACTCAATCGGTATCACAACACAAGTACAAAAATGGTTTTCACTTTAATCATTTAGAATAAAATCATTTAATAAAAAATGTTGAATTTACATCGTTAAAAGTAGTGCGGAAGTAGGCCCTTAAAAATAGTTTAAAACGGTCCCCATATAAATAATCAGAGTCTTCTATGACCATGCCATGCCCTGCCAAAACCTCCTGTAGTGTGCCATTGCTTAAAACCTGAAAATACATGCTAAAGTGTCAACACAATGGTTGGTGAGTTCATAGAGTTTGTTTAACAAATAAAGTATATAGAAAAGTGATCACACAGCAAAGGCATCGTAAATCCACTCAGTTACAAGTCCCGCCATAAGAGACTTGTAACCTGTGTGTTCACAACCCACTGCTAAAATATAGTTGCATGTTTAGTAGTCAAGTACCCGCGGTCATAATAAGTCACAATATAAGCACCACCTATATAATAATGTATGCCATGCAAAGCCCCTAATTAAATAATATGCGTCCCGTAACATGGTGGACGAGAGGTTGGCCGACCTCTAATAGCACTATCCATACTACTAATAGGCGTCGAACAATGCGAATGTACGAACAGTACATCATACAACTATTATATATGATTAAGAACGCTCCAAACAAGGGAGACTTAGCACGCTCCACCAATAAGGTGAGACTTTAGGGTTAAGAACGCTCCAAACAAGGGAGACTTAGCACGCTCCACCAATAAGGTGAGACTTTAGGGTTAAGAACGCTCCACCAATAAGGTGAGACTTTGCACGCTCCACCAAAAATGGTGAGACTTTAGGTCATAGTACGTACGGTACATTAAGTTCAAAAGTTTAAGTCAAGTTCAAAAGTCAAGTCAAGTTCAAAAGGTCAAGTAGTAATTCATGTAAAAACGAGCATGTATTCTCCCCCAAAAAGTTAACAAAACAATTTAAAAGAGTAGGGGCTATGACTCACCTGGTGCGATAGCTACGATGATAAAGTGGATACACAGAAATGAGGTTCGATCTCAAACCGCAACCTAATATGAATGATAATGATCTACTTAGATTATGAGGGGATGCGATGAATGTACATGCACATGAAGCCTATACCACTCGTAGTTTGAAAATAAGTGTTGGCGTTGAATTATAGTGTTTCCATAACTTAAGAGAATATGTGCTATTAGAAGTTGTCAAATATATATATAGTTCGCCTAGTTTCAAAAGTGTATATCTTGGTCGTTTTAAGCTCGTTTTCTACGTTCTTTACATCCCCGGAATCGTAGGACAACATACTAACCTATTATTGATAAGTCGGGATGGCTAGATCAAGTTTTATGCTCAAATTTTTCCGTGAGTACTGTTCATCAGCAAGCATTTCCGGAAAATATAGTTTTCGTCGTTAAACTCGTTTTTAGCGTATCTCCTTCGTTATAAACTCGTTTTTATCCCCGTTTTCGGCCATAGTTCCGTATTGGAAAGTATTTTCTAAATATTTGGTCCAAAATTACCCAGAAGCCCCTGATCTTTCCACGTTTTGCAAAAATGGACAGCAACTTTCTATAAGTGTCAAAACTTGGTTTTCCTAGTTACTAACTTGTCTAAAAACCAACCAAACAACTTCAAATCAACCCAAATCCTACTATACACCTTCTTAGGGTGTCATGGGTTCCTAAACATCACCAACCTTGGTGGATCTCATGAGGATGTTAATAAAACTTATGGATCTACTTATATTAAGTATCTAGGGTTCATAAGTTATAAAAAGTATAAATAGAGTGGTATAAACTAACATATGCATATAGATCTTGAATAAACAACATGAAACTAGAAAAATGAAAGTATGGAAAGATCAATAAGTGATCTTGAAGCTTACTTGATGATTGGATGAGTTTTGAAGATGATGATGTAAAGAACCTAGAGTTTTATCACAAAACCCTAACTAGGATGGAAAATAGAGCTTGATTATGTCTTGATCTTCAAAAATTGATGGATCTTGCTTGTGTATTCATTTTGGGTCGTGGCTAGGGAGGAAGAACAAGAGATGAAGTTTTTGTTTTGTGAAAAATGAGCTAGTTTAGGCATTATATAGTCCAAGGGCAATTTTGTAATTTTATCAAAAGGGCATAATTGTAATTTTAGTGACAAGTGAAAGTATCTAGATATTTGTTAGATATTTAGGATGAGTATGAAGGAAGTTTGTTAATATCTAGTTCACGGAGTCGGTTTTGGTTCCGTTAATTGCTAACCGTAAAATGTTAAACCGCGAAACGTAAATCCGGGTATCGTAAAAATATGAAACTTGAAAGAATGACTAAACTTGTCAAAATACTCCATAATAAAATATAAAATGAATGGTAAGTTCCATCGGGTTGCTTAAACGCTGTTAAAACTGGAAACGCGGGTTTAAAACGCGTAATTCGCGTAAAACGCTGAACTGGAAAACGTAAAATTTCAAAACTTTTAGAATTGTCGTAAAATGGAAGAAAATCATATTTCTATAGTTTATATTGTTTTACAGACATATCGGAATGCCGGAAGGACATTTAAACCTGAATGTAAATCTCGGACACGGCTTCGTGATTTTTACAGAAATGATCCGACGAGCGTCAAACTCTCAGATTATCATTAAAATAGTTTAACTTACGAGAATATGAAATAGAAATTTAGGACATGAATAGTGTTTTGTGAATAGTAAAAATGAATAGTAACTTTTCGAGATAAAAATTGGAATTTCGACGTTTGAAGCAGGACATGAAATTACGAGTTGTGACATTCTTCCCCTCTAAAAGGAACTTCGTCCCGAAGTTCAGTTTGTGTTGGTCTCTAAAGTGGTTTAAAGGTGAAGATTCATGAGACGAAATGACCAGTTGACGTGTTTCTAGGCGGCGGTTCACAAGGTGAGGAAAAGTATAAGCGTTCTGACAACGAGGGTATATACACACATAAATGAAGCATTTGGAAATTGAGTAGAGGATTCAATCCAGACAAAATTTTATTATAACCATTCTCAGTATTGCAAAATTCATTTCTGAGTCGGATATAGGTAGTCAGCCTATGTCCCACTATCCCGGGTTGAATATAGGTGACTAGTCTATATTCCACCGAGGTTCCATAAATTTTGAAATACTCAGCTCAGTTATACTAAGACTATGTCCTTCACAAATACCAAGACGTACAGAAAGACTAAGGCAGGTGACCAAACTCGAGGTCAAATGATGAAACTATGCAAAGAAAACATAACGCGGTGACATATATGATACATGAATCATGCTTATATGAAAGACAATTATAGTAATCAACTAGAATAAGTGAATATAATATACCAGATAATGAGACACAAATCTCATCACCTAAGTCAGCAACAAACCACAATGAGGCTTCAGCTTGGCAGGCAGGCACGTGACGGTCATAGGGTTAAGTTTTTCGTAAAAGTAGCTATAGTCTAGGTTTTAAAAACACTTAGTTCGCTATAGCCAAAGCTCTGATGCCAATCTGTCACACCCCCAGAATCGGGTCCAGCGGAAGCATACGTGTAGCTGGGGTGTAACTCAATCGGTATCACAACACAAGTACAAAAATGGTTTTCACTTTAATCATTTAGAATAAAATCATTTAATAAAAAATGTTGAATTTACATCGTTAAAAGTAGTGCGGAAGTAGGCCCTTAAAAATAGTTTAAAACGGTCCCCATATAAATAATCAGAGTCTTCTATGACCATGCCATGCCCTGCCAAAACCTCCTGTAGTGTGCCATTGCTTAAAACCTGAAAATACATGCTAAAGTGTCAACACAATGGTTGGTGAGTTCATAGAGTTTGTTTAACAAATAAAGTATATAGAAAAGTGATCACACAGCAAAGGCATCGTAAATCCACTCAGTTACAAGTCCCGCCATAAGAGACTTGTAACCTGTGTGTTCACAACCCACTGCTAAAATATAGTTGCATGTTTAGTAGTCAAGTACCCGCGGTCATAATAAGTCACAATATAAGCACCACCTATATAATAATGTATGCCATGCAAAGCCCCTAATTAAATAATATGCGTCCCGTAACATGGTGGACGAGAGGTTGGCCGACCTCTAATAGCACTATCCATACTACTAATAGGCGTCGAACAATGCGAATGTACGAACAGTACATCATACAACTATTATATATGATTAAGAACGCTCCAAACAAGGGAGACTTAGCACGCTCCACCAATAAGGTGAGACTTTAGGGTTAAGAACGCTCCAAACAAGGGAGACTTAGCACGCTCCACCAATAAGGTGAGACTTTAGGGTTAAGAACGCTCCACCAATAAGGTGAGACTTTGCACGCTCCACCAAAAATGGTGAGACTTTAGGTCATAGTACGTACGGTACATTAAGTTCAAAAGTTTAAGTCAAGTTCAAAAGTCAAGTCAAGTTCAAAAGGTCAAGTAGTAATTCATGTAAAAACGAGCATGCATTCTCCCCCAAAAAGTTAACAAAACAATTTAAAAGAATAGGGGCTATGACTCACCTGGTGCGATAGCTACGATGATATAGTGGATACACAGAAATGAGGTTCGATCTCAAACCGCAACCTAATATGAATGATAATGATCTACTTAGATTATGAGGGGATGCGATGAATGTACATGCACATGAAGCCTATACCACTCGTAGTTTGAAAATAAGTGTTGGCGTTGAATTATAGTGTTTCCATAACTTAAGAGAATATGTGCTATTAGAAGTTGTCAAATATATATATAGTTCGCCTAGTTTCAAAAGTGTATATCTTGGTCGTTTTAAGCTCGTTTTCTACGTTCTTTACATCCCCGGAATCGTAGGACAACATACTAACCTATTATTGATAAGTCGGGATGGCTAGATCAAGTTTTATGCTCAAATTTTTCCGTGAGTACTGTTCATCAGCAAGCATTTCCGGAAAATATAGTTTTCGTCGTTAAACTCGTTTTTAGCGTATCTTTTTCGTTATAAACTCGTTTTTATCCCCGTTTTCGGCTATAGTTCCGTATTGGAAAGTATTTTCTAAATATTTGGTCCAAAATTACCAGAAGCCCCTGATCTTTCCACGTTTTGCAAAAATGGACAGCAACTTTCTATAAGTGTCAAAACTTGGTTTTCCTAGTTACTAACTTGTCTAAAAACCAACCAAACAACTTCAAATCAACCCAAATCCTACTATACACCTTCTTAGGGTGTCATGGGTTCCTAAACATCACCAACCTTGGTGGATCTCATGAGGATGTTAATAAAACTTATGGATCTACTTATATTAAGTATCTAGGGTTCATAAGTTATAAAAAGTATAAATAGAGTGGTATAAACTAACATATGCATATAGATCTTGAATAAACAACATGAAACTAGAAAAATGAAAGTATGGAAAGATCAATAAGTGATCTTGAAGCTTACTTGATGATTGGATGAGTTTTGAAGATGATGATGTAAAGAACCTAGAGTTTTATCACAAAACCCTAACTAGGATGGAAAATAGAGCTTGATTATGTCTTGATCTTCAAAAATTGATGGATCTTGCTTGTGTATTCATTTTGGGTCGTGGCTAGGGAGGAAGAACAAGAGATGAAGTTTTTGTTTTGTGAAAAATGAGCTAGTTTAGGCATTATATAGTCCAAGGGCAATTTTGTAATTTTATCAAAAGGGCATAATTGTAATTTTAGTGACAAGTGAAAGTATCTAGATATTTGTTAGATATTTAGGATGAGTATGAAGGAAGTTTGTTAATATCTAGTTCACGGAGTCGGTTTTGGTTCCGTTAATTGCTAACCGTAAAATGTTAAACCGCGAAACGTAAATCCGGGTATCGTAAAAATATGAAACTTGAAAGAATGACTAAACTTGTCAAAATACTCCATAATAAAATATAAAATGAATGGTAAGTTCCATCGGGTTGCTTAAACGCTGTTAAAACTGGAAACGCGGGTTTAAAACGCGTAATTCGCGTAAAACGCTGAACTGGAAAACGTAAAATTTCAAAACTTTTAGAATTGTCGTAAAATGGAAGAAAATCATATTTCTATAGTTTATATTGTTTTACAGACATATCGGAATGCCGGAAGGACATTTAAACCTGAATGTAAATCTCGGACACGGCTTCGTGATTTTTACAGAAATGATCCGACGAGCGTCAAACTCTCAGATTATCATTAAAATAGTTTAACTTACGAGAATATGAAATAGAAATTTAGGACATGAATAGTGTTTTGTGAATAGTAAAAATGAATAGTAACTTTTCGAGATAAAAATTGGAATTTCGACGTTTGAAGCAGGACATGAAATTACGAGTTGTGACATTCTTCCCCTCTAAAAGGAACTTCGTCCCGAAGTTCAGTTTGTGTTGGTCTCTAAAGTGGTTTAAAGGTGAAGATTCATGAGACGAAATGACCAGTTGACGTGTTTCTAGGCGGCGGTTCACAAGGTGAGGAAAAGTATAAGCGTTCTGACAACGAGGGTATATACACACATAAATGAAGCATTTGGAAATTGAGTAGAGGATTCAATCCAGACAAAATTTTATTATAACCATTCTCAGTATTGCAAAATTCATTTCTGAGTCGGATATAGGTAGTCAGCCTATGTCCCACTATCCCGGGTTGAATATAGGTGACTAGTCTATATTCCACCGAGGTTCCATAAATTTTGAAATACTCAGCTCAGTTATACTAAGACTATGTCCTTCACAAATACCAAGACGTACAGAAAGACTAAGGCAGGTGACCAAACTCGAGGTCAAATGATGAAACTATGCAAAGAAAACATAACGCGGTGACATATATGATACATGAATCATGCTTATATGAAAGACAATTATAGTAATCAACTAGAATAAGTGAATATAATATACCAGATAATGAGACACAAATCTCATCACCTAAGTCAGCAACAAACCACAATGAGGCTTCAGCTTGGCAGGCAGGCACGTGACGGTCATAGGGTTAAGTTTTTCGTAAAAGTAGCTATAGTCTAGGTTTTAAAAACACTTAGTTCGCTATAGCCAAAGCTCTGATGCCAATCTGTCACACCCCCAGAATCGGGTCCAGCGGAAGCATACGTGTAGCTGGGGTGTAACTCAATCGGTATCACAACACAAGTACAAAAATGGTTTTCACTTTAATCATTTAGAATAAAATCATTTAATAAAAAATGTTGAATTTACATCGTTAAAAGTAGTGCGGAAGTAGGCCCTTAAAAATAGTTTAAAACGGTCCCCATATAAATAATCAGAGTCTTCTATGACCATGCCATGCCCTGCCAAAACCTCCTGTAGTGTGCCATTGCTTAAAACCTGAAAATACATGCTAAAGTGTCAACACAATGGTTGGTGAGTTCATAGAGTTTGTTTAACAAATAAAGTATATAGAAAAGTGATCACACAGCAAAGGCATCGTAAATCCACTCAGTTACAAGTCCCGCCATAAGAGACTTGTAACCTGTGTGTTCACAACCCACTGCTAAAATATAGTTGCATGTTTAGTAGTCAAGTACCCGCGGTCATAATAAGTCACAATATAAGCACCACCTATATAATAATGTATGCCATGCAAAGCCCCTAATTAAATAATATGCGTCCCGTAACATGGTGGACGAGAGGTTGGCCGACCTCTAATAGCACTATCCATACTACTAATAGGCGTCGAACAATGCGAATGTACGAACAGTACATCATACAACTATTATATATGATTAAGAACGCTCCAAACAAGGGAGACTTAGCACGCTCCACCAATAAGGTGAGACTTTAGGGTTAAGAACGCTCCAAACAAGGGAGACTTAGCACGCTCCACCAATAAGGTGAGACTTTAGGGTTAAGAACGCTCCACCAATAAGGTGAGACTTTGCACGCTCCACCAAAAATGGTGAGACTTTAGGTCATAGTACGTACGGTACATTAAGTTCAAAAGTTTAAGTCAAGTTCAAAAGTCAAGTCAAGTTCAAAAGGTCAAGTAGTAATTCATGTAAAAACGAGCATGCATTCTCCCCCAAAAAGTTAACAAAACAATTTAAAAGAATAGGGGCTATGACTCACCTGGTGCGATAGCTACGATGATATAGTGGATACACAGAAATGAGGTTCGATCTCAAACCGCAACCTAATATGAATGATAATGATCTACTTAGATTATGAGGGGATGCGATGAATGTACATGCACATGAAGCCTATACCACTCGTAGTTTGAAAATAAGTGTTGGCGTTGAATTATAGTGTTTCCATAACTTAAGAGAATATGTGCTATTAGAAGTTGTCAAATATATATATAGTTCGCCTAGTTTCAAAAGTGTATATCTTGGTCGTTTTAAGCTCGTTTTCTACGTTCTTTACATCCCCGGAATCGTAGGACAACATACTAACCTATTATTGATAAGTCGGGATGGCTAGATCAAGTTTTATGCTCAAATTTTTCCGTGAGTACTGTTCATCAGCAAGCATTTCCGGAAAATATAGTTTTCGTCGTTAAACTCGTTTTTAGCGTATCTTTTTCGTTATAAACTCGTTTTTATCCCCGTTTTCGGCTATAGTTCCGTATTGGAAAGTATTTTCTAAATATTTGGTCCAAAATTACCAGAAGCCCCTGATCTTTCCACGTTTTGCAAAAATGGACAGCAACTTTCTATAAGTGTCAAAACTTGGTTTTCCTAGTTACTAACTTGTCTAAAAACCAACCAAACAACTTCAAATCAACCCAAATCCTACTATACACCTTCTTAGGGTGTCATGGGTTCCTAAACATCACCAACCTTGGTGGATCTCATGAGGATGTTAATAAAACTTATGGATCTACTTATATTAAGTATCTAGGGTTCATAAGTTATAAAAAGTATAAATAGAGTGGTATAAACTAACATATGCATATAGATCTTGAATAAACAACATGAAACTAGAAAAATGAAAGTATGGAAAGATCAACAAGTGATCTTGAAGCTTACTTGATGATTGGATGAGTTTTGAAGATGATGATGTAAAGAACCTAGAGTTTTATCACAAAACCCTAACTAGGATGGAAAATAGAGCTTGATTATGTCTTGATCTTCAAAAATTGATGGATCTTGCTTGTGTATTCATTTTGGGTCGTGGCTAGGGAGGAAGAACAAGAGATGAAGTTTTTGTTTTGTGAAAAATGAGCTAGTTTAGGCATTATATAGTCCAAGGGCAATTTTGTAATTTTATCAAAAGGGCATAATTGTAATTTTAGTGACAAGTGAAAGTATCTAGATATTTGTTAGATATTTAGGATGAGTATGAAGGAAGTTTGTTAATATCTAGTTCACGGAGTCGGTTTTGGTTCCGTTAATCGCTAACCGTAAAATGTTAAACCGCGAAACGTAAATCCGGGTATCGTAAAAATATGAAACTTGAAAGAATGACTAAACTTGTCAAAATACTCCATAATAAAATATAAAATGAATGGTAAGTTCCATCGGGTTGCTTAAACGCTGTTAAAACTGGAAACGCGGGTTTAAAACGCGTAATTCGCGTAAAACGCTGAACTGGAAAACGTAAAATTTCAAAACTTTTAGAATTGTCGTAAAATGGAAGAAAATCATATTTCTATAGTTTATATTGTTTTACAGACATATCGGAATGCCGGAAGGACATTTAAACCTGAATGTAAATCTCGGACACGGCTTCGTGATTTTTACAGAAATGATCCGACGAGCGTCAAACTCTCAGATTATCATTAAAATAGTTTAACTTACGAGAATATGAAATAGAAATTTAGGACATGAATAGTGTTTTGTGAATAGTAAAAGTGAATAGTAAGTTTTCGAGATAAAAATTGGAATTTCGACGTTTGAAGCAGGACATGAAATTACGAGTTGTGACATTCTTCCCCTCTAAAAGGAACTTCGTCCCGAAGTTCAGTTTGTGTTGGTCTCTAAAGTGGTTTAAAGGTGAAGATTCATGAGACAAAATGACCAGTTGACGTGTTTCTAGGCGGCGGTTCGCAAGGTGAGGAAAAGTATAAGCGTTCTGACAACGAGGGTATATACACACATAAATGAAGCATTTGGAAATTGAGTAGAGGATTCAATCCAGACAAAATTTTATTATAACCATTCTCAGTATTGCAAAATTCATTTCTGAGTCGGATATAGGTAGTCAGCCTATGTCCCACTATCCCGGGTTGAATATAGGTGACTAGTCTATATTCCACCGAGGTTCCATAAATTTTGAAATACTCAGCTCAGTTATACTAAGACTATGTCCTTCACAAATACCAAGACGTACAGAAAGACTAAGGCAGGTGACCAAACTCGAGGTCAAATGATGAAACTATGCAAAGAAAACATAACGCGGTGACATATATGATACATGAATCATGCTTATATGAAAGACAATTATAGTAATCAACTAGAATAAGTGAATATAATATACCAGATAATGAGACACAAATCTCATCACCTAAGTCAGCAACAAACCACAATGAGGCTTCAGCTTGGCAGGCAGGCACGTGACGGTCATAGGGTTAAGTTTTTCGTAAAAGTAGCTATAGTCTAGGTTTTAAAAACACTTAGTTCGCTATAGCCAAAGCTCTGATGCCAATCTGTCACACCCCCAGAATCGGGTCCAGCGGAAGCATACGTGTAGCTGGGGTGTAACTCAATCGGTATCACAACACAAGTAAAAAAATGGTTTTCACTTTAATCATTTAGAATAAAATCGTTTAATAAAAAATGTTGAATTTACATCGTTAAAAGTAGTGCGGAAGTAGGCCCTTAAAAATAGTTTAAAACGGTCCCCATATAAATAATCAGAGTCTTCTATGACCATGCCATGCCCTGCCAAAACCTCCTGTAGTGTGCCATTGCTTAAAACCTGAAAATACATGCTAAAGTGTCAACACAATGGTTGGTGAGTTCATAGAGTTTGTTTAACAAATAAAGTATATAGAAAAGTGATCACACAGCAAAGGCATCGTAAATCCACTCAGTTACAAGTCCCGCCATAAGAGACTTGTAACCTGTGTGTTCACAACCCACTGCTAAAATATAGTTGCATGTTTAGTAGTCAAGTACCCGCGGTCATAATAAGTCACAATATAAGCACCACCTATATAATAATGTATGCCATGCAAAGCCCCTAATTAAATAATATGCGTCCCGTAACATGGTGGACGAGAGGTTGGCCGACCTCTAATAGCGCTATCCATACTACTAATAGGCGTCGAACAATGCGAATGTACGAACAGTACATCATACAACTATTATATACGATTAAGAACGCTCCAAACAAGGGAGACTTAGCACGCTCCACCAATAAGGTGAGACTTTAGGGTTAAGAACGCTCCAAACAAGGGAGACTTAGCACGCTCCACCAATAAGGTGAGACTTTAGGGTTAAGAACGCTCCAAACAAGGGAGACTTAGCACGCTCCACCAATAAGGTGAGACTTTAGGGTTAAGAACGCTCCACCAATAAGGTGAGACTTTGCACGCTCCACCAAAAATGGTGAGACTTTAGGTCATAGTACGTACGGTACATTAAGTTCAAAAGTTTAAGTCAAGTTCAAAAGTCAAGTCAAGTTCAAAAGTCAAGTCAAGTTCAAAAGGTCAAGTAGTAATTCATGTAAAAACGAGCATGTATTCTCCCCCAAAAAGTTAACAAAACAATTTAAAAGAGTAGGGGCTATGACTCACCTGGTGCGATAGCTACGATGATATTGTGGATACACAGAAATGAGGTTCGATCTCAAACCGCAACCTAATATGAATGATAATGATCTACTTAGATTATGAGGGGATGCGATGAATGTACATGCACATGAAGCCTATACCACTCGTAGTTTGAAAATAAGTGTTGGCGTTGAATTATAGTGTTTCCATAACTTAAGAGAATATGTGCTATTAGAAGTTGTCAAATATATATATAGTTCGCCTAGTTTCAAAAGTGTATATCTTGGTCGTTTTAAGCTCGTTTTCTACGTTCTTTACATCCCCGGAATCGTAGGACAACATACTAACCTATTATTGATAAGTCGGGATGGCTAGATCAAGTTTTATGCTCAAATTTTTCCGTGAGTACTGTTCATCAGCAAGCATTTCCGGAAAATATAGTTTTCGTCGTTAAACTCGTTTTTAGCGTATCTCTTTTGTTATAAACTCGTTTTTATCCCCGTTTTCGGCCATAGTTCCGTATTGGAAAGTATTTTCTAAATATTTGGTCCAAAATTACCCAGAAGCCCCTGATCTTTCCACGTTTTGCAAAAATGGACAGCAACTTTCTATAAGTGTCAAAACTTGGTTTTCCTAGTTACTAACTTGTCTAAAAACCAACCAAACAACTTCAAATCAACCCAAATCCTACTATACACCTTCTTAGGGTGTCATGGGTTCCTAAACATCACCAACCTTGGTGGATCTCATGAGGATGTTAATAAAACTTATGGATCTACTTATATTAAGTATCTAGGGTTCATAAGTTATAAAAAGTATAAATAGAGTGGTATAAACTAACATATGCATATAGATCTTGAATAAACAACATGAAACTAGAAAAATGAAAGTATGGAAAGATCAACAAGTGATCTTGAAGCTTACTTGATGATTGGATGAGTTTTGAAGATGATGATGTAAAGAACCTAGAGTTTTATCACAAAACCCTAACTAGGATGGAAAATAGAGCTTGATTATGTCTTGATCTTCAAAAATTGATGGATCTTGCTTGTGTATTCATTTTGGGTCGTGGCTAGGGAGGAAGAACAAGAGATGAAGTTTTTGTTTTGTGAAAAATGAGCTAGTTTAGGCATTATATAGTCCAAGGGCAATTTTGTAATTTTATCAAAAGGGCATAATTGTAATTTTAGTGACAAGTGAAAGTATCTAGATATTTGTTAGATATTTAGGATGAGTATGAAGGAAGTTTGTTAATATCTAGTTCACGGAGTCGGTTTTGGTTCCGTTAATCGCTAACCGTAAAATGTTAAACCGCGAAACGTAAATCCGGGTATCGTAAAAATATGAAACTTGAAAGAATGACTAAACTTGTCAAAATACTCCATAATAAAATATAAAATGACTGGTAAGTTCCATCGGGTTGCTTAAACGCTGTTAAAACTGGAAACGCGGGTTTAAAACGCGTAATTCGCGTAAAACGCTGAACTGGAAAACGTAAAATTTCAAAACTTTTAGAATTGTCGTAAAATGGAAGAAAATCATATTTCTATAGTTTATATTGTTTTAAAGACATATCGGAATGCCGGAAGGACATTTAAACCTGAATGTAAATCTCGGACACGGCTTCGTGATTTTTACAGAAATGATCCGACGAGCGTCAAACTCTCGGATTATCATTAAAATAGTTTAACTTACGAGAATATGAAATAAAAATTTAGGACATGAATAGTGTTTTGTGAATAGTAAGAGTGAATAGTAACTTTTCGAGATAAAAATTGGAATTTCGACGTTTGAAGCAGGACATGAAATTACGAGTTGTGACAACTTTTCTTTAAAATAAATCATCCAGGGACCATTTCTGACATTTCTTGAAAGTTCAGGGACGGATTTTGACAATTTGGTAAACTTTGGCCGTTTTTCCCTGTTTTCAGTTCTTTTATGTCTGAAACATATAAAAACACCTTCTAAGGATATTTGTAGTATTTTGTGGTGTTTCTAAGTGTTTTTACATGTTTTTGTTGTTCAGATTTGACAGAAATGATGAGTTTTTATGAACTCATCAGCTGGGTATTAGGGGGGACCTGATTGCGGAGCTCCAACTCTTAAGGGGCTCGAGAGCTGCAAGGGCTAATGTGAACAAGCTTAGGAGGATTCAGAAAGCTGATATGAGAAAGATGAGGGGGTTGATGGGGATGCTCAAGCAAACAAACGACAACATTGTTTCCAAGATTGAGTTTGTTGTGAGGCAAATGTACATGTGAAGGGAGTGGGTGCTGGAGGCTGTGATGGGTTGTTTTGTTGTGTATGATGAATGTAGGTAGTAGGTGGTAGGTGGTCGGTCATTTGTAGTTTCTTTTGTTCATTTTGGTGCCCTTGTCGTAAGGTTGTAGGTGTAGATAGGGGTTGTGGTTTCCCTTATGTTATGGTTGTAAATGTATGGTTATGAATGGAATGGGTCGTTTGATCCCGATTTTCTTGGTTTATACTTTATACTCTTCGATTCGTATCATAAACAATAAATTCTAACCATAAGACACAAACATATAACACAAACACAAACACAAACAAAGAAACATATTATATAGCAGAAACACAAAACAGAGTATTGATAGTAGTCAATATTGACTAAAAATTTAACCCATCTGAAATATTATTCAAGTTACATAATATTGGTCGGCATGTATAAAAACAGATGAACCCATCACAATGTCGCCACACACCCTTTGGTGTATTCGAAAGGGAGGAAAAATAGTTCAAGTTACATTAGTCAAATTACATTAGTAAATACAACCAAATTAAAATTGATATTGTTCTCTACACATTACATAATCCCAAAAGATTAAACCCATATGTCAATCTTCAAAAGCTTCTACTGGATAGGTGTGCAACTATACTTGCACAATCAAAATATGCAATGAAATGAGGTTACTATAATAGGCAATGCAATGTATCCACAAAAAAATTGCTAATCAATTCATGAGACTCACCTAGTAAAAATAAAACCACATTGTTTCCCATTGATCTTAGTGCCCTTAGAGCCAGCACGCAATTAGTGATTTTTACATCACTTCTTGGCCTCACAAGACCCGCACCCGTAGCTCCCACATTCACTGAACCACTTGCACATGTTGTCTTCTTCATAGAACCACCATCTCTATCCGCAGACCTCTTCACACTCTTTTTTTGCTTCCTGAATTCAGGCTATGAATCATCAACATCAGCCACAACTCTATAAGGTTTTGAAGTGGTAGTCCTAAAAGGAGTTGAAGTAATAGAGCACCGCAAGCTAGCATCTTCTTCTACCCATCCGACAACCTCCCCAGCATCACCCTCTGCATCAATGTTGTTTAAATAGTAAGGAGATAACACCTGTTTTGTTTGAGCAACAAACAAGTCTACAAAACCGACACGACAACCTAGGTCAATCATTGTATGCACATCATTGTCTGTGTGAATCAGCTTCAAACCTTCTTCTAATGATTTGCCAGGCAAACAAAAGAACACAACCCATTTTTCTCCCCTAATGCGTGAAAACATATCATTGATATGTGCCTTTTTGCACATCTCTTTTCGTCCAATTTTCGAGTCAAAACAATCAAAAACACTTCAAAATGGTCAAATAACATCACAAATACCCTTGGAATGTGTTTTTGCGTATTTCAGGTACAAAGGATTGAAAACAGACGAAAAACGAGCAAAATATGAAGAGTTGTCAAAATCAGTCCCTGAACTTTCTCAAATTGACAAAATTGGTCCCTGGTAAAATAATTTTGAAAGAAAAGTCAACCCAAGTCCTTTAAAAGTCAAATATTATCAAAAATGATCTTTGGGTAAAAAGTTTCAAAAGTTTACATGTTTGGTCCCTCAAATTTCAAAGTTTGGCAGATTTGGTCCTTAGAATGTTAAAAATGGAAAACTGCAATAATGATCCTCGGGTTATGGAAGCTTGGCAGGAAAGGACTTTGGAATACTTTGGGAAGTTACATTTTCAGTCCATAAGTTTTCAGGAGTTACAAAATTGGTCCTTGTTGTTATCTAATAAACTAAATGGACCTTTTGATTTCACAACCCAATATCCAAATCCAAACCAAATCACAAACTGATCTACAAGTACCCCCAAGCCCATTTCTTCCCTTAACCCCAACACCCTAACCCTATACCCCACGTCTAATAAAACCGGCCTTTGACCCCATTTTATATCTTTGACTTCAACTCAGTCAAAGAACCTTTCTCCTTCCTCCTTCCCTTTGCACACTGGGTAAACAACCAACACCCACCATCACCACTGCCATACACAATCCCCCCTCAAAAGCTACACCATCACCACTCCCAATCCCACTACCTCTCTCACAACCCCGTACCTACCCCAATTACACCTTGGCAAGCCAAACTACCAAAACACTTTTTCCCGCCAAATGGAATTAAACGGCCAGGATCATGATCTCTAATCCAAGGGTAGAAAACGTTGATGGGATTGCTGCAGAGACCCACAAGGAACCCTACTTCACCAATATAAAAGAAAAGAAAATGAAGCAGAGGAGTTAGTTAGTTAATGAGAGTAGTAGTAGTTAGATAGTTAGTAGTAGAATTTTTAGCCTAATTTACTTATGTCGAATTAAATCTTTTAATTGATTTCAGGAGCTTTAGTTTTCATCTTGTAACCCATTTTTTAAGTTTAATAGAAGTAATTCAGTTTCAATTCAATACTTTTTTATCAATTTTCAGTTTCAATACCATTTTAAGTATTTTGCAAAAGCTTTGTTCAAAGCTCTCTACTGTTTCATTCATATTCACATAAGCTTGGCATTAGCTTACTGTGAGATTGTACCTTTTACATTATGTTTTTATTCGATAATCTCAAAGAGTCAAGGGAAGTCTAAGATAAATTCAGTTTAGCATTTATGGGTGATGGGTCAGATTTGGAAGGACCATGGGTTTGATAGTTTGTTTCTAATAAACTAGAGCTTGTAGAAATTCATTCTACCTGATTGGGGCAATGGTTATTGTGAGTCTACCTTGTTTACTCATTTCAACTCTTATAAATTGCTCACCCTTAACTGCTTATTTCGTTTCTAATTTGCTTAGTGTACTGGGATTATATGCTTCATTACAGCTTATTTAGGTTTAATATCACTTAATCAACCTAGTTCTATGGCTTAAGTTAGTTTGCATATTGATTTTTAGTGCTTATAGGAGTGTTTGGTTCAACATGTATTTCTGTGCTTTGGTTGTTAGCAAGTGACACATACCATTCAGTTAGGTCATTATAGGATTCACGGCCCTAGTTTATTCATAAAATGCTTGGCTTGTTCAGAAAAAAAAAAGTCAACTTCTGTCTCAAACAATCTTTCTGTGTACAATATGTGAAATCAGTGGTTCAAATCTCAAAAGTAGGTCAATGGCTGTGCAGTTAGCCACATTAGGTCTTAAATCAGCTTAGGATTACATTTAGATTCAGTTTATGTCATTGGAAGTTCAATTTAGTCAATTAGTTCATAAACTCATAAAGTCAAATTTCACATTTAGGTAGGAAACTAATTTTTGGATTAATTTTCCTGAATTTAGTGTTTGGAATTGGGCTTTGAAATTTCTTGTGCTTGAAATATCCCAGTTAGACTTTAGGATTCCATCATCATCATATTTTTTGTGATTTTTCTTGTGGGCCCCACAATCACCCAAACATAGCTGCAGGCCTCAAGTCTGCCCTGCACCCAGCAAACCCCATTTGACCCATTTTTCTTTTGATCATTACTTGTTGGTTAGTTAAGCTCAGTCCTTGAAATTTAGTGTTTTGTGTAGCTTGTTAGACTGATTTGTTTGGTCTATGCTTTATTTGGTCTCATCGGCTTATCCTTTTAGCTTATTTTAGCTCATAAGTTGCCCCCCCCCCCCTAACTGCTCATTTCTGCTGATGTAGCTCAGTCAGCACTGAGCTTGTTTGATGCATGTTTTGGATTATGTCTTGCTTATTTGCTAGTTGATTTAAGCTTATTTAGGTCAGATTGGACCCATGCAAGTTTGTGTTTGAGTTGGTTCTAACTTGTGCTCCATTTGGATAACTTAAGGTTTATAAAAGCTCATTTTTAAACAAAAGACTCCACTGTTGGGAGTTTAGGCTTTCACAAGCTTATTAAAAGCTTTTCAGTAAAAGCCTCTTCACAAAAGTTGCTTCATTTTGTTGTTAAAATATTTTTGCAAAAGAAAAGTTCAAAAAGAAAAATAAAAAAAGAAAAGTGACCAGGGTGGGGATTGAACCCCTGACCTCTTGGTCAACACCGGTCCAACAACGTGCACCATCTGAGCTAGTGATTCTTAGTGTAATTTCTTTTCCTTCTTATTTATATAGTAGTGTGTGTCTTTATAAGTTTATTTAAACGTTTAGCTTATTCTCAACTTATTTGATAAGCTCATCCCCACTTTTATATTTTTCCCAGCTTTCTAATAGTACTAAGTATTTTTATAAAAAGTTTAGAATTTTTACTATCCATTTAGTATTTTCTATAATTTAAATTAGTTTAATTAGTTTATAAATAGTTTTTAGTTAAAAAAAATCAATAAAATGTCTAAAAAATAATTTTCTTTTTCCAAAAATTTTCTTTTATTATTAGATTCGTAAAAATATAATTTTCATGTCCGTAGGATTAGCGTAGTTCAAAGTTTACTTTTTGTTTCGCGCACTCGCGTTTATATTTAAATAACTTTCGCGTTTTTAATTTAGATTACGTTTTAGGATAATTTGACTTCACGTTTTAGTTAATTTAGTTTATTTAAGTTGTTTTCTCTTATATTTCCTTAGCGTAATCATTCAAATCACTCAAACCCCTTTCCTGTTCAGAATCACCCGATATCAAACCCGTTTTCTATACCATCCACACCTCGTCGGGACATAACGACCCGGGGAAACACTATACTCACCGGAAGTATTGGTCTAGGGTATTTGACTTTTGTTGACTGCTTTAGCACTAAATCATCATCCATACCTAGGCTAAAGACATGTCTATCACAGACAAAGCCACATAGTGTAGAAACATTCCCTTGTACATACCTTAATGGACCAAATTCAAAGACTCCATTATTGTGCATGCTGAACACAACTTCACCCCCATAACCAAGTAAATCTGCCACATTTTAAATTCAAACGTCAATACTACAACTGATAAGCTATCACTACATTATAATCAGTAAGCTAATTTGATATATAAACAATCTTTTGTTGTTCCTTTAGTAATAACAGATATCATAAAATATAATGAGAAAACAGAGAGAACATAGTGATTGAAAGAAAGATTATTTCATTGATTGAGTTGAAATGAAGCTATTACATCTGCATATAAAGGCAAGAACTTGGCGGGTAAAACTCTTAATTGACATTTGAAAGAGTTGACCCACCTTGATTATTGCTATCACTACATTACAATTAGTAAGCTAATTTGCAACACTGTATAGCAACTAACAAGACATTTAAGATGGTGAGAGTAATTAGAAGATATGACTGATGACCAATGTGAATACTTACTTAGAATACTTTTGTTTGGCGGGTAAAACTCTTAATTGACATTTGAAAGACTTGACCCACCTTGACAATTATACAACTCCAATTAACCTTTTATTGCACTTAACCGTCTACCTATATTTCAGGCTAACCTTCTCACCATGACTACTCAAGCAACACCCATAACCAATGTGAAGACTTGCTTATAACCAATGTGAATACTTACTTACAATACTTCTGCTTAGAACTAGTGTTTTAAGTATGGTTTTTAATCATTTTTCTATTTACATATTGATATGAAAGTCTATCAAAATTAACATAACCCGTAATACTATGTTTATCCTAAGCCTACCAATCAGGGCACTCAATCATGCCACTCGAAGGGGATGCATATAAAAGTCTATCAAAATTAACATAACATCCAACATAAGCAAATTAAAAATGACACGTAAATGAAATATACTACTCCATTAACATACCAATATCCATATGCTCCTCCTTACCCTTACCGTTCCTCCCACTCCCAACATGCCTTCCCCTCTTCCTCTTTTGTGTACTTGTACTCGGATTATGACTCCCCTCCTTCTTCTTCCCACTCCCAACAGGCCTTCCCCTCTTTCTTTTTGGTGACATTGTACTCTGATTGTCGATTGGTAGAGAAAAAGTAAATTTTTTTCCTAGGCCTCCCCTCCCTCTTTTTGTCTCTACAACTACATCTTTGGAGCAACCATTAGCACTTCCAAGGTTTTGTTCGTTGAAGGTTTTGTTCATTGAAGGTTTTGTTCCACATCCATTGCCACCCATATTTGGTTCGTTGAAGGTTTTGTTCCACATCTATTGAAGAATTTCTTCTATCATCTTCTTCCTTATGTTTGCATACGAACCATACCTGGCAATTACTTCATCACCAAATGCCTCCAAAACTTCCTCAAATACTTCATCATTTAATAAAACCTTGGACCACGACTTTTCGGATGATTCCTCCCCCTAATCAACAAAGACTTTCCCTTATCATTATTCGCCATAACTTGGGTCCTTTGTTCCGATTTAGGATTTTTTTTTTCTTTTTTAAAGGTTAGGGTTTGACGGTTGATTATCTTCACAATGGATATGTAACTGGGTTGATTTTGGGGATTTAATGTACTCTGAAAAGGCACTCTAGTAATCTAGTAGCTTTAACTCAAGAGTTTACATTGTTTTGCAAATATAGTCCTTCAATTATAATTGGCGGGAGAGAAAATGAACCATGAAATGACAATACTACCCTCAACGACGTGGAACTTAACGAGCAAACTAATGGAAAAACACTCTCGGTGGCTATTTTGCACTTTTACGAAACGTTAATGGCAAATTTGCACGCCTTTATGACTCGGTCTCATTTTTGCAATTTTGTGATACTTTAGTGACTATTTTTGCAATTTACCCTTTTAAGTTTTATGGATTTGTATTTGATATTTTGACAAGTTAAAAAGCAGCACATCAGAATATTAGAATACATATATTGTAATACTTTATAAAAATTGGTTGCATTTGATCATATTTTTTATTGTTCACGTACCAAAATAGAACTTTGAAACTTGTTGGTTTTCCATTTATTAAATCGTTATATTATTTTTGAATTAATTTGGGTGATAACCTGTATGGCCTTTTTATTTAAACATGTTAAATGCGTCACAAACATATTATATGTTCATGCAGATTCGGATTTAGGTCGAGTCCTTTTGAGATGATTAATAAACGAATCATGTTTGGTTGCGGCTATTGACCTAGCAACCCAACCCTAATTCGATTGACACCTTATAAAGATAACCCTTAAGGATGTCTAATATATTGAGAAATGTCCTACAGTAATTAGTAATTACCTTCACTTTGAATAATAACTCTACATTTCCATAATGGTATAGGTTATTGATACCCGGTCTTAAAGTTATTGTAATACCCTCCCAAAATTTTTCAATTTTTATTATTATATATATTTTTTTATAATTTTGCTTTTATTTTGCTGCAAAATAAAAATCATGAAACAAAAATATAAAATTTGACTAATCAAAAGTAGTAAAACGCCAAAAATACAGAGCATAAAATCATCTTGGATAAAAGAGAAGTTGGAAAATATAAGTGTACCCATTACCCTTTCGGAATTTAAATTCTCTCAACTATTTCAAAGTACCACCAACTACTTTTGTTTCTTGGAGCATAGCCTGAATAGCTAACACACTAACACCGATTAGCATGTCTAAGTGGTGCAACCGCACAGGATCACCATTTGTGAAGGGCTTCCACTTTAATATACATCAATTAATATTTAAACATATCTAAGTATATAATGTTTTGAATTTTTACTGTCTTTGTTAAATATTATCAAAGTTGTTCCCGGCCACATACAAAAAATAGAAGACAAACTTTAGGCTACATAAAATTTGACTTTTGTTAATGTAAGATACTTGGAACAATTTGAGTGATATCAAAAAAATTTTGATTTTTCATAATAATTAAGTTTTTCGTGATTTATGAGAGTCTCATTCGTTATTTCACACCGGACCACCCAAATCAATAGAACTGCCCCGCTATACCGCAAGACACTTTGAGTTAGTAATGAAAAAGAAAAACTTTCACCTGCCATGCCTCTCTACACTTTGCTTACAAGGTACATAAAGGTACACACATATCTTAACTCTACATATGAAATCATTGTTTTTCCATTTATTTACTGATACTATAGAATATCTCTTGCAATTAAATACATATGTTTGTAACAAAAATATATTCCAAATGGTTTGGTTGCCGGCTTCTTGTTCCCTTGATGGACAATTCATGTGTCTTTCAATGCGTTCAATATACAAATATATCTTTGACCTCGATGTCTAAAACAGGTAATATAAAACAAACCAAAAATCCATATGTGCAGACTATGCTGCTAACTTTAAACATAAAAAAACATACAACCAATAGTTAGATCATGTATCCCATATCATGACAACAGCAATCACCCCTAGCCCCAACGTTACAGCTAATAACTTATGAAACTGAGTATCAACAGATGATGGCGTTTGTGACTTGTGACCTCGTAACAAATGGTTTATCGATACGTACACAAACACCCCACAAGCTATTCCCATTGAGATTGCAAATATCCAATCTGCAACGCGACCTTGTGTGGTTTGATCTATCACTATTCCAATTGCAACCCCTATAGGACTTGATATTGCAAAAGCAAAGGCGTAAGATGCACATGATAATAAAGGACGGTCAGGAATCATCCTTAGTAGAGCAATTCCCATTGCAATGGCTGCAAAGATTTTGTGAAGAGATATTGTCCATAACGCTTTCCAAGCGTCTGCTTTCGTGTCTGAGATACCGATTGCTATTCCTTCAAAGACCGAATGGAAACATAATGCAACTATCAGCAAAATGCTGTCCCCGAGTGAAGATACTGATGTTATTCCAATCTTAGTAGGGGCGTTTTCATCTTTTCGGTTCCCGTTCCTACTGTCCTCTGTTATCAACCATTATAATTTGTTACCTTTTGATACATAAGAAAATCAAAGCATTTATAAGGGTGTCTAGGATTGCTTATTATAAGTGCTTATCTGTTTTTTTAAGCCAATAAGCAGTTCTAAACGTTTATGTGACTATTTTTTAGATTCTTAAACTAAACTAGTGACCTCTTTGCATTTAAAACAGATAAACAATTATAAGGTTGTCTAGGATTGCTTATTTAAGTGCGCTTATGTTTACTTTTAAGCGGATAAACAGTTTAGAGCACACAATCATTTTAAAATAAACGCGTTGACCTCGTTAATTTTAAACAGGTAAACAATTTAAGTAAGCACAGAGCGAAATAACTACCTTGATGTTCAACATCCGAACCATTTTGCTTCCCATAAACATACGAAATGACACAATCCGCAGCCATAGTAAGCAAATAACCACCACAAGCCAACATAAACGCAAAAGGGTATTCAACACTAGTCAAATCTTGAAACGTTTCATTAGCGTCACTTAAGAAATGCATCAAAGCAGTTCCAAGAAACACACCACCCGCGAACTGTGTCCCCAACACCAAAAACCCCTCGTTCCATTTAAAAAAGTAGGGAGACACACCACCAATGAACGTTCCAACGAATACTAGTATTAAACACCATATCTTGACCAGGATCAAAGATTTTGATCGCAGGTTGGGCTTTGGACCAGCTTCTTCATCCTCATCATCACCGCCTCCATGAGCTGAGGCGGATATGATGAGGACCAGGAGAAGAGATGTGAACAAAAGGAAATAACGAGACATGTGGAACTTTTGAGTAAAGTGGAAGGAATGAGGCAAAGTGGTTGTGTTGGTTTGGTTTTATATACGATAATGAATTTTGGGCAATACATAGGTTGGATTGTACTCGTAGTACACTCACATCTTATGTACTGGCAGTGCCTGTTGTTGACTAGGTTATTTCTAGGAAATGTAAATGTTTTTCTTTAGTACGATCACATGCCTGGTTGGAAGTACATGTTCGGTCAGTTATTGTCATTGTATGATGTTTACAGTATATTTGTGGATATTTTATTTCATAACAAGATTCAATAGGAGTCATGCTAGGACTGCTTTACATGACCGTTGCGTATATACTCAGTTAAGATTTAGAAATTTAGATATAAAGTTTTATGTTAAATATCTTCACAATCTAACAACACCCCTCACCCACTACAACAACCTAACCTACTTATAACTTTGTAACTACCCCTTTAATTCACTCCTTACTATTCATTTTATGCCTCTTAAGCAGCAAAGAAGCAACATGGTCATGTAAATATGCTACTCCATTCTCTTTGTATCATAATAAATATTCACTTTTAAAATACACATAGTTTTAAGAAAAATAAGGACCCTATCAAGTTAATCTCTAATGCCGGTCATGTTGAACCAATTAAAAACAAGAAACTGATTGAGACCACTACTAATCGAAACAAGAGACCAATTATTTTACTTCTTTGACGTACAATATCACTAACATAAGCGAACATGAGATATTTAAACATAAAAGAATCTCAATCCTTTTAAGAAATCACTAACTAAATTTGTCACTAATCAAATTGCATCTATACCCAATTTTAGTTGATTAAAATAAAAAATAAACGCTAATTTTAAAACATTCTAAATAACATTTTGGAATGTGAACACTTAATTTAGGATGACAGGAGCATTTTCTTTTGTCATTATCATAGTATAGTGATTAGTCTAATAAGTGGTTGCTTACGGGAGATTTTCAAGTATGACGCAAGTTCATTAATTCGTAGTACTAGTAATATATAGACACATAGCTTAATTTGTTGATTTAGAATATATAAGACTTTGCCAATATTGTCACATTTTCTTGTAACAAGATTAAAAGTAAAAAATAATTAGTAAATGTATGATGCAAATGTCAAACGTCAACTTGAAGTAGCGTTTTAGGTGTTCACCATCACCACATACAAGACGAAAGCGATTTGTATTGACCTGAACACATCTTTATTAATGACAACTAACTCGACCCAAAATTTCTTTTAATTTGAAAGGGTCAAAGTAAACAAATTAAATACATATCACACTATTAACAAAATACGATATCGTATTGCTAGTAGAGTATTGTTATTTAGAGCTAAAATACAAGTTTAAATACATGCCTAATCTATAAATTATTTGACAAGTGTATTATGTATTTTTTTCTTTTTAAATTCCCATCCTTCATTTTTTCAATCAACTAATCAAGTCATTACTTCAATTTAAGTGTCGTGCCTTCGGGCGACTTAAGTTGAAGGTTTTCCCCCCATCGGGTTTCAAATTGGACTTGAATTTCCCCAATGAAAGTCAATTTTCAAAAAAAAAAAAAAAACTAATCAAGTCATTAATTATATAAGTAGATTATTATTACACACAAAAATTATTTTCTATTGCTAGTATAATAGCGGTATCTTACTATATTATAAAGGAGGAATGCCTTCTAATTTTAGCATGCTTAATTTTAAGCCTTACAAATTAATAAGCTTAAAGTACAAGTGGTGAAATATAATTAGACATTTACAAGTTAATAAGCTTAAAGTACACACCAATTTTCCCCTCATTTAATTCTAACATACCATTAATACTAACATTAAATATAATAAATAAAACATTATGTACATTAAATACAATTAATTAACCGATTAATAAATACAATTAATGCACTTATTAAAACACCCTTTACATAAGAAATACAAATTATCAAACATATTGTACAACCAACTTAAATACAATTCCTGCATTAAATGTCACTAATACAAATAATAAAGCACATTATACAAATATTCAAGCCCGAACGGGCAACGGGTCAAATGGGCTCGAGCCCGAACGGGCATGGGCCAAACGGGCTCGAGCCTGAACGGACACGAGCCAACGGGCTCGAGCCCGAACGGACATGAGCTAAACGAAATTTTGATATCCGTAAATTTATTGTCAAAAAGAACATAATAAACTACAATTACACGATTCACCGGAAAATTTTAATTTAGAGTACCCGCCGCTGCAACGCGCGAATACCCTGCTAGTTATAATAAACGCAAGTATTGAAATAAGGCCGTGTGATAGTGGAAAGTACCCAAACGTTACGTTTTAGAACGGATGAAAATGAGATATGTCCAAGTGGAAATGGGTTCATATTTGCAAGTGCATTTCCTTTATGATTCCTTTTCATCACATTCAGTATCTCTATAGACTCAGCTTCATGAAGAGCATTTACTTCATTCTCATACTTCATTCTCATAAGATGCCACATCATCATAACACGACCCCTTCAACATAATCCTTTATCTTAACACTGTTGGAATTATTATATCATGACCTTCATATAAATAAACCAAGTACATCAAAGTGAGCATAGCGGAAGCAATTAAAACAAGATCATATAACATATAATTAATTAATCAATAATAAATAGTAAACGTACCTTTATGATTCTAGCCCGAACAAGAATCAATATGCAATCTTCAACTTATGAACCCTAATTAGGGTTTATGTGGATTATAAGAATTACCCATTACCTTTTTGTAATTCAATCCAAGAATCAAACAATAGTGTGTTTGATTCACGTTCTTGTACACATGTACTAATTCAAGAAAAAGTATTTGCAAGTAATGAACACAAGACTTGTTTTAGATCATAAAAATCAAACCCTTAGGGTTTGGTTTTGATGAAATCGACCAAGGAAAGAAAAGGGAGAGAAAACACCAAGATGTGTGTGTACAAGTTATGAGAAAAACATGCATCTTGGGTTTGCTTATATACTATTCAAAACTTGGAGCTCAAGGCACATAAGGAGGTGGAAACCCCCTATGCCGATCGGATTTGGTATCCCCTAGGGGATTCCGGAACCTTCTCTTGTTTCCAAATTTTGCCTAGTATTACTTTCCTAATCTTCGTTTAATAGATAATTAGTCATTAATCATTAAATACTAATTACTATTATTTATTTTGTGTTTAATAATTAATTATAACATTTTATAAATAATTATTACTTTTTCTCTTTATACGTATTGTGTGCAATCCCGTGATCTTGAGTTCGATCCTATATACGACTACTAAAATAATGTCCATAATCTAACAGCTCCCACTTGGACATATTTTAATAGTGTAATCACATCGGTTAGCGTCTTGCAACACGTCGATGCCTCTAGTACGATCTCAAGTAAGGCTCCTGGAAAACCTTTTAATGATTTCTCATTATTATTATCCTTTTGTTTCTAATACAATGTTAATAAGGATATGGATTAAAGTCATTCCTTAATTAACCATTCTGTTTATCGTTGTTAGTGATTGATCAAGATTACCAAATCTTCTGAACATATTCAGGAAAGATCTTGGGTACGGCCGTACATGCATCTTACCAACCCTACGAGGGGCCCAGCAGTATTAAACTCCAAAAATAAATTTGAAGGAACAAATTCTATCTTGACTACAAGCAAAACCCAAAAACTTTGTAACACTTTCGAAAACAACCCTTATAACTACCAGTTACGTATAGCGTTAAGTTGTTCCACAAAAATGTACTACATTCATGACACTTATCTTGCATATCAAGTCTGAGGATAACTTCTCATGATTTACTTAATAACAAAATCCATAAAGTAACATCATGTAGTTGGGATAAGTCCTATATTCGGTATCATTGAATATCATCTGAAATGGCATGACTACGCATCAATATACTTTAAGTATATTATACCAACCTTCAGATTTGTCTTGATTTAATAATATTCCCATATTATTAACTGACAACGGACAATTTAAGAATAACCTTTATTCATGGATTTAAACATACAAATATAGGATACAATATATTATAAATTAAACATACCATGTATTTCAATTTATCATAATAATTGTTTAACATCCCTTATCCAAATACTAAATAGATCAATGCATGATAACTCTTGTTTATGGATTATGTCTCAAGCAATGACATTCATACTTGTTGACAAGACATAAATCATCCAACTTTGATCTATCGGAATTTTAAGAATACTTATTTCAAGAATTCAACTATTGAAATTCTTATATGTGCATAGTTAACTATTTTGATAATGCCATATTTCATAAAAATGTGAGACATCCTTAACCACTAATTTATGATAATTAAACTTCAAAACATTTTAAAGTTTAAAGTATTCTTATTCTCTTAATGTATAATGCAACTTATACTTTTTGTAAGCACAACTAGTACATATAGCAAAGAACGAAATCCTTACCATAACTAGTATTGAGTGTCATCTCAATTTCAATAACATCATTGTATGCCACAACAATATGTTATTAAAACTTCCCGTAAACTTTAATATCTATTATGTAATGTTTGATGCCCTTCAAACTATCAAGTTTGTTGGCTATGACAATTTTCACAACAATTGAAAATTGTTCATCTATAGAATTTGGAAGCTATTACAGATTTAGGATGTGATTCTATAATCAAACATATTCTTTTAGAATATTACACAAGCTATCTAATAACTTTTTAATTAGATATTAATATTGCCAAATCATCTTGTAATCAAGTAAGATACAACAAAACATGATATACATGAAAAATCTATGAGTCATACTTAGATTTTATTCATGTCATACATATCTATTTAGACTTTCTAAATAATATATCATATATCATGATATATTAGATTTATTTACCACACATGTTTCATCAATAAACATTCATTGCAAGGTTATATGTCTTATTTCCTAAATCTTTAAAGTTTCATTCCAAACTAAGACTTAACATTTAACTTATATAGAATGCTACATTTTATATGTTCTACAACATATATGATTTAAGAAATTAAACATAATACTCCCACTAGCTTTTAGGAATACTCAGAAATTATCTTATTTCAATTATAAATCCAAACATTAATTTAATAATTAAAAATAAGAGTAATCTTTTAGATGCATGCATTTATCCATCCATGGATTATTGCATCATGTACACTTTCAAAGATTTATTTTGAATTCATAAACTCATTTTGATTACTTATCGTCCTCGCTCAAGTAATCACTCAAGAAAGAGTTTTGATATTCCAATGTCAATTTCATAAATGTGACATCATAATCTTTATATATATTTAATGTATTTAGAAAAGAATATTTAATCACAGTTAATTGCTTAAGTGTGATTAATAATCTTGTCATAAAACATGCATTAAATGCGTACACAATATTGTCCAAATGATTTCTATACAAAGATTTAAACCACAAGGGTTACCTAATCTTTGAAGAAACTCATCTTAACTTTCTAGTCTAATTATTAAGATAAATCAAATTTCAAAAATTAATTATCTTTATGGACAGCATCTTAATCATTCATATCATGTATACTTTACCCAACTTCATATTTGGTAATGTATCATAATGATTATCAGGTTTACAATAATCCTGTAAATCATAGTCCTCAGCATATTAATCAAATATCTGAGATATATTGCTATTCTATGAATGATAATTCCATCATCTTGAGATTTAACATTTAAATGTCAACCTTTATTATGATATTTACTAGTGTATTTTAGAAGATTATGTATCTTATAATTTTATCTTTTAAAGATCAAAACTCCCACTTGCTTTTAGTAATTTAAAGACTATCTTTAAATACTTAGCAAATAAAGAAACAATACAATGTTCTCTTTTGGGATATTACAAATACATATTGACAGTTCCTGACTTAACTTTGTTAATAACCTCTTCATAAGCAGTTAAACAAATTTAGAACTTCAATTTAAGACTTAATGTAATTCATCACATTCATCACATTATAATGTCTTATAAACCTTCTATGTTGGAGTTTTATTAAATATATCCAAGTCATACTCAACATTCTAACCTTGATAACTTTTGAAAGAAAAGAAGTCATAGTTATCTTTAATCAAACAATATAACAAGAGTTTGATTTTTCTAACTGAATATACCATAAACATTTGGTATTTCATTAGTATTAATATTGCAAGACAATCTGACAATATTTAAGATAACCATATTCCTCTTGACTTGTCTATTTACCAACTAATTCATTTTAATGGTATAATAATTTTCAAGCCTATTACATGCCTTATAACACAAGTACTTTTTACAAAGTTACTTCATGTCCATGTCTTTACAAGAAAAACATAAACTGTTATAATCCCACTATACGTTATAAGTCATTTAACAATTTAATAACTTCATGTATATGTCTTAATTAAAAGACACAACAAGATAACGTCTTACTTTATTATAAGTCTTGTAACAATTAAAAGACTTTATGTTTATATCTTTTCAATGAAACATAAACATGTTTAACTAAAGTAATTATGAACACCATCTTTTGGTTTCAATAGTAATTTCAAGTTAATATATTACTTCACAATAATGTAAATAACATTATTTCTTCATTTATTTATGTCATTCCAAGAACACATAAATATTCAGATTGAAGTAACATTAGATTACTTAATTAATTTATGTCATTCCATGAATTCATAAATCTATAAAAGTAGTCTTGTTATCATATTGACACATGTTCTAATAGGTATCTAATTTAGAAACTGCAAATTCTCATAGTTCAATTACATCAGTTGATCTGCTAGTAATGAAATATGAAATTCACATTGTTGTTGCAATTTAGTTAAGATCTCACATAACATAAATTGTAACACCAAGTGTTTCTTGAATTAATATTAGAACATTATTCTCTTACCTTGTAGTCAAGAGAATCCATTGAATCATATCTTTATGAGTTGTTTCTTGCACACATTAAAGATAACATTTCTCCCACTTGTGCATGGAACAACCTCATATAGTTGATAAACAACACGCCATGCATTTGTTTATGTGATTAATATGATTGTGTCATATATTTTAGCATAACAAGTAGATGTAGAACAACAATGTCTAGTAAGGAAACGTACAAGACTATCCTTAAAAGTATAAGTGTCTACACTTGGAAAGTAATTATCTTTAGCTACCAAGATATCAAAGCTTGTAACTCCCACTGAATTAAAGATCATTACAATAATTTCTTATTCAGTAATAAGTACATAATACTCCCACTGAATTTGACAACATTGTAAATGTTTCCTATCCAGTGAAAGCAATTAGTGTGCTTTTAACTTTCCTACACCTTTGAATGTCCATACGTAACAATTACTTATGTACTAAAAGTGTATTCTACTACGTAAATGACGGACTATCCACCAAATGCTATTAACTTGAAAATTGGGCATGCAATTTCTTCCTTAATAGGTCTACCATCCTACAATGTATGTAGCACCTTTAAAATTGTAAAAACAACTAGTTTGACTTTAAACATTTTGCAGTAATTAGTGTAGCTTCTAATTATAATAACTCATAAAATGTTATACATAATTTTCTGTTAACCAAATATCATATTTGTTACTGAGAATTTAATCATCGAAGGAGGATGATAAAATCCTTATGAAAAATGTATGCAATTTCCTTAACCATTAAAAATTTGCTATGAGTTATATTAGAATTTAGACATATCTAATATTCCTATTATCCTTTCTCATACATGAAAAGGAATAGGATTGTGTCTCACTCTTCCTTCATAGAAAGGAGACTTCTTTTGTCTTTCAAGTAAATATTTCTTAATCAAACATTTGTTTGAAAACAGAACTAGATTAATTTACCAAAGCCCAAAGTGCGTTTACGGTTTGAACGTTGCATTAATACATTAAAACGAATTACAAAATTCAATTTCAGTATTTTCAATAATTAGGTCTTTAAGAAAATAATATACCCATTGGTAAATATTTATATAAACCGTAGTATTTTCTTAAAGCTAGGATCCAAATTAACATAGTACCATTACATCAGTTGATCTGCTAGTAATGGTAATATTCAACAAGGTAATTGTCGAACAATAATTGCCAATATCATATTGCAATTCCTAGATTTATGGGATTTATAATCACAAAACTTTTGTAATGTAAGCATGTTTGATCCCCATCTTAATGCCTTGAGTCCAAGATCTCACTTCCTACTCAATTTAAGTCGTCTAACTTAAAAACTGCAAACTCACAAATCCATCACATCAGTTGATCTGCTAGCAATGAATTTATGAAATTTACCTCTCCATTGCAATCTCGCCAAGTTCTCACATGACGTAAATTACAACTTCAAGTGTTCTTTATTAGATGGCATTCGACTTAATTTTATAAGGGTATTAATATTTTGATGTGATCAAAATAATGTATGAAGAAGCATGCATACAACTTCATAATATTAGTTTTACAAAACATTTTTATTACCAATTAGCTAAGAGTAAAATAACAAGGTTTTTGTTGAGGTATCGGGTTCACCAATTAAAGAATAACCATCAATTATCGTCCACTATATCGTACTTTTGCATAAGCCCGAAAGCTTAGTGTTTCGGATAATCATTGTGGAATTGTGGATTATTCACCCTTAAGATGACAATGTACATGTAATGGTTGTTCGGTAAGTCTAATTTACACACAAACGAGCGTTAAGACAGAATGTTGTCTATCTAAGGCCACAATTTAATGCGTTGCCATCCTTATACCCATCTTATAGTGTGTAAACTTCGGTCGAGCCTATTTAACCATTACGTACAAAAACATCAATCAACCAATCCTTTGAGATTTAAACTCTTAAAAACTAAAACAATTTCGCCATTATTTAGTCCGTATTATTTTTCTATTCAAAAATTACCCTTTTCGTTTATATAAACATGTCTAACACAATAAATAAACAAAACAAGTAATATGCAATAAAAAATAAACAACTAAATAAACACATATACATAATTATAACAATTAAATATGTATAAAACATGTAGCCACATGCAAATCTTATTCAATAGTCCTATTAATAATCAAATCTAGGTGTATAACTTATTAATTCAATTAAGGCTTTCTTCTTCTAGGAAAAAGAGCCACATACATCGATAAATCGATTGCGTAAGCCAAAATTAAATAAATACCACATAGCACATAATTGATTACTTAATATTGGAGTCTTCCCCAATTCGACATCTATTAATAAATTTACATATTTCAATATAACTTAACCATTAATCCATATAAACAATTTAAACCATTTAAATTATAACAATAAAAATCCATGCAAATATGCACTTTTTCATGGATTAAGCTTAACAATTAACATATTGCACCAAGATCGTTTACTAAAACGCATAACAATTACATGACATCCTAGGGTTTCTAATCATATTAAAAAATTACAAACCAAAACCCTAAAAACCCTTAAAGGTCATAATCGACCCAAAAAAAATTTAGGGTTAGGGATCTAACAAATAAACCCTAAAAAACATGTAACTAAACGAATCAAGATCCAATTTTTATGCGTTTCGATAATTAATTACACATTATAACGGCTCTAGATGCCACTGTTGGAATTATTATATCATGACCTTCATATAAATAAACCAAGTACATCAAAGTGAGCATAGCGGAAGCAATTAAAACAAGATCATATAACATATAATTAATTAATCAATAATAAATAGTAAACGTACCTTTATGATTCTAGCCCGAACAAGAATCAATATGCAATCTTCAACTTATGAACCCTAATTAGGGTTTATGTGGATTATAAGAATTACCCCTTACCTTTTTGTAATTCAATCCAAGAATCAAACAATAGTGTGTTTGATTCACGTTCTTGTACACACGTACTAATTCAAGAAAAAGTATTTGCAAGTAATGAACACAAGACTTGTTTTAGATCATAAAAATCAAACCCTTAGGGTTTGGTTTTGATGAAATCGACCAAGGAAAGAAAAGGGAGAGAAAACACCAAGATGTGTGTGTACAAGTTATGAGAAAAACATGCATCTTGGGTTTGCTTATATACTATTCAAAAGTTGGAACTCAAGGCACATAAGGAGGTGGAAACCCCCTATGCCGATCGAATTTGGTATCCCCTAGGGGATTCCGGAACCTTCTCTTGTTTCCAAATTTTGCCTAGTATTACTTTCCTAATCTTCGTTTAATAGATAATTAGTCATTAATCATTAAATACTAATTACTATTATTTATTTTGTGTTTAATAATTAATTATAACATTTTATAAATAATTATTACTTTTTCTCTTCATACGTATTGTGTGCAATCCCGTGATCTTGAGTTCGATCCTAACATACGACTACTAAAATAATGTCCATAATCTAACAAACACAACACAACCTCTTTATTTGAGTCTCACAACTTGCAATTCAATTATTTTTCCAAATTACTAAATAAAATAAAATTCATTCATTAAAATAAAAATACAATACAATACATTAAAAAACATACGAAACACAAAAATAATTATACGAAAAAAATAAAAAATAAAATACGAAACTTAAACATTTAAGCCCAACACACAATCCAGTCCAAATCAACAAATGATATACCCTGATGGCCTGATCGAATATCCAATTCATAAACGTAAGATATAACCTGTTAACTTGTATAACATTTAGCCTAATCTTATTTCATTTTCCAACCTTAAAACACACACCTGATAAACATCCTCCTCTATCACCAAAATGCTCTCACCTAACTTTTCTTCTCTCCCTCATCCACTCGATCTCATAAAATTCATCTCATCTCATATTCATCATCAAATAGAATCACCATCTCTACACGTACCCTAACCTATGTCTTTATTTGCAACTCAATCTGAATCAAGAAAGCATATTTAACAAAAAAAAAATGTTGTATTTTGAGAAATATAATCGTTTATATTAAATTGGGTTCCACACAAGCGGTTATCTTGCAATTATTTTAGCTCGTCGTGCAAATGACGAAATGTTCAATGGCGAGGGATGGTGAGGTGCCGTGGTGTGGTGGCGAGGCACGACAAAGCCTCCACATAGGCGTGGCGAGCCTTGCTCGTCAGCATACATGAAGCTCTTAGAGCATAGGGTACAATAACTTAAGTTACGAAAAAAGGTCCCACTACGTTAACACAACGTCAACTTTAACATTTCAACATTAACACAAAAAAAAAATACCTGTTATCATAACACCACCTAAATATCACCTTTTGGGACCCACATTCATTTAAAAACTTATGAATTATAATTTAAACCCTTTAACTAATTTTTCATTCATAACATCACCTCATAGATAATATTTCATTCATTAAAGTCTCGTACAAATTACAAATCCTAATAAAAACATACGAAAATAAAAACATACGAAAATTTAAAAACATGCGAAGAATTAAAAAAACAAATGAATTACAAACACTTATTCATCTTGTTCTTGTTCTTGATGTTTTCCCCAAATATTCTCCATAATGTTTCGTTGGAGACTAATATGCGTATTTTTGTCACGTGTTTTTCTTGCCTTTCAACATTGTACATCACATCTATCAATCCACCTTTGTTGACTATGTGGTACTGAATTTACCCACGTTTCGTTATACTCACGTATTGCAAACTTTTGATCTTTTAAAATTATGTTATGCAATATGATGCGAGAATACATGATTCTACTTATCCTGGTAACTTCGTATTGACGTGCCGGTTGTTGTATTATCCCCCAGCGTCTTTGGAGCACACCAATAGCACGTTCGACATCATTTCGTGCACTTTCTTGTTGCCTTTTAAAATAACCATGCTTACCGTCACTTGCGACCGTGAATGATTTGAAGAAAGTTGCCCACTATGGGTAAATTCCATCAGCTAAGTATTATCCCCTTTTCAAACATGGTTCATTTACCTCATATGGAGCTACAGGGGCAACGTCATCATAATATCGTCGAATAATGGAGAATTATCTAAAACATTAATATCGTTATTCCCCCGCTACCCAAAAAAATGCATTCCGAATCCATAAATCTTGCGAAGTAACAATTTCAAGCATTACTGTTGGGTAATTTTTTTATCACCTGAAGTAGGGGCGGAATCGAAGCGAAGAAATTCTGAGTTCATGGCACGATGATCTATATGGAAGGGAAGTTTTTTTTGATGCATTCTTGTTGAGAATGAAGAAGAAGAGAGATCTTTATTGCCCCTGACATCCTACCGGACAATTTTTCTATTCTCAATACATATAGTTAATGTTGTCAAGCATTCCTGAAAAACCATGAAAATGCTCAGGTCTTGCATAAAGATTTTGAATGTCATTATAGGTTGGTTTTCTTAAATACTCCAGCATGAACACATCAATAACGCACTTATTAAAATTATCTAGACAATCACGTGCGGTATGCTCACCCATTTGCAAATATTCATCAAATACATCATGTGTTGTGTCGTATGCCAATTGGCGTATGGCAGATGTGCTCTTCATAATAACACTCATACTAAATCGACCCGTACAATCGAGTGCTTGGCTAAAGAATTTAAAATGCTTTGAAATAGGATCGGCAGTATAAAATTCAATACCTTTGACTATTTCTAGAAATATTTTCCGGCTCATATGATATCTTCTTAGAAAGTCACATGCGGATACTTACATACTTCATCAAAATAGTCGCCATCAAACGTACTTCGGAAACATCATGTTTACGGTAGATCGGGTTACGGGTCAAGCGAGGTCGAGCTGCTTCTTGTTCTAACTGTTGGTGATACTCGTAAGCGGCCATCATAAAGTGAACGTCGGTTTCGTCATCTAAATCGGACCAGTTGTAACGATCTTCATCACTTTGATTCGGATCCATTGTGAAAGAACAAGTTTTTTTTAGAGAAGGTTTGAATTTTTTGTGTGTGAAATGGTTAGATACTAGAATAATACATACAGGTGGTAAAAAAAAAAAAGAAAAAAAAACTTTGAATAAGGGGCTAAAATTATTATTATTATTATTATTATTATTATTATTATTATTATTATTATTAATTCAAATATGCAACGGCAACGGCTAGTTTAGGGGTCCAAAGTGATTGTTTTACTTTTATTTTGTCCACTTGCACGTTGTCTCCTACGTTGCCACAGCAAGGTGCAGCTCAACGCAAGGAAGTTGGTATGGTAACGCGGTCATAACGCCGGCCACATCATCATAACTGATGAGTGTGTAAATACTCATCATTTTTACCTATTCTGAGCTGCCAAAACATCTAAAAACACTCATATATGCATCAAAATACTGAAAATATCCTAGAAATGTGTTTTATATGTTTCAGATGCAAAATAATCAAAAACAAATGAAAAATGAACAAAGTTTGTATAATTGCCAGTTTCAGTCCCTCATCTTTCAAAAGTTGTCAAAACTAGTCACTGGTCAGTCTAAAAACATGAAAAAGTCACCAAAGGTCCTTTTAAATCACAAATAAACATAATTAGTCCTTTGGTGTAAAGTTTCACAAAATTACAAGTTTAGTCCCTCAACTTTGCAAAATTGACAAAAATGGTCCCTGGGATATTAAAACTTTGAGAAAAACAATTTTTGTCCTTGTACTTCTCATATATGGCAGGAATGGTCCTTGGCTGGAAAGTTTGGTGAAATTACATGTTTGGTCCCTGAAGTTTCAAATTTGGCAGAAATAATCCCTGGAATTCAAAAGTGGAAAAAGTCAACTATGGTCCTTACATTATTGAACCTTGGAAAGTTTAACCCTTGCAAGTACTTTTGGAAAGTTGTCAAACCTAACCCTCAAAAATCCAGAAATTACACTTTTGGTCCTTGTGATATTTACTAAACCAAACCGGACCCTTATTATTACTATAAGCAAATCCAATCCAAACACAACATCACCAGGCCCAACCCTTTTCTCCAGCCCAACACCCTTAAGCCCAAACCCCTATCAAAACCGTTCTAAATAATCCCTGTGGTCAAAACCAGTCAAACCTAAACCACTATTCACCTTTCCCTCCCACAAAACCACCTCTGCAAAACCACTTCCCCCTCCACTTGCCCGTCACTTCTTCACCACCCAACCCACCACACACCTAACATCACCCCCACATTTAATGCAAACCCACTCCCACACTCCACAGTCCCCAATTGGTGTCAAAACCAATTTTCCCGCCAAAATACGTGGCGAGCTCTGGGAGCATCTCAGTAATCCAACGGCTTAGGAAAGAGGTGGGAAGTGCTCAGAAGGCTCCAAGGAACCCTAATCCTCAGATATAAAAGGAAGAGAAGCATGAAGGAAGAAGCAATAGTCTAATTAGTATAAATGTATGTCGTTTAATTAAAACTTCAAATTCTAGTGTAATATTCAAGCTTTTAAACATTGTAGCAAGTTCTTTCAGTGTAATCTTTACAGTTTTATTAATCAAATTCAAGTTTTACCCTCAATCTCAGTATTGCAATTTCTCTTTTATTTTATAATTATTATTAAGCTCATTTTACTATTTCTGTGTAAAGTTATGGACTCCTAGGATCACATAAGCTCCTAGATAGCTTATATAAGCTAGTAACCTTAAAAATCAGTTTAGTTATAAGAAAATCAAAATACAAGAAAAGTCAACAAAAGTCAAATAAATAAGCAAAACAGGTTTAATGGAGGAGAAAGCTGGAGCACAGTAAATCTTGGATGGCTGTGGGTTAGTGAATCCGTGGGGATTCTATAGGTTGGTTCTGTGGTCCTTGGTTCATAAAAGATTGCTTGGAAGGCTTTTTGTAAGAAATTTCCTTTAAATTCTGAGTTCTCTGTCATCATTGCTTATCTATAGTTAATTATTGCTTATATAGTTTTATTATAGCTGATTAGATAGTTTCTGATCATTAGATTAAGTTATTGTATTAGTTTACTCAGTTTCCTTTGAATTCTCATTAGAATAGTAGTGTTTGGATTTAGCTATTACTCTGATTTCCAAGTTGTTTGTGTTGTTGTTTCTGATTGATACATATCACCTTAGGGTCTAGTAACTCAAAAACACCACAAAAACTTGGTCTTATTCATAAAAAAAGTCAAAATCACTTAGTAACAGGCCAAGTTTACCATCTGTATTGGTTAAAGAGTGGCATATGCCCCATTTCCATTCACAAGTGAGTGGTTTAGCTTAATTTGGTCTTATCATAGCTTATTTAACCATTTTCAATCAGTAAATCAGGATCAAAGTTCATAAAAGTCAAACTAAGTTCATAATTTCAAAAAGTCAAAAATTCTCTTGTTTCAGAAAACCAAAAATAGGAAGATTTATTGAGATTTTTGTATTGGGATTGAGACCCTAAGCTTTTCACAAGTTGTTGTCTGTCACTTAAGCTACAAGTCCCCACCATCAGCTTATTTTTGTGAATTTTATACAAGCTTGTTGATGCGTAGGGATTGCACCAGGTTTTACTTCTCGAGGGATCTCGAGAAGCTTACAACCCCCACCAGGCAGTGTACCTGATCGATGTAGTCTAGTATAATGACAAGTACCGGGGGATTGATCGTTCAAATAGGAATAGTGTCGCTAGGATTAGAAAACCTAAAGACTAGGTCTAGAGATGAGGGATGATTCTTTTTGTATTTTTATATTTTTTTAGGAAAGCAAGTAAAAATCTCGGGTTTGAAGGAGTTGGGCGGAATTAGTTGCTAATCAACTAACCCAATACTAAGATGCAATCAAAATAAAATACTAAAAATGAAAATGAACTAAATTAAACTAAGGTTGTGAGCAATATATGGGAGAAATGTGTTTACTTAGATTTCACTACTCCCTAGATATCTTTTACATGTTAATTACTTGTTATAGTTGCGTGGATGACGGATTGTATTCCTTAATACCATTCATGGGGTGGCGTACTTACTTCCCCAATCCTATGAGTGCCTACTTCACTCCTATGTCGAGCCGGCTAAGAAGCTCCTAACATGGGATCATTAGAATTTACTCATGCATTAAATACAACCAATAAAACCTAGTACACATCGGTTCATGTTTCCTAAGACGTTCAAGCATGTTACACAATGGAGATCTGCCAGTTTTCTTAAGCCTAACATTGAAATCATTCATCCAATACAACATAAACAAGTAATCAACACATAATTAACATCTAGGTTTCATGATCTAAGCAAACACAAGATAAATCTAGCCTAACATGTTGAAATCAAGAGAAGAACAAGATATAGACAACCAACACATAGACATATTGATTGAATTAAGAGAAGACTTATCTTAATAGCACATGAAAGGATTCAAGGGGTGAAAACCCTTGAATATACTGTAAAATACGAGCTAGGGTTCACAAAGTTCGGCCCTAGGGTTTCTCCACACAAGTTCCTCCTTTATGAATGAAAATTAGAAAACTATATATAGATTTTAGAAGGTGACGGCGTCAAGAACAAATGTCTGACGCCGTCATCTCGCCGCCAAATAGTTCCTCGGACTGCCTAGATCTGGGTCTGACGCCGTCATGTGGTCTCCTTATGCAGGCCGTCACAAAATTAACTATTGACGCCCTTCTTGTGACGCCTTCAGGTTTTCAATGGGTTGTCACCACTTTTACTCTCTCACTACCTGTCATAGCAAAATAGATTACCATAGGCTTGGGAAAGGATCAAACCTCCACCACATGGCGTAATCACCTAGGATAAACTATCAAAGAGGTCTTTTAAAAGGGTTGTAACGTTAGGTGTAGGGATATGAAATACACGGTTTTGTTGGATATAAGCAGTCTTTACTGGTGGCGAGTTAACAATCTTGATTAATTACATGTACTATATGGCGTTGCTAAGCCAAGACTAGACTCGACTTAAGCTAATAAATGAAAAATAACAAAAACATAAAATAAACATAGAATGAAACGGGATGGTAGTCCGTGATATTTTTTTTTTATTATTTTTTATTTTTTGCATACACTCTTACCCTACCATCCAAAATAATACATTATAGGGAATGAACATTCCCTTACACTTGAATTTTTACATACTTTACAATAAACTAATCTAATGACTCGAATTAAGAAAATCAAAACACTTGTAGTACTTTTAAGATTAATGCACATATGGGGGTAATATATGATGTTCTTCCCCATTGCTCCATAAAATAAGTACTTTACCCATGAGTCCCAATCGTCCCAAAACAATATGTACAAGGATATGACTCGACTTAGCAACCATGTAATCAATTAGATAATTAACTTAGGGTTTAACGGATGACAATAATGCACTAAAAATGAGTGCATACACAGAAGGCTAAGGCGATTTGGGTGTACATTTAAGTGGGGTGTAACAAATTCTTCCTTTAAGTAAAATGCTTAAAGTTAGAAACGAAAATATAGGCTCGGAGGGGTGTACTAGGGGTTTCGTGTACTAAAAATGAGTACAACGCTAAGGGTGTGGGAAAAATCAATTGACTTAACTAGCCAAGTAATATGACTTAAATGGTCAAGTAATTATAATACGGGTTTAACACAAGGGTGATCCTAATGCCTCTTATCACGTAGTAAATCCTACTACACGAATGTAGTCTCACTAGCGGTCTCGGGATGCATCACTAACGCAAGTTCTAGAATCTAAATGCTACCGATACACTCATAAGCACTAATAGTAAATGCTTTTTCTATCAAATCTAAAGGCTAACCTCACATATTTGGGTGGAAAATTTTTCTGAATAGTATGGTTTTGTGCTAGTCATACAATCTGCTATCCATGAGACGCTTGCTATGGCTAAAGTTTCACTCCTAAATGTTGTAAAAAATTTTAAATTTGGTGCTAAAATTACACTAACAAGTATTTCTCATAGTTTTATTACACATCTACTATCAAACAAACAAACTCAAGCGAAAGTGTATTTGTAAGGTATCATCATTTTACCCTCCCCTTACACTTAGGATGAACATTATCCCCAATGTTCAAGTAAAGAATGTAAAAGTGAAATAATTAAAAAGAATGAAATCAAATACTCCCCTAATTCGCTCGGTATGGATAATAAGGTGGCCAGGTTAAATCTTCCTACAAGAAAATGAACAATCAAAGCTTCCCTTCCAGAATATAAATCATCTTCTTGTCATACATAACCTGTAAATCCTGAGAAAACAGACAAGGCAACCTCGCAAAAAATCGGCGGCAATCTACATATGTTACTAAATCCTAGAAAACAAAATAAGATATAATGCTTGTGGAATGATGTTTGCAGATTTCCTGGAGATTATAAAACTAATAATTCAACAAAAACTTTAAAACTCCGTTAGCAAAACAAAACTGGTAAAATTTCCAGATTTTTACACGTGACGCCTTCAAGAGTAAACTCATGACGCCGTCAGAAGTGACCTGCAGAAATTCTTATGTTAAGTTTCCAAAAAATTTCTGGAAAAACTTGGTTCTACTTCCTGGAAAATCCTGTAAAACTTCATTATGACTCGATACAAGCATTTGACTCTAACAAATACGAATATACATGTTCACTTAATATTGTGGAGAATCATGATCGGTTTGTTTCTTAAAAACGAATTTGGGGTTTCCCCTTACACTTATCTTTTGCAAAAACACCTTTGGGTGAAGTTAAGACTAGGCAAAACGACAAAATAAAGTATTTCCACTATTTAGTTTAGAAACATGATCTACCAACAATAAAAATAAAGCATGCATACGGAAGCAAATAACAATCAAACAAAATAAAATCACACAAAATATGGGTTGCCTCCCAAGAAGCGCTTTTCTTTATTTACGAGTCTTGTAACTAGACTCAAGGTCATGGGTTACTACGTGATACGGGTGAGTTCCTCATTGAGGACATCTTTGGGATCAAACTTAGGTTTCAACTTCCTATCGGTTTTCTTAGTATGGTATGACCTTTCAGACTTTTCTCCATCCGGATCATACAAAGTCATCTTCATATGCCATGATCCGTCCCCTTCTTTAGGTGGCTTGTCCCACCTCCATTTACACTTATCTCCCTCTCTTTTCCACTTATTCATCTCTATATTAATAGGCATTACGCTTAAGAACTCGATCATCTTCCTAAAAACTAAGGGGTCCTCAAAAGGATCTAGCTCTTCATCTCTAGCTATGAGTTGTTCCACCGAATGTGTCTTTTCGATGAAATCTTTTTCTAAATAGAATGGGCGTTGAGGTTGTCACACCCCGCCACAGCGGAAACGCGTGGGTGTAACTTCATGGATATCATCACAACACCTGGTGTCAACATAGAGAACAACTATATGCACAAAAATAGAGCAATGTACCAACACACAGTGTTGTAACAATACCCAAAGATAAACATAATAAAATCCAAAACATAAATCCAAACATAGATGATAAACCACTTCCAATGCAACTAAGGTCTCGTCTATCCACATCCTTCTATCTTATCCTTAGAAAGCTCACCTAAAAATGATGCTTAAAACATCAACATAATGTTGGTGAAATTCATAGGTTTAAGACTCAACACACAAGGCAACCGAATTCAATGTGATTACAAAATATAGCTGGACAATTAGTTAAAGTTATCATATAGCTACATGCATTTTCAAGTCAATATCCACACACAAAGGCAACAACACTCATAAAGCAACCATTAGGACGGCTCGTGTCTCCGACCCCATAATCATCAATTAGGTCGCATACGCGAGCAACAGGATAAGCATCCTCCTAATTGGATCACATCAACCATAACAAACATCAATTAGGTCGCATGTGCGAGTAACAGGATAAACATCCTCCTAATTGGATCCCATTAACACATTAAACATCAATTAGGTCGCATGCGCGAGTAACAGGATAAACATCCTCCTAATTGGATCCCATTAACACATTAAACATCAGTTAGGTCGCATGCGCGAGTAACAGGATAAACATCCTCCTAATTGGATCCCATAAACATCCACACAAGCAAATAATCACACATAGCATGCATACGATAACATTATAAGTCCAAGATCATTAACACCACACACATAATCACAGTAAATCAAGTCATTTAAGACAAGCATCATTCCCATCCCAAGTTTAAAACAAAGTAAAAATATGGGACTATGAACTCACCTTAAACTCCGCAGCTTCCACAAAAACAACTCACAATCTATAGCACACAAAAATAATCCACATTACACAAGGTCAAGCTAAAAGCTACAACCCATGTAATACACATATGATGGATGTCTAAGACTCATATGACCCACCATGGATCTCCTAGACACTACACTAACCACTACCATAACTTAATACTCACTAAATCCCTTGCACTCTAAAACTCAGAAAACGCAGAATTTTTGGGTACATTTACTCACATGAAATCACGACAAATAAAGCTCAAAAACTCACACAAAAAATTTACCATGGTCTCTCATAAGCATAGAAGTTAATCCCAGAAGGCCATGGACCAATAACACACACAAGTACTCACAAGAAATTAAAACTTGACAACTACTCAAATTCGGATCTGAATGCACACCAAAAAGTTTTGATTTTTAATTATTACTTCCACAAGTTTTTATCACGAATCCTCTTCGTGGTAATCTAATATAACCTAAAACTTAACTATTCCAGAAGACCAAGTCAAAATACCACTTTTACAACCACATGTCACCCTCAAACTTTTACCCAAAATATGTCCCAGTTTGACAGCTTTGACACCATATCAAAGAAAAATCAAAAGACCGACTTCCCGACCTCAAAATTGATCGTGGATGGACTTTTTGGAAAGCTCTTTCATTATACTTCAATTTAGACTTAAAATTAGTGACTTAACTCATCACCATCTATTATATACACTTACATGTTTACAGCCTTACAAATCTGTCCAAACCCTAACACATAATCTAACGCGTTTAACACTCAATTCCCTTAACCTTTGCCCATAATATTAACATCTAATCATCCTAACATGTTTTACTTCAGTAATTTACAGAAGTTTACAAACCCTAGATCAATCATAATTAATATTACATGAATTCCAATCATTAATCAAACAATTGAACATAGGGTTTAAAGATTTTACCTTGATTCTTGATTTTAGCCTCAAAACTATAAACCCTAATTTTTCCTTCTTGTTTCCTCCTTGTGTCGACTTCAAATTGCAGGAAAAGAGGGGTATGGGTCGTTTGTTATGTTTATATGGGTAGGGGTTGGGTTTGTTTGGGTTGAACTAGGATTCCTTGGGCCTAAAAGTCATATTTGGACTTAAATTTGGTTTCCTTTTCCCTTTTTTTTCCTAGCCGATTTTTTTATACCAAATATATATATTTTATATTTTTTTTATTAAATTAATTTATTACACTCAAAGCCTCATACTTTTCATATTTTATAAATACCCGTAGCTAATCCTAACGTCTTACGCGATAAACCTCAGTTTTACGACAAACCGGAAAAATATCATTTTCAAAAATAAAGTTTCAAAAAATAGAATTCCACACTCTTTTAAAACATAACTCATAAAAACAAATCCAACGTAACTTACTAACGCTCAATTACTTGAACGAAGCCTCGTTACGCAAAAACACCAAAACTACACAAGTCATTTCTACACCACAAAAGTGATCAAAATGAACTTTCCTAAATTCCAAACTTTCCAAATCACAATAAAACCATTTATGCAAAGGGATTTAGTGCTAAAACTCACCTATATCACACATATAACACTACAATCACCTATAACACATCAAACAAACGTCAACCGAGTCAAGACTATCAGTCAAACTGACCTGCTAAAACCACGGTTGTTACAGAGGTCCTATAAAGTTCCTTTCTTTCCAAGGTCCATATCTAGACGGTCTCCTATTAATCTCTAACCAATGTGGTGTCGGTTCATCATCACAGTCATAACTATGCTTCTTAACATCGTATACCGACCAAGTGTCGCCTTCACCTACCGCTATCTTAGACTCCTTACAATCTATCATGGCGCTAGCGGTTGCTAAAAATCCTCTTCCTACCAATAATGGGCATGTAGTGTCACTAACCATTTCTAGGACGTGAAAATCCGCTAAGATAGTTAACTTTCCTACGTGAAAAACTACATCCTTAATCATTCCAACCGGGTGGGCAATACTTCCATCCGCTAGACCTTTCAATACCTCCGTCTCCTCTAACTTTCCTAGCTTAAGAGTGGTGAAAAGGGATAAGGGAATCAAGTTGAGGCTTGACCCTAAATCGGCTAGTGTGTCGAAAGCTTCGGATCTTCCTATCTTACAAGGCAAAACAAATATACCCGGATCATCAAGCTTTTTAGGCAACTTGTTTTGAACGAAGGCGGTCCCATTTTTACCTAGTTTAAACTTCTCATACTTTTCTAGGAGGGAACTATAGTAGGGAGCACGGGCTAAGACATCAATGACGGGGCATTCAAGGTAAAGTTCCTTGAATTCATCGTCAAGGTCTTGCGTAGGAGGTGTTTCAACTATGCTTTTGACCGGTTTTATATCGGGTGTTTTACTTGATTAGTCCTTCTAAAGAATTTGGTTTTGTTTGAAGCACGTGCTCATTGATTTAACCGAGTAGTATTGCGGACAAGAAGTGGGTGACGAAACTGATGATATGGAATTAACGTTTAGTTTCGGATTCTTGAACGTGTCGCTTGGGAGTGCTCCTATTTCTCGGTCATTGAGAACTTTCAACAATGTGTCAATCTTGGTGGTCATCTCGCTTTGATTTTGTTTGAAATCGGCTTCAAACTTAGATATGCGAGCTTCTTGAGATGCCATGAACTTAGACATCAATCCTTCAAGATTGTTGGTACTACCATAGTTGTTAGAAGGATTGTTGTTGAGAGTACGGTTAGAGGGTGGACCGTTTGGTTGGTAACGATTAGGCGGATTGGAAGAATTGGCTTGATTTTGTTTCCACCTAAGGTTTGGGTGATTTTTCCAAGAGGGGTTGTATGAATCACCGTAAGGGTTTGGCTCGGGTTTGAAAGTGTACCACTTATCTCCCGCTTCGTCGGTACGCGAGGATGTGTAGTCCGCAAAAGCTGTTCTGGGGAGTTCCACACAATCACGAGTGTCATGGGGACCACTACATAATTCGCATGAAGAAGTGATTTTGTTCACTTGGCTTGAAGGCTTAGGAGCTTCGTAAGATTTCATGAGAAACTTGACTTGGTCCTCAAGTTCCATGATCCTACGGTCGGGAGTGCTAGAGTTGTTCGAAGGCAAAGATATTGCCTTGACCATTTTGTTCAAGTCACGGGGATCATTCCAACTTTCGTTGTCATAGAGAGCAAGATCTTCTATGAGTTCCCATGATTGTTCCGGACTTAGATCACGTAGCTTACCACCGGCCGATTGGTCAATGGCTCTCCTTGTGGAGAGATCGATATGGTCATAAAAGATTTGGACTTGGAGCCAAAGATCTATGCCATGATGAGGGACTTTTTGGAGTAAGTCCTTGAATCGAGTCCATGCTTCATAGAGAGTTTCATTTTGACGTTGTTGGAACATCAAGATGTCATTTCTAAGCTTAGTAGTTCTCCCCGGTGGGAAAAATTGAGCAAGGAAATGAGTGGTGAGATCATCCCATGTGGTGATGGATCCCGCGGGTAAACGTTCAAGCCATTGACTAGCTTGATCACGTAGAGAGAATTGGAATAGGCGTAATCGGGTTGTCTCTCTAGTTGCAACATCTAAGTCTATGGAATCTACGATTTTAAGGAAGTCCTTAAGATGTTGATTTAGATCTTCGGAACGAAGTCCATGGAATGCACATCCGCTTTGCACCAACCGGATGGTGTCGGATCGCAAGGGGGTCACATTGGCTCCGGTGAGCTCAATGGTGTTTCGGTAGCCTTGGTGGCTAGGTCAAGAATACTCACCTAAGGTTCGGGGCCTAAGAGGTTCTAGTGGTGGATTTTGTTGTGGTGGGATGACGGGTTCAAAGATGTTCCCATCATCCATGATGTCGGGTGGTGAAAAGTTATGAACAAAGACACGAAGAATTAAGATAGACTAAAGAGAACCTAAAAAATAAAAATAAAATCTTACTAGAAAGGAATCTAGCAAGTAGACCTAATAAAAAGAGATTCTAACCTAGACAATAAATATTCCCCGGGCTGCGTCGCCAAAAACTTGATGCGTAGGGATTGCACCAGGCTTTACCTCTCAAGGGATCTTGAGAAGCTTACAACCCCCACCAGGCAGTGTAACTGATCGATGTAGTATAGTATAATGACAAGTACCGGTGGATTGATCGTTCAACTTAGGAATAGTGTCGCTAGGATTAGAAAACCTAAAGACTAGGTCTAGAGATGAGGGATGATTCTTTTTGTATTTTTATATTTTTTTAGGAAAGCAAGTAAAAATCTCGGGTTTGAAGGAGTTGGGCGGAATTAGTTGCTAATCAACTAACCCAATACTAAGATGCAATCAAAATAAAATACTAAAAATGAAAATGAACTAAATTAAACTAAGGTTGTGAGCAATATATGAGAGAAATGTGTTTACTTAGATTTCACTACTCCCTAGATATCTTTTACGTGTTAATTACTTGTTATAGTTGCGTGGATGACGGATTGTATTCCTTAATACCATTCATGGGGTGGCGTACTTACTTCCCCAATCCTATGAGTGCCTACTTCACTCCTATGTCGAGCCGGCTAAGAAGCTCCTAACATGGGATCATTAGAGTTTACTCATGCATTAAATACAACCAATAAAACCTAGTACACATCGGTTCATGTTTCCTAAGACGTTCAAGCATGTTACACAATGGAGATCTGCCAGTTTTCTTAAGCCTAACATTAAAATCATTCATCCAATACAACCATAAACAAGTAATCAACACATAATTAACATCTAGGTTTCATGATCTAAGCAAACACAAGATAAATCTAGCCTAACATGTTGAAATCAAGACAAGCACAAGATATAGACAACCAACACATAGACATATTGATTGAATTAAGAGAAGACTTATCTTAATAGCACATGAAAGGATTCAAGGGGTGAAAACCCTTGAATATACTGTAAAATACGAGCTAGGGTTCACAAAGTTTGGCCCTAGGGTTTCTCCACACAAGTTCCTCCTTTATGAATGAAAATTAGAAAACTATATATAGATTTTAGAAGGTGACGGCGTCAAGAACAAATGTCTGACGCCGTCATCTCGCCGCCAAATAGTTCCTCGGACTGCCTAGATCTGGGTCTGACGCCGTCATGTGGTCTCCTTATGCAGGCCGTCACAAAATTAATTCTTGACGCCCTTCTTGTGATGCCTTCAGGTTTTCACTGGGTTGTCACCACTTTTACTCTTGACGCCGTCATGAATTTCCTCTTGACGCCGTCATACACTGTTCTCAGCTTGGAAAATTAAGTCTTTGGCGTTTTCTTCACTTTTATGCTCCAAAAACGTCCGAATTGCTTCCTTTTCCAGATTTCACTCCCAAAGTACCTAAAGTCACAAAAGGAACGATTTAGGGTAATATTTGATCAAATAAATTCAATTCCGTGCTTAAATGACCCCCTAAAAGTGGTTCATTTTTCGCCTCATCACTTGTGCAACAGCTTATTTAGACCTGCAGGGCAAGGTACTGCCCTGCACCAAGGTACTTTTGATTTTAGTCAAAGTTTCAAACCCCCCTCCAGGGTGCAAACCAAAACCTTAGATCTTGATTTTTAGCTTTTTGAAAAGCTCATCAGTAGTGCTTTTAGGATTAATCATAAAATTGGATCTCAGTTCACTGTAGCATAGCTTATTTTGGTCTTCAAGTTTGCTGATTTTACAAACCTATACTGAGTCATCAGTATAAGTGACCCATATTTCCAAGACTATAGCTGATTCACTAGTGGGCCCCACCCTTAGCTTTTTAGCTTTTTGGAAACCCCATAAGCCCAGCTTTAAGGTTCTGAGCTTAAGTGCTTAATTTTGGCTTATTTGGTAGGGCTGCAAGCAGCTTAAACTTTGTCCATTCTCACTGAGTACAATGAGTACTCATTGTTTGACCACAAGTTCCAAGCACCACCCAGTGCTTAAAAATAAGCAATAAGCCTAGCTTATTGGCTTATTTGAAAGTTGACCAGTCCACCTTCAAGGTTCAAGTCTTACTTTGGACCTCCGTTGACTTTTGTAGACCCCACAGAGGTCCAAAACCTCTTTGTTTGGCCTGTTTTGGCCTTGTAGTTGCTTAAGTGCTTATTTGGCTAAGAAAAGCCTATACATAGTGCTTATTTGTTCCATTTGTCTTATTTCAAGTTGTTAGTCATCTTTTTATGCTTAGTTGTTCATTTCTCAGCTTTTTCAAATAGTGCATAAGTCCTAATAAGCTAATAAGTCAACTGTTAAGGACAAGGGGGTGCACATCGCTTATTATTAAGCTATTTCAAAAGTGTTTTCACAAACGTTTCTTATTTTTAGCTTATTATCATCTGTCAATAAGAAAAACCAACAAAAAACCAAATTTAAAAATAGTGATAGCTTCTATTTAATAGAATTTATCTTTTTAGCTTATTAATAAGCACTTCATCATTTTTATACTTTTTCTTAATTTTTGTTTACCTTAAAGTATTTTCAGTAATTTTCCTAGATTTTTCTCTTTTCATTTAGTAATTATTAGAATTAAAATTAGTTTAATTAAATAATTAAGTGATATTAGTAATTAAATAGTTTTCTTGATTTTTATTTAACAACAGTAGGTTTCTATATTTTTCCTAGGTTTCATAAATCATTTAGGATTTTTAGAAAATAGTTTCTTAAACTTTACTATTCACTTTTTAATTTTCCTAATTAACTTAGTTAAATTAGATATTAATTAATAATTAAGTAAATAAATAGTAAAACAGACTAAATAAAATTTTTAGAAATTTTTTATAATTTTTTAGGATTCCTGAGATGGTTAATTAGATTTACAAATTTTTCTTTAATTTTCTAAGTCATTTTTAGTATTATTAGTAATTTAAAATAGTTTAAATAGTTTAATTAAAATAATTAGTATTTAATTAATAAAAAATCCACAAAAAGACAAAAACACATTTTTTTAATTTTTAATTTTATTTTAAGTTATTTTAGACTTTTACAAATTAATTTTACAATTTTCTAGTTAAAATTTGTATTATTAAGTTTTTAAGTTAATTAGTTTTAATTAAATAGTTAAACAGTTTAATTTAAATAATTAATATTAAATAATAAAATAATAAAAAAAATTTCATTTTAATTTCATTTTCTTTTAAAATTAAGTTTGTAAAATTTTCACTTGCACCCCCTGTAGTTTCAAATTGTTTAAATCTCACCTTTTTCTCTGTCTGTAAACAAATCCGATTTTCAATTTGTGTTTGTGTAATCATATATGTATATCTGTTAGTGTTAATACTGTTTCAATTGTCCAATTACCAAGCAATCAGTAGTATAATCACTTCCCAATCGTCTTTGGTTACTGTCCTCAGTGGCACTCATTCTCAAAAACGTTTTCAAACACCATTTCAATCTCGTCGGGACATAACGACCCGGGGGTAAACTATACTATCCACGGAGCATTGACTCTAGGCAGTTTGACTTTGTTGACCAAATCACTTGTTCAATTTAGTTGACCGTTTGGAGCCAATCAATAACGCCAAACCAAATGTTATCATAACCATTACTCTTAATTTTATCTTTATCATGTATTTGAGAAGTTACATTTTGAAGATTAGGTTGGGTGTAAGGATAAAAAACATGATTACCATTAGAGTGGTGTTTGATTTGGGGGTATGAGTATTAAGGAATGAGTTTTATTCATATTTTATTTGTTTGGTTGGTGGGTTTTGTACTTGAGTATGGAAATTAAACCCCCAAAAGCATGCAATTTTTAAACCTTCCAAAGATGATGGCTTTATAAACCCATTTCCATTACCATAGCCATAGTCATTCCTTTATATAACCAAACGCCCCCTAAGTCATTGTCATATTACATTTTTACTTTATTATAAACAAGATGTAATAAGAACACAAATTTCAGTAACAAAAATACCTCACTTATCCATACTATGCGAATACCAGTGTGTTGGATCGATATAATCAAACTTAATCTAATGATAATCTCGAGAGAGACATGATAACTAGAGAGATGAGAGAAAATAACTTTATTTCATACACAAGCACACACTAGAATTTAGTGTTGCATATGATGACGTATAGCCTATATTTGGGCCACGAGCCCAAATGATAAACATTACTAAAAGCCCAAGTCCACTATGAGTGGGCTATCATGACAATGATTTGGGCTACAATACTAACGGTTTGGACTCACGATAGCCCAAACCCAACCAAACTATTTATGGTCTGGATAAGGATCTTCGATTTACGGGATAAAGATCCATAGACCGGATAAGCACTATGCGTGCGAAGAGTAAGGAACACGAAATCTACAAGGATTTCGTGCCTATATAAAGAACGACATAATTCTCATTAAAGGTACGATTTACAAAACCCTAACTCTTCAACATAACCCTAAATCGATTACTTACTCTCACGCCGAAGGATAATCGTGGGAAACAATCCCACGATAAGCCTAACGGTGTTTGTTTGCTTTCTTAGTGCGCAGGTTTCAAGCATTAAGGTCTAATTGGTACGAGAGCAGGAACCCAAACAAGGAACGCCCAACTTTTGTATCAACAAGTGGCGCCATCCGTGGGACCCTACACTAAGAACTAGAATGACGAAGCACAAAAATTCAAACCAGCGGACTCCGCAGTTGGAAAAAACACACGGTGACTCCCAAAAGAGGAAGAACCAAGATTCAATAACTAGACAGGCCTCTGGAACAACCAGTGCGCCTGGACACCAAGAAATGGGCTCAACTCTAATCCTCCCAACTATAGAGTTGCCCATAAATACTACTCAGACCACCACGGTGGTCCCAAACACTGAGGAACTTCAGCGCACCCTCTTCAATACTCCCCACCAAACGGCACCCATAGTGGACAACACTGTGCCGCCGGCCGCACCCAACCGAGATAAGGCGCCTAATGTTGAGGCAGAAATTCTTGCACTGGAAGAGGATGCGCCTGATTTAACATTAAGTAATTTTGTATCCCAAAACTACGAAACCCTAACTGCTCTCATGCAAGAAGTAGCAACGAGAAGGTCAAGTATGAGCCTGCAAGCCCGGCTCAACTTTGGTCCTGAACGCGAAACATCCCCACCACGCTACCAGAGGGGGGACGCGAAAATAATGAAAGACGTACCAATGTCCACGATAGACTAGGTACATCATCTGATTCGTAGTACTCAAAAGAATATGAAGATGATGGAATACGCACTCTACGACAACTTGGCCCAAAGATGATGGAATACGCACTCTACGACATGGGGTAATTACGCCTACTCGTGGTAATAGGTAATGAGCAGCACTCTACGACAGCTTGGATGAACTTCATGGTAATCAAGTCCCCTTCGCCATAAAACGGCATCATCGGGAGACCTGGAATATCATCCATGCGCGCCGTACCGTCCACAGCGCATGGGATGCTCAAATTTCCAGTAGAAGGAGGCATTGTCACCCTCTACAATGCCACTATGTCACCAAAAGAGTGTAACACAGTAGCTAGTGAAGTGGAAAATATCCCAGAACAACGCACAGCCAAAATATCAAACTTAAAAGTTGCCATCCACCCAGATTACCCAGATCAGCAAATATCAATTGGAGGGTCACTGTCCGACAAAGGCAAAGCAGCTGTGTGCGTACTCATTTAAAATAACCTAAACATCTTTGCATGGGAACCAAAACACATGACTGGAGTGCCACGCTCCATTACGGAACACAAGCTACAAATCCGATAAGGATATCCTCCAATACGACAGAAAAAGCGCGGCCAGGCTCCAGATCGCGCAAAAGCCATCCTGGAAGAAGTACACAAACTTTTAGACACAGGTATTATGCGTGAAGTCTACTATCATGACTGGCTCTCTAATCCAGTAATGGTAAAGAAGAGTGATGGCAGCTGGAGAATGTGCGTGGACTTCACTGACCTCAATAAAGCATGTCCACAGGACTGCTACCCGCTGCCAGAAATAGACTGGAATGTAGAATCTCTGTGTGGATATCCCTTTAAGTTCTTCCTAGACGCATACAAAGGATATCATCAAACTATGATGGCTGAAGAAGATGAAGAGAAAACAGCCTTCCTCACAAGTCAAGGGGTCTTTTGCTATACAAAAATGCCCTTTGGCCTAAAGAACGCGGGAGCAACATACCAGCGATTGGTGGACACAGCATTTGAGAAGCAAGTAGGTCGCAACCTGGAAGTTTAAGTTGATGACCATGTTATAAAGAGTCACACAGAGGAAGAATTGGTGCGCGACATTGAGGAGACGTTCAAAACATTGGAAAAATAAACATGAAGTTAAATCCCAAGAAGTGCACTTTTGGCGCAACAGAAGGCATGTTCCTTGGGTATTTAATAGAACCTGATGGCATTAAGCCTTGCCGAGAAAAGACAAAAGCGGTCATTGATCTCCCTTCTCCGCACACATTTAAAGAAGTCCAGTCATTAAATGGAAAGCTAGCTGGACTAAACCAATTTTTGTCTAAATCAGCGGACAAGTCACTCCCTCTTTTTAAAACACTCATGAAGTGTACAAAAAAGGGAGACTTTCGCTGGATTGAGGAGGCGGAGGAAGCCTTCCAATAACTCAAACAACATCTTGCATCACTTCCCAAACTTGTCGCACCACGACTAGGAGAGGAGTTGATCATGTACTTATCTGCAACCCATGGAGCAGTTAGTGCAGTACTATTGACAGATAGGAACTCCGTTCAAACGCCCATATACTTTGTAAGCAAGGCACTGAAAAAGACAGAGACTAACTACACCGCTATGAAAAAGCTGGTTCTAGCTCTAGTATTCGCAGTTAAAAGACTGCGCAGATACTTTCAGGCGCACCCAATAGCCGTAATCACGGACCAGCCCATCAAACAAGTTATCTCTAAACCTGACGCATCAGGACGGCTACAAAAATGGAGTGTGTTGTTGAGTGAGTATAACATCTCGTATAGACCACACACTGCAATCAAGGGGCAGATATTAGCCGACTTTATTGTTGAGAAGCCAGATACCGATACTCCATCTTCAACAAGCAAGACAGAATTACAAGAACCATGGGTTCTATTCACAGACGGATCCTCATGCGTGGATGGGTCAGGCGCGGGCCTTATCCTCACTAATCCAGAAGGAGTAGAATTCACCTACGCACTGCGTTTTGAATTCACAGCCACAAACAATGAGGCAGAATACGAAGCCCTACTTGCTGGACTACGTATTGTAATTCAAATGGGTGTACGCAACCTAGAGGAAAATGTAGATTCCAGGCTAGTAGTCAACCACGTGCTAGGAGAATACAAAGCCAAGGATTAACACATGGTCCAATACCTTGAAAAAACCAAGTCTTTAATTCAGAATTTTGATAGGTTTACAATCAAACAAGTACCTAGAGGAGAAAACAGGAAAGTTGATGCGCTTAGCAAAATCGCATCTACAAGCTTTGCGCACCTTTCAAAACAGGTATTGGTGGAAACTCTAAAAAGCAAATCAATCTTGGAGATGGAAGTATCCGCGGTGATAGAAGAACAGGATCCTACGTGGATGACACCTATCATTGAATTTATAAGCAAAGGAATCTTACCACAAGATCAGAAGGACGCTCGAAGGGTACGGCGCACAGCGCAGAGATTTGAACTTCGAGATGGCGTCCTATATCGACGTTCATTCCTACAACCTTGGCTCCGGTGTGTTGGACCTCTTCAAGCAGATTATGTACTTAGAGAAATTCACGCTGGTTCATGTAGCATGCACTAAGGATCACAGTCTGTAGTGGCGCGCGCCCTGCGGTCTGGATACTATTGGCCTACTATGCACCGCGACGCACGGGACATGATAAAGAAATGCAGTGATTGCCAAGTCCGCAGGTCAATTTCGCGCCGACCACAACAAGTGTTAACCCCCATCACCTCACCATGGTCATTCTATAAATAGGGCATTGACATCGCAGGCCCTTTCCCAGTTGCAGCAGGAGGGCTAAAATTCCTCATCGTAGCCATAAACTATTTTACTAAGTGGATTGAGGTAAAAGCAGTGGTGAGCATCACTAGCAACCAGGTCAAACGCTTCGTGTGGGACAACATTGTGTGTCACTTCAGACTACCTGGGGAGATTATTTCAGACAACGGAAAACAATTCTGTGATAACCCATTTAAAGATTGGTGCGTGCAATTAAACATTACACAACACTTTGCTTCAGTGAAACACCCACAAACCAATGGCTTGGTTGAACGCGCGAATCGCAGTCTAGGCGAAGGAATAAAAGCGCGACTTGACAGACATAAAGGAAGATGGGTGGACGAATTGTCACATGTTTTATGGGCGCACCGCACGACAATTAAAACCAGTACCGGAGACACACCATTCTCTCTTGTCTATGGGACAGAAGCCATCATACCAGCCAAAATTGGAATGCCAACTATACGTACAACGGAAATAAACGTCACAACAAATGACGAGGAGCGGCGCATAGACTTGGACTTGCTGGAAGAAAGGCGTGAACGCGCAACTATACGCGAAGTAAAGGCTAAAGCAAAGATGAAGAAGTATTATGATGCAAAGGTCAAACACACTTCTTTCAGGCCAGGAGACTTTGTATACCGCGCTAATGATGCAAGCCACGCAGAAGACACGGGCAAGCTTGGACCCAAATGGGAAGGACCCTATGAGGTCACGGATGCACTAGGTAATAGTGCATACAAGCTGCGCGATATGGAAGGCCACGAGCTGGCACACACTTGGAATATCTGCAATCTCAAGAGATGTTATCTTTAGGAAAGGCTACGGCCCACACACAAACAACCTTGCACTTTAGTACGTGCCCAATAAATGTCTGTCTTTGAATTTATTTTTTTTAGGAATTGTCTTTTATCTTCCAAAAAACTTGCAAGTATTAATACAACGTTGTGGTTTCTAGCTAACTCCATAACACATTTAACTTTATTGCGCACATTTTTTTATTATGTTTCAGTATTGTTATTTTTACTTTTTGACTACATGGCGTGCATGCACTTATTAAAGACCCACGATGGCATAAAGGATGAGTAAACCTACTAACTTAATCGTTGAGTAAGAGGGTTGCAAACCCATCAACACTGGATCACGCATCCTTGCTAAGCGCCTTACTTTCAAGACGTTGAAGTAAGTTTAAATGCGCATTCCACGACGACTACGCAACATAACATACATTGTACATGCTTAGCAATCCACGAGCCAAGACTCTTGGTTATTTTGATATAGTCATTGCAAAACAACGTGAGTATATCTTCACATTTATGATTTTTTTTAAGTTACGTACTTAATCTAAATCATTTTAAGTATGTCGCATTTCCAATTTGACTCTTGGATGATCTTTTACAAAAGAAAACAATCTAAGTACAAATAACAAGGCGTACGAAATAAAATAAACATTATTATTAATGAGAACTACGAGTTTATACAAGTCATAATTAAAAAAAATACACATCTAAATGCTATGAGCACGCCTGTGACTTGAGCTACTAGTTGTGGATGCCAACTCCCCAGCCTCACTTAGCCTTCTTAACAGGCTGCTATCTTATTGAGACACCGTTGGTACGCTAATGGGAATCCCATCAGACCTGGGAAGATGGGTTGCGCCAACACCACATAGGATGGCCTTTCCCTTCACGCCCTTCTTACGAGCAGCTCTTGTCTCATGCGCCTCTAAGCACTTCTTCAATGAAATCTCCTTCTCAAGAGCGAAGGGATTAAGCATATGGCGGGGGCGGGCAAAAATATGCACCATCAACTGCGACTCGTCTGGCTTCAAAAAGTAGTCAGGGTGTGCCTCTGCATCCTCAGCTATGTGCTTGGCCAAAGTTAGGCCCTGCATGATCACGCTGATGGGATAGTCCTGATCACGCTCCAAACGGGCAATCTGAGGAAAGTCAAAGACCTTCATCTTTTCCATAGCCTCCACCAGCTCATCAAAAGCATCTGCGCTGTACCCAGGAACTTCTGCAAGTGGCACAGTCAGCATCTTGCTCTCATGAAGCTCCTCCACAGCCTGGGCCTTGCCGCGTGCCACAGCGAACTCCACGACCTTCCCAAAGGCCTCTACGACCTCTGGGGACTCCAACGTACCCATAGCAGCTAGGCGCAAACCATGGCTGATCAACCACCTACACAAGCAACAACGGACGCATTAGAAGGTAAAAAGAGCATTAATACATATAGTAAATAAAAACTTCGAAATAGATGACACATACCTGCGCTCAGCAATCGTAGACATGAGATGAGGATATAACTCCTCATCGTATTCTATACTTAGCTTACGCAGCTTGCCCTCCTGCACCTTCAGAGCATTCTCAACTTGCGCGTGAAGTTCATTAATGTGGTCGAAGTTCTTGGCCTTCTTTTCTTGAAGGTACTTTAAACCCCAAGATAAGTTAGATCTGAACGGATGCATCTCCCCACGCTCGTGCTTCAGCTCAGCCATCAATGACAGCTTCTCATCTGCGAGCCTCCTAGCATATACAGATGTAGACTCTGCATCTGCCCGCGCATCAGCCAACTGCGCCCTAAGGAGAGCAATCTCCTCATCTTTCTGAGCAAGACTACTCCCTTCTCTAACATATCGTGCCTTCAGCTGCGTGACCAACTCAGCCTGGCGTTCAACAGCAGCACCCAGCTCCTCCATTAGCTGCTGCGCAGACATCTCCTCAGTTACCTTCAACGGCTCCTCCACATGAGCCGCCTGAGGTGGTACGGACCCCTCACTAAATGCTGCATCACCCCCTGCAGCTTTGTCACTACAAACAAACAAAGAAAGTCAAGGCATAGTACGATGAATAAGGAGAAAGAAGTATAATTGTCACTTACACAAAAGGCGAGGTCCCAGCATCATCAGGCGCAGTACGAGACCTCGACACTTCCTCATCCGCAGACTCCTCCACGAGGATAGTATGACGCATGCGCTTGGACGTACCCTCACCACAATCATCCGCAGCCTTCCGCTTTGCACCCTGGTGCTCCCCTTCAGAGTCAGTATCCACCCTAAGGATCCTAACACTGTCAGAAGACTCAGCGAGCACAACCTCAGGCTCCACCACTCCCTGTGCAGGCACAGTCTGCACAGGAGTAGCATTCACAACCGGCTGCGTGCCCTCAGAAGGCTCTTCCTGGGCAAGCTCCAGCAAACGTCCAGCAGTCGCTTGCAAGATAGGTTGCTCACCTTCTCTCAAGGGACGCACACCCACAGCCACCTGCGTAGGCTTTGCCAACTTCACCATGGCGAATAGATCCATCTCTGCGCAACTCATAAATGAACAAAAAAAAGCACAAGTTAGTTGATAAAATCAATATATGCAAAGAAGCTTACACTATACACGCGAGGATAAGAAAGGACAAGCACCCACCCCGGCCGCTTCCATCCAAGAACGTTGGCACCTCGTCCACATTGTACGTACCGTGATCTGGGTGCTCATCCTTTGGAAGCTCCATTTGAGTATAAAACTCAGAGAGCGAAGTGAATACCCGATCATCTAAAAAAAAAAAAACCTTTCCCTCCATCCCCTCAGGAAGTCCACCTTATCAGTATAGCACTGATAACCCCCTGGGCGCTTGGAGAATGCTACCCACCCGTTCGACCACGACGTGTGGTAGAACGCGCAGAATAAATTGATAGTCGGGTTTATCGCCAGTAAACGGCAGTTTACTTCGAAATTTATTATTTAGGCCGCACCTATACAGTGCAGCTGCGAAATGTGTAGGCGATAAAAGTTTAGCACATCACTCAGGAATCGGGATATAGGCACGCGCTGGTTGGCGAATTCAAAGAAGCGTGTATACACCTCTATTTTCCCCTCAGGGAAGTCCGCGATAAATGCGTTGGCATCCGGTACCTCCAGATGCACTGCAAACGGAATGAAATAGTCGGAGGTGAACTGACGCAGCTCATCCTCGTCCATTTCAGAGTGAAACTATTCTAACTGACGAACCATTTCTAAGGAAAAATAAGATTAACTATGGAGCGCACTCGCTGTTACCTAATAAAACAGTTGATTCTTGAACAAGCTTTGAGAAATTTTAAAAATGGCGGAAGAAGGTATTTTACTGTGAGATTTACAGTGAAAAGGGAGGCGGTGACTTATATAGGGTCACCAAACCCTAATGATCGCCACGTGGATCCCACTAAGGTAATCGTGTGGCTAGAATGTAAAAAAGGTACAAGCACTTTTTCACATTTACCCAAGGACACGTGGATACACTCTCCGTTTACCGAGGGATCCTTGAGATATTTTGGGACCAGATACATGGTTCCAAATAATGGGCGGTGAATATTCGAATTTTCCCGCCACATTTGCCACTGATATTATTAGTCTAGCGCACACGGCCACGACCCGCGCACAGTAGACTGGGGGGACATGATGACGTATAGTCTATATTTGGGCCACGAGCCCAAATTATAAACATTACTAAAAGCCCAAGTCCACTACGAGTGGGCTATCATGACAATGATTTGGGCCACAATACTAACGGTTTGGACTCACGATAGCCCAAACCCAACCAAACTATTTATGGTCTGGATAAGGATCTTCTATTTATGGTATAAAGATCCATAGACCAGATAAGCACTACGCGTGCGAAGAGTAAGGAACACGAAATCTACAAGGATTTCGTGCCTATATAAAGAACGACATAATTCTCATTAAAGGTACGATTTACAAAACCCTAACTCTTCAACATAACCCTAAACCGATTACTTACTCTCACGCCGGAGGATAATCGTGGGAGACAATCCCACGATAAGCCTAACGGTGTTTGTTTGCTTTCTTAGTGCGCAGGTTTCAAGCATTAAGGTCTAATTGGTACGAGAGCAGAAACCCAAACAAGGAACGCCCAACTTTTGTATCAACAACATACAAGTCTCGCCTTAACTTGTGAGGTGGTGGGGTGTATTTATACCTACACAGCATACGTTCCAACCTGTGGAACCAAACGTTCCAAGGCTGGTAACATTTGCTTCCTCTCTCAACTATCAAACTGTTGAGAGGGTAGTCAACCTAACATGAATATTACAACAATAAACCTACATCTAAACCTTAATCTATTACAATGTTACATATAAGACCCTAGAGAATGATTTACACTTTTTGTGTTTAACACCGTGCATATCAACGAGATTTTCTAGCGGCAAACAGTTTACCAATTTGGGATTGAAAAAGGGATTGAGATTCGGAGTAAGAATGAGACGGATATGTAAAATATACAAAAAGACATATGAATGTGGATAATTAAAATAAAAAACACAATAAATAAATGATTACAATATACTAACCGCATTTTTGTTTGAAACTTGTTCAACAATAACATGAAATTTTTTTCATCATTCGTTTTCATCAACTTATGAACTACATCAATTTAAATATGAATTAATACAATAGTAAAAAGAAATTTAAAGCGTGTTATATAGTAGAGATGTGGATGATTTTTCTAAACTTTTAATGTTAGAATTAAATTTAAAAAAAAAAAGTCTCTTCTTTTGATTTAGAAACTACACTAAAATCATAGTTGTTAAAAGTTGTCATGCATAGTTTTTGAAATTTAATGTGAATTTCTAGGGCAATTTGTTTAAACAAAAATGCAACATGGATCATGAGATGGATGATTGCTTGTGTCAAAAAAAAGTTTGCACTTTAATCAATCATGACGGTGCCTAACATGTAACATTCCCAACTTTACAGTTTAGTTATAGATATTTTAATAATATGTATGGAATAACTGAATGTTAGTTTAGTTAAGGCGAAGTAAGGACAAAAATCCAAATATTCAACGGAAAAGGACGGGGTAATGGACTTAACAGCAGGGACTAACGATGCAAAAGTATAGTTAAAACATGAAATTATAGAATTACCCTTTTTTGCTTTATACGATTAAGATATAAGCTGTATGAACTTCATGGGTTAAGACTTTATATTTTTCATCCGCCATTCATGTAGTAAATCAATGCAACTAGATATTGGATTCTTAAAATTGTATGGCATTTATAGTACATGTAAAGAACAAACCACATTGTTGAAAGTTGAAAATTCCACGTTGCAAAATGACTATACTACGGCTATGTTTGACAAAAGTAGTTGTGAGCAGTAGCCAAAAAAGCTCATAGCTTTATAAAGAAATATTGAGAAAATGAGCTTTCCTAAAAAATAGCAAAGCCCACAGCTCTCATGCCAAACGAACATTAAAAATCAAAAAGCTCATTGTTCACCGCTCATTGCCCAAAAAAGCTCCAAAAAGCTTTGTGCCAAGCATAACCTACGCTTGATTATCATTAAGTATTTCTTGTAAACTACGGAGTACAAGATTTTTCATTAATATTTTTCAGGTAACCTGCCATATTTATTTATAATTTCTCAATTTCAGCCCATAACAAAATTTATACTACATAGAATTTATTTAAAACCAATGTTACAAAGTCATAATACAAATGATACAATTATTACTCACAAATACAAAGTATCTTTCATTTATTCATCATTTTAGCCATGCCATCAATAAGTTTCTTCTCATGAAAAACGTATGAAAAATGCATTTGTTCACCGGAATATTCAATTACACGGGTATCTGTCGTCGCAATACTAAGATACCCGGTTAATATGTTTTAGTTTAATAAGAAACTACCAAGGAAGGTTAAGAAGTCCAATAGGCCCATCAAAAGAAGAGCCCAATATACACAACAGCCGAATACCTTCATGATGTGGGATACATTTTGTATTTTTGTATTGCAACTTTTCTGTTTTAGCCTTCATGATTTGGGATCAAGGCGGTCTTTGAGGGTGGGCGAAGTGGCGACTATTCAGGATCTCCAATTCTTCGGGCCTCAAACTCTCTGTTCTATGTATAAGATTACAGGTTGATGTTGAAAAATTTCTATAAATATGAACGAGAGCAAACACATTTTTATAAGTATGATTCAAGAATGACGTTGTTTAGGTGCTTGATTTTCATGCATGTTTGAATGAAAAAAAAAAAAACACTTTTCATTTAGTCGTAACTTTAGGGGTGTTCATCGGTTCTCGGATTATTCGGTTTATTCGGTTTGGTTAGTTTTTTTTCTGGGTCAAACCGAAAACTGAATCGAACCAAATTCAAATTTGATTCAACCGAACTGAATAACTTAAAACCGAATCCCTATGACCGAAAACCGAACCGAATAACCCATTACATAAAATTTTAATTATTTTTTCATTTAATTATATATATTTTTTACACAAATTTTTTTTCAAGCTTAAATAATGTTGTATTTATACTAAGAAAGACTTTTAGTGATTTTTTTTAGTTTTGTTCGGTTCGATTTTGACAAATTCAATTCGAATTTTTTCGGTTCGATTTCGGTTTTCGGTTACTGTGAATATTACTCGATCAGTGAACACCCCTACTTAAACTTGAGGCTGGCTAGGGGCCACAAAAAATCTGAGAATAAAATGGATTGGTTTAGTCACTAGATTGAGGCCCATTATTTGGATCAGGTGGCCAAGTTTTGTAAGCAAGACATTTTTATTTATTTATTTATTTATTTTTTTTTAATTATTTTTTTAACAGCAAGGCTATTTTGTTTGTCCAGAATCAAATAAAATGAATTGGTTTACGTAACCAACCATAGTCCATTACCCTTATACCTGCAGTTTCCATTGAATGTGATGTTACATAATAAAAAGCACTTCTCTTACTCATATTTGAAAAATCAAACACATGAAGTAAGGAGGAATGAAATTGGTATCTTCTAAGACACGCAGCAAAATATTGTATTGCGTTTAATATAGGCTAGTGCAAGATTTAGAGGCCAAGAAGATGATACAGACACATATATACATCTATCTATGTATGTTAATTATAACATATAAGGAAGCATCACATGTTGAACAAAGCTCCGGAGTTCTTCCTTATGATACTAGTGCATATAGTCTCTGATGATATAACTTGACATGTATGTTATCAACCATAATAACGAGATACTATGCCCACGATGATTGTATTATAGTAACACTGCAAGCTGTAGAAAACAGCGAGATCATAATGACGAACTTAGATATTCATGATGATGTGAAGCTAAAATATTGTTTGACAATTTCTCCAGCCAGATTTCAGTTAAGTTTTAAGTGCCTACAGCTACCCGTTGGAAGTAGAGTTCCCCATTAACGTAAACACGATAATATTGCCTCCTTTAGTTATAAATATGCAGTAAAATCAAGGTGTAGAGACTATGCAGATGAATTGAAGACGCATATTTCATGCATACATGTTAGTCACAAGGAAGCATTAAAAGTTGTGAATCACTCTTAAGCTCTTCCTTCCTCTTCCTTATAAACTCATCAAATCTCTTGTTTGATTCTTCGGCAGTCTCTCCAAAATTCTCCATAACAACTTTCATATCATCCTCATCTCCATGAACCACCTTTATTTCCAATTCCGCATCTTCCACTAAACCATCCTCATATTGGGTATGCAAGGCCTCATGGATGGTCTTGATGTACACATTTTCCTTGAGGTCAAATGTTGATTGAGAAACTAAGGAACTTGATGTTTTCACCAATACCACTAATATCCCATTGCAGATGAGAAACACGTATGTCTTGTCGATGCCATGTGTAAGTAATAACTGAATATGGAATGCATGATCATTTACAGAATTCGACAGCAACGAGTAGTAGCAGTAATAGTAGTCATAGTAATAGGTAAAGAAGAAAGTAAACACAGAAATTAATAGCAACAAATGCAACTGTACTACACCTTTTCTTGTTAAAAGTTTTGTGATGCTTATTTTCTCTTGAACTTGCTCCATTCGATCTTTTATTAATCGACGCACACGTACGTACTTTTGTGATGAAATAGCGGTATGAAACTTTCAAAGAATATAGGCAATATGTGAAGTTAGAAGGAATATATATAGATGTGTTCATTATATAGGGGTCTCAAAAGCTTGAATTGTTAATTATTAAAAATCAGTTTGTTGATTCTGGAGGTGCATATTTAAAGTTGGCATGATGATGTTTAATATACATAAATAACTTGATTGATCCAATTAAATTGTTAATAAATACATATAACTTTATCCAAATATGCATATTATTTACCTCATAAAAAACTTGTCTTTCATCTTTTAGTTCATGATATATATTTAAAAGTTTTAATAAACATGTAGAGGTACAAGTACCAGTTTATCTCTAAGAAAGGTCCCTGGTAGTGGTACAAGTACCAAACAATGCTTTTAGAATCTAAGAAGGTATCTGATACTACCCACACAAAGAAGAATAAATAAAGATTAGGAATCTCGACACTTGCCCTTCACAAGTCCTATTGCCATTCAGTCCTCATGTTTATATAATAGTGGGACAATTAAAAAGTACCCTTCGTAATCTATGTTTTAATAATGCATTATTCCTAGCATTTACCAACACGAGCACTCACATAGTCACATATGCTAAAGTAATTACACCCTTAATCGAATTGGATGTATATCCAGCAACAAAAAGTTGGCTTGAAAAATTCAAAATGTGATTAGTATTTGTGGCTCTAAATTTCAAAGCTATCCACATTGTGGTTCTCCAAAAAAGATTATTCTCACCCATTATTGTTGGGGCATATATTCTTTCTCACTATATCAGATGTAGCAAGATTATTCGTGATAGTTTGAGCTGATTTGGGTTATGCTTCAATGAATGGATCAAACTAAGAAAAAAATGTACTTGAAAAGGAACATGTCCAAAGGATTAAATTCCGCCCAAAGCTTAATTCAAATATAAATTCTTATAGATCGTTTGTATATAATGATTCTGTTATGGTTGTAGTAATATTTTACTTGTAATCATAATTGCTAAGTTAACTTCTATTAAAAAAAAGTTGTTATAAAGACAAAAGAATGTTTGCAGATCAACCTAGCATATCCTGTCCTAACATGCAGAAAAAAAAAAAAAAAAAAAAAAAAAAAAAAAAAACACCCATTTTAACTCAAACCCGCTCTTTTGAACCATTTCTCAACATGCCCATCTTGTCACCTTTAGATATTCCATCCACAAATCAACAACTACAATCCCACAGGCCACAACAGTACCATCATGTAAATGCAAAATCATCCATAACATTTCGTGCTAGTAGAAAGTAAAGTCAAGCCATAGATATAACCATGAATATGCATATATCGTCAAAAATATCAAATATAGCATGAGAATCATAGAAATTGAGTACCAGGATAAATCATCATCAAATGTTATAGAATAACCCAAACATATAAACAAAAAGAAAAATTGATCATACCATCATCCAAAAAGAGATATCACATGACGGTGCTTGTCGGTACAAACGCTTATCCCCTCATAATTGCCATATGGTTCATGTTCTTGATATGAATTCGATGACACATATGTTGCGACTAGCAAAGGATTTTGGTAGCCAAATGTGTTATTGTAAGTAGACGGGTATTCGATTTGAGATGAAATGGATTTGTATTACTGTTAGAATTATATTTGTATTTGTAGTGGTTTAGATCCAAGAGTTAGGCTACTTATTAGTATAAATATTGAGTTTCATGTAACAATAATCAATTAATCAATATTATTCGTTTTACACGATATTCGAGCTTTAAGTAAGATCCCAACAAAAATTTGCTATTTCTCCGGTCATCGGCTACTTGCTGGTGATCCGACCGGTTATTTTCGCTTTATTTTTATTTGATTTCTTTTACTTTTTGTTTAAAAGGATTTTGTTCTTTTAGCCATGGGAAGAAAGGAGTTCGTTTGTGGTTTGTTGGGATTTGAAGTTTGTTTGAAGAATTGTTTGAATGGGATATTTGAAATCGTAATGTTTTTTGTTTATTGCTATTTGGTACGAGTTACCCAACAATCAGGTTTTCTGGTTTGATGTTGTGTTGTTGGGCTTGTACTAGAATTTGGGCCTTAATTTTTGTTGTAAACATAAAGTACATATTTGGGAATTTGTTTGGAATTCGATTTAAAAGTTGATTCTCAAATCGTTTTCTCTACTAAGACTAAAGCTCGACTGTCTTCATATTTTTTCTTTCATTGCAACTTCAGTCAACGTGATAGGGACGAGATTCGTGATCAACACACGAATATAGAATGATCTTACTGGTAGTAGGAGTAACCTCAGTAAAGTGCCATCTGAAGGGAGTAGACTTACTTCTCACAGGGGCGGTGATGAGAAGGTAAAAAAAAAAATTAAGCCCGACACGAAAAAAAATAAGTGCCCTATATTATAATATCCATAGACTATAATCAAGTACGTATAATGGGTATAAAAAAAGTACCTCAATATTATAATATCCATAGACCACAATTGTTTTTGACTTTTTGGATTAAATGATTAATATGGTTTCTTTTTAGTGCCCCTTAGTGGGTTGGGCCTAGTACATATAATGGGTATAAAAAAAATTTATGCCCCTTAGTGGGTTGAGCCCGACTCGGTTGCTGATGATGCGCTGGCCCAAAACCGCCCATGACTTCTCATACTCCTACTTTCCATCAAAAATCTACAAGTAACATTAGTACATTACAAGAACAAAGAGGAGTAGAGTTACTACCATTACTTCTACTTCTCCTACACAAACTCACGGCTCATAAGGTTTTTTCAGGCAATAAACTTTGGTTTTATGTGGGTCGTTACTTTTTATCTTAATTTATTTATTTTGTTGGTTCTAGAATAATTAGGTTATCTTGTTATACAAGTTTTAGTGTTTTACTACCCTATAAATATAGGGCTTAGGTTTCATTGTAATTTAATAAACTTTTTGTTTTAAGAGCGAATCTCTTGTTTGGGTATTAATAAACTTTGTGTTTTAAGACTGAATCTCTTGTTTGGGTTTTATTCCCGCAAGGTGCGCCTTGTTTATCACCCTGGGATTAGGGTTTATCTAAATACGCTTTCGTGTGTCCTGCGTCAGTTGGCATCAGAGCTTCTTAGTATCCTGGTGGTAATTGGTGTAGAAGGTTCTACTTCAATTAACGTCTAGAGCTTGTTAGCATCCTAGATGATGAAATGTGTAGAAGATTTAAAAACCCATACTACTGGTGGGGTATGGTCTGGAGATTACATGGATCATGGGTTTACCAAATCCATGAAAGAACCTGACATGCGTTACACTATGCTAGAAGAACTACGTTCCGTGATCGTAGGTGGGGCATTAATCCACAAGAGTCGCGAGGGTAGTAATTATGGAGGTTAGAGCTGGCATAACAGATCCGACACGACACGACACGACACGAACCTGTTAAGACACGAACCTGTTAAGGTCGAACACGAACACGACACGATAACAATTCGTGTCATTTTTTTCGAACACGAACACGACACGAAAATTAACAGGTTACACGACACGAACCTGGTAAGGGACCTGTTAACAAAAATACTAAATTTATACCAAATACATAATAAGGCAAATACTAAATTTATACCAAATACATAACAAGGCAAAAATACTAACTAGAGCAACAATCTGAATCAAATAAGCAATCTGAATCAAAAATACTAACTAGAACAAAAATACTAACTAGAACAACAATCATCCTCGTCTCTATCTTCGCTAAATAAGCACATCTTTTTATTGTTTTTCTTTTTCTTTTGCCAAATAAGCAATCTGAATCAATATCAGATTCATCTCTATCTCTATTGTCAATTACTAACTAGAACAACAACTAACAAACAACAATAATAACAACACCACAAGAACATCAACAATCCCAACACTTCCCAAATCCAAAACTACTCTCGGCAACACCATCCATGACCAAATCCATCACCCAAACCGAATTCAAACACTCATACCACACACAAACACTTCCAAAAACACTCCCAATCTTAAGGTTTTGAGTCGAATCGAGGCACAAACGCCCCCTAAAAGGTGAGTTAGACCCACCTTGGTCTTCAAGTATCAAGAAAACACAAAAAGGGTGGTGATGTTGTAGAATTCGTGGCCAAAACTTCAAGTGAGAGAGTGTTTGGGTGAGTTATACGGCGCATGATATAGTTCAAAAGAAAGAGGATCAAATTTGGCGTGTGATGGTGGTAGAGGTGCGTTACCACTCGCGGTGGTGGTGGTGCGTTGGCCGGTTTTTGTTGCCGAAAAAATAGAGAGAGAGGAGTTGGGTGGGTGCGGCTGAAAGGGAGAGAAAGGGTAGTGAAACCCTAAAATATTATAACATGGGTATATATAGGTGGGGTTTGGACATATATATATATCCTCTTAACAGGTCTCTTAACGTGTCTTAACAGGTCCGGACCTGTTAAGACACGAAACCTGTTAATTTTATTCGTGTCTTAACAGGTCCGGACCTGTTAAGACATGAAACCTGTTAAGACCTGACACGAAACCTGTTAAGAGCAGGTCGTGTCGTGTCGTGTCGTGTTAACAGGTTTCGTGTCAAAATTGCTGGCTCTAATGGAGGTTCAGGAATTCATCTAACCATAGGTGGATCTATTGACAACCGTAGGTGCAACCAATCCCCGTTCAACAATAGGAGGATTGATGAATGGGAGGAAGAAGTGAGGGTGGAGGATTGATTGCCTACAGCCAAGATTTTTCGTTCGAGAATTCTAATCAATAATTCAGTATGTTCTTTAATTATTGATGGTTGTAGTATTAATAATTTGGTTTCAAGAAAATTGGTAGATTTCCTAAAATTAGCAATGGAGATTTGTCCAATTGGAGGTTACCAAGTTTGTACGATTTCGGTAAATATTGGGAAAAATTATAAAAGGAAGATACTTTGTATTGTGGATGATTTTGATGATTGTGATATTTTGTTAGGAAGACCTTGGGTACAAGAGGTTAAGATAATGCATGATCTTCAAAAAGTTCTTTATCTTTTCTCATGGGAAGGAAAAATGATTGCTATCGTTCCACCCAAAGTCAAACAAAAAATACCAATGTCTGAAGTTATGTTGAAAGAAAAGGTTTTGAATGACGAAGTTGTTGAAGAGCATGTTGAGAAAATCCAAGAATCTAAAGTCCATCCACAACATGGAGACAAGATTTCAACTTTAGTGATGGAAACAATAAATAAAGTTGGTACCTTGAAGACTTCTCAAGAAGAAGTTATGGGTTTTAATGGTGATGAAGAAGTGAAAGATTTTGATGGTGAGCTAAGGATGGATTCCAAAGGCATCAAAGATTTAAAGGTTTGTGATTTTGTTTATGGGTTAACTTTAAACATGATTATGACAAATCCAATGAAGTTTTCAAAGGTAACCAAAACAGTTGATTTTATTGCAATTGAAGATTTGGTGATCATTGATAAGGAGTTCATAACTCGATGTTTTAATTCATGGGTTTATCATTGGGAGTGTGGTAGACGCGTAAAGAAACATAAAGAGAGTACTCAAGTTAATGTGAAGCGAAAATCTATTGAAGACAAGGTTCATTATGAGAAGATGTTCAAGGTAGATGAAGCCCTTGACAGTGAGAACTCGAGGGCGAGTTCTTTTTAAGTGAGAGGGAATGATAGGGACGAAATTCGTGATCAACAAACGAATATAGAATGATGTTACTGGTAGTAGGAGTAACCTCAGTAAAGTGCCATTTGAGGAGAATAGACTTACTTCCCATACTCCTACTTTCCATAAAAAATCTACAAGTAACATCATTACATTACAAGAACAAAGATGAGTAAAGTTACTACCATTACTTCTACTTCTCCTACACAAACTCACGGCTCATAAGGTTTTTCCATGCAATTGACTTTGGTTTTATGTGAGTTGTTATTTTTTTTATCTTAATTTCTTTATTTTTTTGGTTCTAGAATAATTAGGTTATCTTGTTCTACAAATTTTAGTGTTTTACTACCCTATAAATATAGGGCTTAGGTTTCATTGTAATTTATCTTTTGATCATTATAATTAATAAACTTTGTGTTATAAGAGTGATTCTCTTGTTTGGGTATTAATAAATGATGAGGCGAAAAGTGAACCACTTTTAAAGGGTCATTTAAGCCAGAATTCGAGATTATTTGATCAAATATTGCCCTAAATCGTTCCTTTTGTCATTTTAGGTACTTTTGGAGAGAAATCTGAAAAAGGAAGCATTTTGGATGTTTTTGGAGCATAAAAGTGAAGAAAACGGCAAAGTCTTAATTTTCCTTGCTGGGAACAATACCTGACGGCGTCACAACTTCCTTAGTGACGGCGTCAAGAGTTACAAAAGAGGTGGATGTGGAAAATACACGTGACGATCCAGAAGATTTTTAACTATAGGACCTGACAGCGTCACCAAGGCTGTCAGGGTCAAAACACAAGTGACGGGCCAGAGGAATTCTACACATGACGGCATCAAAATCAGATCTAGGCAATACGATTTCTACTATGGCGGTGAGTTGACGGCATCACAACTCAATACATGACGCCGTCACCCATTGTAATCTATATATAGTTTTCCAAATTTCATTCATTAGTGTGTAACTTTTAGTGGGCAACTTTGAGGGAAAAACCCTAGGCCGTATTTTCCAGCTTTTTCAAGGGTTTCAACCCTTTGAATCTTTCATGTTCAATTAGAGATAAGTACTCTTTCAATTCATTCAATATGTCTATGTGTTATTTGAATATATCTTACACTTGTCTTCTATTTAACATGCCAGGCTAGATTTCTTTTGTGTTTGCTTAGATGTAGTGAAACCTAGATGTTAATTATGGGTTGATTGTTTGTTTATAGTTGTTACGGATGATTGTATTCGATGTTAGGCTTAAGAAAACTGGCAGATTTCCATTGGTAAGTTGCTTGAACGTCTTAAGAAACATGATCGGAAGTATACTATGATTTTTGGTTGTATTTAATGTGTAGGAGAATTCTAATGATCCCATGTTAGGAGCTTCTAACGACTCGACATAAGAGTGAAGTAGGATCCTATAGAGTTAGGGAATATTGTACACGACCCTACGACTAGTATTAAGGAATATGACCCGTCATCCATGCAATTATAACAAGCTATCAACCTGTAAAAGATATCTAGGGAGTAATGAAACCTAAGTAAACACAACTTTCCTCATTATTGTTACACCACATTAGTTTTAATAGTTTCATTTCATTTTTGTTATTTTATTTTGATTGCATCTTTAGTCATTTGGGTTAGTTGGCTAGCAACTAATTCCACCCACTTTTCCAAAACCCGAGATTTTAATTGCTTTCTATAAAATATAAATATACAAAAAGAATCATCCCTCACCTCTAGACCTAGTTATTAGGCTTTCTAATCCTAGCGACACTATTCCTGAGTTGAACGATCAATCCCCCGGTACTTGTCACTATACTATACTACAACGATCAGGTACACTGCCTGGTGGGGGTTGTAAGCTTCTCGAGATCCCTTGAGAGGTAAAACCTGGTGCGATTCCGACGTATCAATTTTTGGCGCCGCATACCGGGGAATAGTTATTGTCTAGGTTAGGATTTTTTTATTAGGTCTACTTGCTAGATTCCTTTCTAGTAAGATTTTATTTTTATTTTTAGGTTTTCTTTAGTCTATCTCATTTCTTCGTGTCTTTGTTCATAACCTTTACCATCCGACATCATGGAAGGTGGTAACATCTTTGAACCCATCAACCCACTACAACAAAACCACCCACAAAACCCACCACTACCAAACCCACCTCCTAGGCCCCGAACTTTAGGAGAGTATTCCCGTCCTAGCCACCAAGGCTATCGAAACACTATTGAGCTCACTCAAGGAGCCAATGTGCCCCCTTGCGATTCGACACCATCCGGTTGGTGCAAAGCGGATGTGCATTCCATGGACTTCGTTTCGAAGATCCTAATCAACATCTCAAGGATTTCCTTAAAATCGTAGATTCCATAGACCTTGATGTTGTAACTAGAGAGTCGACCCGATTACGCTTATTCCAATTCTCTCTACGTGATCAAGCTAGTCAATGGCTTGAACGTTTACCCGCGGGATCCATCACCTCATGGGATGATTTCACCACTCGTTTCCTTGCTTAATTTTTCCCACCGGGGAGAACTACCAAGATTAGAAATGATATCTTGATGTTCCAACAACGTCAAGGTGAATCTCTATATGAAGCGTGGACTCGTTTCAAGGACTTACTCCAAAAAGTCCCTCATCATGGCATAGATCTTTGGCTCCAAGTCCAAATCTTCTATGACCATATCGATCTCTCCACAAGGCGAACCATTGACCAATCGGCCGGTGGCAAGCTACGTGATCTAAGTGCGGAAGAATCATGGGAACTCATAGAAGATCTTGCTCTCTATGACAACGAAAGTTGGAATGATCCCCGTGATTTGAACAAAATGGTCAAGGCAATATCTTTGCCTTCGAACAATTCTAGCACTCCCGACCGTAGGATCATGGAACTTGAAGACTAAGTCGAGTTTCTCATGAAATCTTACGAAACTCTCAAGCATTCAAGCCAAGTGAACAAAATCACTTCTTCATGCGAATTATGTAGTGGTCCCCATGACACTCGTGATTGTGTGAAACTCCCCGGACAAGCTTTTGCGCACTACGCATCCTCGCGTACCGACGAAGTGGGAGACAAGTGGTACACTTTCAAACCCGAGCCAAACCCTTACGGTGATTCCTACAACCCTTCTTGGAAAAATCACCCGAATCTTAGGTGGAAAGAAAACCAAAAAAATTCTTCCAATCCACCTAATCGTTACCAACCAAACGGTAATCCCTTTAACCGTACTTTCAACAACAATCCTTCCAATAACTATGGTAGTACCAACAATCTTGAAGGGTTGATGTCCAAGTTTATGGCATCTCAAGAAGCTCGCATATCTAAGTTTGAAGCCAATTTCAAACAAACGCAAAGCGAGATGACCACCAAAATTGACACATTGTTGAAAGTTCTCAATGACCGAGAAATGGGAGCACTCGCAAGCGACACAGTCAAGAACCCGAAACTAAACGTTAATGCCATATCATCGGTTTCATCCCCTACTTCTTGTGCACAATACTATTCGGTCAATGCAATGAGCACGTGTTTCAAGCAAACCCAAATTCTTCAAAAGGACCAATTGAATAGAACATCCGATATCAAACCGATCAATAACATAGTTGAAACGCCTCCTACACAAGACCTTGACGATGAATTCAAGGAGCTCCACCTTGAACGTCCCGTCATTGATGTCTTAGCCCGTGCTCCCTACTATAGTGCCCTACTAGAAAAATATGAGAAATTTAAATAGGGTAAAAATGGGATCGCCTTCGTTCAAAACAAGTTGCCTAAGAAGCTTGATGATCTGGGTATATTTGTTTTGCCTTGTAAGATAGGAAAATACGAAGCTTTCGACACACTAGCCGACTTAGGATCAAGCCTCAACTTAATTCCCTTATCCCTTTTCACCACTCTTAAGCTAGGAAAGTTAGAGGAGACGGAAGTACTAATTGGTCTAGCGGATGGAAGCATTGCCCATCCGGTCGGAATGATCAAGGATGTAGTTGTTCACGAAGGAAAGTTAACTATTTTAGCGGATTTTCACGTCCTAGATATGGTTAGTGATACTACATGCCCATTGTTAGTAGGAAGAGGATTTTTAGCAACCGCTAGTGCCATGATAGATTGTAAGGAGTCTAAGATAGCGGAAGGAGAGGGTGAGACTTGGTCGGTTTATGATGTTAGGAAGCATAGCTACGATTGTGAGACGAACCAACACCACATTTGGTAGAGATGAATAGGAAACCATCTTGATATGGGCCTTGGATAGAAAGAAACTTTATAGGACCTCAACGCCATTCTATCTAGAAAAATATTTCATCGATAAAACACATTCGGTGGAACAACTCATAGCTAGAGATGAGGAACTAGACCCTTTTGAGGATCCTCTAGTCTTTAGGAAAATGATTGAGTTCTTAAGCGTAAAACACATTCGGTGGAACAACTCATAGCTAGGGAAGGGGATAAATGTAAATGGAAGTGGGACAAGCCACCTAAGGAAGGTGACGAATCATGGCATATGAAGATGATTTTATATGATCTGGATGGAGAGAAGTTTGAGAGGTCATACCGTACCAAGAAAACCGATAGGAAGTTGAAACCCAAGTTTGATCCCAAAGATGTCCTCAATGAGGAGCTCACCCGTATAGGATAGCCCATGACCTTGAGTCTAGCTACAAGACTCGTAAAATAAAGAAAAGCGCTTCTTAGGAGGCAACACATATTTTGTGTGATTTTTAATTGTTTGATTGTTATTTGCCTCCTTATGCATGTTTTATTTTTATTGTCGGTAGATCATGTTTCAAACTAAATTGTGAAAATGCTTTATTTTGTTGTTTAACTTCGTCTTAACTTCATATAAAGGTATTTTGCAAAAGCTAAGTGTAAGGGGAAACCCCAAATTTGTTTTTAAGAACGAAATTGATCTTGATTCGCCACGATATTAAATGAACATGTGTATTAGTACTTGTTAGAGTCAAATGCTTGTATCGAGTCATAATGATGTTTTGCAGGATTTTCCAGGAAGTAGGACATAAGTTTTTCCAGAAATTTTCCGGAAAGTTAACGTAAAGATTTCTGCAGGTCACTTCTGACGGCGTCAGGAGTTAACTCCTGACGGCGTCATGTGTAAAATTCTGGAAATTTTGCAAGTTTTGTTTTTCTTACGGAGTCTTAAAGTTATTGTTCATTCTTTAGTTTTATAAACTCCAGGAAATCTGCAAACATTCATTCCACAAGCGTTATATCTTAAATTTTTTTCTAGGATTTGTTAGTATATATATAGATTGCCGCCGATTTTATGCGAGGTTGCATAGTTTGTTTTCTCAGGTTTAACAGGTTATATATGACAAGATGATGATTTATTTTTCTGGAAGGGAAGCTTTGAATATTCATTTTCTTGGAGGAAGATCTAACCTTGTTGCCACACTATCCAGACCGAACGAATCAGGGGAGTATTTGTTTTCATTCTTTTACCTGTTTCACTTTCACATTCTTTAATTGAACATTGGGGACAATGTTCATCCTAAGTGTAAGGGGAGGGTAAATGATGATACCTTATAGGATACAATTGCACTTGAGTTTGTTTGTTTGATGGTAGGTGTGTAATAAAACTAAGAGAAATACTTGTTAGTGTAATTTTAGCACCAAATTTAATTTTTTTTACAACATTTGGGAGTGAAACTTTAGCCTTAGCAAGCGTCTCATGGATAGGAGTTGTATGACTAGCACAAAACCGTACCATTCAGAAAAATTTTCCACCCAAATTAGGCTTTCTAATCCTAGCGACACTATTCATGAGTTGAACGATCAATCCCCCGGTACTTGTCACTATACTATACTACAACGATCAGGTACACTGCCTGGTGAGGGTTGTAAGCTTCTCGAGATCCCTTGAGAGGTAAAACCTGGTATGATTCCCACGTATCAAGTTTTTGGCGCCGCAGCCCGGGGAATAGTTACTGTCTAGGTTAGGATTTCTTTTTATTAGGTCTACTTGCTAGATTCCTTTCTAGTAAGATTTTATTTTTATTTTTAGGTTTTCTTTAGTCTATCTCATTTCTTTGTGTCTTTGTTCGTAACCTTTACCATCCGACATCATAGAAGGTGATAACATCTTTGAACCCATCAACCCACTACAACAAAACCACCCACAAAACCCACCACTACCAAACCCACCTCCTAGGCCCCGAACTTTAGGAGAGTATTCCCGTCCTAGCCACCAAGGCTATCGAAACACTATTGAGCTCACTCAAGGAGCCAATGTGCCCCCTTGCGATCCGACACCATCCGGTTGGTGCAAAGCGGATGTGCATTCCATGGACTTCGTTCCGAAGATCCTAATCAACATCTCAAGGATTTCCTTAAAATCGTAGATTCCATAGACCTGGATGTTGTAACTAGAGAGTCAACCCAATTAAGCTTAATCCAATTCTCTCTACGTGATCAAGCTAGTTGATGCGTAGGGATTGCACCAGGCTTTACATCTCAAGGGATCTCGAGAAGCTTACAACCCCCACCAGGCAGTGTACCTGATCGATGTAGTATAGTATAATGACAAGTACCGGGGGATTAATCGTTCAGCTAGGAATAGTGTCGCTAGGATTAGAAAACCTAAATACTAGTTCTAGAGATGAGGGATGACTCTTTTTTGTATTTTTATATTTTTTGGAAAGCAAGTAAATATCTCGGGTTTGAAGGATTTTGGGCGGAATTAGTTGCTAGTCAACTAACCCAATACTAAGATGCAATCAAAATAATATACTAAAAATGAAAATAAAACTATATTAAACTAAGGTTGTGAGCAATAAGTGAGAGAAATGTGTTTACTTAGATTTCACTACTCCTTAGATATCTTTTACACGTTAATTACTTGTTATAGTTGCGTGGATGACGGATTGTATTCCTTAATACCATTCATGGGGTAGCGTACTTACTTCCCCAATCCTATGAGTGCCTACTTCACTCCTATGTTGAGCCTGCAAGAAGCTCCTAACATGGGATCATTAGAATTTACTCATGCATTAAATACAACCAATAAAACCTAGTACACATCGGTTCATGTTTCCTAAGACGTTCAAGCATGTTACCATTTGGAGATCTGCCAGTTTTCTTAAGCCTAACATTGAAATCATTCATCCAATACAACCATAAATAAGTAATCAACACATAATCAACATCTAGGTTTCATTAGATCTAAGCAAACACAAGATAGATCTAGCCTAACATGGTGGAATCAAGACAAGCACAAGATATAGACAACCAACACATAGACATATTGATTGAATTAAAAGAATACTTATCTCAATAGCACATGTAAGGGTCCAAGGGCTGAAAACCCTTGAAAAAGCTGTAAAATACGTATATGGTTCGGCCTTATGGTTTCTCCAAACTTGTTCCTCTTTAATGAATGAAAATTAGAAAACTATATATAGATATTAGAGGCTGACGGCGTCAAGAACAAATGGGTGACTCCGTCATCTCGCCGCCAAAATAATCCTCGGACTGCCTTGATCTACATTTGACGCCGTCATGTAGTCCACTTTTACAGGCCGTCACACATTTAACTCTTCACGCTCTTCTTTGTGACGCCTTCATTTTTGTACTGGGTCGTCATGGTCTTTACTCTTGACGCCATCAGGAAAGTCTTCTTGACGCCGTCACACACTGTTCACAGCATGGAAAATTAAGTCTTTGGCGTTTTTTACACTTTTATGCTCCAAAAACGTACGAATTTCTTCCTTTTCCAGATTTCACTCCCAAAGTACCTAAAATCACAAAAGTAACGATTTAGGGCAATATTTGATCAAATAAATTCAATTCCGGGCTTAAATGACCCCCTAAAAACGGATCATTTTTCGCCTCATCATATACCCTTACACTTGAGATTTGCTTGTCCTCAAGCAAATGCGCTTTTATTCTAGTCAAAATACAAGTTAGGGGTCATTTAACACTAATATAAAAGTAATTACAACAAATAATCGTTCCACTAAAGACCAAAGACAAGCACGAACGTCATACAAAAGCACCTCATAAATAGTGTTTAGATACTCACATCTCTCAGGTGTAATAAAGTATAAATTACAATATGGAAACGGAAGATATCTCTCACTACCTGTCATAGCAAAATAGATTACCATAGGCTTGGGAAAGGATCAAACCTCCACCACATGGCGTAAGCACCTAGGATAAACTATCAAAGAGGTCTTCTAAAGGGTTGTAACGTTAGGTGTAGGGATATGAAATACACGGTTTTGTTGGATATAGGCAATCTTTACTGGTGGCGAGTTAACAATCTTGGTTAATTACATGTACAATATGGCGTTGCTAAGCCAAGACTAGACTCGACTTAAGCTAATAAATGAAAAATAACAAAAATATAAAATAAACATAGAATGAAAAGGGATGGTAGTCCGTATGTTTTTTTTCTTTTCTTTTTCTATTTTTTTTCTTCTTTTTTTTTTTTTCTTTTTTTTTTCGATTATTCGATTTTTTGCATACACTTGAATCTTTACATACTTTACAATAAACTAATCTAATGACACGAATTAAGAAAATCAAAACACTTGGAGTACTTTTAAGATTAACGTACATACGGGGGTAATATATGATGTTCTTCCCCATTACTCCATAAAATAAGTACTTTACCCATGAGTCCCAATCGTCCCAAAACAATATGTACAAGGATATGACTCGACTTAGCAACCATGCAATCAATTAGATAGTTAACTTACGGTTTAACAAATAACAATAATGCACTAAAAATGAGCGCATACACGGAAGGCTAAGGCGATTTGGGTGCACATTTAAGTGGGGTGTAACAAATTCTTCCTTTAAGTAAGATGCTTAAAGTTAGAAACGAAAAGATAGGCTCGGAGGGTTGTACTAGGGGTTTCGTGTACTAAAAATGAGTACAACGCTAAGGGTGTGGGAAAAATTAGTTGACTTAACTAGCCAAGTAATATGACTTAAATGGTCAAGTAATAATAATACGGGTTTAACACAAGGGTGATCCTAATGCCTCTTATCATGTAGTAAATCCTACTACACGAATGTAGTCTCACTAGCGGTCTCGAGATGCATCACTAACGCAAGTTCTAGAATCTAAATGCTACCGGTACACTCATAAGCACTAAAAGTAAATGCTTTTCCTATCAAATCTAAAGGCGAACCTCACATATTTGGGTGGAAATTTTTTCTGAATGATACGGTTATGTGCTAGTCATACAATCTCCTATCCATGAGACGCTTGCTATGGCTAAAGTTTCACTCCTAAATGTTGTAAAAAATTTTAAATTTGGTGCTAAAATTGCACTAACAAGTATTTCTCATAGTTTTATTACACATCTACTATCAAACAAACAAACTCAAGCGAAAGTGTATTTGTAAGGTATCATCATTTTACCCTCCCCTTACACTTAGGATGAACATTGTCCCCAATGTTCAAGTAAAGAATGTAAAAGTGAAATAAGTAAAAAGAATGAAATCAAATACTCCCCTGATTCGCTCAGTATGGATAATAAGGTGGCCATGTTAAATCTTCCTCCAAGAAAATGAACAATCAAAGCTTCCCTTCCATAAAAATAAATCATCTTCTTGTTATACATAACCTGTAAATCCTGAGAACACAGACAAGGCAACCTCGCATAAAATCGGCGGCAATCTACATAAGTTACTAAATCCTAGAAAGCAAAGTAAGATATAATGCTTGTGGAATGAAGTTTGCAGATTTCCTGGAGATTATAAAACTTAATAATTCAGCAAAAACTTTAAGACTCCGTTAGAAAAACAAAACCGGTAAAATTTCCAGATTTTTACCCGTGACACCGTCAAGAGCAAGCGCATGACGCCGTCAGAAGTGACCTGCAGAAATTCTTATGTTAAGTTTCCGGAAAATTTCTGGAAAAACTTGGTCCTACTTCCTGGAAAATACTGCAAAACTTCATTATGACTCGATACAAGCATTTGACTCTAACAAATACGAATATACATGTTCACTTAATATTGTGGAGAATCATGATTGGTTTGTTTCTTAAAAACATATTTGGGGTTTCCCCTTACACTTATCTTTTGCAAAAATACTTTTAGGTGGAGTTAAGACTAGGCTAAACAACAAAGTAAAGTATTTCCATTATTTAGTTTAGAAACATGATCTACCAACAATAAAAATAAAGCATGCATACGGAAGCAAATAACAAACAAACAAAATAAAAATCACACAAAATCATGGGTTGCCTCCCAAGAAGCGCTTTTCTTTATTTACGAGTCTTGTAGCTAGACTCAAGGTCATGGGTTACTACGTGACTTCACCGTTGGTTTCACCTTCTGATTGTAAATGTTCTTTGTAGAAACCAATCACCTTTTTCTCAATCGCTCCTATAATCCTATGGGCAAATTCCTTATCGACTTTATACTTTGGTCCTAGAGTCAAGCAATCTTTGTAGAAAAGACTCCTCTTTTCCCATACATAATCCATGCCCTTTTTCTTATCCTCTTTATTGATGTCCTCAAAAGCACCAATGTTATCCTTGTCAAGTCGGGATATAAAGCGAAATTCCTTCATTCTATTAGGCGTCCTATAAGTAATTCTATCGGTGTTACTTGCAAATCGGATTGTCCCTTCTATCTCATCATATTCTAACTTGGACTCCTCAACAAACGGTTTACAAAACACAACATTGGACAATCGATAATCAATAACATTAGCACGATCTTCCACAATCATAAAGTCGGTGACAAAAGTAAAATTCCCAACAAAGACATGTAGACCTTTAACTCTCCCGAAAAAGTTGCAAACTCCACCGGGGTATTTGGGATCTCTTCTAGGTTCAAGTCTTGTTTTCACTACATCATTATAAACACTTGAGGACATGATGTTGAATGGGGATTTAAAATCAATGTAAGCATTGTCAACGTGTCTATACCTAATCATACATGGTATCTTAGCATTCTTAGGATCGCCTCTCTTTATCTTAGGTTCGATTCTAATAAAAGGAGATCGAGGGTCATCAATAAGATTATTATAATATGCAATCTCCTCCTTAGTGGGGTATAGATTAAAGTAATCATAGCTTCGGATCTATTTCCCCTCTTCTAGTTCCTCAACAACATTCGCAAAATCATTAGGCCTAGGCCCTCATTTGAATACAAGGCGGTCGCTAGATCACTAAATGCATGGTCGAGCTTAACCTTAATCAACCTATTAAGCTCCCTAAGTTCCCTAATCTCACTCTCAATTTGTTCACGTAACACAGCCACTTCTCTAGGAGAAAGGGGCGGATTCGCGTTTTCCATAATGGTCAACGGAATAGTCAATGAATTTAATTTACTAACAAAAACACGAAGAAAAAGATAGACTAAAGAGAACCTAAAAATAAAAATAAAATCTTACTAGAACGGAATCTAGCAAGTAGACTGAGGAGTGCTTAATCACATATCCTTTTTAGACCTTAAATCAGACCAAATACACCAAATACTAACCAAATATGCCAAGAGAATGTATGTTTTTTGGTATTTGTGTATGTGCAGGTACGGATATGTGAAAAATGAACAAAAACAAAGCAAAACCGACAAAAACGAGCACGAGATTGGAAAAAGGTAAAAAGCCGAAGCCGAGGAAGAAACGTCAAATCAAATCCTCCAAGTTACAAGAAATGCATTTGGACCGTTCTCAGTCGTTACGTTTAATATTAAGTTGTATTAGTTATATTTTATAATGTTTTAAGCTTGAATTTCATGATTTGTAAAGGTCTAGGGGCTAATTATGCAACAATGTAAAAGATTAGAGAAGCCCTAGCCCCTAGCCTATAAATAGATATGTAAGCCTCATTTAAGAGGTTGTTCTTTGTTTTTTTTAATGGTTAGTTTTTAGTTTTGGTTAGTTCTAGGTTTAATTTTAAATTTAATTTTTGTCTAGTCTTATTTTTTATGAAGTATTTGTTTTACTTTCTCTCTCTAAAAAAGCTTTATTTTTTTTAAAATCTTTAATTTTTAGTTGTTAATATTTTGTTTTTATTGGTGGGATTTAAAGTTTATGGTTAAACTAGTTTGATTAGTGAAAGATTTGGTGAAAAACATTAATTTTTAGGCTTTATTTTGGATTAAAATGGTGTTTTGTTATGTATTTTATCGAGTTACGTTTTATTTTATCTAGTTTTAATTTTTATAAAGTCCATCGAGTTTGAAACTAAAAAAATCCATCGAGTTTGAAACTAAAAAAAATCCATCGAGTTTGAAACTAAAAAAAAAAAAAAAGTCCATCGAGTTTGACTTATTTATGCTAGGGACTAAAATGCAAAACTCAGTTTCGTTATTGAGGTTTGGCTAGGAATAAAATTAGAAAGTATCGAGTTTGAGCAAAGTTTTACTTTCGAGTTATGTGCATAATTTTACCAAGTTTGGTTTTATTTTGGAGTTATCGAGTTAGGAATATTTTTTGTGTACTGAGTTTGGAGTTTTATTTTTATCAAGTTTGAGTTTTATCGAGTTTCGTTTTTTTTGGCGAGTTAGCCAAGATTATCGAGTTAGATAATCATTGCCTCATCGTTTATCGAGTGAGGTTCTCTTATGCTTCATATCTAAACGAAACTCTGCCGAATTTTTCTAAAAATTTATCAAGTTAGGATTTATTATATAACAAGTTAGTATCTTTTATTTAGTAACGTCATCTAGTAAACATTTATAGTTTAATAATAATTAGTTTTTTATTTCTTTTACTTATTTCCTTTTTAATTAGTCTTTATATCCTTTTCATTTATTAAAATTAAAAAGCCAAAAATATTATTTTCGTTTTACATTATTTTTCTTTTATATCTTATTATTTAGAAAAATTCAATTTGCAATCGTAGGACTAGTATCGCTTTTATTTTTCTTTTAAAATTAGTCATATTAAGTTTTCTTTACGTTTTTATTTCTATTTCATTTTTTAGTATGTTTGTTTTATTTGCTAATTTGTTTTGCATTATTTGCTTGTTCTTTTTGCTTTAATTGCATTTTTATTCTCATTTGTAGTATAATCAAAAACCAAAATATTTCTTCTATCCTCATTCACTTCACAAGATTCACAAACCGAACCGACAAGATCGAATTCAACCCTCGTTGGGAGAACGACCCGGGGAATTACTTTCACGAGCATTGATGCGTGGGAATCGCAACAGGCTTTACCTCTCGAGGGATCTCGAGAAGCTTACAACCCCCACCAGGCAGTGTACCTGATCGTTGTAGTATAGTATAGTGACAAGTACCTGGGATTGATCGTTCAACTTAAAAATAGTGTCGCTAGGATTAGAAAGCCTAAATACTAGTTCTAAAGGTGAGGGATGATTATTTTTGTGTTTTTATATTTTTTAGAAAGCAAGTAAAATCTCGGGTTTTGGTAGAGAGTGGGCGGAATTAGTTGCTATTCAACTAACCCAAAACTAAGATGCAATCAAAATAAAATACTAAAAATGAAATTAAACTAATTTATACTAAGGTTGTGAGCAGTAATTGGAGAAAATGTGTTTACTTAGATTTCACTACTCCCTAGATATCTTTTACACGTTAATTACTTGTTATAATTGTATGGATGACGGATTGTATTCCTTAATACCATTCATGAGGTGGCATACATAACTCCCCAATTCTATGAGCTCTTATCTCCTCCTACACCATGCCCAGCACAACTATAGGGATTGTAAACAGTGGCTCATGCATTAAATACAACCAATAAAGACCTAGTACGCTTCGGTTCATGTTTCTTAAGACGTTCAAGCATGTTACCATTTGGAGATCTGCCAGTTTTCTTAAGCCTAACATATAAAATCATTCTGCCAGTTTTCTTAAGCCTAACATATAAAATCATTCATCCAAGACAAGAATAAACAAGTAATCAACACATAATCAATATCTAGGTTTCATTAGATCTAAGCAAACACAAAAGAGATATAGTCTAGCATAATGGAATTGAGACAAGAACAAGATATAGACAACCAACACATAGACATATTGATTGAATTAGAAGAACACTTATCTCAATTACAATGCACGGTATCAAGGGTTTGGAACCCTTGAAAAACCTGTAAAAGTTGCACCAAAATCGTCTTTAGGGTTTCTCCCAAAACTTCTCTCCTTAATGTGAAAAACTAGAAAACTATATATAGGAAAATAGGGGTGACGGCGTCAAGAACAAAGGTGTGACGCCGTCATCTCGCCGCCAAATACTTCATCGGACGGCCTAGATCTACTTCTGACGCCCTTTGTGACGCCGTCATCAACTACGGATTTTTATTCTTGGGGTTTTGACACCGTCAAGAACAACTCTTGACGCCTTCATGTACTGTTCCCAGCATGGAAAATTGAGACTTTGCCGTTTTCTTCACTTTTATGCTCAAAAAACGTCCAAAATGGCTTCTTTTCCAGAATTCACTCTCCAAGTACCTAAAATCACAAAAGGAACGATTTAGGGCAATATTTGATCAAATAAAGTCGGATTCGGGCTTAAATGACCCCCTAAAAATGGACCATTTTTCGCCTCATCATATACCCTTACACTTGAGCTTTGCTTGTCCTCAAGTAAATGCGCTTTTATTCTACTCAAAAGACAAGTTAGGGGTCATTTAACACTAATATAAAAGAAATTACAACAAATAATCGTTCAACTAAAGACCAATAGACAAGCACGGAGGTCATACACAAGCACCTCACAAATAGTGTTTAGATACTCACATCTCTTGGGTTTAATAAAGTAATATAACATTATGGAAATGGAAGATATCTCTCACTACCTGTCATAGCAAAATAGATTACCATAGGCTTGGGAAAGGATCAAACCTCCACCACATGGCGTAAGCACTTAGAATAAACTATCAAAGAGGTCTTTTAAAGGGTTGTAACGTTAGGTATAGGGATATGAATTACACGGTTTTGTTGGATAAATGAAGTTTTACTGGTGGCGAGTTAACAATCTTGGTTAATTACATGTACAAGATGGCGTTGCTAAGCCAAGACTAGACTCGACTTAAGCTAATAAATAAAAAATAACAAAAACATAAAATGAACATAGAATAAAAACGGGATGGTAGTCCGTATGTTTTTTCTCTCTTTTTTTTTTTTCTTTTTCTTGATTTTTTCGATTTTTTTTTTTTTTGCATACACTCTTACGCTACCATCCAAAATAATACATCATATGGAATGAACATTCCCCTTACACTTGAATCTTTACATACTTTACAATTAAACTATTCTAATGACTCGAATTAAGAAAATCAAAACACTTGGAGCACTTTTAAGATTAACGCACATATGGGGGTAATAATATTATGTTCTTCCCCATTACTCCATAAAATAAGTACTTACCCATGAGTCCCAATTGTCCCAAAACAATATGTACAAGGATATGACTCGACTTAACAACCATGTAATCAATTAGAAAGTTAACTTAGGGTTTAACAAATAACAATAATGCACTAAAAATGAGCGCATACACGGAAGGCTAAGGCGATTTGGGTGTACATTTAAGTGGGGTGTAACAAATTCTTCCTTTAAGTAAAATGCTTAAAGTTAGAAACGAAAAGATAGGCTCGGAGGGGTGTACTAGGGGTTTCGTGTACTAAGAATGAGTACAATGCTAAGGGTGTGGGAAAAATTAGTTGACTTAACTAGCCAAGTAATATGACTTAAATGGTCAAGTAATTATAATACGGGTTTAACACAAGGGTGATCCTAATGCCTCTTATCATGTAGTAAATCCTACCGCACGAATGTAGTCTCACTAGCGGTCTCGGGATGCATCACTAACGCAAGTTCTAGAATCTAAATGCTACCGGTACACTCATAAGCACTAATAGTAAATGCTTTTCCTATCGAATCTAAAGGCGAACCTCACATTTTTGGGTGGAAACTTTTTCTGAATATACGGTTATGTGCTAGTCATACAATCTCCTATCCATGAGACGCTTGATATGGCTAAAGTTTCACTCCTAAATGTTGTAAAAAATTTTAAATTTGGCGCTAAAATTGCACTAACAAGTATTTCTCATAGTTTTATTACACATCTATTATCAAACAAAACAAACTCAAGCGAAAGTGCATATGTAAGGTATCATCTTTTTACCCTCCCCTTACACTTAAGATGAACATTGTCCCCAATGTTCAAGTAAAGAATGTAAAAGTGAAAAAGTAAAGAGAATGAAATCAAATACTCCCCTGATTCGCTCGGTATGGATTATAGGTTGGCCAGGTTAGATCTTCCTCCAAGAAAACGAACAATCAAAGCTTCCCTTCCAGAATATAAATCATCTCCTTGTCGAACATAACCTGTAAGTCCTGACAAAAATAGACAAGACAACCTCGCGTAAAATCGACGGCATCCTATATAAGTTACTAAATCCTAGAAAACAACGTAAGATATAATGCTTGTGGAATGAAGTTTGCAGATTTCCTGGAGATTATAAAACTTAATAATTCACAAAAACCATAAGACTCCGTTAGAAAAACAAAACCGGTAAAATTTCCAGATTTTAACTCCTGACGCCGTCAAGAGTAAAACTCTGACGCCGTCAGAATAGATCTGTAGAAATTCTTATGTTAAGTTTCCGGAAAATTTCTGGAAAAACTTGGTCCTACTTCCTGGAAAATCCTGCAAAACTTCATTATGACTCAATACAAGCATTTGACTCTCACAAATACGAATATACATGCTCATTTAATATTGTGGAGAATCATGATCGGTTTGTTTCTTAAAAACATATTTGGGGTTTCCCCTTACACTTATCTTTTGCAAAAATACTTTTAGGTTGGAGTTAAGACTAGGCCAAACAACATAGTAAAGTATTTCCACATTTTAATTGAGAAACATGATCAACCAACAATAAAAATAAAACATGCATACGGAAGCAAATAACAATAAAAAAAAATAAAATCACACAAAACATGGGTTGCCTCCCAAGAAGCGCTTTTCTTTATTTACGAGTCTTGTAGCTAGACTCAAGGTCATGGGTTATCGTGTATCGCTTATGCTCACATAACCAAGTGTGAGCCATCTAATAGTCGCCTCATCTTTCTTATACTCGTCTCCTAACTCTAAGCACCCACGATAGTATTTTTTATTCTTTTCATGCGTGTACTTAAGTCCTTTTCTCTTATCATTCTCACTTAGCATTTCCATGGGCGGATACCTACTACACTTTTCCATGGAAAAATCTTTGAACCTAGGGTGTGCGCGGGGCATTTGATAAACAAAATCTTCATTCCCATCCGAGAATGTAATTAGCCCTTCTATGAGTTTTTCATCGAGGTTGGTCAACCGTTTGAAGGGGTTTCCAAACACAACTTGGGTCAATTTATTATCAATAAACTCTCCTAGATTCTCCATAACCATGAACTCAACAAGATAAACCAACCTTCCTACAAACACATGCAATGGTATTGCCTTAGCAATAATGTTTTCCCCTTTGTATTCTAACTCATCTACCATGATTTTATTGTATTCATTACGTGAGATTATGTTCTTTGGAAGAGATGAGTTGAGATAGGCGTTAAAGCTCTTAAATCCAATCTTACAAGGGAATTGCATGTTAAATGAACTATCACACTCAATCCTAGTTCTAGGGTCAACATACCTAAGAGGGTTTATTTCCTCTTCCATTCTATCCTCATTAATCACGTCACCATCATCAAGATCCTCATCGGAGTCTGAATAGTAAAAAGGACTAGCCCTACGATCATCATCATGATCAGACTCTTCTAGCTCAGAATTATTGTCAAAGTGGTGGTTGGGTGAAAGGTTAGGTGGGTTCTCATTTTCTGCTAAAGGAGGTGGGGCGGGCATTTGGAAAATCCTACGACGAAAAACACGAATAACAGGTATCAAACGATCAATGTTATTGTTATCCATCGAAACAGTTTACGAACAAAAACACAAAGAAATAGATAGACTAAGAGAAAACCTAAAAATAAAAATAAAATCTTACTAGAAAGGAATCTAGCAAGTAGACCTAATAAAAAGAAATTCTAACCTAGACAATAACTATTCCCCGGGCTGCGGCACCAAAAACTTGATGCGTGGGAATCGCAACAGGCTTTACCTCTCGAGGGATCTCGAGAAGCTTACAACCCCCACCAGGCAGTGTACCTGATCGTTGTAGTATAGTATAGTGACAAGTACCGGGGGATTGATCGTTCAGCTTAGGAATAGTGTCGCTAGGATTAGAAAGCCTAAATACTAGTTCTAAAGGTGATGGATGATTATTTTTGTGTTTTTATATTTTTTAGAAAGCAAGTAAAATCTCGGGTTTTGGAAGAGTGGGCGGAATTAGTTGCTATTCAACTAACCCAAAACTAAGATGCAATCAAAATAAAATACTAAAAATGAAATTAAACTAATTTATACTAAGGTTGTGAGCAGTAATTGGAGAAAATGTGTTTACTTAGATTTCACTACTCCCTAGATATCTTTTACACATTAATTACTTGTTATAACTGTATGGATGACGGATTGTATTCCTTAATACCATTCATGGGGTGGCATACATAACTTCCCAATTCTAAGAGCTCTTATCTCCTCCTACACCATGCCCATCACAACTATAGGGATTGTAAACAGTGGCTCATGCATTAAATACAACCAATAAAGACCTAGTACGCCTCGGTTCATGTTTCTTAAGACGTTCAAGCATGTTACCATTTGGAGATCTGCCAGTTTTCTTAAGCCTAACATATAAAATCATTCATCCAAGACAAGAATAAACAAGTAATCAACACATAATCAATATCTAGGTTTCATTAGATCTAAGCAAACACAAAAGAGATCTAGCATAGCATAATGGAATTGAGACAAGAACAAGATATAGACAACCAACACATAGACATATTGATTGAATTAGAAGAACACTTATCTCAATTACAATGCAAGGTATCAAGGGTTTGGAACCCTTGAAAAACTTGTAAAAGTTGCACCAAAATCGTCTTTAGGGTTTCTCCCAAAACTTCTCTCCTTAATGTGAAAAACTAGAAAACTATATATAGGAAAATAGGGGTGACGACGTCAAGAACAAAGGTGTGACACCGTCATCTCGCCGCCAAATACTTCCTCGGACGGCCTTGATCTACTTCTGACGCCCTGTGTGACGCCGTCATCAACTACGGATTTTTATTCTTGGGGTTTTGACGCCGTCAAGAACAACTCTTGACGCCTTCATGTACTGTTCCCAGCATGGAAGATTGAGACTTTGCCGTTTTCTTCACTTTTATGCTCCAAAAACGTCCAAAATAGCTTCTTTTCCAGAATTCACTCTCCATGTACCTAAAATCACAAAAGGAACGATTTAGGGCAATATTTGATCAAATAAAGTTGGATTCGGGCTTAAATGACCCCCTAAAAACGGACCATTTTTCGCCTCATCAAGCATTTCTTCGAAAAAACAAAACTATACACTCAAAAAAACTACTTATCAATGGCGCCGTTGCCGGGGAGGCGTTGTTAAAATTTCGTCGATCGTTTGTTTGATTTGTGTTTTGAAGAACCTTCCTTTGGAAGTTATCGCTTTTATTAAAATTTAAAAAAATAAAAAAATAAAAAAAAATATAAAAAAATTAAAAAATTAAAAAAAAAAAATAATAGAAACCAAAAATATTTTCTTTTCAAATTTGTTTTCCTTTTTCTTTTACTTTTGTTTCTTTTAATTGTATGATCACACGTTCACGGTCGAGATTAATCGATAATTCTCTGACCATACCGAACCAACGCTATCGTAGACGTCGTAAACAAGCTTACGTACCCGAGTTCCGTACTCTTGTTGAAGCACCCATCATCGAGATGGCCGATCAACGTACTATGCAAGAATTACTCCAGTGTCCCACCGAGGGATATGGGGACGCAATTGTTTTACCACCTATTCTTTCCGATAATTTTGAACTTAAAACTGGATTAATTCAACTTGTCACATCAAAACAATTTCAAGGTTTTGAAAGGGACGATCCTCACGCACATATCCGATGGTTCAATAAGTTAACTTCGACCATGAAATTTAAGGATGTCCTTCACGATGCTATCAAATTGATGTTGTTCCCATTTTCACTCGAGGGTTCAGCCCGGATTAGGCTTGAAAAAGAACCCCCTCGTTCAATCCACACATGGGAAGAACTCGTCTCGAAATTTGTTAATCATTTCTTTCCACCGTCCAAAACGACTAATCTTAAGAATGATATAACTAATTTTCAGCAACGTTTTGATGCGAACTTTGGTGAGGCATGGGAACGTTTTAAGGATCTTTTTAAAAAATGTCCTCACCATGGTTTCTCTGAGTTACACCAAATCGACACGTTTTATAACGCTTTGACGCAAAACGATCAAGATTCTTTAAACGCAGCCGCCGGTGGCAATATCTTGAATCGTACGCCAATGGATATTTTAACGATCATCGAGAACAAATCTAAGGTTCCTACTTCTCGTAACAAACCGAATGTTTCGAAAGTGACTTCTTTTACTCCTTCTTCTTCGTCGGTCCAATCATCGGAATTGGCCGGACTTACCGATGCTATCTATTGTATGATAAAAGAGTTTAAGTAGCAGAACCAAAAACCCGAGCCCGTTAAAGCCGTTAATGAAAAATGTGTGATCTGTGGTGGACCCCATCCGTATTATGATTGTCAAGCCACCGATGGCCAAGTTTATAATGCTAACGTAGCAGCCGTAAACTACAATCAAAACCAAGATTTTCGTGCTAACCAAACAAGTCCACCTGGGTTTCCACCCGTGCAAAATCATCAAAACCGTTATCCTCAAAATAACCAAGGTAATCAAAACCAAGGTTACAATCAAAACCGTGGAACCAATTTCAATCAAGCTCAAAATTATCAAGTCCCTCTACCCCAACAAGTTTATCAACCACCACAACAAGTACAACCTTCTCCTGAGCTTGCTAATTACATGAAAACGAACGATGTTAACATTCGAGCAATGCAAAATCAAATCAACAACATGAGGGCTGAGCTTAAGAAAGAGATCGACACAACCATGACTCGACAAACGAATGAGCTTAAGCAAATGATGAGTAGTTTTATTCAGATGAATCAAGCATCGACGTCTGGTTCTCTTCCGAGCAACACAATTGCTAACCCGAGGGGCGAGATTAAGGCGATCACGACTCGCAGTGGTGCTTTATATGAACCCACGAACCCGTCTACCTCTTCTTCTCTTCCTCCTAAGGTAGTGGACCGTGAAACCGAGGCGACAAAGGACCCGGTACCTCCTACTAATAACGGAGGTGCTGAAAACGTCCAACCTCCGGTTTTCCAAATGTCAAAAGATAAAGAAAAAGTTGTTTCTGAGAACAATGTGAAATACAAGTCAAAATTGCCATATCCATCACGATTTAATGATGAAGAGCTCCGTGCAAAATCTAAAAAACAAATGGAAAAGTTTCTCGATATTTTTCAAAAATTGCACTTTGATATCAGTTTCATGGATGCTCTTGTTTACATGCCAAAATTTGCCTCAACGTTTAAAAATCTCATAAGTAATAAAGAAAAATTGCTTGAATTATCCGAAACGCCGATTAATGTTCAATGCTCCGCTATTCTTCTCAAGAAGCTTCCCGAGAAGCTTGGAGATTCGGGAAAGTTTCTCATTCCTTGTTCGTTGAAAGATCAAGAGGTTTGCAAAGCCCTGGCCGATTCAGGTGCAAGCATTAACCTTATGCCTTTGTCAATCTATAAACAACTTGGAATGGGAGAACTTAAACCGACACGAATGACTTTAGAGCTTGCTAATCGTTCGATTACTCATCCGGTTGGAATTACGGAAGATGTTTTTGTTCAAGTAAACTCGTGTACCTTTCCGGCCGACTTTGTCGTTGTTAATTTTGAACCCGATCCAAGAGTTCCTCTTATACTAGGGCGACCGTTTTTACGAACCGCGAAAGCCCTAGTAGATCATTTTGAGGATACTCTAACTTTACGACATGATGATGACATAATTATTTTTAAAGCCGATGCTCCAAAATCAAAGAAGTTTTCCGTAAAAAGCATTGATGTTTGTGATTATTCCTTTGATGATTTTGTGAAAACGTTCGTCTCCGACTCTTCCCCATCATTTCCTCCGACTAAGGAGCATGATTCTTTTTGGAAAGAGGTCGATGAATTTCTTGCTATTGATACGATTCCGTTTTCTGAGATTGACGATTCTTACTTTGATTCGGAGGGAGATACTACTTTTCTTAACAATTTGTTAAACAATGAACCATCAATCCCTCCGGATAAAGCTAAGAAGAAGATTGAGCTTAAGATTGACGATTCTCTGGAGCCCGAGCTCGAGGAATTTTTACCAAACTTTGAGAGTTTCTCCTTCGATACGACTGAGGAAATGAGTGGCAATCCTACTTATCGTTCTGATTTTTCTGATACGACGTATGAAACTTTTCACTTCAATCACTCGGAAGAGACGAGTCGTGGAAATACCACTTCTCATGCTTTTATCTCTCTTTCGGAGTTTGAGTCATTTCGTTTTGATGAATCTGAATGTGAAATTGAAAAGTTTTCTGAATATGAAAGTTTCAGTTTTGATCTTGAAGTTGATCATGATCCTGGTGGTGTTCTTAAGAATGAAAGTTTTAATGAAAAGTTTTTCCCAACCCTCCCACCCGGAAAGGATTTTAAAAGGAGCTTAAATAATAAAAGTCATAATTTCACAATTATGAAGTTCTCTTTTGATGAGGATGAGTTTTACAAGATTGTTATCATGACTTTCTTGCCATTTGTAATGTTTGGTGTGGTTTCTCTTATCCTTCACTCCGTGGGGAGTGAGGATGTTGTATTTGATCCCGATATCGTTTCTAAACGTTTTCAACATTAAAATACCAGTGGTTATCTTTTCGGGATGGAACTTTCAATTAAGTCTTATGTTTTTCAAAATATGTTGAATGAAAGCCCGATGGAGATTATTTTCCATTTGCTCTCCCCAAGGACGAATTAATTTGGGGATCGAGTCAAGCTTACGTGACTCAGTGACAAAAAACAAGCGCTTCGTGGGAGGCACCCCAGGCTTATCCATTTCAATTTCTTAATTTCTATTTTCTTTAATAACGTGACTTGAGGAGGGCGACCTCTTCCATATCTCGTGTTTTCGTGGTTATTTGTGAATGTTCAGGAATTTCCCCAAAGTTTGAGGACTCTCGTGCTCGTGGTTTTTCATTCTCTCCACTCGAGTCTCATCCTTCGCTGCTCTTTCGGAAAATCACCATATCCAAAATCTTATCGACTAACGTTTATCTCTTGGCATAATTAATAAACGGCCTTAGATTTTACGTAGGATTACCCGTACCCTTAAAACATTGAGGACAATGTTTCACTTTAGTCTGGGGGGGGGGGGGGTGAATCTTTGATTCGATTTGACCTGTACCATCGTCTGAGCTGTTTAACTTACGCAACTCCGTTTTTCACAAAAAACTTTAATTTTTGTCACCGCTTTATAATCACAAAAAAAAAAAAAAAAAAAAAAAAAATGAAAAATTAAAAATGAAAATATATATGATATGAATAATAAGTTTTGACACCTTGTTTTGACTTTTCTACCGGCGAGAGTAGAAATAAATGTTTCGACTTGACCGGGCGTGTTGAGCCCTAGCTTGTTCCCTTAACCAAAATAATCAAAAGATTATGGCTAAGCATCCGCGGATCTCATTATTTGGGATTTTAAATTTGCGGAGATCGAGAAATGATAGAGTTTATTTAGAAGTTTCGTGCTATACACGGATCGCATTACTGGGATTTAAAAACCCACAAGAGGTACTTGTGGCCTCCTTGTTCCCATCAGAAACATCACCCATATATAATAGATGTTCTAGGTTAATTAGTGGTATTTCGGTTTGAATAATATTTAGTTCTTTATTTTCTTAAGAGAATTTTTGCTTTAGAAGTTGGGTACATATCAAGGAACATCAAAAATAAGAGCCAAAAAGTGAAAAATCAAAAGTCAAAAGTTGATTATCTATGTGGTTTTGGAGCTACCCGATAAGCTTCCATTGATGTTAAGAAAAAAAGTCAAGTAAGAAAAAAGTATCAAAAGTATGAAAAAAGTGAAAAATGAAAAAAAGTAAAAGTTGTAGTATTGTCGAATAAGAGCTATGTATGTATCAATAAGTTGTTGGCGCGTGAGGTGCATGTGATAAGTGATTAGTAATCAGTCACATGAGGTGCACGTGATCGTACTCTGCAACTTATATCCTTGATATTATATGTACCCCAAATTCCTTGATGTGGACCGAATTGCTATTGCAGTGGTTCTTAAGAGAAAATGAATAAGTACTTATCGTTTTAACTTAGGTATCACTATCGGACTAACAAATATCGAAACGAGAAAATATGAAGCAATTCATTTCTTACAAATTAAAATCTTTAGATAAAAAAACTTAGGACCTGGGGACAAGAGGTAATATACAAGTAACTTTTGTGGGCAGTGTTAGCATCTAACTTCTGGATAAACAATGATCTCGATTTTACGCTTAGTTTAGGAGCTTGTGAAAAATCAAGGATGACGATTTTTATCCGTACGGTCTCTTCTCTGTGAGAAGTGTTTCTACTCGTTGACCCTGAAAGTTATCAACAGATAAGAATTGATAATGAAAGTCAAGGCAAACCGTCACTTATATAAAAATGAAAAATACAAAAAGAGTAGTTGTAGTGTTATTCCTGAAAATCGGAAAACGAAGCGTTTTTGAGAATAAATGATTTTAATATTTCTCTTGAAAGTCATTGCTACTTTACAACGTCAGTAAAGAGAGGTTTTGAAAATTATTAATCTCTTAAGCGTGAGGTGATGACATTGCGTGAGGGCACGACAATACCTTAGTCTGGGGGATTTTGATGAGTGCTTAATCACACATCTTTTTTAGACCTTAAATCAGATCAAATACACCAAATACTAACCAAATATGCCAAGAGAATGTATGTTTTTGGTATTTGTATATGTGCAGGTACGGATATGTGAAAAATGAACAAAAACAAAGCAAAACCGACAAAAACGAGCACGAGATTGGAAAAAGGTAAAAAGCCGAAGCCGAGGAAGAAACGTCAAATCAAATCCTCCAAGTTACAAGAAATGCATTTGGACCGTTCTCAGTCGTTACGTTTAATATTAAGTTGTATTAGTTACATTTTATAATGTTTTAAGCTTGAATTTCATGATTTGTAAAGGTCTAGGGGTTAATTATGCAACAATGTAAAAGATTAGAGAAGCCCTAGCCCCTAGCCTATAAATAGATATGTAAGCCTCATTTAAGAGGTTGTTCTTTGTTTTTTTTAATAGTTAGTTTTTAGTTTTGGTTAGTTTTAGGTTTAATTTTAAATTTAATTTTTGTCTAGTCTTATTTTTTATGAAGTATTTGTTTTACTTTTTCTCTCTAAAAAAGCTTTATTTTTCTAAAAATCTTTAATTTTTAGTTGTTAATATCTTGTTTTTATTGGTGGGATTTAAAGTTTATGGTTAAACTAGTTTGATTAGTGAAAGATTTGGTGAAAAACATTAATTTTTAGGCTTTATTTTAGATTAAAATGGTGTTTTGTTATGTATTTTATCGAGTTACGTTTTATTTTATCTAGTTTTAATTTTTATAAAGTCCATCGAGTTTGAAATTAAAAAAAGGTCCATCGAGTTTGAAACTAAAAAAATCCATCGAGTTTGAAACTAAAAAAAAAAAAGTCCATCGAGTTTGACTTATTTATGCTAGGGACTAAAATGCAAAACTCAGTTTCGTTATCGAGTTTGAGGTTTGGCTAGGAATAAAATTAGAAAGTATCGAGTTTGAGCAAAGTTTTACTTTCGAGTTATGTGCATAATTTTACCAAGTTTTGTTTTATTTTGGAGTTATCGAGTTAGGAATATTTTTTGTGTACCGAGTTTGGAGTTTTATTTTTATCAAGTTTGAGTTTTATCGAGTTTCGTTTTTTTTGGCGAGTTAGCCAAGATTATCGAGTTAGATAATCATTGCCTCATCGTTTATCGAGTGAGGTTATCTTATGTTTCATATCTAAACGAAACTCTGCTGAATTTTTCTAAAAATTTATCAAGTTAGGATTTATTATATAACAAGTTAGTATCTTTTATTTAGTAACGTCATCTAGTAAACATTTATAGTTTAATAATAATTAGTTTTTTATTTCTTTTACTTATTTCCTTTTTAATTAGTCTTTATATCCTTTTCATTTATTAAAATTAAAAAGCCAAAAATATAATTTTCGTTTTACGTTATTTTTCTTTTATATCTTATTATTTAGAAAAACTCAATTCGCAATCGTAGGACTAGTATCGCTTTCATTTTTCTTTTAAAATTAGTCATATTAAGTTTTCTTTACGTTTTTATTTCTATTTCATTTTTTAGTATGTTTGTTTTATTTGCTAATTTATTTTGCATTATTTACTTGTTCTTTTTGCTTTAACTGCATTTTTATTCTCATTTGTAGTATAATCAAAAACCAAAATATTTCTTCTATCCTCATTCACTTCACAAGATTCACAAACCGAACCGACAAGATCGAATTCAACCCTCGTTGGGAGAACGACCCGGGGAATTACTTTCTCGAGCATTTCTTCGGAAAAACAAAACTATACACTCAAAAAAACAACTTATCATAGACCTAATAAAAGGAGATTCTAACCTAGACAATAACTATTCCCCGGCAGCGGCGCCAAAAACTTGGTAGCGTAGGGATTGCACCAGGCTTTACCTCTCGAGGGATCTCGAGAAGCTTACAACCCCCACCAGGCAGTGTACCTGATCGATGTAGTATAGTATAATGACAAGTACCGGGGGATTGATCGTTCAGCTATGAATACTGTCACTAGGATTAGAAAACCTAAATACTAGTTATAGAGATGAGGGATGATTCTTTTTTGTATTTTTATATTTTTTAGAAAGCAAGTAAATATCTCGGGTTTGAAGGATTTTGGGCGGAATTAGTTGCTAGTAAACTAACCCAATACTAAGATGCAATCAAAATAAAATACTAAAAATGAAAATAAAACTATATTAAACTAAGGTTGTGAGCAATAAGTGGGAGAAATGTGTTTACTTAGATTTCACTACTCCCTTGATATCTTTTACACGTTAATTACTTGTTATAGTTGCGTGGATGATGGATTGTATTCCTTAATACCATTCATGGGGTGGCGTACTTACTTCCCCAATCCTATGAGTGCCTACTTCACTCCTATGTCGAGCCTGCAAGAAGCTCCTAACATGGGATCATTAGAATTTACTCATGTATTAAATACAACCAATAAAACCTAGTACACATCGGTTCATGTTTCCTAAGACATTCAAGCATGTTACCATTTGGAGATCTGCCAGTTTTCTTAAGCCTAACATTGAAATCATTCATCCAATACAACCATAAACAAGTAATCAACACATAATCAACATCTAGGTTTCGTTAGATCTATGCAAACACAAGATAGATCTAGCCTAACATGGTGGAATCAAGACAAGCACAAGATATAGACAACCAACACATAGACATATTGATTGAATTAAAAGAATACTAATCTCAATAGCACATGTAAGGGTTCAAGGGCTTAAAACCCTTGAAAAAGCTGTAAAATACGTATACGGTTCGGCCTTAGGGTTTCTCCAAACTTGTTCCTCTTTAATGAATGAAAATTAGAAAACTATATATAGATATTAGAGGCTGACGGCGTCAAGAACAAATGGGTTACGCCGTCATCTAGCCGCCAAAATAATCCTCGGATTGCCTTGATCTACATTTGACGCCGTCATGTAGTCCACTTTTGCAGGCTGTCACACATTTAACTTTTGACGCTCTTCTTTGTGACGGCTTCGTTTCTGTACTGGGTCGTCATGGTCTTTACTCTTGACGCCGTCAGGAAAGTCTTCTTGACGCCGTCACACACTGTTCCTAGCATGGAAAATTAAGTATTTGGCGTTTTCTTCACTTTTATGCTCCAAAAACGTCCGAATTGCTTCCTTTTCCAGATTTCACTCCCAAAGTACCTAAAATCACAAAAGGAACGATTTAGGGCAATATTTGATCAAATAAATTCAATTCCGGGCTTAAATGACCCCCTAAAAACGGATCATTTTTCGCCTCATCACTAGTCAATGGCTTGAACGTTTACCTGCGGGATCCATCACCTCACGGGATGATCTCACCACTCGTTTCCTTGCTCAATGTTTCCCATCGGGGAGAACTACCAAGCTTAGAAATTATTTCTTGATGTTCCAACAACGTCAAGGTGAAACTCTATGTGAAGCATGGACTCGTTTCAAGGACTTACTCCAAAAAGTCCCTCATCATGGCATAGATCTTTGGCTCCAAGTCCAAATCTTCTATGACCATATCGATCTCTCTACAAGGCGAACCATTGACCAATCGGCCGGTGGCAAGCTACGTGATCTAAGTGCGGAAGAATCATGGGAATTCATAGAAGATCTTGCTCTCTATGACAACGAAAGTTGGAATGATCCCCGTGATTTGAACAAAACGGTCAAGGCAATATCTTTGCCTTCGAACAATTCTAGCACTCCCGACCGTAGGATCATGGAACTTGAAGACCAAGTCGAATTTCTCATGAAATCTTACGAAACTCTCAAGCCTTCAAACCAAGTGAACAAAATCACTTATTCATGCGAATTATGTAGTGATCCCCATGACACTCGTGATTGCGTGGAACTCCCCGGACAAGCTTTTGCGGACTACGCATCCTCGCGTACCGACGAAGCGGGAGACAAGTGGTACACTTTCAAACTCGAGCCAAACCTTTACGGTGATTCCTACAACCCTTCTTGGAAAACTCACCCGAATATTAGGTGGAAACAAAACCAAAACAATTCTTCCAATCCACCTAATCGTTACCCACCAAACGGTACACCCTATAACTGTACTTTCAACAACAATCCTTCCTATAACTATGGTAGTACCAACAATCTTGAAGGGTTGATGTCCAACTTTATGGCATCTCAAGAAGCTCGCATATATAAGTTTGAAGCCGATTTCAAACAAAAGCAAAGCGAGATGACCACAAAAATTGACACATTGTTGAAAGTTCTCAATGACCGAGAAATAGGAGCACTCCCAAGCGACACGGTCAAGAACCCAAAACTAAACGTTAATGCCATATCATCGGTTTCGTCCCCTACTTCTTGTCCACAATACTATTCGGTCAATGAAATGAGCACGTGTTTCAAGCAAACCCAAATTCTTCAAAAGGACCAATTGAATAAAACATCCGATATCAAACCGGTTAATAACATAGTTCAAACATCTCCTACACAAGACCTTGACGATGAATTCAAGGTGCTCCACCTTGAACGTCCCGTCATTGATGTCTTAGCCCGTGCTCCCTACTATAGTGCCCTACTAGAAAAATATGAGAAATTTAAATTGGGTGAAAATGGGACCGCCTTCGTTCAAAACAAGTTGCCTAAGAAGCTTGATGATCCGGGTATATTTGTTTTGCCTTGTAAGATAGGAAAATCCGAAGCTTTCGACACACTAGCCGACTTAGGATCAAGCCTAAACTTGATTCCCTTATCCCTTTTCACCACTCTTAAACTAGGAAAGTTAGAGGAGACGGAAGTACTAATTGGTCTAGCGGATGGAAGCATTGCCCATCCAGTCGGAATGATCAAGGATGTAGTTGGTCACGTAGGAAAGTTAACTATTTTAGCGGATTTTCACGTCCTAGATATGGTTAGTGATAGTACATGTCCATTATTAGTAGGAATAAGATTTTTAGCAACTGCTAGTGCCATGATAGATTGTAAGGAGTCTAAGATAGCGGTAGGAGAGGGTACTGAGACTTGGTCGGTTTATGATGTTAGGAAGCATAACTACGATTGTGAGGACGAACCGACACCACATTGGGTAGAGATGAATAGGATACCATCTAGATATGGGCCTTGGATAGAAAGAAACTTTATAGGACCTCAATGCCCATTCTATCTAGAAAAAGATTTCATCGATAAAACACATTCGGTGGAACAACTCATAGCTAGAGATGAGGAACTAGACCCTTTTGAGGATCCCCTAGTCTTTAGGAAAATGAATGAGTTCTTAAGGGTAATGCCTATCAACATAGAGATGAATAAGTGGAAAAGGGAAGGGGATAAATGTAAATGGAAGTGGGACAAGCCACCTAAGGAAGGTGACAGATCATGGCATATGAAGATGATTTTATATGATCCGGATGGAGAGAAGTTTGAGAGGTCATACTGTACCAAGAAAACCGATAGAAAGTTGAAACCCAAGTTTGATCCCAAAGATGTCCTCAATGAGGAGCTCACCCATATAGGATAGCCCATGACCTTGAGTCTAGCTACAAGACTCGTAAAATAAAGAAAAGCGCTTCTTGGGAGGCAACACATATTTTGTGTGATTTTTAATTGTTTGATTGTTATTTGCCTCCTTATGCATGTTTTATTTTTATTGTCGGTAGATCATGTTTCAAACTAAATTGTGAAAATGCTTTATTTTGTTGTTTAACTTCGTCTTAACTTCATATAAAGGTATTTTGCAAAAGCTAAGTGTAAGGGGAAACCCCAAATTTGTTTTTAAGAACGAAATTGATCTTGATTCGCCACGATATTAAATGAACATGTGTATTAGTACTTGTTAGAGTCAAATGCTTGTATCGAGTCATAATGATGTTTTGCAGGATTTTCCAGGAAGTAGGACATAAGTTTTTCCAAAAATTTTCCGGAAACTTAACGTAAAGATTTCTGCAGGTCACTTCTGACGGTGTCAGGAGTTAACTCCTGATGGCGTCATGTGTAAAATTCTGGAAATTTTGCAAGTTTTGTTTTTCTTACGGAGTCTTAAAGTTTTTGTTAATTCTTTAGTTTTATAAACTCCAGGAAATCTGCAAACATTCATTCCACAAGTATTATATCTTAAATTATTTTCTAGGATTTGGTAGTATATATAGATTGCCGCCGATTTTATGCGAGGTTGCCTAGTTTGTTTTCTCAGGTTTAACAGGTTATATATGACAAGAAGATTGTTAATACAAATATTGCCTAAAAACGTTATTTATATTTTACGATCTTTGCTAAGTTTTGTTAATGACAAAGTATGAACTTTAGCTAAGAGTAAATCATCACTTTAAGTGTTTAAGTCTTGTTTAAACTAAGTTTACATTTCCTTTTAAACAAAACATTGTTTTTATTTCTTAAATTAGATAGTGTCTTGTCACATCACATTTATTTCTTAAAATAGTAATGTCACATCACATTTAGGGCAAGCTTTGTCAATATACATTTATGGTAAGAAAGTGTGTTTGACTAACCATATGTTTGCTTGCAAGTTTTGTGTTTGACTAGGTGTAATGAGATGTGACCTTGTTTGGTTTGGAAGATTTATTGCAAAAATGAACTGCAGCCCTGACGGTACCCTGGGGATACATGGGCGGACCCCTTCTGAGGGTTCCGCCGTATCCGCCAGACCTGCAGAATGGTTTGCTATAAATACCAAACCATTTGTTAGTTTTGGGTCACCACTTTAGGACATATTTTCATATACTCTCTTAAACTAACTCAGTAACATTTGACTTGTGTGATTCTCTTATGTAGCAAGGGACTTCACAAGATCATTCAAGAAGTTACAAGCTTCAACTCCAAAGTTGCAAGTCTTGTTAGCTTGGTCATGTATAAGCTTTGGTAGTTTATACTTCATTTGTGTCATGTATGTAGAAGTGATTGGTTTGTATTTTAGGCCTCAAAATACGTAGTGTGTCGGGAGTTGTTGTACCCTTGTAAAAGAACTAACGGGAGTGGTTGTACCCTTGGTAAAGAACTCGACATCTAGCTTAGTGTCGGTAAAAGTGTAAGCGACGTTGTAAAGGTTTTCTCCGCCGGTGAAAGGAGCTTGTTGATTAGTGCTTATAACTCTCGAGTTGGAAACTCGGGGCGTGGATGTAGGGCAAGGAAAAAGAGTCCTTGTAGCCGAACCACGATAAACAATCATGTTGTGGTTTGATCGTTTCTTTCTTTATCTTTGCTTATTACATGTTGTCTTTTAGTTAGAATTGCTAGTTACATACAAAGGTTTTCAAAGAATTAAACAAGTAAAGTTGTGTTTATATCTTCAAACAAAACTAAAGCTTTTCAAAGAACTAAACAAGCAAAGTTAGGATCATCACAAACAAAGCTTTTCAAAGTATGAAACAAGTAAAGTTAGAATTGTTATTCACATGAAAAGCTTTTTAAAGAATCAAACATATAACGTGGTGTTTATATCTTTAAGCAAACATAAAGTTTTTTTTTAAAGACATTCAAGTTAAAAAGGATTTAAAAAGCGGTAAACTATTCAACCCCCCTTCTAGTTTTCCACAATTGGCATCAAGAGCTACGTTACTCAAGATCTTTAAAATAGAATGTATTTTAAAACTTGGATCGATCCATGGATTTTGAAAATCTCAAAGAAGGGCAACCTATTCAAAACCCACCGCTATTTGAAAAAGAAAACTTACTTGAATGGAAAAGTAATTTTGAAAACTATGTGAAATCAATTGATCAAGATCTTTGGCATATTATTTCTTTTGGTGATTTCAAACCAAAGAAAACAAGTTTTTGAAAATCAAGATAACTATCTTAAACTTGATAAAAATATTAAAGCTAAAACAATGATTTATAAAGCTTTAGTACCAAAAATGAAAGAATGTATTTTTGTCAAACGGCTAATGATATTTGGAAAAGTGTGTTAAACTTTCATCAAGAAATATGTCAAGTCAAAGATGATCAAAGTGATCTCACATATGAATTAGAAGTCTTAGAAATATTAATAGATAGACATTTAGTTGAGATAAATACATGTGCTACTAGTTTAAATGTTTTAAATGAAGGTGTAAGTGAAGATGATTACTCATGTCAAGCTCTTAGTGGACTTGCTTAAGATTCATGGAATAAGCGGATGAAGATGAAGCCAACCATCCGATTTGTGATTCTCAACTAGATAAAACATCAAGCAAGGTACATTTTGAAACCAAACACTTTTGCTTTGACAAATTTATCCTAGAGTTTTCTAAACTAGAAAATGAGTCTAAACGTTTATGCAACATGGACCTGAAAACTATCTTTAACAATGAGTCTTCAAAATCTTTTAAGAATATCTTTGAAAAGGAAAAGATAAAATGTCTAGAATTGAGAGTAATGTTGAAATTGATCTAGAATGTAAATTATGTCTAGATTACAAACATGAGATTAAAAAGAAAAATGAGAAAGGAAAAATATTAGTTAAATTTGATGAAAAGCTCAAAATCTCTTGAAAGATTGTTGAGGAGTCAAAGGGTGTTTAAAGATAAAACCGGATTAGGATTCAACTCAAAAGCACCATCAACTAGTAAAACAAAACAAGTAAAATTTGTCTAACCTAGAAGAGAGATTTAAAGATAATTCAATCTCTAATAGAAACTCATGATAAAAAGTTTAAGATTATCATGCTCTATGCTTTTATATGATTATGTAACCTTCTTGGATACATGAGTAATTGAGTTTCAAAGCATGTCGTCAAACCAAGATTTTACGCGTAATGTTTATCCTCTTGATAGCATCTCTATGCAATTTAAAAGGTACACATTACTTCAACTTGACTTTGATTGTCTCTTGTTTCTAGCATTATGTGTTCGAATATGTGTTATTAGTAATACTCTAAAGTGTCTACCTGCTATTTGTAATAACTAAGATTAGATTCTATGCAATAAGGAATTTCGTCGTTAGTACTAGTAGGAGATATAAGGTGTTTTGGTTCTTTTACCATCAAGAGATAAACACGAGAAACTCTTGAGTGAGTCTCATTCAACTCTTGCTCACAAGTGAGCTAACTAAGAATTTCCTAAGTGTTAAAATGTCTAACACTTTTGTGATGCTTGCAAAACAAACCTTTGTTAAACAACATTCTCAAATACCATACTTTGAGTCTTAAATTATGTTTTTCCTCAATCACTTCTTTATGATAATCTCTCACAAAACACACAAGGTGAAATAAATCACATTAGCATACATTAGGATGTGTGGAAGAAAATGAGTTTTCAACATCTAGGATTTACACATCAATTGTGACACTGTTGGGATCAAAGTTTTACATTGTTGGGATCAAAGTTTTACTATTTTATCAAGTCTCGATCATTTGTAATAATATTAGGTTGCTTAGTTATTATTTACTTTCATTTACATTTTGTATTAAGTTTACTAGGCTTAAGTTATCAAACCCATGGGCTTCATAGCCCACATGAATTGGTAAGAGGAAGGAGAGGGAGTGTTGCCCTAGCTCCTTCCCTATATATAGTAAGCTTAGGCCATTTGTAAACTTGGTTGTCTATTTGAAATAATAAGGAAACTCTTGCTCTCATTATTCTCTTATTCAAATATTCACCCAACTCCGTATATCTATCTCATTCTTGTTTGTGTGAAATCAATATGGTGACCTAACAAGTGGTATCATTCGCCATATGAAGGTGTAATTATTGTTTTCTTTGAAATTCGATCCATAAAACCTTTTTAATTCGTTATTTTGTCAACAAAATTGAATTTTTTTATTTGTTTCTTGGTTTTTATCACATATTTGCTTACAAACTTGTGCTACAAATCATATCAAACAAAAAAGTATCAATTTTTCTTTCAAAATTTTTGATTTGATTTATTGTACTTTTTTCGAATCCTCTAAAATTTTGAAAAAGTTTATCAAGTTTATTACTTTCTTCAAGATTTTATCTTTTTACAACTTGTAGTACAAAAATCTTAGATTAAAAACTCGTTTTTGGATTGCTTTCCTTGAAAAACTCATTTCTGCTAAATTTCGAAAACACTCCCTTGACAAAGTTTCGAAATCGTGTTCTAGTGCTTCAAATCACCTTACGAATTGTGGACTCAGTCTTTTCTCTCTTGTATAAGGAAGAAAAGTACTTCGACTTTTGGTAAACTTTCGAAATTGTATAATTTCGAAAGTGTGTCTGTAAAATTGTGTTCTCAAAAATTTCAATAATTTTCGAAATCACAAGGTTTTCGAAAAACATCTTTAGTTTTCGAAATATCAAAGTTTTTTTTCGAAAATACACTAAGTTTCGAGAAACCTTACCTTCGAAATCCCATATTTTCGAAATCTTTGAGTAACCAATTTCGCAATCCCTAAAGTTCAGTTTTTTTTGCAATCACAAGTTCAGTGACTAAGTTTCGAAAACATCTACTTGGGCAAACTTTCCGAGATTTGGCAAACCTATACCTTCCACAAGATCCATCTTTTCACACAAGTGTTTCAATATGTCTCAACCACCGTACTACAACTTTAACCATCCTCAGCAACATCAGAATCAACAGTATCATCAGCAATAGTGATGAGGCGAAAAATGATCCGTTTTTAGGGGGTCATTTAAGCCCGAATCCGAGTTTATTTGATCAAATATTGCCCTAAATCGCTCCTTTTGTGATTTTAGGTACTTGGAGAGTGAATTCTGGAAAAGAAGCCATTTTGGATGTTTTTGGAGCATAAAAGTGAAGAAAACGGCAAAGTCTCAATTTTCCATGCTGGGAACAGTAGGTGACGGCGTCAAGAGTAATTTCCTGACGGCGTCAAACCTCAATAATAAAATCCGAGAGTTCATGAAGGCGTCAAGAGTTTTCCTGACGGCGTCAAAACCCCAAGAATTAAAATCCGTAGTTGATGACGGCGTCACTCACAGGGCGTCAAGAGTAATTTGTGTGACGGCCTAGGCCTTGACGGCGTCAGAAGTAGATCAAGGCCGTCCGAGGAAGTATTTGGCGGCGAGATGACGGCGTCACACCTTTGTTCTTGACGCCGTCATCCGTATTTTCCTATATATAGTTTTCTAGTTTTTCACATTTAAAGAGAGAAGTTTTGGAGAAACCCTAAGTACGATTTTGGTGCAACTTTTACAGGTTTTTCAAGGGTTCCAAACCCTTGATACCTTGCATTGTAATTGAGATAAGTGTTCTTCTAATTCAATCAATATGTCTATGTGTTGGTTGTCTATATCTTGTTCTTGTCTCAATTCCATTATGCTAGGCTAGATCTCTTTTGTGTTTGCTTAGATCTAATGAAACCTAGATATTGATTATGTGTTGATTACTTGTTTATTCTTGTCTTGGATGAATGATTTATATGTTAGGCTTAAGAAAACTGGCAGATCTCCAAATGGTAACATGCTTGAACGTCTTAAGAAACATGAACCGAGGCGTACTAGGTCTTTATTGGTTGTATTTAATGCATGAGCCACTGTTTACAATCCCTATAGTTGTGCTGGGCATGGTGTAGGAGGAGATAAGAGCTCATAGAATTGGGGAGTTATGTATGCCACCCCATGAATGGTATTAAGGAACACGATCCGTCATCCATACAATTATAACAAGTAATTAACGTGTAAAAGATATCTAGGGAGTAATGAAATCTAAGTAAAAACATTTTCTCCAATTACTGCTCACAACTTTAGTATAATTTAGTTATTTTCATTTTCAGTATTTTATTTTGATTGCATTGTAGTATTGGGTTAGTTGACTAGCAACTAATTCCGCCCAAATCCTTCAAACCCCGAGATTTTACTTGCTTTCATAAAAATATACAAACACAAAAATAATCATCCCTCACCTTTAGAACTAGTATTTAGGCTTTCTAATCCTAGCGACACTATTCCTAAGCTGAACGATCAATCCCCCGGTACTTGTCACTATACTATACTACAACGATCAGGTACACTGCCTGGTGGGGGTTGTAAGCTTCTCGAGATCCCTCGAGAGGTAAAGCCTGTTGCGATTCCCACGCATCAAGTTTTTGGCGCCGCAGCCCGGGGAATAGTTATTGTCTAGGTTAGGATTTCTTTTTATTAGGTCTACTTGCTAGATTCCTTTCTAGTAAGATTTTATTTTTTATTTTTAGGTCTTCTTTAGTCTATCTTATTTCTTCGTGCCTTTGTTCGTAACTCTTTACCATCCGACATCATGGAAGGTGGTAACATCTTTGAACCCGTCATCCCACCACAACAAAACCCACCATTAGAACCCCTTAGGCCCCGAACCTTAGGAGAGTATTCCCGACCTAGCCACCAAGGCTACCGTAACACCATTGAGCTCACTGGAGCCAATGTGACCCCCTTGCGATCCGACACCATCCGGTTGGTGCAAAGCGGATGTGCATTCCATGGACTTCGTTCCGAAGATCCAAACCAACATCTTAAGGACTTTCTCAAAATCGTAGATTCCATAGACCTAGGTGTTGAAACTAGAGAGACTACCCGTTTATGCCTATTCCAATTCTCTCTACAGGATCAAGCTAGTCAATGGCTTGAGCGTTTACCCGCGGGATCCATCACCACATGGGATGATCTCACCACTCGTTTCCTTGCTCAATTTTTCCCACCGGGGAGAACTACTAAGCTTAGGAATGACATCTTGATGTTCCAACAACGTCAAAATGGATCTCTTTATGAAGCATGGACTCATTTCAAGGACTTACTCCAAAAAGTCCCTCATCATGGCATAGATCTTTGGCTCCAAGTCCAAATTTTTTATGACCATATCGACATCTCCACGAGGCGAACCATTGACCAATCGGCCGGTGGTAAGCTACGTGATCTTAGTGCGGAACAATCATGGGAACTCATAGAAGATCTTGCTCTCTATGACAACGAAAGTTGGAATGATCCCCGTGATTTGAACAAAACGGTCAAGGCAATATCTTTGCCTTCGAACAATTCTAGCACTGCCGACCGTAGGATCATGGAACTTGAGGACCAAGTCAAGTTTCTCATGAAATCTTACGAAGCTCCTAAGCCTTCAAGTCAAGTGAACAAAATCACTTCTTCATGCGAATTATGTAGTGGTCCCCATGACACTCGTGATTGTGTGGAACTCCCCGGAACAGCTTTTGCGGACTACGCATCCATGCGTAATGACGAAGCGGGAGATAAGTGGTAAACTTTCAAGCCCGAGCCAAACACTTACGGTGATTCATACAACCCCTCTTGGAAAAATCACCCAAACCTTAGGTGGAAACAAAATCAACCCAATTCTTCCAATCCGCCTAATCGTTACCAACCAAACGGTCCACCATCCAACCATACTTTCAACAACAATCCTTCTAACAACTATGGTAGTACCAACAATCTTGAAAGATTGATGTCAAAGTTCATGGCATCTCAAGAAGCTCGCATATCTAAGTTTGAAGCCGATTTCAAACAAAAGCAAGGCGAGATGACCACTAGAATTGATGCATTGTTGAAAGTTCTCAATGACCGAGAAATGGGAGCACTCCCGAGTGACACGGTCAAGAATCCGAAACTAACCGTTAATTCCATATCCTCAGTTTCGTCACCCACTTCGTGTCCACAATATTACTCGGTTAAATCAACGAGCACGAGTTTCAAACAAAACCAAGTTCCCCAAAAGGACCAATCAAATAAAACACCCACTATAGAGCCAGTCAAAAGCATTGTTGAAACACCTCTTATGAAAGACCTTGACGATGAATTCAAAGAACTTCACCTTGAACGCCCCGTCATTGATGTCTTAGCGCGTGCTCCCTACTATAGTGCCCTCCTAGAAAAATATGAGAAGTGTAAGCTAGGCAAAAATGGGACCGCCTTCGTTCAAAACAAGTTGCCTAAAAAGCTTGATGACCCGGGTATATTTGTTTTGCCTTGTAAGATAGGAAGATCCGAAGCTTTCGACACACTAGCCGATTTAGGGTCAAGCCTCAACTTGATTCCCTTATCGTTATTTACCGCTCTTAAGCTAGGAAAGTTAGAGGAAACGGAGGTATTGATAGGGCTAGCGGATGGGAGTATTGCATACCCGGTTGGAATGATTAAGGATGTAGTTGTTCACGTAGGAAAGTTAACTATATTAGCGGATTTTCACGTCCTAGACATGGTTAGTGACACTACATGCCCATTATTGGTAGGAAGAGGATTTTTAGCAACCGCTAGTGCCATGATAGATTGCAAGGAATCAAAGATAACGGTAGGTGAAGGCGATACTTGGTCGGTGTATGATGTTAAGAAGCATAGTTATGATTGTGATGATGAACCAACACCGCATTGGGTAGAGATGAATAGGAGACCGTCTAGATATGGACCTTGGATAGAAAGGAACTTTATAGGACCTCAATGCCCATTCTATCTAGAAAAAGACTTTGTTGAAAAGACACATTCGGTAGAATAACTCATAGCTAGAGATGAAGAGCTAGACCCCTTTGAGGACCCCTTAGTCTTTAGGAAGATGATTGAGTTATTAAGTGTAATGCCCATTAACATAGAAAGGAATAAATGGAAAAGATAGGGAGATAAGTGTAAATGGAGGTGGGACAAGCCACCTAAAGAAGGTGACGGGTCATGGCATATTAGAATGACCTTGTATGATCCGGATGGAGAAAAGTTTGAAAGGTCATACCATACTAAGGAAACCGATAGAAAGTTGAAACCTAAGTTTGATCCCAAAGATGTCCTCAACGAGGAACTCACCCGAATCACGTAGTAACCCATGACCTTGAGTCTAGCTACAAGACTCGTAAATAAAGAAAAGCGCTTCTTGGGAGGCAACCCATGTTTTGTGTGATTTTATTTGTTTGATTGTTATTTGCTTCCGTATGCATGTTTTATTTTTATTGTTGGTTGATCATGTCTCTAAATTAAAATGTGGAAATACTTTACTATGTTGTTTGGCCTAGTCTTAACTCCAACCTAAAAGTATTTTTTGCAAAAGATAAGTGTAAGGGGAAACCCCAAATATGTTTTTAAGAAACAAACCGATCATGATTCTCCACAATATTAAATGAACATGTATATTCGTATTCGTTAGAGTCAAATGCTTGTATTGAGTCATAATGAAGTTTTGCAGGATTTTCCAGGAAGTAAGACCAAGTTTTTCCAGAAATTTTCCGGAAACTTAACATAATAATTTCTGCAGGTCCATTCTGACGGCGTCAGGAGTTAAAAATCTGGAAATTTTACCGGTTTTGTTTTTCTAACGGAGTCTTATGGTTTTTTGTGAATTATTAAGTTTTATAATCTCCAGGAGATCTGCAAACTTCATTCCACAAGCATTATATCTTATCTTGTTTTCTAGGATTTAGAAACTTATATAGGATGCCGCCGATTTTACGCGAGGTTGTCTTGTCTATTTTGTCAGGTTTTACAGGTTATGTATGACAAGAAGATGATTTATATTCTGAAAGGGAAGCTTTGATTGTTCATTTTCTTGGAGGAAGATTTAACCTGGCCATCCTATTATCCATACCGAGCGAATTAGGGGAGTATTTGATTTCATTCTCTTTACTTTTTCACTTTTACATTCTTTACTTGAACATTGGGGACAATGTTCATCTTAAGTGTAAGGGGAGGGTAAAAAGATGATACCTTACATATGCACTTTCGCTTGAGTTTGTTTTGTTTAATGGTAGATGTGTAATAAAACTATGAGAAATACTTGTTAGTGCAATTTTAGCGCCAAATTTAAAATTTTTTACAACATTTAGGAGTGAAACTTTAGCCATAGCAAGCGTCTCATGGATAGGAGATTGTATGACTAGCACATAACCGTATATTCAGAAAAATTTTCCACCCAAAAATGTGAGGTTCGCCTTTAGATTTGATAGGAAAAGCATTTACTATTAGTGCTTATGAGTGTATCGGTAGCATTTAGATTCTAGAACTTGCGTTAGTGATGCATCCCGAGACCGCTAGTGAGACTACATTCGTGTGGTAGGATTTACTACATGATAAGAGGCATTAGGATCACCCTTGTGTTAAACCCGTATTATAATTACTTGACCATTTAAGTCATATTACTTGGCTAGTTAAGTCAACTAATTTTTCCCACACCTTTAGCGTTGTACTCATTTTTAGTACACGATACCCCTAGTACACCCCTCCGAGCCTATCTTTTCGTTTCTAACTTTAAACATTTTACTTAAAGGAAGAATTTGTTACACCCCACTTAAATGTACAACCAAATCGCCTTAGCCTTCCGTGTATGCGCTCATTTTTAGTGCATTATTGTTATTTGTTAAACCCTAAGTTAACTTTCTAATTGATTACATGGTTGCTAAGTCGAGTCATATCCTTGTACATATTGTTTTGGGACGATTGAGACTCATGGGCAAGTACTTATTTTATGGAGTAATGGGGAAGAACATCATGTATTACCCTCATATGTACGTTAATCTTAAAAGTGCTCCAAGTGTTTTGATTTTCTTAATTCAAGTCATTAGATTAGTTAATTGTAAAGTATGTAAAGATTCAAGTGTAAGGGGAACGTTCATTCCCTATGATATATTATTTTGGATGGTAGGGTAAGAGTGTATGCAAAAAAAAAAAAAAAAAAAAAAAAAAAAAAAAATAGAAAAAATAGAAAAAGAAAAAAAAGAGAGAAAAAACATACGGACTACCATCCCTTTTCATTCTATGTTCATTTTATGTTTTTAGTTATTTTTCATTTATTAGCTTAAGTCGAGTCTAGTCTTGGCTTAGCAACGCCATCTTGTACATGTAATTAACCAAGATTGTTAACTCGCCACCAGTAATAACTTCCTTTGTCCAACAAAACCGTGTAATTCATATCCCTATACCTAACGTTACAACCCTTTAAAAGACCTCTTTGATAGTTTATCCTAGGTGCTTACGCCATGTGGTGGAGGTTTGATCCTTTCCCAAGCCTATGGTAATCTATTTTGCTATGACAGGTAGTGAGAGATATCTTCCATTTCCATAATGTTATATTACTTTATTACACCCGAGAGATGTGAGTATCTAAACACTATTTGTGAGGTGCTATTGTATGACCTCCGAGCTTGTCTATTGGTCTTTAGTGGAATGATTATTTGTTGTAATTACTTTTATATTAGTGTTAAATGACCCCTAACTTGTCTTTTGAGTAGAATAAAAGCGCATTTGCTTGAGGACAAGCAAATCTCAAGTGTAAGGGTATATGATGAGGCGAAAAATGATCCGTTTTTAGGGGGTCATTTAAGCCCGAATCCGAACTTATTTGATCAAATATTGCCCTAAATCGTTCCTTTTGTGATTTTAGGTACTTGGAGAGTGAATTCTGGAAAAGAAGCCATTTTGGATGTTTTTGGAGCATAAAAGTGAAGAAAACGGCAAAGTCTCAATTTTCCATGCTGGGAACAGTAGGTGACGGCGTCAAGAGTAATTTCCTGACGGCGTCAAACCTCAATAATAAAATCCGAGAGTTCATGAAGGCGTCAAGAGTTTTCCTGACGGCGTCAAAACCCCAAGAATTAAAATCCGTAGTTGATGACGGCGTCACTCACAGGGCGTCAAGAGTAATTTGTGTGACGGCCTAGGCCTTGACGGCGTCAGAAGTAGATCAAGGCCGTCTGAGGAAGTATTTGGCTGCGAGATGACAGCGTCACACCTTTGTTCTTGACGCCGTCATCCGTATTTTCCTATATATAGTTTTCTAGTTTTTCACATTTAAAGAGAGAAGTTTTGGAGAAACCCTAAGTACGATTTTGGTGCAACTTTTACAGGTTTTTCAAGGGTTCCAAACCCTTGATACCTTGCATTGTAATTGAGATAAGTGTTCTTCTAATTCAATCAATATGTCTATGTGTTGGTTGTCTATATCTTGTTCTTGTCTTAATTCCATTATGCTAGGCTAGATCTCTTTTGTGTTTGCTTAGATCTAATGAAACCTAGATATTGATTATGTGTTGATTACTTGTTTATTCTTGTCTTGGATGAATGATTTATATGTTAGGCTTAAGAAAACTGGCAAATCTCCAAATGGTAACATGCTTGAACGTCTTAAGAAACATGAACCGAGGCGTACTAGGTCTTTATTGGTTGTATTTAATGCATGAGCCACTGTTTACAATCCCTATAGTTGTGCTGGGCATGGTGTAGGAGGAGATAAGAGCTCATAGAATTGGGGAGTTATGTATGCCACCCCATGAATGGTATTAAGGAATACGATCCGTCATCCATACAATTATAACAAGTAATTAACGTGTAAAAGATATCTAGGGAGTAATGAAATGTAAGTAAACACATTTTCTCAAATTACTGCTCACAACTTTAGTATAATTTAGTTATTTTCATTTTCAGTATTTTATTTTGATTGCATTGTAGTATTGGGTTAGTTGACTAGCAACTAATTCCGCCCAAATCCTTCAAACCCCGAGATTTTACTTGCTTTCATAAAAATATAAAAACACAAAAATAATCATCCCTCACCTTTAGAACTAGTATTTAGGCTTTCTAATCCTAGCGACACTATTCCTAAGCTGAACGATCAATCCCCCGGTACTTTTCACTATACTATACTACAACGATCAGGTACACTGCCTGGTGGGGGTTGTAAGCTTCTCGAGATCCCTCGAGAGGTAAAGCATGTTGCAATTCCCATGCATCAAACATCAACAGTATCAGCAATCATTACAATATTATCATCAACCGGTTTACTTACAACAACATAACTTCATGCAACAAATGGTTCCAATACAACAATCCTATCCTATGTCACCACAACAAAGCCAACTTCCACCAAAACCTACTTACTGGTTTGACAGGATGTGTGAAGTCATTTCAGCTCAACAATCCAGACACGAAGCAGGCTCTCCTGACACCCCACCAATGCTAACACCGGGTAATTATATTCAATGGGCAAGTCGATTCTTAAGGTTTATTGAACTTAAGAAACCCAATGGTAAGTACATGAAACAAGTTATCCTTGAAGGACCATTTCCTTGGCCTGTTAACTACGTTGGCGGTGACCCATCGGCTGATCCTCCAGTAGCTCCAACTGCTGTGCGTGTTCCTGAGTCTCAACTTACTGCTGAACAAAATCATCATCGTGAAGCCGATGAGTATGCTATGTCTTACATACTTCAAGGGATACCAAACATCATATTCAGAAGTGTTGATGCTCAAAAACTGCAAAAGCTATGTGGGAACACGTCCATCTACTGATGCAAGGCACACAACTGAACAAGGAAGACATGGAATCTAAACTTTACTTGGAATGCACTAATATCATGATCAAACCAGGGGAATCTCTTGAGTCTTACTTTCATCATTTCACTAATGTCGTCAATGATTTAGAGAGACATGATGTACCCCTTCCAAGAATCGCTGTCAATACAAATTTTGTTAGTAGTCTGGGTCCTGAGTGGCAGAAGTATGTGACATTTGTGAGACAAGCTAAGAATCTTCACAGAGATCCATATGGTTTGTTGTACGACTATCTAAAGCACTATGAGTCTGAAGTTGAAAAAGATAAACTCGCCCGAGGAGGATATACATCACCACCTACTTCTAATCCTCTTGCACTCGTTGCTCAAACTCATGCTTCACATCCTCCGATGTCTAATCATGCTTATGATCAGGAACAGAATTATTTCAGTCACCAGCAACCTCATACTTCTCAACACGCTTCTACTCAACTTGCTCCATATGACAACAATGATAGCATGTATTACTCTAATCAGATTAAAGATGATGATGATGACGTCAATACGTTGAATCAAGGACTTGCTCTGGTTGCTCGTGCCTTTAGAAAATTCTCCAACAAAACAAACAACTGTCTTCGTTCTTCATCAAATACAAGAAACAAAGCTGTCATTCAAGATGGTCGAGTTGTGATTCAGAATCGTAATTCAGGACGTTCAGGTGGGTATACTAGAAATTCTGGGTATGGACAAAGAGTCAACAACAATGGGGGATTCAGAAACAATCCAGGTGCTCCTCAGCGAAGTAATGACAATGCTGCTAGTAACAACACAGTCTCTGGGAATGCGATATGGTGCTACAACTGCAACGAAAAAGGTCATATTGCAACTGCATGCCCTCACCCAAGAAAAGGTAGTCAGTTTCACAAGCAGGCATTACTTATGGCTCTCAAAGATGAAAAGGAAGGAACTTTCAATGCTCATGTGAATAGTTTCTTTGCTAATGTTTACAATGATGATGAAATGGAAGATCTTGAAGCCAATGCAGCTGTGATGCTTATGGCCAACATGCAGGAACATCAGTTGAATGATTCAGGCCCAATATTCTCCACTGATGGCTTGTCTCAGGTAAATGACCTAACCACATGCTTCATTGAATTTAATGCATCACCCTCTGTTTCTGAATCAGATCAGGCGCAAGTTGTTCCTTCTGAACCATTTTTATCTTCTCAAGAGGATGAACAATTAGACACAGTTGTTATTTTTGATGATGACACTGTCGTCTCATTTGATGATCCTATTGAGCAAGACGAAAATGACTATATTGAACAACATGAACCTCCCTCTGATCCAGCTCCTGACTGTACAGTTATGGCTAAACAACTTCTTTCTAATCACATAATGGACGATCATAATAAAGTTTTGAAAGAGAATGCCGATTTGAAAAAGGACATTGAATGTTATAAAATACAACTTTCAAACTTTCAAAATGAAGTTCATCGTGAAAAAAGCTTTGAAAAGTCATTTCAGGATTCATATGTCAAAGAACAAAATCTTCAAAAGCAAATATATGACATAGTTGAGTCAAACGGTAAATTGGTTTCCAAACTGGAAAAGAAAAACATGATCTTCAAAAACAAGTTGTTCAACTCCAACAGGAACTTTCAAAAACACAAAAAGAGCTGATAACTTGAAAACAGGAATTTTATGAACATAAAGTGCAAAAACGAGAAAAAGAAAATTCTTTACTTGATGATATTCTCGCTCTCGAACGTCAAATTAAAGCTTTTCAAAATATCGTTTATAAACATGGGGAATCTGTAACGACAATTCAAAAGTTTACTTTAAAACCAAGACCAGATAAAGGTTTTGGCCTCGGCGATTACAGATCCTCTTTTCTTCGCACTGCATTCAAAACAAATCCTAAGCTATACAGTATGGACCAATTGATGGATAATAATGTTGTGCGTGTTATTGTACATAATACTGAGGAAGAATACGAACTTGAAGAGAAGAGTCGATAAAAAATGAGTCAAGTTGAATATTGCAAACCATATGATTACTCAAAAGCTCCTCACATTTCAAAATCTTTTGTTCCGTCAAGAGAAATACCTGAGAAATCATGGTATGTTACTGAGTCTTATGTTTCATCTTCCGATGGAGCTCCTGTCAAACCCGTGGCACAAGTTAATGGTCCATTACCATCTTCTGGTCATGTGACACCATTACCTACACGCTATAAAGTTTTAGACTATTTTCAAACATTCATGAAAGGCATCGAGAATTTGGAAAACGTTATTGAACAACATTCGCAAATTAAAATTCTCACTTTTCAATCAGCTTACGAGCGGGAAAAGCGAGACATTTTTCAAAAACAAATTCTGCCATTAGTTCAAAATTTGCGATATTGTGCTACTCGTTGGGAACAGGAACTCCAAAAAGAAGTTAAAGATATGAAAGAAATTTTCGCTCTTAATGAACATGCAATTTTGGTTCAACAATGCAAAAACCGATTTTTGAAAACAGATTATGATCGACTCTTGGAACAACATCTTCAGGCTGATATTCATAGTTTTCTCATGAATGAACTATATTTTTCCAGCAATGCTGAATTATTTGCCAAGTACTGTGCTGAACTTGTTTCGTTGAGGTCACAAAATGAAACATTGAAACATCAATATGATACGTTGCATCAAAACAGTGATGATGTGATAAACGAACTTTCAAACAAAATTTGTCAACTCAAACAAAAGCTTGATTGGTATGATAAACTGAATTGCAATTACATCATTATACAGATCAAATTACGAAATTAAAAACAGTATGCGCCGACTGGCAACAAAACCGCAATGACATAAGTTATTGCAATGGTTTACTTGAGTCTGAAATTCAGGACAAAAATCACATCATCATTGATTTGAAAGAGAAAATTAAGCTACTTCAAAAAGGAAAATTTATTGACACCACTGTGATAGCACCAGGAATGTTTCAAATAGACAGAACAGATAAGGGTAAGCATGCTAAGAGTTCTAATGTTAGCTATTCCACTTCCACAGGTCTAGTTTCCCCTGAGAGCGTTAGCATCCCAAAGCCAAAAAGCGTTAAGAAGACTAAAAAGAGTAGGCTCTCGCAACGTAAAAGAGGAAAACTAGAAGTACAAGAAGTAGAAGCTCACCTTAGGAACTCGAATAAAACTCATGTTGCATCTGATTTAGATTCTAACCTGGCAAATGGTAATCCAAATCTTAATGTAACGAATGCTGAACCTTCTAATGTTTTGAATATTAATGCATCTTGTGTGTTTTGTCATTAAAGTGTGTTATCTGGTAATCATACCAAATGTGTAGCTAATAATCTCTTACATTGTAATAAGAAACGTAGATCCGGCTCTTCTTCTAGGTCCACTAATGCCTCTAAGTCTACCTTAAGAAAAACGCCCACTACTGTTTCAAATGATGTTGCAGTCAACCCAAAAGCACCGATCAACAATTCTAGGAACACGCCAAAAGCTAGTGCATTCACTAAGAACAAAGCAAAAACTAGTTGGAACTGACAACGTTGGTTACAATACAAACCAAATTTCAAATGGATTCCTAAATTGTTAAATATTTGTGTTTCTAACCAACAGGAACCCACAATTTCTTCGGGTTCCACCCTTACTTCTGTTCCATCTCTGTCATCTTCTTTTGATGCGGTGGTTCAGATCGTTCTATGGATTGTTGATAGCGTTGCACCCGACATATGACAGGAAATCTCAAATTGTTAAAAAACTTTGTCTCAAAGTTTATTGGAACTGTCAGATTCGGGAATGATCAATACGCTTTAATCATGGGTTACGGAGACTACATGCATGGGAATATTGAAATTAGCAGAGTTTATTATGTTGAAGGCTTGGGTCACAACCTCTTTTCAGTCGGTCAATTTTGTGATGGAGATTTAGAAGTTGCATTTCGCGAGAAAACCTGTTTTGTTTGTGATCTACAAGGCAATGATTTGATGTCTGGAAAACGTGGCACTAACCTTTATACAATTTCAATGTCTGACATGATCGCCTCCTCTCCAATCTGGCTTCTATCCAAAGCTGAAACGACTAAATTCTGGTTATGGCACAAACGCCTTTCTCATTTGAATTTCAAAACGATGAATGATCTCGCTCGTCACAAATTAGTTGAAGGATTTCCAAGATTCCGTTATGCCAAAGATCATCTATGTCCAGCCTGTGAACAAGGAAAAAGTACTCGTGCTCATTTTCCCTCAAAACCTGAACACAATACTAATCATGTTTTACAATTGCTTCATATGGATTTGTATGGTCCGATGCATGTTCAAACAATCAACGGTAAACGCTACATTTTAGTAATTGTTGATGATTACTCTCGCTGGACTTGGGTTTATTTTCTTCGAAGTAAAGACCAAGCCCCTCAAATGATCATCACCTTTCTCACCAAAATACAAGTTCAGCTACGCAACACAGTCAGAATTGTAAGAACTGACAATGGCACATAATTTAAGAATCAGACTCTAAGGTCGTATTTTGAGAAAGTGGAATTGAACATCAAACATCTATTCCACGCACTCCCGAACAAAATGGAGTAGTCGAAAGACGCAACAGAACGTTAGTGGAAGCTGCTCGAACGATGTTAATAAATGCTCAATTACTAGATTACTTATGGGCAGAAGCTGTGTCAACCGCCTGTTACACCCAAAACCGTTGCATGATCACAAAACGCCATAACAAAACCCCATATCAGATTGTTCACCAAAGGAAACCAAACATCAGTCACTTTCATGTATTCGGAGCTTTATGCTACCCAGTCAATGATCGTGATGATCTAGGTAAACTTAAAGCAAAGGCTGGCATCGGAATATTTATAGGATACTGTGAAAATTCAAAAGGCTATCGGATATGGAATCGTCGTACTAGGGGCACCCGGAATAGGACTAATGCAGATCCAGAAGAATGGGTCTGGGCTTTCGAAAAGATGAATATGCAAAGGGTAAGGTAAAGAGAAAGTCTTTTGAACAACCAACCTGACATAAGGATTCTAGCTCGCCCACTTAGAGCAGATGGAGATTCTCGGACGGGGAAAAGCGGCACTCGACATCTATTAAACAAGACCAAGAACAAAGCCATACCAACCGTCTTAACTTTCCGGTATCTTCGGCTGAACCATTGTCACTTTCTCGTAAAGAAGTGGAAACCTTGTTTGCTCCATTGTTTGATGATACGCCTGTTAACCGTCCATCTGAGGCCACACCAAATTCCACTGCACATCTTGATCAACATCAAGAACCTGATACACCTCAACAAACAACAACTTCTGTTGGAAGAGACGGTACTCCAGTCATATCACCTACAACAACAGAACAAACCGGGTCCAACTAACGACAATCAGCTAGAGATTCCATACCTTTATCAGTTCCACAACCCGCAGAGCATGACCCAGAATCATTCATTAATCCATTTGCAAATGCTCAACCTGTCCCCGACATTGCTGAGTTATCTACACGCAATTTGGGTCCTGCTCACTTGCGAGATACTTATCAACTTCATCCTTCGACACACAAATGGACTAGAGATCACCCCTTAGTTCAAATTATTGGCCATCCAGATGCACCTATCATGACAAGATAACACCTTCACACAGATGGGGAAACTTGCATTTATGCACTCACAGTTTGTGAAACCATACCTAAAAATGTCAAAGAAGCAATGACTTATGAAATCTGGATTGAGTCTATGCAAGAAGAATTCGAAACCTTTCAAAGATTAGAAGTATGGGAATTGGTTGAAAAACCAGAAGGCATCATTGTCATTGGTTTAAAATGGATCTGGAAAAACAAACTGGATGCCGAAGGCACGGTCATACGCAACAAATCACGTCTGGTAGCAAAAGGTTACTCTCAAGAAGAAGGAATCGATTTTGAAGAATCATTTGCACCTGTAGCTAGACTTGAAGCAGTACGGATATTCTTAGCATTTGCTGCTCATCGGAATATGATTGTTTACCAAATGGACGTGAAAACGGCTTTTCTAAACGGTCAACTCCGAGAAGTGGTTTATGTCAGTCAACCTGAAGGATTCGTTGATCCAGAACGTCCAAATCGTGTCTACAAGCTAAAGAAGTCTCTCTACGGTCTTAAGCAATCCCCCAGGGCGTGGTATGATAAGCTTTCTAAATTCCTGTTGGCTAATGATTTTACTCTAGGCTCGGTGGATCCAACACTGTTTACAAAAACATACGGCATGGACTTATTAATCGTTCAAATTTAGGTCGATGACATTATTTTTGCTTCAACCAACAAAAATTACTCAATGGATTTTGCAAAATTAATGACATATAATTTTGAAATGTCCATGATGGGTGAACTTACGTTCTTTCTAGGACTACAAGTTCATCAATCACCCCGTGGATTTTTTTTAAATCAGTCCAAATACGCTCTTGAGATTTTAAAGAAACATGGAATGCAAAGTAGTGACACTATGAATACACCGATGGCCAATTCCACTAAACTAGATGCTGATATACATGGGACTCCAGTTGACCCTACCAAATACCGATGTATTATTGGATCCCTCATGTATCTCACATCTAGTAGACCTGATATTATATTTGCTGCCTTTATGTGTTCTCGCTATCAGGCTAATCCAACTGAAAAACACCTCAATGAGGCAAAAAGAATCCTTCGATACATAAAGGGAACCATCCACTTGGGGATCTGGTATCCGAAGGATTCTGGTTTTGAACTAATAGCTTTTTCAGACGCTGACCATGCAGGATGCTTGAACTCGCAAAAAAGTACATCAGGTGGCCAACAGTTTCTTGGAGATAAACTTGTGTCTTGGCAATCAAAGAAGCAGGACTGCACATCACTGTTATCTACAGAATCTGAATACGTAGCTATGTCTGCTTGTTGTGCTCAAGTCATTTGGATGAGATCACAACTTAAAGACTATGGCTACCTATTCAACAAGATTCCGATTTACTGCGATTCTAAGAGTGCCATTGCAATCTCCTGCAACACAGTTCATCATTGCAAATCCAAACACATTGATCTCCGATATCATTTCATCAAAGAGCATGTCGAGAAGGGTACAGTTGAATTATATTTTGTGGGTACTGAGTACCAATTGGCAGACTTACTTACAAAACCCTTAGCTCCAACAAGGTTTGCAAGCTTAGTTCACCAAATTGGTATGCGATGTTTGACACCATTTGATCTGCAAAAGTTTTTAAAACAAAAGTAAAGTGTCAAAACATCAACAATTTAATTATCTTTGTAAAATAATTTTTCCTTTATTTTATTTTTTTCATAAACCTCAAAAACACAAAAATATTTTTTCAACTCTTGCATTAAAAAAAAAAGAAACAAACTGCAAGTATATCGCTTTCTTTCAACACCTTGTTAATTTACTAGTGTTGAGGGGGAGACTCGCCTAAAATTTTTTTATAAATTTTTCAAAAACGATATACTTTCATATTACCTTTGGTGCGTTGTTTCGGGATTTTATGAGATATTTCATATCACGTTTCCTTTTCTCAAAATGGTGTCGTAAGATTATATATCTTTGATATTCTTAAATGCATCTAACTCTTGGACTTTTATTACAAAACTTGTAGTTAAGGGACCAAATGTGTCATTTTTCTAAAACTACCATAATATTAATACTGAATCAAACACACCCATTTTTTCTGAAACTTCAAAAATATCAAAACCTTAAACCTCATTCGAAATCCACGGCTAAGATTCAAACGAACAATCCGTGCAACCAAATTTCAAACCGTAAGTTTCTACATGATCCTTACACGATTTCAAACAATGGTTTTCGTTGAATTGCAAAACTAACGGTTAGATTTCATGTAATATCAATTTGAATACCTAGGGTTTAGTGGTTTTCGGAATTCATCAAAACGTGTTTGGGGGGTTAAATTTTCATGGGGGTTTTGTTACATTACATGTTTCTAACCTTTCTATGCTATTTAATCTTACTTTACTTCATGATTTTGACAAATTCGAAACCTAGGGTTTAGGTTCGATTTGAGTTTTATAGTTTGGTTGTTTGTTGTAGTGTTTTTAATGGTGGGATATGTTTCCGTGTGTGTTAGAATCATTGCTATGCCGCTTAATTTGAACCATTTCAATGTGTGCATGATTCTCGATGTGTAGGGTTTTTCGATCATTATGGATATCTCTTGTTCTGTGTTTATATGAGCTGTTAGTCGTGTTATATGATTCATTTACGTTTGTGATATGCAAGAACCTGTTATATTCAATTGAATCATGATTTTGCTTTTTTATCGAGAACATGTTCTTGGGTCATTTTTCGAAATCACTGTATTCGATTGTGTAGCTTGTTTCTAATCTTTGTATATTATCATTTGCAACAGGCTTTATCATTTGGATCACTATTGTTATCACAAGAAACGTACGTTGGATGTTCTCGAAATTCTTGTATAATAATTTTTTCGAGAAAACAGTTATTTCGCAAATACCAGCATTAGTGAAAATTTTCGAGAACACTATATTTTCGAAAAATGTCATTGTGATGGATTTTTTCGAAAATAGTCACTATGCTATTCTTTCGAAAATATGTGTTTGCGAAAGTCCTTCACATGTGTTCAGATTTTCGAAATCACCATTAAGACTTTTTTTGCAATCTCACTTAATGAGTATTTTCGAAAATTATTTCATTTGGGATGTTCTCGATAAATATTTATCGAAAACATACTATGAAACATTTTTCGAAAAATGCCCACATTGCAAGTTTGCGAAAATGTTCTTATTTGTCTGTTTCTCGAAAATTTTGGTACTTGTGACATCTTTTCGTAATTATGATTATATCTTCATGTGTTTTCGATAAAGTTATTTATGTACGATTTAGAGATCATTGTAATTGCGAAAACATGTAATGTAAACTAATGGACTTTTATCAATGTATAATGTGATGTTATTTGTGATAATTCGTTGTGCATGTGTGATTCATAATTACAATAGACTCACTAAGTACACGTCTCTTATCATTATACATGAAATAATTGAACCATACGTGCTTACATGATTCTGAATGCTTATCCATAATCAAACTTTGCAATCGTGCTAACTCATAACAAATCTCGATGTTTGGTTTATGATAATGCTTTTCAGAATAACATGGCTGAACACAACGAGAATGTCCCTGAACAAACTCTTCCACTACTCACCATGGATGATATCACCCCCGCTAACTACAACGTTATGATTGGCAACAAAAATCCACGAGTTGATTTCGACAAATTAAGAATTACTGAGAACTCGTGCAAGATTGTTAAAGATATTCTCCTTGCACATCCATGCAAACATCTGCTCAACGGATCTACTTCAGTTCCTCTGTTTTACCTTCATCAGTTCTGGCTTACGGCTAAGGCAAATTTGGATGATGAGTCTTTCACTGTCACGCTGGATCGACAAATCTACACTGTAGATCACGACGTCCTTCTTACAGTCCTTCTCTTGCCTCAAATTGACAACGAATTTGCTCTAATACTACCTGAACTGGATCTTCTTGATTTCTTTATTGAGTTAGGATATGATGTTGATGATGACTTACCTCTGGTCAAACATTCCCGATTCAATGCCAAGAATATACCTCAGCCCTGGAGAACTTTCTGTCTGTTGGTTGTAAGATCTATATCAGGAAGAAAAAGTGGTCACGAACATCCTAGGCTTGAACATTTACAAACATTTTGGGGAATGGTGACTTTGACACCTATTGACTTTGCAGTTCCAATCATGTACGATATAGTCTACAGCATTCAAACCGAACGTGTAAAGACTATGATTCGGTTCACAAGATTCACCAAGCTTCTCATTGAACATTTCTGCAGAGACACTCCAGAATTCATCAAAAGGATGGCAGATCCTAATGAGCCGAAGCACCTCTTCGAGGACGACTTCACCACCTCTTTCATCAAAACGACCACTTCCTCTACTAAGATCAAAGGAATGAGGCTTCCCGAATACCTTCTTGATGAAAATATCAAGAAAAGTCTGAACTACAAATTCTATGATAATGCTTACAAAGGGGTACAGGAAGAAGCTACTATACAGACTCGCAGCAAAGGAAGTGTCAAATCTGAGAGTACTACAAGCACCACTGGCTCACCTCAGACTAAGTCCAAGACTTCCGCCAAACCTAAATCGACATCCAAACCTAAGCCTGCAACCAAGCCAAAGAAGAAGGTAAATCCTGAATACGCTCTTCAAGATGAACCTACACCTCCACCTTCTGAAAGCGATTCTGAGTTCGACACAGAATCTAAAGAAGAAGAACCAGACTTTGAACTAAGAGTTATAGCACCTGAAGAAGCATTTCCTGCAACGGAGATCACTATACAACAAAGTCTTGAAACTTTTGAAGCAGAGTCAAGAAAGAGAAAAGGGATCACAATTAATGAGCCAAATGATGATGAAGAAGACGAACAAATCGTTGAACAGTTGGTCGATAAACGAAAATTGAAAAGTATAATTGTTGATACAAGAGCTGAAGAAAAGGAACTTCTCAAAGAACAAAGGAAAGCAGCTCTCGAAAGCCGACTTATGTCTCAACCTTCACCACCACCACCTATCGATTAGTCAGAACATGAAGGAGCTACAAGCAGCATGATTCCTCCCACTGTGTCCACCACTTTAGAATCAGTTTCACAACCTGATGACATAGTCAAAGACACAGATTACACAGGAGACATCAATATGACTGAAACTGCAAATGTAGAAGAGAATGTTGGCGGACAGGAGAACATTGCTACGGATCAGGAACATGAATACCTCATTACTCCAGAGTTTCTTGCACGAGAAGCAGAGGAAGCAGAGGAATGTCGAAGAAAAGAAAATGAAGAGAAGAACGCTTTCGACACCAACATATTTCTTAAATCATCTTCTCAGCAGACTTCCTCAGTACAACCTCCACCTCCTCAAGACTCTGCACCAAAGGATCCGACTCCTCCTGCTTCTTCTTCAAACTCTCACAACGAGTCGTCATCTGAATCATCACCTGAGCATTCATCTCCCACACCTTCTGAAACAGCATCAAAGCAACATTCAATCAATGAACCGAATCAACCAGTTGATCTTCAGGAGCAAGTCAACAAACTTACCACCATGATTACCGGTCTTGCCAAACAAGTTGAAGATTTTCAGGAGTCAAAGCAGCTGATCGATAAGTTCTTGAACTCTGATTACACAGGATTTATTAAGACTGTCACACAAGATTATCTTACTGAAAATCTAGTTGAGATTGTCACTCCTGAAGTCGCAAACCTCATTGAACTAATCAAGGACAAGTTGTATCACAGAATCAGAAGTGTCGTTAGGAAAATGTTGTCAACAACACCATTCACGCTTCACACTGCAAAAGCTTCTACTGCAACTCCAACCGTCCCTGAATTATCCTTCGGTGACCTGCTTGCTCAACTCTACGACAAAGTTGCCTACAAAACCACACAGACTACAGAAGAAAAGGCACTAGTTGATGCTATATCTGCTAACTTGTCGAAAGAGTCATGCAAAGATGCTGCTGGAACCTTAAAGAGGTCAAGGAAAGATGACGACCCGTACCCGAATTCAAAAGGTAAGAAACATAAGTCTGGAACCGGTCCCTCATCTTCTCAACAACCACAAAAGGACTCCACTCCTCCTGGAAATCAACAACACACCTCAGCTTCCGGTCAAGGTCCAACTGAAGAGGAAGAAAATTTCATGGAACCAACTGATGACTACCGAGGTCAACCTGACACCGATTACCGTGCCTCACCCATTCCCGATTCTCATGCTGGACCATCGTCACCATCCAAGGCTAAAGACAAGGAAGCTACATCTAAGTCTAAGAAATCAAAGAAGAGAAGACGTCATTCATGGCTCGACAATGATGAAACACCTCAGAATGATTGGTTGACAGAATTGGTACAAGCTCAACCTCCTCTCGAAGATGAAGAACCCCTTCCTGGTAATACATTACAATTTACTCAAGTCATAATGAAGGATCTTCAAATTGAGAAACTTATGAAGGAGGAGCTCAGAAGAATCAATAAGGATGCACAGGAACTCCTTAAGTCCAGATCTGGAAACAAAGTGGAATATGAGTATCACATGCAGAATATAGCTAGTGCAATGTCTGGCGAGTTTGACTGGCTAAATCCTGAAATGAATGTCGACCTCAATTCCAAAAACCATGAAAAGCCTTACTTCACTGACTGGACTAAACCATTACCTTTGACAGGATTTCCAGATAAACCCAAGCTACCTTACAGCTACTTCTTCAATAAAGATCTTCGTAACATCCAACTCACCCAAGAGACATCCAAGAAGAAATATGCTTCCTCACTCACAATCTCAGTACCAGCCACAAGATACGAAGTTCCTGCAATTGAAGAGTCTACTCCAGTTTTCAGCAACTCCATCGTAGCTTACGACAGAGATGCTCTACACGGGATTCAACACTAGCCAGAACGTCATCGTCTCGGTTATACCAGCAGATTAGGAGAGAAATCATTGGAAAATGTGAAGCATAAATCTAACATCATCGCTATCTTGGAGATTCAAGAGTCGAAACGGTTTAACTACATGTTCATGCGTGAGATTGTGGTTAAACGACAAGATGAAAAGAAGTACAAATTCTTCGAAGCAGACTTTCCAGACCTTAATCTCAATGACATCGAAGACATGTATCTCAAAATGGTTCAAGGAAGAATGCGTGGATTCGAGAGAGAAATTCAGTTCAACTTCATGGCATCACTACTTCTATTCATCCGACGATTGATAGTTCAAGAAAGAGTGGAAGATCTTCAGCTTGGAGTGGAAAGTTACCAACAGAAGATCAATTTGACAAAGCTGCAATTCAGATTTGATGGAATCTATCAAACATCTCAGTTTACTCTCATCCAAGAACCTTCATTTGGTTTCACCTACATCAACAGAATAAATCTACAAAGCTTCATGAGGTTCGATGAGATACATAAATTATGTGATGTTACACTTAAATCCGTTCGTGATGGGCTTGTCAAAAGGTTGAATGGTGATCGCCGAAAGATAGCTAAAGGGGAACCACCTAGATGGAAATCCAGCTCAAGAAGACAAGTTCGTAACTTTGTCTTGAAGATTGAAGAAAGGCTATTTTGACGGGAACAGATCAGACGACTGGAAAGCTATATCGGTGTCAGACCATCATTTCCTATCAGGCTCTTTGAAAGACCCGAACCAAAGTTCACTGACTTTGATGCTCCACTTCCTGACGAAGATTAAATTGGTACATTTGGTTATTAACTTTTCAATATCAATTGTTTCATTTGATTGAATTATGTTCATTATGGCTTGAGCACACATAACAGTGTACAACCCGCTCTTGTAATGAAAGGACCCTGAGGTACGCTTCAGTGCCTCAATCCTTATATAAGGAGCGAAGGCTTCTTACTTTTGAGTAGAATTAATCAAACATTTTCTGATTTTCATAACTCTGCTCAAAAGACAAGTATTTCACCTCAATGAGTATTCACTGGTTGAGGGGGAGCACTTGAGAAACTCATCGTTTGAAATACAAAGTTCTTGTTGATATCTCCCCATAAGACTCAAAAAGCATATTTTAATCAAAAGTTTATCAAAACAACATCTCATATGCTATTTTTGAGGGGGAGAAAAAGTGAATGTGATTAAAATATGAAAGTTCAAAGTTTCTAAAGTTGTATCTTGTGCGAGCTAGACTCAGAATTGACCCAAGAATTGACGAAACATAAAAGTTAGTAATCTCGAAAAGACTTATCCTCGATGGGTAATAACATCAAGTTAGTTACTAGAGCTAGTTGTCACCTAAAAGCTGACAATGGAACTCTTTAACTAGCCACGTAAGCGTGTCTCGAAAAGGATTTGTCTTAGTAGAACTGTACCGTTTCGAGAAACATTCTGTGGATTTGGCTAGGCCGGGTAATAACTTCAAGCTAGTCTAAGTGATGTAAGCGTGTCTCGAATCGGTCAAGTTCACTTAATGTGGTTTAATTCTAAAAGTGCTTGCTCCTCCCGCATGTGCAAATTTATTTAATACTTGTGAGCACATGTGAAGGGGGAGCCCTTCATAAATAAACACAAAACTCTCAAAGTATTAAACAAAATGTTTAATAATCACAAACACTTTGAGAGATTTTTCAAAGGTTTCATGGCTATTGTCGTATAATCATGGAGTTATAAGGTGATTAAGATAGGAAAAACCGTCCTATGATCCGCTAGAGCCGGAGAGATCTACCCAAGGACATCACCAATAGTTAGAATTAGAAGTCCTTAGGTATGATACGAAAAAGGAGAAAAGAATGAAAGGGGAAAGAAGGAGTTGAAGAATTAAAAAGAAAAGTAAAGAAAAGGGTGAAAAGAAATAGCCCTCAATATGTTCAACCTTAGGGCAGACACCGGGTTCAATTCATATGCTACTGGTTGTTGCTAAGACAACACCGGTATTGAAGACAAAGTCGTCATGGACCCAGTGACGCAATGCACTAAACCTTCTAACCACTCAAGTTCTCTTAAAAGAGCTTGTTTCATTCTCACGGGGAACCAGTGTAATCTATCGACCAATCTCTTAGAAATGGTTGATATTGAAGCAGGAGACCCCTCCCTAGTCTCCGCATAGGAAACCTAAGTGTGCACTTTTCGAGTCTAGAGCCATGAGATACATCAAAGATCTCTTAGGAACACTTAGTATTTCTACAACTAGTGTTCTACATCAATGGACACTAGCTGTAAATTATCGAGTCCTTCGCAGATCCTAGCAATCTGCCGAGAACGTTTATGAGAGAATTTACATAAGTATTTCTCAATGATTGAACGGAAATCCTGCCAGGGTCAACATCAAACAGCCCTGACAGCAGGTCACTTCGGTAACTCCTTGTGGGTTACGCTTAGTGTTTGCGGTGGTTTCTTAGCGGTCTACAGTCGTGGAGTGATCCCCAGAGACTCACCCAGTCATTGAGCTACTTAGTAGGTCTTGTAAGCTTCTTCGGGAGTATCTGATATGGGAACAGCCTTGATAAGGATTAGAAGGAGTGTTCACACTTTGCTGTTGACGATCTCTAATTCCTTATCTGTAAGTACCGGATGTTTTATTGCTTACTGTTTACATGCAGGGTTACATCATCTCCATGGCGACAGATTCCACATGCTCATACATGCATCTTGAAGTCATCAAAAGCTCCCTCAATGATCAAAGCAACACAAAGTTCAAAGAAAGATTCTACGCCAAAAAGAAGAATCTACAAAGTATAAAGACTAAAGATCTTAAGTGAAAGAAAGGGACTACGTGCATGAATAAGTCAGAATTGAAAGATGTATGAGCATGTTGGAATGGCAGACTACCACCGCAGACGCGGAAGTGACGAAAGGCAGACAACTTCATTATTTGATCACTATCACCACAACAATGAACAAGGCACAAAGAACGATGAATGATTATTATCTCATGATTATTGAAAGATGTCTAAAGCTATGAAAGTCAAAGATGAAGAAATGACAAAGACGTCAAGCAACCGTGATGACCGACCCTTAGGGGGAGATTATTGGGATCAAAGTTTTACTATTTTATCAAGTCTCGGTCATTTGTAATAATATTAGGTTGCTTAGTTATTATTTACTTTCATTTACGTTTTGTATTAAGTTTACTAGGCTTAAGTTATCAAACCCATGGGCTTCATAGCCCACACGAATTGGTAAGAGGAAGGAGAGGGAGTGTTGCCCTAGCTCCTTCCCTATATATAGTAAGCTTAGGCCATTTGTAAACTTGGTTGTTTATTTGAAATCATAAGGAAACTCTTGCTCTCATTATTCTCTTATTCAAATATTTACCCAACTCCTTATATCTATCTCATTCTTGTTTGTGTGAAATCAATATGGTGACCTAACAAACACTTAGTCTTATGATGTTGTACCTCTTGGACTTTTTCAAAACAAGTAGAGTTCATAGTGTATTAAGTAAGAAAATCCAAAGAGTCGAGGAGTCATTGAATATAACATTTAACGAGTGATCTTCTCCTTCTAAGATATCATCTTTGGTAGATGATGACTTAGTCGAAAGTCTAATGATGGCAAGACAAGTATGTTATGTAGAACATTAAGGATAAAAGTACAAAATAACATCTTCTCACCTTGAGTTAAACATTGAATCAAGCAAAATTGACATAAGTTATAAAACTTGATTTATAAGTCATAGTTGTGTCTAAACAAATTCAACAAAAACAGTTTTTGGAATTTAGAGTAAAAAAACTAGTGAAACAAAATAGATTTTTCAAAGTAATCAAGTGATTATAGTGTCAATATTTGAAAGACTTTTTGATAATAAAAGCAAGCCCCAAAAGCTAGGGATTTTAACTTAAAAACATTCCTAGTTACTCTCTTGTTCTCAATAGTTTAGTTATTGATGACTTATCAAGAATGAGATTAGTAAATCCGTAGGTAAAACTAAACGTAGAGAAATGTTCGGAAGACTACTTGTTCTCATAACAATTAGATCCAACATTATGTTTAGCATTTGTCTATGTGCTCGTGTTAAAGAAGATCCTTAAACAACTCTTTAGTTGAGCTTGTTTGGATACATCATAAGGTACTACACAACTAGGATTATGGTATCCTAAAAGAACGGGAATAGAAACCATAGTGTACGCCAAATGAAATTATGTCGGTAATAAGTTGATAAGAAAGGCACAAGTGGTAGTTGCACTTTCATACTTACTTACCCAATGATTCTCCAAAACGCGTAAGGTTCTCAAATTAGTTTCGGATGGAGAAGCACATTAACAAGCTCCGCTTGAACAAGCAAATTCGTGTCAACAACGGAATTCATTTTATCAACATTGTTATACCTTCAACAAAGGAAGCATCAACTTCAGCGACAATTCAATCCATTATGTTCTTAATTGACATATTGCGATCCATCATCATCGTCTTGGTAAAAATGTTCATTGAGGAACGTCTTAACTAAGAAAGTCTTATACGTTAACCATTCTATCAACATTTTCACAAAACCTCTTGAATGAGAAGCATTCATCAACCCTAGGCTTAGTCAAAGACTCATAAGACCTAAAACCTTAGTTTTGAATATTAGGATAAAACCACAAAAATCAAGACAATCCTTTTTGAATTTCTCCCTGCAATTCCCACGGAACCCTCAGACCATACGGGCGGAACCCTCCCTTTCGTTCCGCCTGGTCTGCCAAATCTGCAGGATGTTTTATTTTGAGTTTCTAAACCAAACACCCTCTTAACTTAACCATTCACTTGCTCTTTCACCATCATCTCATCACATTCACCTTGTGATATATCTCAGCCTATAAGATTCACAAAATGAGCAAAACTTCAAGCATCTTCCTCATAACCTTTCATCACTCAAACCTCAAACAACCAATGTGAAATGAGAAACCGAGTTATCCATTGTCATATCAATATCGAGTCATCCACCATTTCCTTGCCCTCAAAGAAACCAAGAGTCAATATCATCTTCACCAAATAACTCCACCTAGTCATCCTCACAAAAAGATTCCACAATGTAACCAAACAAGTGTGTCATCCCCACTATAAACTAACCTATTAAGATTAAACCACCTTTCATGATACATAAACCTATGTTCACCCTTGTGTCGCTCTTTGAAACAAAGGGCAATTGTCATATCCATATTCTCATTAACATATTTGTCTATGTCGTCAAAAGTCAAATGAATTTCATTATGACATGCGTCTCTTCCACTTTCTAGCAAGTGAAGAACACAAAGAAGATATCCAAGCTTCAAGTGTTGTCAAGCAATCACCACCTCATTTCACATATCCACTCTCGGTCATCAACCATACTTTACCACCGTTCACCACATTGTTAAAACAAATGAAAAACGTCATAGAAGCATCACTTGCATTATAAAACATTTTTTAAGCATCAAAATGAGTCAAGTTAACCGCACCTCCACATTGTTTTCATATAAGCACACACTAGAACATACACATTACAATAGTCGTTTACTCAGACTAAAATGTAAAATTTTGATTTTCTAGGAATCATCATGCCTCCTCTAACTCACTACGACCACAAGGACACCATCAAGTACCTACCCAAACACCACAAAACCAAAGGTCTTACTCAAACTCAAATCATTGTTTTCAAAGCCTTAGAAAAACGATATGTCCATAAGGATAGAACCATTGATCCATCCTTCTTAGAAGGTACAAACCTCTACACGGAACTTGCCACAATCAACTTTGAGTGTCTCTTAGAAATCGACGAGCCTATTTGTTCTAGGTTCATTTTAGAATTCTATGCATCCGTCACCCTCTCCAAGGATGAGTATGGTCGCATATCTATTAACTTTAGGGCTAGTAGTCATCAATACTCCTTCACTCTCGAGGAGTTTGCTCAAATTCTAGGTGTCCCAAACCACGATACTTGCATCTACTTCGACTTGCACTCCCTCTCAACTCTTGACACACTCTTTGACCGCATCCATCCCTATGATACCCCTCTTGTGTCCAAAGATGAACTTCGTGACCACCTCTTCATTAGGACCACCAACACTAGGAGAACTAGAACCGGAAATGAGGTCATCAAGGACCCATATGGAATGGAATTCAATGAACTCAAGCCCCAATTCAAGAAATGGGAAGAACTCCTTAGAAGCAATGTAATTAGCACCATAGGAAACCGGGATCACATCAATGTTTGCCTTTGCTACATGCTCTACTCCTTGTCCATTAGGCAACCCTTCAACCTTGCCTACTACATGACCAAGAGAATGGCCGACATTCCCGTGCAAGGCACAACGTCTATGCCGTATGGAATGCTCTTGACCCTTCTCTTTAGGTTCATCTCTCCCATTCCATCAACTCCTAGAGGTCTTCACCTAGACTACTCTCTTATTCCACATGCTTTTGTCCCACTAAGTGATAGGAGAATCTACAAAGCCCAAGGTAAACATTTTCCAACTCTAGGGTTTGCCCAACTCTAGGCTCCCACCTCTAGAATGCATTTTCCAACTTTCGGATATTCCAAATGAGTCGGCGGAGTTCAAGCAAACAAAGGGGATGTTCAAAAACATCGAGAGATTTCTTGAAAAGCTCAAGAAGAAGATTGGCCGTCTATGAGAGCATGTGTGTAAGAGTGTTTGGCACTAGGTGCTATTTGAATGATTTGGTCATTTAAACATTACGTGTTATGTATTCATGTGTTGATAAGATATTTGGTACTATTTGGAACTTGTAGAAACTAACAATGACGCAGGAAGACAACATTTGGCAAAGTTGTCAAATTTTCATGTTTATGAATTTTTCACTAAGTATAAGTTCTCGACCCCCCGGTCAAAGTCCTATGGTATGTGTGTTTACATGTCCAATTTTTGCACTACCTAACCAGATATGCATTATCTTATTGATTTTAGGAGTTTTCAAAAAATTTGAAAAACGTCTCGCTGGTAAAAGATGCGGACTGCCAAGTTTTTCCGGTCTGGCGGATCTGGCGGCACCCATAAATGGGTTCCGCCAGTGTATTTTCTGGGCAACCCAGAAATGGCCCAACGGACCAGACGGAACCCAAAACAAGGTTCCGCCTGTGTATCTCGAGGGTTCCGCCAGTCACCTGCAGAAAAATTTTGTCATTTTTTCTTAAGTTCAAAACTTGTAATGTGTCAAACCATTATCCTAAGTGAGAAACATCTTCCATTAACTCCAATAACCATATTAAAACAACTCTCACTCACTAAAACAATTAGGAAGCCACTTCCCTCCAAAAATTCAAATTCAAACATAACTAACCCAAGGAACCCTTTTAAAGGATCCTTCAAACCATTGAAACATTTTCAACCAAATCACATCCCATGATCACAAAGCATTGAGTGCATATGTTGGTCTTTCACTCCACCCTATTCCATTGGATTGACATCAAATGATGTGACATGGTCATGAAAATCATTTGAAACCTCAATCTTTGAATGGTAGAACATCAAATCCAAACACCCATTTCAACATCTTTTCATCCTATAAATTTGAAAGTTTTGCAACAATTCAAATCACACCATCACCATCAAAACTTCTTCTCTCAAAACACCAAAACCACACCTTTGAAATGACTAAATCCAACACATCATCCGAGTCATCAAAATCCTTCTCAAAAACCACTAGGCTTAGTGTTAAACCTTGTTGCTTCAACAAAACCGTCAAGTCAAGCTCATCATCTTCAAGTGATGCTTCGCTTAACATTTCTTCACCTATCCAAGATTTCCTTAACCTTACTACCTCAACACCTTGCAATACCAATGTGATCACTATTCAAGATTTGCTTAATCTTGCTACTTCAACACTTACACCAATGAAACTTTTCCATACACCTCCAACATCACCACATCCACTATTGGAAACTTTTGAAAACCTATCACCTAAACCATCAAGCCCTCCATCATTGTCCTTTTTTGACACCATTGCCGAAACGGAAACCCAACAACAACCAACATTTCAACCAAATGAGTCATTGGATGATGCACCTCATCCACCTTCATTACTTGAGAGTTTCGCTTACTGTTATGCTAGACCTTAAATTTTTCCAAATGATCAAGGTCATACACACCTACAATCATTTGTGTTTCACCCCATTTACAAAAGCATTCATGGTAATCCTTTCAGAAAACCAAGCCTTCGTTACTTTTTTCAACTACCACCACCACATGAACCTTCCCAACATTTTGAATATCTATTTTCTTAGTATAAGAAAATAAAAGCATCTCAATGATCTTCCATCAAGACCAACAAAACCACCACCTTTCACAAATAAAAAACCAAGGTCATTGCTTGACCAAAATGAGTCTTTTGACCACAACCAAACACCACAACAAGAATATCACCACCCAAAACCATTGTTGTCTCACCTTATCTACAAAGACATCCATGATCCTCTAAACAATGAAATGAGGTTTATCCTACACCACATTGTGAAACGTCTCAAGTTTAGAGTCTCCAAAATGAAACAAAACCGTTTCTTTTGGAAAATGTTGCTCATTAAAACCAACAAACCAAGTTTAGAGCACCAACACCACCTCAAGTTTAGAGTCTCCAAAATGAAAATAAATCGTTTCTTTTGGAAAATGTTTCACCATTTAAACCAACAAACCAAAACCGTGTCACCTCCACAACATTCAAAACAAAACCCGCTACACCCTCCAACACACATTTTCATCCTTAAACAACCTTAGCCTTGTTTTTGGAAAATGTTTCTCATTAAGGAAAATGATGATTTCCTTGTAGCTTTTTATGTTCTTATTTTATTTTTAGTTTTTCTTTATTTTTAAAAGTAGGATGGTGTCATCCAAATTTCTTGTCTTTGACTCTTTAAGAGTCAAAATTTTACATGGAATGAATTTCATTCTACTACAAGGTGTGCATTGTTTGTTAACCATTTAGGTATAATACTTGCTATGGTAGCATACATATATCTTGTGTTTTAGAAACTAACCTTTCTTTTTGTAGGATCATTATCCATGTTTTCCTTCCTTGATACTCCATTTAGGAGAGTAATATTCAAGGGGGAGCATGAGTGTTGCATTATTCCACTTCACAACTCTTAGTTGTGTTCTAGACATGAAATGCTTTCATGACTTGTCTTGTGCGGCAACTAACCTTTTTCTTGTAGGTTCAAAATCCATGTCTCCTCTCTTGGCACTCCATTTAGGGGGAGTATTATCCAAGGGGGAGCAAGTGTATACTTCCGCTTCGCTACTCTTCTTTTTGTTTCGACAAAAAGGGAGAGAATTTATATGTAAACTTGTTTCAAATTTTTTTAAAGCATATCACATCATCTTAGCAAAAACAAGTTTTTATACTAACTTTATAAGACTTAACACTAAACCTAGTGACTTACTTATAAATAAAGTTTATGTTTTGACATCAACAAAAAGGGGGAGATTGTTAATACAAATATCACCTAAAAACGTTATTTATATTTTACGATCTTTGCTAAGTTTTGTTAATGACAAAGTATGAACTTTAGGTAAGAGTATGTTGGGAATTCTGTGAAGTAAGAATTCTGCTGCTGTTTCTGCTGAAAGGATTCTGCGGAAGAGTTGGCTTCTGCTGAAGCAGTGTATCTGCTGAAGACTAGTTTCAGCTTTATTAGTTTCTGCGGATATAGTATTTCTGTATTTTATATAATGTAGTTTGGATATGCATGAGTTTATTTAGGAAGTGATAATGCATATCTTTTAGAAGTTTTAGAATATACGTTTCTTGTGAAACGGTTTAGGGTTCCTTGAGTATAAAAGGAACACACGGTTTATGTATTGAATAACTTTTAGAGAATTCTTCATATTATTAAAAGATCCATAGAGGATCAAGAGTTCTTAGCATCAAGCTTGAGTTTATTTTCCGCTTTATAAATACAAGTTGCAGAGATTGTCTATTAGTGTGTTATTGATTACAGTGACATTACTAACGATTCTAGAGTGCTCAAGAAGATCTATCAAGGTCTTTAGATCAACAAGTGGTATCAGAGCCTAGAGAGAGTCTCTGCCATACTAAGAAACACAAATCTTACACCTTTTCAAATCCAAACAAATCAAAAAACATGCCTGGATCGGATGATGATGTAGATACAACCCAGAACATTAACACCACTTCTCTTCAACAACTCAATCTCTCTAACAGTAATGCTAAGTTTCCATACTTGAAGAATGCAGAAGATTATCATCTGTGGTCAATGAAGATGCAGAACTGGATCACAAACATTGATTGGAATCTGTGGGAGGTTGTTAAGAAAGGGAATATTCTGAAGAAGCATGTTACAGATGCTGATGGAGTTGTTACTATTGTAGGACCCAAAACTGCTGAAGAGATTCTGGCTGTGCAGAGGGAGAGTAAAGTCAGAACAATTTTGCTCCAAGCTATACCAGATGACCATATGGGTGACTTCCATTTTATGGAGGATGCCAAGGATATTTGGATGGCTATAAAAGCAAGATTTGGTGGGAATGAGGAATCAAGAAGGCTGCAGAAGTCTATGTTGAAGCAAAAGTTTCAAGAATTTTAGATATCTGAAAAAGAGGGAATTCATAAGGGTTATGACAGGTTTCATCGAATATTGAGTCAACTTAATCAGTTGAAGGCTAGACCCGACAATGAAGACTGCAATTCTAAATTTCTGAGATCTCTGCCACCATCTTGGTTACAAGTTTGTATTGCTCTCAAGACCAAAGGTGGGTTGGACATGATGTCTTTTGATGACCTCTACAATAGGCTTAAATCACTTGAGCCTGATGTTAGAAGTCCCATACGTCCATCCACTCATTCTACATTTGTTGGTGCCTCTACTAAACCTGTGCATCAAGCCTCAAGTTCATATTCATCAGGAGCATCTTCTCAAACTTATAATCAACCTGCTCCTAAATCAAGATCAAGTAATGTGTTGGTGGATCTTATTCATTCATTTGTGGCTGAATATGAACCTCAGCAGTTTATTGCTTATGAGGACTTTGAACAGGTAGATCCATTGGAAATGGAGGAGATGCACTTGAAATGGGAGCTTGCAATGATCTCAATGAATATCAGAAGGTTTGAAGCCAAGTCTGGAAGAAAGTTTGGTTTTAATGGAAAAGAAGTAGCAAGGTTTGATAGAAGGAAGGTTAAATGCTACACTTGTGGTCAAGTGGGATATTTTTCAAGAGAATGCAAAGATAGAAAGGCTGGAGATGAAGTTAGATATGGTTCTTATCCATTGGAAGCAGGGAATAACAAGACTGTACCTTCAAAGGCAATGGTGACTCTGGATCACCAAATTGATTGGTCTGATCATGAACCTGCTGGAGAGGAAGCTTCTACTTCTTCACAAGTGAATCTGCTGGCATTCATACCTTCAGAAGACAAGAAGGAGCAAGTCTCCTTGATGGGAATCTCTCAGGTAACCAACTGTGTGTTTGGATGTAGTGTAAGATACAATGAGCTTAAACAAGAATTTGATGAATTGAAACCAAAATACAATGAGTGTTATGTTGAAGTAGAGTCTTATAAAATGGCTTTAAAAACATTAGAGAAACAAAAAGTATGGTTTCAAAAGAATCAAGTTAAATATGATGAAAAAATAAGAGTTCTAGAAAGTGATTTAGAGGTTACTAAGATAGAATTAAAACGTACTGAAAAAGAAAAGTCTGATTTAGAAAAAGAAAAACAAGAGTTACAAGATAAATTAAATAAAGAGATAGCTGGTCGTATGAAATGGCAGGAAGGGGAATCTAATTTGAGTAAATTAATTGATGGTCGCCAATCAGTTAGGTCTAGAAAGGCATTAGGATATGAGAAGTATATTGACCCTGAAGAGCTAACCTATCCTGATATGTCTAGTGTTTTTGACCCTGAACCAGCCTTAGCTTATCAAACACCTGTTAAATATGTTAAGGAAGGGGGAATGAATGCTGTGCCTGGACCTATAAGAGGGGAACACATGCCTATAGACTTGTCCAAACCTTTTGACTTTGATGGATCACATCATTTATATGGAAAAAAGTCAACTGACTTACAAGACCCTATTGTGAAATCTAATGACTTTGTCTCTTGTTGTAACAATGACAAGTCTTCTGATGAAGGGTCTACCTCATTTGCTAGCTGTGATTCAAGTGAGAAGTTGGACCTGCCCAGGACCATGCCCAAGACCACTTCCAAAACCATACCAAAGACATCACCCAAGACTCCTCACAAGCCTTCTAGAGTTGCTGCTGATAACAAGACAGTTTCTACTGAAGACTTGTTTTTAAATTCTTTGCATAATAATACTTTTGGCTTTGTTAAAAACAATTCTGTTTGTCATGGTGATTTGAATACTTTTTCATGTTATGGAAATTCTTTTGGTTTAAATACATCTTCTAAAAAGAAGAAGTGTTTTGTGTGTGGAAGCAAATATCACTTGATTAAGGATTGTACATATCATGAGCAAAGAATGGGTGCATGTGGTAGTCAAAGAAAAACTAGGCAAATGTGGAAGAATGTTAGTGAAATACCATCTTTTGTTCCACATCAGCAGAAACCTAATTCTGCTGAATCTCATTTTTCATGGAGAAGAACCAGTACTAGACCATATGTTCGACCCACTAGTTCTTTCTTTTATAATGGTTATTGGCCTAATCACTTTGACTCAATGTGTAATGGTGGTGGGAAATGGAATACTGCTGTGAAGCCCTCAGCAGGTTGTTCTTGGACTAAGAAGGGACCTAATATGCATTACAGGCCCAAGAACAATGGTGGATCTAAAACATCTACATGGCCTGTTACTAATGATCCACAAGGCAGGCTTAAGTCAGCAATGACTTGAGTCTCCAATGTGTACTAATTTTGTATATTTTGTTGTTGTTGTAGGAACATCCTTTGAAAAGTACTGAAGTTGGTATTGTTGATAGTGGTTGTTCAAGAAGTATGTCAGGAAACAAGGATAAGATGCATGACTTTGAGCCCATTGAAGGAGGAGGCACTGTAACCTTTGGTGGTGGAGATGGCAAAATTACAGGGAAAGGAACCATAAAGACACCCTTGTTAGACTTTGAAAATGTTTACTATGTGAAGGAACTGGAGCATTTTAATCTTATCTCAGTATCACAAATTTGTGACACTAAGCATAAGGTTTTCTTCTCTGAAGATGAGTGTCTTGTACTTTTCAAGGACTTCAAACTCCCAGAAGACACAACTGTATTGCTGAGAGTTCCTAGAACCTTCAACTTATACACATTCAATCTGAATGATGTTCAGCCTGAAGGTGATCTAACATGTTTGGTAGCCAAAGCTTCCCTGGATGAATCTAATAAATGGCATAGAAGAATGGCACATGTGAATTACAAGACCATCAACAAGTTATCCAAACTTGGTCTTGTTAAGGGCCTTCCTTCTAAACTCTTCACCAATGAACACAATTGTATTGCTTGCAACAAGGGAAAACAACACAGAGCCTCTTACAAAACAGTCCAAGCAGTGAGCACCATTTCAGAACCTCTTCAGTTGCTGCACATGGATCTCTTTGGTCCAACCCCCATTAGAAGTATTGATCATAAGTACTTCTGCCTGGTTATTACAGATGATTATACTAGGTTTTGCTGGGTGTTCTTTCTCAAAACTAAGGATGAAACAACTCCAATCCTGAAAGACTTCATTATCTTAGTTGAGAACCAGCTGAATAAAAAGGTTAAAGGAATTAGGTGTGACAATGGTACATAATTCAAAAATGTTGTCTTCATAGAATTCTGTAAGTCTAAAGGGATTAGAAGGGACTATAGTACTCCAAGAACTCCACAACAAAATGGGGTTGCTGAAAGGAAAAATAGAACCCTCATTGAGGCAGCAAGATCAATGCTTGCAGACTCCAAACTCCCCACCATGTTTTGGACTGAAGCAGTCAGTACTGCTTGTCATGTCTTGAACAGGGTATCCATCACTAGACTTCATGTCAAGACACCTTATGAACTTCTCACTGGGAAAGTTCCACACATACATTACCTTAAGCCTTTTGGATGCAAGGTGACTATTTTGAATAGTGCTGATATACTGGGTAAATTTGATGGGAAAGCTGATGAGGGATATATAGTTGGGTATTCAGCTCATAGCAAGCCCTATAGGGTTTATAATCTGAATGCTAAAAAGATTGAAGAGACCCTTAATCTGAGATTTCTTGAAGATCAACTTAATATTAAGGGACAAGGCCATTCTTGGTATTTTGACCTAGACTATTTGACTGACTATTTGGGTTATACTAGGCATGCTTCTAATCCTGATGCAGGTACCAAAGATTCAAGTTCTCACCCTGCAGGTTCCATGGATGATGACTCAGAATGTGAGTCTGAGCCAGAAGAGAATACTTTTGTTGTACCATCTTTTCCACCTAACCATTTTGTAGGTAATCACTCTGCTGCTGAACAAGATGATGAGTCACATTATGCAGAAGATCTTGCAAGATTGCAGAAGCAGGAACATGCTGCTACTAAGGAAGCTCAGAAACTCAATGACAAGGTTACACAAGAGACTGAGGCTATCCTACATCAGTCAGCACAAGCAGTCAGTGGAAACAAGGATACTGCTGAAGACACACCTCTTCCCACTGATAATGTCAAAGATGCTGATTCTGCTGATGTTCACTCTCCCATCTCTATTGAAGTCTCTGCAGATTTTGATAAGCCCTTTACCAGATTTCCAAGTCCTTCTGATCTTGGGAATTATCAACCAAAGCCTGGCTTGTTTAACTCAGCTTCCTATGATACTGAGTTTGAACCTACACTCACCAACATTGATGTTCCACCTACAACTACCAAAAGGATTCACAATGCTCATCCCCTATCAAAGATTATTGGTGATCCTAAAGACCCTGTTCGAACTAGAAGCACTGTCAAGAATACAAAATATGGAGAAGTTGCTTTTATCTCTTATGTCTATAATCAAAAGAGGAACAATCACACAGACTTCAAACATTGTTTGTTTGCATGCTTTCTTTCTCAGATTGAACCAACTAGTGTTCCTCAAGCACTGGCTGATTCAAGTTGGCTTGAGGCAATGCAAGAGGAGATGCTGCAATTTAAGAATCAGCAAGTTTGGATTTTAGTTCCTCTTCCTGATGGGAAATATGCCATTGGGACAAAATGGATTTTGAAGAATAAAAGAGATGCCAGGGGTATTGTGGTGAAGAACAAAGCAAGACTAGTGGCTCAAGGTTTTAGACAAGAGGAAGGCATTGACTATGATGAGGTCTTTGCACCTGTGGCCAGAGTTGAAGCAATTCGAATATTTTTGGCCTATGCCTCTTATATGGGCTTTATGGTTTATCAGATGGATGTTAAAGGTGCTTTCTTGTATGGAGAGATTGAAGAGGAGGTTTATGTGACTCAACCCAAGGGATTTGAAGACCCTGATCATCCTGAGTATGTGTACAAAGTTGTCAAAGCTCTCTATGGACTACATCAAGCTCCCAGAGCTTGGTATGCTAGACTCTCCACATTTCTGCTGAAGAATGGCTACAGAAGAGGTGCCATTGACAAGACTTTATTTCTCAAGAAAGATTCTAGGGATATTATTCTTGTGTAGGTGTATGTGGATGATATTATCTTTGGTTCTACCAAAGAAGCCTGGTGTAGAGAGTTTGAGGATTTGATGAAGGGAGAATTTCAGATGAGTGCCATGGGAGAACTCACTTTCTTTCTGGGGTTGCAAGTTCAGCAAAAACCTGATGGTATATTCATACATCAGGAGAAATATGTAAGAGATATGTTGTCCAAGTTTGCTATGGAAAATGTCAGGACTGCCACTACTCCATATGAGGCTCCCAAACCAAAGAACAATCTTACTCCTGATCTTCCTGTGAATGTTCATTTATACAGGTCTATGATTGGTTCTTTGATGTACTTGACTGCCTCAAGACCTGACATTACATTTGCTGTGAGTGCATGTTCTAGACACCAAGTCACTCCACTTACTTCTCATATGAATGCTGTCAAGAAGATTTTTAAGTATCTTAAAGGCCAACCAAACTTAGGTCTTTGGTATCCCAAAGAGTCTCCATTTCAGCTAGCAGCTTATAGTGACAGTGACTATGCTGGTGCCAATTTGGATAGAAGAGCCACAACTGCAGGTTGCCAATTTCTTGAAAGAAGACTGATTTCTTGGCAATGCAAGAAACAGACCATAGTTGCTACCTCTACTACTGAAGCAGAATATGTTGCTGCTGCCAATTGTTGTGGACAGGTTCTATGGATTCAGAATCAATTACTGGATTATGGGTATAACTTCATGAATACTACCATTTTCATTGACAATCAAAGTACCATTTGTATTGTTAAAAATCCAGTTTTTCATAATAGAACCAAACATATTGAAATCAGACATCATTTTATAAGGGATGCTTATGAGAAACATTTGGTTAAAGTGGTCAAAATTCACACAGATGAAAATGTGGCAGATTTGTTAACCAAAGCATTTGATGGACCAAGGTTTCAATATTTGGTGGTCCATATTGGAATGCTAAACCCTTAACTGCAAAGTTTAAGGGGAGGCATGTGCATCAGGGGAGGATGATGACTGTAAACTTTGTATTAGTTTGTATATTATCTCTGATTTTGTAACACTAACCCTCTAACAGTTGTGCAAGTTGTTTGGTGTATGTGCTTGTTTGATGTTTGTTTTGTAGATGTTCTGAGAATGAAAGTCCCATGATAAATGTCACCAAGGGCTAAAGTCAAAGGAATATGGTCAATATGCTGAACATGGTTTCTACTGATCAATCAAAAGATGCTGAAGGTCTTACACAATGGATAAATTCAAATAAGATCTTTTCATTCATTCATAGAAACAAGTTACAGCTTACATTCAATGTTAGAAATGAGATACAATGACCATTCCTAAACTATTGGCTAACTCAGTACTACTAGCTTCTATCAATTATTACAAAATACTTGAGGCTATGACAAGTACAATGAAGAAGCTGAAGATGAAAATGGAAAACGAAGAGAAGGAAGACTGGGAAGATGCTCATGAATTAAAGTCAAGAGAATGCTCAAGAACTTTGCCTCATGGTTACATTCCTCAATCACCTACTTCAGCTTCTCCTTTCCCTTACGTATGATCTCAGACTTCTTGCTCTGTCCAATATGTTCTTGATGTGTAAGACCAGGTCCTGGAGCAGGAAGATCCAACACCAAATTTTGTGATGTTGGAAGAGATGGATCCCTAATAGTTGATCTTGGTTGGGATCTCTCTGGTGTAGAAGGAGGAAGAAAGGATGGATCTTCATGTTCTTCCTTTGAAGAGTCTTCATCAGAGGTATAGATGAAGGGAGAGACATTCTCTCTCTCAGCAGGATTGGGTACATTGCTTGGTTCACCCTTCAAATGAGCATTCCACTGTTTCTCTTGTGCATCCCATCGGTTCTCCAATGCTCTTTCAAAGTCAGAACCTTCAAACCCCCATGGATACGGTGGTATATCTTCTTCTGATAATGGAGAAGAGGAATTTGAATATGAGGTTTTTGGGTGTGAAGACATAATTTGGATGGAGAATTGGGGTTAATAGAAATTAGGGTTTGAAAGATAATTTGGGAAATTTGATGAATGAGATGTGTTATTTGGGGTGATTAAATAAGGCAATTTTAGGAGTTACGATATTTAATGCGAGTTGGGTGGCACAGTAAAATCAAGATATTGACCGAAGATATTTTTACCTTTGGTTGATTCTGCTGAGGTTTGACTATGCTTTAGCAGGTTTGACTTTCATTGCTGCTGAAGGGTTAATTTTCAAATTAGAAGTTTTGTCAGACTTGGTCAATAAGTTGTTCCGATAATTTTGACCACGATTGGGGAACTTCCAAATTTAACTCACTCTGCATATCTTTTCGAATCAAAATTATTCGCTTATTACTTCAAATAAACCCATTATTCTCTGGAGTAATTCATAACCTTCTCACACACATTCAGTCAAATGGCTCAACTTGAATTGAAGGGCGATCATAAAAAATATGCTATTCTGAAAACAAAGAGGGGACATGAAGAATTTGATTTGATGGTGGAGTTTCTTCAAAGGTCGAAGATTCATTATGCTTTGACTTATTGTCCTAATTTGGTGTGTGAATCCCTGGTGAAGCAATTTTGGGCATCTGCTACCAAGAGATCTGCTACAGAGATTGTAGCTGAAATAGATGGTGTAGAATATGTAGTGACAGAAGGGTTGATAAGGGCAAAGCTTAAGTTGGATGATAAAAATGGTGTGTATCATTCCAACACTACAGAGATTCTTGCTGGGATAAGAGAAGCTGGATATCAAAGTACTGACACATCCAAGTGGCACAAGAATCAATTTTGTCCAAAGTGGAGGTATTTGGTGCATCTGCTGCTTCAATGTATAAGCAACAAGTGTGGTGGATGGAATCAGTTCTCTCTGCAATTGGGTTGTGGTATTGTTTGTCTTTCTAAGGGTGAAACTTATAATTTTTCTAAGTTTATTTTTGAAAATATGCTAGAAAATATAGATAAGGAACAGCATAAGTTTTTAATGTACCCTAGATTCTTACAAATAATCTTAGACATAACCACTGAAGATATAACCCATATACCCATTAAAAGTCTAGGTTCTAAGTTGTTTGCCTCAATGAAAACTAATTATACTGGGGAACATCACCCTATGTTGGAAGCTATGTTGCCACAAGGCAATGCCAATGTAGTTGAGGGTGATGATGCTGGTAATGTGCCTGCTCCTAATGCTGCTGATGATGGTAATCCATCATCTTCTGGTGTTGCTGCTGATGGTAATCCTTCAGTGGTAATGGAGGAAGTGCCAGCTACAACTGCTGAACTTCATGAGTTTGAAGATGACTTACAGACTTTTGAACCTGATCTTACTAGACTACCTTCACCCAGTTCTTTGGGAGAGCAAATTAATGTAGGTTCTCCTAATGTTGTACATGAGTCTGTTTCTCCTGCTGGGTTCAATGAAGCTCCTCATACCACTGAGCAATCTGCTGGTAGAGCAGAGGACCCTATTACTCTCACATTTGTATATGATTCTCTTAGCAGGTACATGAAAATGACTGAAGATATCCAGAAAGAACTTGCTGAGACCAAGACTACTCTTGGTAATGAAATTCAAAGTCTGAAAAGCAAAGTCAAAGATTTGGAGGCACAGCTAAGTAAGCAGAAGCAAAGTAAAGATGGATTGGATTCTACTGAAGTAGCAAAGGAGGCAAATTTGGATTCTCTTGAGATTCTAGCTGAAGTTGCTAGACAGTCTCATGTTGTTCCTCCTAAAGCTGCTGCAGCACCTCAATCTAAACCAATAATACTAGTTCAAAGAAGAAGTACAAGACAGTATTTGGCAAGGAAAGCTACTGAAGCTTCAAAAGTATCTGGTGGTGATAATGATGTGCTGATGACTGAAGCTGTGGATATACTTCAGGAGAAACAATCATTAAGTAGGGTTGCTGCTGATCAATCTGCTGACAAAGGAAATACATCAGGAGAAACATACTTTGTAGCTGGGAGAGAATACTTGAATTCTCCTGTTCATCATTCATCTGAAAATATACAAGTTTCTACTGATAAAGAGGTTCAAGATGTACATGATGAACCTATGGCAGATGTGCATGTGTCTAATGATGATGTTGCTGCAGCTAATGTTTCTCATGATGGTTTGGATGAGCTTGTAACTGCTGAAGATAGAGCTGGACAAGGTAAATTATTACAAGAATGGGAAAATTATATGAAGAGTGCAAATCTAGCTGAGGAAGTACAAGCTAAGTTTGATGCAGAATTAGATTCAGAGACTCAAAGATATGTTTCTACCTTACCTATTGCAAGACAACGGGAATTGGATGCAGCAGTTCTAGAGTTTGATGAGTCAGACTGGCAGATGATTGGAAAACAGATGCTTGCTAATCCTACTGTGACTGCTGAATTAATTGGTAAGAGAGTAGAGGAACAAGATTATGAATCTGAGATTGTGAAAATGTTAAAGATGAGGAAGAAGGCAGCTGATGAATTAAAAGCTAAAGCTAAAAGGGAAAAACCCATGTCTCAAGCACAGCAAACAGAGTATATGAGAACATATGTGAAAAACCAGAGCAGCTCATTATATAATACTGCTTGGTCTAAGAAACATGTGTGGGGAGTTCCATTTGAAAAACTAGTTGAGATTTATAATAAGATCAAAGCTAGGAATCCCAAAGCTGGAATGGATGCTTCAAAGAATATTCCTCTTCTCAATGTTGATGCGGTTTCATCTGAGAATATTCATATTGCTGCTGAACAAGTATCTTTACCTGATACTTCTGCTGGTGTTACTGTTTCTATGGATAAAGGTAAAGCCAAAGTGACAACATCAGATGCTCCAACTAGGAAGAGAACTAGGAGACAATTGGTGCTAGAAAGATTAGGTGAAGAAACTGCTAGAAAGTTGACTGAAGATCAAGAAGCTGAACAAAGGGCTGAGCTTGCTAGATTTCATGAACTGAAGACAAGAGAAGTTGAAATTCAAGCTGCTAGAAACAAACAAATCAGGAAGGCTATGGATGAACAATATGCCTCTGCTGCACTTGAATCTTCTGAAGATTCTGCTGATGAACAATTGGATACTCCATCAGTGGATACTGATGCTGCAGAAGGTGATTCTGCTGAAGCAGCAGTTCATGATGCTATTTATGTTCCTGGAAGAAGAGGAAAGAGAATGGCTAAAGTAGGATCATCACATTCAAAACAAAGTCTAATTAATGTGAATGATTCTGATGCTTCATTTATAAGGGAAGGATCATCTGATGATTGGCCAGAAGGAACTAGAGTTGTTCTGGTGAGTTGAGAGTTAAGTAAAGATGGTCAAATTAATACCATTTATAGATTGGATAAGACTTCCATATCCTTTGCTTTTCTTCAGCAGATTCTTCATCTTGTAAATTATCAAGATTTGGTCACTCTATATGAGTTGGTTACTAAATATTATGCCACTCATACTCCTGAAAGTTCTGGATTGTATTTGTTGGGTGATCTTCAAGTGTTGTTTGATTCTTCTACTCCCACTGGTGCAAGTTATGATATCTGGAAGAACAATCAGAAATGGAAAGTTCAGAGTTGGAAGTTCTATCCTATGTCTTATGTTCATGTGCTGGAAACTACCACTGGTCTGAGGATTATCATGGATATTACCAAAAAATATCCTCTGAAGGTATCTTTGATGGAGAAAATGTTACAACAGAAGTTGGAAATTCCTCCTGATCCAGCTAGTAATACAAGATTGTTTGCTGAATCTTTGGTGAAGGTTTTCAAACAAAGGATTAAGACTTCCATAGCAGGATCTGAATAGGGATATCATATTGTATATTTGTTTTAGTTTATTAGTAAAAAAAAAAAAAAAAAAAAAAAAAAAAAAAAAAAAAAAAAAAAAAAAAAAAACTAACATGTTGTTGTATAGTATTTGTCTGCAGGTTTGGTTATCAACTTACCTGATGTTGACTATTCCATCATAAAGTTGGCTAGTCCAAAGGGTACAGCTTTGGTAAAGACATATCAAATCTGTTGATAGCTGTAATGGTTTGCTCAAAACCATAGGGTTTTCAACTCACCCATGCTTTATTGCTGAGTAGTTGAAATGATTGTCAATTGACCATGGATTTTTCCTTTATGGATTCTGAATAATTGGCTAGCCCACATGTATATGGCTTGTGGTAAAGGCAGTGGAAAACCATATTTGGTAATCAGTTAACCAAGATGATTTTCATCAAAATAATTGGCTAGTCCTGAGCAAACGGCTACAGGTAAAGACATCTCAAATCCGTTTATAGCTGATGATTTGCTAAAAATCATGTGGTTATCAGTGTACCTTTTAACACTTGGCTACTCCAGTAGTGATGGCTATTGGTAAAGAGACATCAAATCCATTATTTTCAATGATTCACCTCTCACAGGAGTTAACACACCTGGAAGTGATGAGAATAGTATGAAACTAATTTGTTTTGATGTATATTTAGTCATTTGTTGCTGCAAAGAATGGAGCTTTCAAGTATGTGCTGATCATAGAGATTATGCTGAAGATGATTCTTTGCTGGTGCTATGTTACAATTCTCTTGGTATGTTATTTTGAAGATCTATCAAGAATCTTGAACTTAACCAGGTCAAATTCAAGATTAGGGGAGGATTGTTGGGAATTCTGTGAAGTAAGAATTCTGCTGCTGTTTCTGCTGAAAGGATTCTGCTGAAGCAGTGTATCTGCTGAAGACTAGTTTCAGCTTTATTAGTTTCTGCGGATATAGTATTTCCGTATTTTATGTAATGTAGTTTGGATATGCATGAGTTTATTTAGGAAGTGATAATGCATATCTTTTAGAAGTTTTAGAATATACGTTTCTTGTGAAACGGTTTAGGGTTCCTTGAGTATAAAAGGAACACACGGTTTATGTATTGAATAACTTTTAGAGAATTCTTCATATTATTAAAAGATCCATAGAGGATCAAGAGTTCTTAGTATCAAGCTTGTGTTTTGTTTCCGCTTTATAAATACAAGTTGCAGAGATTGTCTATTAGTGTGTTATTGATTACAGTGACATTACTAACGATTCTAGAGTGCTCAAGAAGATCTATCAAGGTCTTTAGATCAACAGAGTAAATCATCACTTTAAGTGTTTAAGTCTTGTTTAAATTAAGTTTACATTTCCTTTTAAACAAAACATTGTTTTTATTTCTTAAATTAGAAAGTGTCTTGTCACATCACATTTATTTCTTAAAATAGTAATGTCACATCACATTTAGGGCAAGCTTTGTTTAGGACCTTAGATATTACAACTTTATCACAAATATTGAAGATTAGAAGAAGAAAGATGGAAAGATGGTGACTTGATATGTATTTATGTATTTTAGAGAGAGAAAGTAGAGAGAGTAGAGAAAGAAAGAAGAGAGAATATTATTAGAGAAACACACACAAATACACACACAAGCACACACCTCAAATGAGCCTTTGAGGTGTTTAAATAGTAACTTACATATTGCCCTAAAAGGCTTTCCATGGGCTTTATCTAATGGGCTTGGTTTTCATTTTCTAATAAAGGCTTATATGATATACTAAATAAGTACCAAGTCCATAGCCCAATATTCTTAACTATTACAATACTTGTTGACTCAATAATGATCGTCACTTTTAATGCTAACAATCTCCCCCTAAGGGACGATCATTGAGATCTCCCTTTGATTACATAAATGATCAACACTTCTAATGCTAACAATCTCCCCCTAAGGGTGATCATTGAGATCTCTCTTTCGTGACCTTGATCTTTGATCTTTGAAGCTTGTTCTCTTTGAACTTTGAGTCTTTGTGTAATAGCTTTGCAAGATTCTTTGTTCCAATCATGCTTTGTGATCTTTGATAAATGTCGTTTGGTTGTTCTTGCCTTTGATCAACATCTTCACTCTGTTGTCTTTACGTCTTTTCCAACATGCTCATACTTTGTTTGACATTGAATCTTTGTGAAGTTCTCTTTTCTTTGACTTTAATCTTTGTTTCTTTAGTTTGAAGATTCTTTGACTTTGACTTAGAAACATTCTGAACTTTGCTTTGCTTAGATCTTTGAAGAGAGCTTTGCAGGGTATGAGCATGTGGATCTTTGAGTGATGGTAACGGTCTTTCTCTAAGGAACATTCATCAGTACCTGCATAAAACAGTTAGCAATAAAGCATCCGGTACTTATAGGTTCGGAATTAGAGATCGTCAACAGCATAGTGTGAAGACTCCTTCTAATCTTTACCAAGGCCGTTCCTGAATCAGATACCCCTGAAAGGGCTTACTAGATCCACCAAAGTACATCAATGATTCAGGTGAGTTGCTGGAGATCACCCCACAACTGTAGACCGTTTGAGACAAAGTAACCATCATGATAGAAAAGGCAAGATCCGTAGATCTCATAAAGACTCTTACAACTTGTGTCCTTTTTGGCGAACACAAGTGTAATCATCGGAAAGTGTATCCTAAGAGATCTTTTAATGTATCTCATGGCTCTAGACTCGATAAGTGCATAATTTGGTTTCCTATGCGGAGACTAGGGATGGGTCTCCTACTTCAATATCAACCATCTCTAAGAGACAGATCGATAGATTACACCGGTTCCCTGTGAGAATGAAACAAGCTCTTTTAAGAGAACTTGAGTGGCTAGAAGGTTTAGTGCAGTGCGTCACTGGGTCCATGACGTCTTGTCTTCAATACCGGTGTCACCTTAGTAACAACCAGTAGCATATGAGTTGAACCCGGTATCTGCCCTAAGGTTGAACATATGGAGGGCTATTTCTTTTCACCCTTTCATTTGCTTTTCTTTTTAATTCTTCAACCCCTTCTTTCTCCTTTCATTCTTTTCTCCTTTTTCCAAATCATACCTAAGGACTTCTAATTCTAGTCTATTGGAATTGTCCTTGGGTAGATCCCTCCGGCTCTGGCGGATCATAGGACGGTTTTTCCTAACCTTAGTCACCTTATAACTCCATGACTATCCTATTGTTGATCACATGCCATAAAGCCTTTTGTGAAAATCTCTCAAAGTGTTTATGAATATAAAACACATTTTGTTGACACTTCGAGAGTTTTTGCATTTCTTTTGAAGGACTCCCCCTTCACATGTGCTCATGTAATTTTTAAGAAATTTGCACATGCGGGAGGAGTTTGCACTTTTTGAATTGATCCACTTTCAGTGAACATGACCGATTCGAGACACGCTTACATCACTAGATAGACTAGCTTGAAATTATTACCCGTCCTGGTCAAGTCCAAAGAAAGTCTCTCGATATGGTACACTCTACTCAGACAAGTCCTATTCGAGACACGCTTACATCACTAGTTAGACTAGCTTGAAATTATTACCCGTCCAGGACAAGTCTTTTCGATTCTTGACATTTTAAGCTTCGTCAATTTATTGGTACAATCTGAGTCGAGCTCTTCTGAGATTCAGCCACAATATTTAAACATCTTTGATCACATTTTAATCATGTCTTCTCCCCCTCAAAAATAGCATATCGTGATATTTTTGATATCAACTGATTAAGAAAAAAATTTGGAGAGAAAGACAGATTTGATTTTGCATGAAATCGGAACATTTTTTGTTTTTATGAAATACTCCCCCTCAAAACTCGCATATGTTTTTGAGAATGTTAAACTTTTTAAAGTTTAGAGGGAAGGAGTCTTCTTGAAGCAAAATTCTGAAAGAGAAAGAAGTTTCAGATTTGTTGAATTTTGCATCAAGGTTTTATGAAAAACAAAGACTTCTCTTTGTTTGAATAGGAATGTCGCACTGAGGCGTACAACAGTGTCCATTTTTAGGATAAGTGCACTTTTTTGATGAAAATCATTTTTGCGTAGCACTTTCCTATCTTTGAAAACTTGAGTTGTGCACTGTAAGGTGTACACAAGTCATTTTGATGATGATCACCGATTTTGATAGATTTTGAAAATCTTTTTGAAGAATCTTGAAAAGTTGGTGCTCAAAATAAAAGAGAATTATTGTTTTTAGGACAAGTGCTCGAGAAATATTTAAAACCTTGTTTTTGTTAAGCACTTTCCTTTCTTTGAAGAACGAGTCCTTAGCTGAAATACTAAGAAGTCGTTGTTGAAGTCCGGGTTTCGTACTGAAGTATACGAAAGCCATTGTGAAGAAACTTTTGAGAATCGACATGTTTTAGAAAAACTTTTTAAAGAACTCCCGCTCAAGCATCTGTACATGTCCGTATCATTGTTGAATGACATTTCTAGAAACGTACAGAATATTGATTTATACGAGAGACATGTCGTGAGAAGAATATTTTTGGATTTTTTTATTTTATAATGTTTTTGTATTTTTTGAAATTTTATATTTTTGTATTTTGTTTTTGTTTTTATAAAAGAAATTGAAAATCAAAAATAGAAGATTGAAAGAATGATTTTATAGAATTTACAGAATTTGAACCCTCTGAAGAACTGGGTTCTGAGATAGTTGAAGCACCTGCAACCAAAGACGAAGAGGTTTCACAAATAACAGTGTTAGAAGTACATGAAGCATCACTCTACGGGTGTTGACTATCAACGGTTGTTGTGGTTTCTACTTCCTTATCCTGAAGATTATCACTATTATTTGTCTTGGTGCAACTATCAAAAATCTTCCCTGTGGGAATCCATCTAAGACCAACTGTTTTAAAAACTTTCCCGGTAGGAATCCACCTAAGGTAAGATCTAGATGTAGTTTTCTTATCAGATGCAGCGGAAGTCTCAGTCTTGGAAAAACTACATTCTTTAGATATCCACCTATTAGGTTTCTTAACCTCTTGCTTCTTATCAACGGGTTTGTTTCGATTTGGTGTCTTAGTGGATTGTGTCTTGACACTTGATTTGGAATTCTTTGTGTTGCATTCTACGTTCCGAGCATACTCTTTTGTGTCACTACTCTTAGATGCAAGCCAATCCCTAGTATTTTGTTGAAAGTTCCTAGGTAATGGTTTACTACTACTAGCAGTGCTTTGGAATCTTGTAGAATTTATCACACTAGGTTTTGCACCTAAAATTCCGTTTTTTCGATGTTGTGCCTTTTTTCTAGCTTCTTCTAGATGATGATAGAGGACCATGTCATTAGAACCAACAGACTCATTAACAGTTTTTGTAGTCTTATTTGGTGTACTATACTTAGAAGAGCCAGGTGAAATCACATTTTTGTTTCTTTCAACAAACAAATTTTGTTTTTCAACAATCTTATCATTTTCACATTGCTGGGGAAAGGGTGTTGGAGTGACTGGTTTTGTCAAATCCTTTTTCGCATCGACTTTTGGAGCAAACCGTGAAATTGACATTTTTGGTTTTTGAACCGTGTTTGAAACATTTGGTTTCTCCGAAGTTGATGGTTTTGCAAACTTAGTTTCCTCACCCTTCCTTTTTTGACTTTCAAGCTGAGCCCTCAAAAGATCATTTTGCTCTTTCGTGTTTTTTAAAGCACGTTCATACGACAGTTTGTCATATTTGCATTCTTCCTTTTTTCGAGCAAGTTGTTTAAAACATGACACATTTTCTTTTTCAAGCTTTATAAGAGCATTTTCATATTTTGAAACAATTTCGGAGGTCTCAGCTCTCAGTCTTTCATCGTCTTGAACAGAATATGTTTGTAAAATGATGGACATAATATCAGTGGTCATAACAGCTTCGAAGAGAGAATCATTTAGGTTTTCCAAAACAATCATGTTTTCACGAGTATCATTAGCTTCGGTTACCAGGGATTTGTGGTCCTTGACAAAGTCGGCCGTTTCTTTTAAGAAAACTTGTTCAAAATTTTTTACACTCGCGCTGATGTTATTCAGTGGAATAGTAATTTCGTTTTGAAACACCTTTTTCTGTTCGATGTGAAAACTAGAATGCCAGTTGTTAATATCGATGGAAGTTTTAGATTTAACAATGTTTTGAAGTTCTTGAATTCTCATTTTAACGTCATCGAGAATGTCTCTAGCCTCACTTGTTTTAAAAGTATTGTTAGAGGACAATTGTTCCAGTTTTGAAAGAGATTTGGAAACAACTTTATTTTTAGACATGAATTTCGCAAATGGTCGTTTAATGGAAAACACAGACGGTTCTGTTTGTGGAACAAAAGTGATTCCCGAAAGTTTGTTCAATTTGTTGTAATCAATGGGTTTCAAATCCTTTTGTTTCATTTTATTAATGCTCTCTTCGACATGTTCCATCGTTAGCACAGAATCCCGAACGATGGGAGGATCATGTTTGGTGTAAATCACATTACCATTGTACAAAACATTCTGTTCTTGCTGAGCTTTCTTGAGATTACAAGGGGTGTTGTTACCAAGAGCCATTTTATGTTTCGTATGGTAAATCGGATTAATTTGATTTGAAATCATTTTCATTGTTTGACTCGACTGACCCGACTTAACCACTAATTCTTCTAAATGAGCAATCATGTGTTCTGACTCTACGATTTCTTCCAAAAGTTTGTCTTCTTTCTTTGCAAAATCCTTTTTCAACTCATCCATTTCTTTTTCAAGATTGGTATAAGCTGCTTTTTGTTTAGAAAGTTGGTTTTGTAAATCAGAAATTTCCGTGTTTAAAGATTTTATCTTTTTGAAAGAATTAACATCAAGTGTATCAAACTTGAGTTGCAATTGTTGTTCCCTTAAAACGGAATTTTGATAACCAGTTTCTAATTCAGACAATCTTTTGTTATGAAATTCAAAAGCTTTAACGGTTGATTTGTAACTCTCAAGCTCAACGGTCAATTTAACATTCGCGGCCATAACATCGCGATTGACCTTTTTCACTTTCTCGATTTCAATACCACAGTTATTTAATAATGATTCAAATAAGGCACGTGTTTCCTCATCATTCTCAGCATGCTGTGAAACGAAGCCTCCATTATGATTCACATCTGGAGTTGCTGAAGGAGTATTGCTACTACTTGGCGTGTCCAGGTATGTATCATAATTAGGTGCTGGCATCTCAGAATGCTGTTCCTCATGAGGAGACATATCAAATATATCATTATTGTGACATGTGTTGAAGTTAGATACCTCAGATGGTGCATTGGTGTCATAAACAGGAAGTGTGTCAGAATCTGTGTCATACTTAGCTTCCTGAAGATTCGCCATGAATATGCAGTTCGCATCGATATCTTCTCTATCTTCCATGTCATCCATAAGAGCCATAAAGTCATTCTCCTCTGCATTCAACTGAAATCCTGCCTCTGCCTTTTGTGCCAACATCACTGCTTTCTGCAAGTACGCTAGATCTTTCTTGTTTGGCTTTGTAGGACAGTTCCTTGCCATATGACCTACACACTGGCAGTTGAAACACTTTACCGGATTACCCTGATTCACATTTCCCAAATTCCCAACTACTGGAGCTGCAACATTTCTATTCTGATTACCTATTGCCTGATTACCAACATTCTGACCACTCTGATTTCCAACAATCTGACCCAACTGATTCCCTGCATTCTGACCATACTGATTCCCTGCATACTGACCTGCATTCTGCATATTCTGATTGCCCATATTAAATCCCGTAGCATATCCTTGCTGATTCCCATAAACTCCAACCATTTGGCCTCCGTTGCCCATATTGAAACTCGGCTGAGCGATCTGCCTGTTACGAGTATTCGATGAAATCCTTTGGTTGTTGTTTGTTGGTGTAGAATAGCGTCCTTGGAATGCCTTTGACAGAAAAGCAAACGCTTGAGTCAATGCTGCAGCAGCTTCATCATTGTCAGTGAATTCTGGTTCTTGGAATTGTGGGTATGTCTGTTGTGGAATAACTTCTTGTTGTTGTGGGTAGAATTGTTGTTGGTAGACCGGTGATGGTTGTTGAATGTATGATGGTTGCATGTAGTTGTGAGTGGATGATGATGGTTGTTGAGTGTTCACTTGTAATGGTGTTGGTGTATTAGCAATTAGTGCGAGAGGATCATGATTCTTTGCCAATCTTTCTTTCCTAACTTCATTAGCCTCAGCTTGGTTTTGCTTTAGAAAGTCATAGAGTTGATCATAATTCACCTGATGTAAGTCCTTTGTCTGATTAACAATTGTAACATAACGACCCCATTCTTCTGGAAGGTTATTGACGAATTTGATGTTTGTTGCAATTGTTCGAGGTGTCAACTTGTTTCTGATTAACTCATTCATCAACGTGCAAAACCTTGTGTAGTATGACTCATTCATCAAATGCATTGCCATATCATCGGCTTTGATCTGCGCCTTGTCTTCATCAGTGTAATCTGCTTCTGTTTGTATACGCACTACTGGTTCAGTAGGAGGTGTGGTATTTGGATTACCTTGAATTTGAACTTGTCGTGGCTGAAATGGACCGTTTTCTATGGATTTGATCATTAGGTGCCCAATATCCTTTGTTTTGATGTAACGAAGCATACGGCTTGTCCATGGGAGATATCCACCTCTTTCAAGCATTGGAGGTCGGTTTTCCGCAACGGCTGCATGAATATCTTGCTGAGATGCCATTTGATGAAGTATAGATGGATAAAGTTGATTCTTTGATCGTTCCAACGAAATAGGAGTTGAGTTTGGAGTAAGTTGTTGCAAGATTTGACGGTGAAAGATTTGACTAAAACCTTAAAACCTCAATAACTCCTTCTCGGAGCGTTTTTAGGCCTCGAAACTTCGCCTAAATCGATTTAGCGTGTCGTTCTCCTCTGTCTCACGGTCGTTTTGACAGCTGATTCGTCGAAAACGGAGTTACGGTTCAAAAGTTATGGCCGTTTGAAGTTCAGTCGTCAAAAGTCAACCAAAAGTTCTCGAAAATGTTGTATTCTCGATAAATCCCAAGATCTCGATAATATCTAAAGTTCTCGATAAATTCTGATGTTCTCGAAAATCTCTGAAGTTCTCGATAAATTCTGATGTTCTCGAAAATCTCTGAAGTTCTCGAAAATGAAAAGATTTTCAAAAATTTTCTTACAAAAATTTCGAAATGAAATGTTAACCTAAAGTGTAAAGTTTTTGAAAAACTAAGTTAAGGTTCTCGAAAAGTTTGCTATTTATCGAAAATATGAGATTTTCGAAAATATTTGCAAAGTTCACGAAAAACTTTACAGTTTTCGAAAATAACACCACAAATTATCTAAATTCTACAATTTAGATAATATCCCACAAGTCGAAGTGTTTTCTCACTAAAATAAGCAAGGAAAACACCGAGTAATCCTCGAAATATGATAAAATGCTCTAGAGAAAAATTTCGATAAAATGGGGTTTTGGGTTCTCGAAAAATTTGCAGATTTTTGGTTTGACTTAAAGCACCCCGAAATCAAGTTTCCAAACCAAGATTTTTGTACTTCTAGGCTAAAAAACACCAAAGCTTGAAGAAAGTTGCAAACTTGATGATTTTTATGAAACTATTTCGAGATCTAGAAAACAAGTACAAAAACCAAATTCGAATTTTTAAGCTATAAATTTTCAAAAAGATTAAAACTTTCTTGTTGGGAAAGGTTTATAACACTAGTTTGTAATCAAAAAAGTGTTAAAAACACAAAACAAACAAGAAAAGTAATGATTTTTTTGACAAAAAAACGTGAATAAAGCTTGAAAAATACGAAACAAACAACCCCTCAACCCTCCTAAATCATTGTTAGGCGATTGATACCACTTGTAGGACCTTAGATATTACAACTTTATCACAAATATTGAAGATTAGAAGAAGAAAGATGGAAAGATGGTGACTTGATATGTATTTATGTATTTTAGAGAGAGAAAGTAGAGAGAGTAGAGAAAGAAAGAAGAGAGAATATTATTAGAGAAACACACACAAATACACACACAAGCACACACCTCAAATGAGCCTTTGAGGTGTTTAAATAGTAACTTACATATTGCCCTAAAAGGCTTTCCATGGGCTTTATCTAATGGGCTTGGTTTTCATTTTCTAATAAAGGCTTATATGATATACTAAATAAGTACCAAGTCCATAGCCCAATATTCTTAACTATTACAATACTTGTTGACTCAATAATGATCGTCACTTTTAATGCTAACACTTTGTCAATATACATTTATGGTAAGAAAGTGTGTTTGACTAATCATATGTTTGCTTGCAAGTTTTGTGTTTGACTAGGTGTAATGAGATGTGACCTTGTTTGGTTTGGAAGATTTATTGCAAAAACCAACTGTAGCCATGACGGTACCCTGGGGATACACGGTTGGACCCCTTCTGAGGGTTTCGCCGTATCCGCCAGACCTGCAGAATGGTTTGCTATAAATACCAAACCATTTGTTAGTTTTGGGTCACCACTTTAGGACATATTTTCATATACTCTCTCAAACTAACTCAGTAACATTTGACTTGTGTGATTCTCTTATGTAGCAAGGGACTTCACAAGATCATTCAAGAAGTTACAAGCTTCAACTCCAAAGTTTCAAGTCTTGTTAGCTTGGTCATGTATAAGATTTGGTAGTTTATACTTCATTTGTGTCATGTATGTAGAAGTGATTGGTTAGTATTTTAGGCCTCAAAATACGTAGTGTGTCAGGAGTTGTTGTACCCTTGTAAAAGAACTAACGGGAGTGGTTGTACCCTTGGTAAAGAACTCGACATCTAGCTTAGTGTCGGTAAAAGTGTAAACGACGTTGTAAGTTTTCTCCGCCGGTGAAAGGAGCTTGTTGATTAGTGCTTATAACTCTCTAGTTGGAAACTCGGGGCGTGGATGTAGGGCAAGGAAAAAGAGTCCTTGTAGCCGAACCACGATAAACAATCGTGTTGTGGTTTGATCATTTCTTTCTTTATCTTTGCTTATTACATGTTGTCTTTTAGTTAGAATTGCTAGTCACATATAAAGGTTTTCAAAGAATTAAACAAGTAAAGTTGTGTTTATATCTTCAAACAAAAGTAAAGCTTTTCAAAGAACTAAACAAGCAAAGTTAGGATCATCACAAGCAAAGCTTTTCAAAGTATGAAACAAGTAATGTTAGAATTGTTATTCACGTGAAAAGCTTTTCAAAGAATCAAACATATAACGTCGTGTTTATATCTTTAAGCAAACGTAAAGTTTTTTTTTTTAAAGATATTCAAGTTAAAAAGGATTTAAAAAGCGGTAAACTATTCAACCCCCTTCTAGTTTTCCACAAAGATGATTTATTTTTCTAGAAGGGAAGCTTTGAATGTTCATTTTCTTGGATGAAGATCTAACCTTGTTGCCACACTATCCAGACCGAACGAATCAGGGGAGTATTTGTTTTCATTCTTTTACCTGTTTCACTTTTACATTCTTTAATTGAACATTGGGGACAATGTTCATCCTAAGTGTAAGGGGAGGGTAAATGATGATACCTTATAGGATACAATTGCACTTGAGTTTGTTTGTTTGATGGTAGGTGTGTAATAAAACTAAGAGAAATACTTGTTAGTGTAATTTTAGCACCAAATTTAAATTTTTTTACAACATTTAGGAGTGAAACTTTAGCCTTAGCAAGCATCTCATGGATAGGAATTATATGACTAGCACAAAACCGTACCATTCAGAAAAATTTTCCTCCCAAATATGTGAGGTTCTCCTTTAGATTTGATAGAAAAAGCATTCATTATTAGTGCTTATGAGTGTACCGGTAGCATTTAGATTCTAGAACTTGCGTTAGTGATTCATCCCAAGACCACTAGTGAGACTACATTCATGTAGTAGGATTTACTACATGATAAAAGGCATTAGGATCACCCTTTTGTTAAACCCGTATCATAATTACTTGACCATTTAAGTCATATTACTTGGCTAGTAAAGTCAATTAATTTTTCCCACACCTTAGCGTTGTACTCATTTTTAGTACACGATACCCCTAGTACACCCCTCCGAGCCTATCTTTTCGTTTCTAACTTTAAGCATCTTACTTAAAGGAAGAATTTGTTACAACCCACCCAAATGTGCAACCAAATCACCTTAACCTTCCGTGTATGCACTCATCTTTAGTGCATTATTGTTACATGTTTAAACCCTTAGTTAATTATCTAATTGATTACATGGTTGCTAAGTCGATTCATATCTTGTACATATTGTTTTGGGACGATTGGGACTCATGGGTAAAGTACTTGTGTTATGGAGTAATGGGGAAGAACATCAAATTATTACCCTCATATGTGCATTGATCTTAAAAAGTACTAGAAGTGTTTCGATTATCTTGATTCGAGTCAATAGATTTGTTTATTGTAAAGTATGTAAAAATTCAAGTGTAAGGGGAATGTACATTCGCTATGATGTATTATTTTGGATGGTAGGGTAAGAGTGTATGCAAAAAATAAATAAATAAATAAATAAAAAATAAAAAAATAACAAAAAGAAAAAAAAATAGAAAAAGAAAAGAGAAAAAACATACGGACTACCATCCCGTTTCATTCTATGTTTATTTTATGTTTTTTTTTTTTTTTTTTTTTTTTTTTTTTTTTTTTTTTTTTTGATTCATTAGCTTAAGTCGAGTCTAGTCTTGGCTTAGCAACACCATATTGTACATGTAATTAACCTAGATGGTTAACTCGCCACCAGTAAATATTGCCTTTATCCAACAAAACCGTGTATTCCATATCCCTACACCTAACGTTATAACCCTTTAAAAGACCTCTTTGATAGTTTATCCTATGTGCTTACGCCAAGTGGTGGAGGTTTGATCCTTTCCCAAGCCTATGGTAATCTATTTTGTTATGACAGGTAGTGAGAGATGTTTTCCATTTCCATATTATGATATATACTTTATTACACCCGAGAGATGTGAGTATCTAAACACTATTTGTGAGGTGCTAGTGTATGACCTCCGTGCTTGTCTTTGGTCTTTAGTGGAACGATTATTTGTTATAATTACTTTTATATTAGTGTTAAATGACCCCTAACTTGTATTTTGATTAGAATAAAAGCGCATTTGCTTGAGGAAAAGCAAATCTCAAGTGTAAGGGTATTTGATGATGCGAAAAGTGAACCACTTTTAAGGGGTCATTTAAGCCCGAATTCGAGATTATTTGATCAAATATTACCCTAAATCGTTTCTTTTGTCATTTTAGGTACTTTTGGAGAGAAATCTGGAAAAGGAAGCATTTTGGACGTTTTTGGAGCATAAAAGTGAAGAAAACGGCAAAGTCTTAATTTTCCTTGTTGGGAACAGTACCTGACGGCGTCACAACTTCCTTAATGACAGCGTCAAAAGTTACAACAGAGGTGGATGTGGAAAATACACGTGACGATCCAGAAGATTTTTAACTATAGGACCTGACGGCGTCACCAAGGCCGTCAGGGTCAAAACACAAGTGACGGCCCAGAGGAATTCTACACATGACGGAATCAAAATCAGGTCTAGGCAATACGATTTCTATTATGGCGGTGAGTTGACGGCGTCACAACTCAATACATGACGCCGTTACCCATTGTAATATATATATATATATATATATATATATATATATATATATATATATATATATATATATATATATATATATATATATATATATATATATATATATACCAAATCATGGATTTTTCTTTTGAAAACTCTGTCTACGATATCAGGTCTATCAGGAACTGTCACGTCCTGGAAGTCCTGCATATATTCCTGTATTTCGGGCCAATTGACGTTGCACGTAAATGTGATAAAGAACGATGGGTTACCATGAACACGACATATAGCTAAAGCGTCTAAATAGTGGCTATACATGTAGCGTGCCCCCCCCCCCCCCCGCCCCCCGCGTAAAAGATGAAGGAAGTATTATTCGTGAACCCACATCTGAACCATCATGGTCGCCACGCTGGATAGCATCATATAATCCCGCCATGTATTCATTGCGTATATCATTCTGCTTTTCTCTAATGTAATCAAGCCTTGACTGTTCGACGCTACAGTATGCTGTCACAACATATTCTTGAAACAAACGACTACTCCGTGTGAGTAAGGTATAACGGTTCAAACGGTCATGAATCTGGTATGCATAGAACATTTTCATCGACATCTTTTTAGGGGGGTCAGGAGGCGAACTTCTTCCATCAACTAACGTGCGACCCAAATGGTATCCGTCCTCGCCATAGATGAAGATCAGTGGAAAATGCAGAGACATGTAAGAACGATGTAGCTTGTTTGTTCGCTTTGGAGTGCCATCGATCTTTTCGATTACGACATCAAAATAAGTTCTGACTTCTGGGCCACCTTAAAAAACGATTGCACCTCCTGACGGTAATTCGTGCTGCCTTGAACCGACGACACCAAACAAACGGACTGTAAAGTCTGGTATATCAGCTTCTGCCATTTTATCCCTTGCTGTTCTAAATAATTGGACCAGCTTATTATGCTCATCCAAGCAATGGATCAAACCCTCCACGATATCTGCACGCAACCGTTGGCCAGTCCGGCGAAAGTTCTCCAAGCGATTTGCAACTTCATTTTGCGTATCATAGATATATAGCTGGAGAAATTTAGGTTTTTTTATCTTGTTCAGGACACATACCACCTATCCAATGGTATATTTGGCCTGAAATTTTGAAAACATACGGACCACGGCCCCTGTTAACAGAATTATCGATCTCTGCGCCCAAAGATGCCATCGCAAACATCTGGTTGTATGCTCGTATATTTTCCATGAAATGGAGGTCAGTAAAAAGTTCCTTTATAAATTCCGGATATTCATTATGAGCATCTAATCGAACTTTTCCTGCGCTGCAACATTTATGATACTCGATCCTGCCGTTAGCATGCTTGATTCTCTCATCATACCAAAAGCAGGCATTGCAATGATGGCAAATGCTGTCGCACTGGCCCATATGTATGTAAGCATCTGGAGGCCCTGGATTAAAAATGCGGGGAAGAAGAAAAAAGAAAGATAAAAAACCTGTGAATAAACTCTACTTAAGAAAGCAACATATCTTAAAAATCATGAAGTTGGTACCATATCTGACAATAAAGAGTAACAGAAACATGGCACAACCCTTGTCTAGATGATCGGCGCTGATTAGCCATTGACCGCCTACGTTGGCGCCTTCTTGGTCTAGAACGCATTGCAGCTAAAATATAGAAAAGAAAAAAAAAAGTTATTGCTAAGGTGAATAGCAATTGTTTTCATTTGACGAAAGAACTAAGCAACGAAAACTTTAAATGAAACCACGGGAAAATGGAAAATCTAAGAATACCTTCTCGAGGACGTGCCGGGTTATCTGCCTGTGAACTCTGCCCCTCATTATGCATTGAGTCCGAGCATCTTTGATTACAACAATCCATTGTCCTATTGCAACGATCCAGCGAGCGATCTACATAAACCCAAAAGTTATATACATATTTTTTTGTTTTTTTTTCTATTATTTGCATTTAATATTTCTCTTTTTTTTTGTTTTTTTATCCCTGCGTCTTTTTTCTTTACCCTTTCCCCCTTCTCCCTACAACTCCTCCTCCCGCTCCTTCCAAAAGAATGCAAGCATAAAAGCATGAAGAGGGCATAAAGATACCTTGGCTGAGTAAGGGCACATTGTTAGCAGAGGTACAACGCAAGAGTAAACAGGGAATACTATGTGCAGAATCGTCACGCATATCAGCGAACATCGCTGGATGTATTTCGTTTATATTTTTAGTACCTGAAGGCACAGAAAGCTAGACAAACTGAGGCACATGGTAAGACATGCATAACAGTATTAGAGCATGGAAAAAGTAACCACAACTTACACAACAAACTTTCATCATTCCGTGGGAATACAGGTGTCCGGTCAAAAAGTTCAGATAACTTTCGCTTTCCTTGATGAACGACAACTTGACTGTGTAACATACATGGTATCTGGTAATGTAAATCATATCTATAGCTGGGCTCTTTTCCTGCTACCACAGAAAACTTGCCTAAATAAGCAATGCTTTTCTCTGAGCATGAAGAGTGTAACATGGACAGCGATTAGGAAAAGACATGGCGCATACCTTTTTCATATGTGGCTCAAGAACCTGGTAAGTCAGTAGAAGTAGAATGATATTCACAATGATTGGCAGTAGCAACAGGCACACATTGTTGATTACTGCTAAACTCAGCCGTAGACTGATATGATTGATATTAATTAACGTAATTTTCAGGGGCTGCCTTCGCACGATCACCAATGAACTGATACACCGGTGCAGCCGAGGTATCACTCGGATCACCATTGGCCAAAGGAACATGCAAGCTGTCATTTGGCAGCCGAGCAACAACAGTTTGAGAGCAACATGTTTTTTTATAATTGATGGAAGGGCTAGCCATATCAATAGAAGGGCCATGAGGTGCTTTTTTTTACTGTCACTTCCACACAACAGGGGTCCATCCCTTTACCATCAGCGAAAGAAGGTCCAGAGTCTAAAGTAGTAAAAGGACTAACTCTACGTATAGCTTTCGTTTTGGTTTTCATATTAAAGGATTACAAATAGGCAGCGTTCAATAGAGATTATAACAGATAAGATATTGGTAGCAATTTAAAGAAGCAATAGATAGTGAGGCAAAAAAAGGAAAAAAAATCAAGTCTAACTGTAGCATCATACACAGGAAGCTTGCATGCATATATTAAGAGAAAACATGCACATTTACTGCTAACAATAGCACACACATGTAAAGTAGCTGTGACCAAAAGCAGTGTATAAGAAAAGGCCTGGTGAATGATGAATAGCAGCCAAACATCGACATGAATATAGAAATTCATCGCACCTCTTATGCAGATCTCCTTTGTAAAGCCTCTTGCAAGTTAAGCCTTAAGAATGAAAACATGGAAAACCGAGAAATAAGAAAAGCACAACACAATGAAGGGGCAAAGAGAAGTAAGAGCATGAAGACTTGCCTTGTTGCTATAAATTCTTTTTGGCTATCTCTGGTTATTATTTTTCTAGATGGTGGAGATGGAGAAGCTTCTTTGTGTACGAAGCTAGTGTATTTGAGGGTGAGTAGTACACACCAAACCCCCTTAGTTAGGTGAAAAACCAAGATCAAGCAGTGGATGATCAACATGTGTCCTCCTTCAACAGTAGAATCAATAATTATACTTAATTTGTTTATTTGTTTAATATGTATAGGTTTTAGCCATCGTGCACGTTAACACAGGTAGCAGAAAGCAATTGGACCAGGAAGTTTGGGCCAGAACGCGCAGAAAAGGGCCAAGAACCTTGGGCTCGCGGAGCCCGCGAAAAATGGCGGGAAAATCGCTGATGAAACGGCGTCGTAGACGATGTGATTTAATAATAAGTATAATGGTTAAAGGGAATTTTAGTTTTGGGCTAACACTAGCCCGTTAATGGGCCAAATCTTTTCTCAATATAATAATGGTTAAGGGGTATTTTAATTAAGAGATAATAGAAGCGTAAAGCATAAAAAAAAAAAAAATCAATCTTCATAAATTGCCAATCACGTTTATTATTTGGGAACTATTTTCATAGGAAAATGAACTTCGGTTTTTGTTCGCAAATTAAAAACGAAATAAAATAGATATTTTTCAAGGTTACTCTTTCTTTTTTAATATTTACTAGTTATAATGCCCGTGCACGCACGGGATTTTTCCTAAAATTTTTAAAGGTAGTATTTATAAAATCGATCAAACTTGCATGTCTATAATTATTAACAGACTTAAATTGGGACCTCCTAAAATAGAAACATAGACTATTAATATAATTTGGTACAAATGGAGTAATGAATTGGATAATCCATTTTATACAATGAAGGTTCATGTTGTTTAATAAGCATCATTCCAAAAATTACAGCTCTATAAGATTAAATTTTGTATCAATAAAAATAGTAGAGATAGCAAATGGGCAGTGTCGTGAGTCGTCGAACGCTCTATAGTTATCACCAGCATTCCCTACATTGAGTCGATCTTAAAGATGGTTGTAGTTTACTTTTCACAGAAATTGCGATTGGAAGATGGCTATGCAACAATCACAGATCAAACAAAATCAATTACAGTTATCACCACTTATAAGAAAAACCTTCCGACCAATCCTTTCGAAAAACAAATTACATGTAAATATGTAATATTGGTACTATGAATGCCATCACTGTTTAGAGCATAATGAGTCAGAAACTTCTAAAATAAATTAGATAAAGGGAGAAACTGTTAAGTTGTTCATAGTAACTAGAAGTCTATATTAATGACTAACACCTCTTAAACGTATCATTTGAATAGTTATATTAATACTTATATTGTAGCCATAACTTATAACTGAATCATCATTAACTGTAAGAAGATTGGAAAACTGACAGAAAGTAGCACCAAATCTAATTTACAATCCTCTCTTATATAGCTTAAGCAATAACCAAGTATAACGTTTAACAACTCGATTCACACAAAAAAAATGTAGTTGCAACAATAACTGCCTAAACTGCCATTCGAAAAAAGTGAGTCATAGAAGTATTCAAGTTGACCTAGTATCAATATCATTGGCTCAAATTAATGACAATAACGAACAAAAAGGGAATTTTGATATGAAATACCTTCTTGGAATGTTGGGTTAACATGTCCACATTTGTCGATATGCAAATTTGCTTCATGCCTCACCGAAGTAATCTGCACAAGAACCTGCACCAACCAACAATAATTTTTTTCTTCCAGGGAAAATAATAATCGAATTGAAGAAAGTGATATAAGGATAAATAATAATCGTATTGACTGATGATTAGTTTTGGTATTTATAGACTTTATGGTTGTCCAAGTTTGTGTATAATTATACTTATAGATATGCATAACAACTTTAAATAATCCTTATCTTATATAAAAATACAATATATAATTAAAAATTATCTTATACAAAATTATAGCAGATCTCATTTTAATTTACTTAATTGCACTGAAATCCCAACTTAAAAAATAGATTTAAAGGAACTCATATATAATTAAAATAGTTTTAAATAAACTCATTTATAACAACTATATATTAATTGTATGCAAGTTCACAGCACTAAAATGTTCTAACTCAAAATTATATACGAATAAACCATAAAAAATGATAAACGATCCAAAAGATGCATATAACAACAACCGATGTACCTTAAGATTGAACTTTATAACCGCAACATGAGCATCGAAAATTGGTTGCAGCTCACTAACTTCATCCAATACAATCAAGATACGCGCAATACGAAAAACAACTCCTCCTGATAACAAAACATGAGGCAGTGTGAACAGTTGTCATGTATCTTGAAGTAGTATTTTGTATAGAGGCACCAAATGACTAATATGAAAATATTTTTTTTATGGAAATGCAATGACTAATCTTAAATTGACACAGGTTTCGAGTATAGTATGCTTAACATCATTAAAAACAAAGACACAATATACAACCCCAAAGAAAAAAAATGACCTATTGAAAACACTCTTAGTCAAAGTTATAATAGGAGTTATTGTTTTATGTATGCAAGCTGTTTAACTTAATTATTTCTTTGAATTGGTTTTATTTTTAATTTTTGGATTTATGAACCCCGGTAATTTTAAAATTAAAAATACTTTCCTACTGTGATGAGGTTTCTAATTTAATATCTATGAAATTACTAACGCTAGACAACCACTTATCTAGTCGTAGATGGATCAAGCAATGAATCCCGCATGTTAAAGTGCACAATTATATCAGGTAAATCAAAATTAGCATGTAAAGAATCAAATACGTATTTAAACTATAGCAAAGTCACCACCGCAAAGTTCTCTAGCAAACCTGCACATTCCTCTTCCGCGATAATTGCATCTCCAATGCCTCGTGCATCTTAACCTCAACCGCATCACATTCTGCTTCATCTTCCCTCCCCAAAACCAAAAGCTTCTCTCTATCCCTCTCAGCTGACACAAGTCCATCACTAACCCGTTCGGCCATCTCAAAATCCACAGTCTGAACCGCTCGCTCCAACTCCTCCATTTTCTTATACTTCTCAGTTCTCACTCACAATGCCCAACTCCTCAACAGCTTTCCTTCTCTTCTTAATAAACTCCTTACGCTTCACCGACACTAACACCACTTCTTCTCGAGCTAAATTTAGGTCCTGGTGTACCAAGCATCCGACCAGTATGAGACACTGGTGTCAGTTTTTGCCCTGGATCATGAACCTACCATTAAAATTCCACAACTTTAGACAACCAACTATTAAAGATGAACATATAAGAATCATGGTTCTTAGATAAGAAGTCTACTTGAACCTCATGTTTAAAAATATGGACCTTAACAACCACCTACACCTCTTTGACCCTATTCTATCTAGGCTTCTTACATGTTTAAGCCCTTTTGCCATGTATCAGTTAACGTATTATAGATAAAATTGTAGCCCAATATGTTAACACATTTTCATGTAACTGGAATGGTGGGTATGTGGGTAACGGGTGATGCATATAAAACATAACCTAATTTTACCCGTTTCATGTCAGGAATATTAAGCACTGTGACATATTTTGCTGCTGCATATTTGAGACAACCACCTATTAAAGATGAACATATGGTGGGTATGTGGGTAACGGGTCACATAGGAAACACTACAACTGGTGGTAAGTGCTCACACGGTCCCTTTTCATCTTAGCCATCCACCATCGTTAATAAATGACCCATATTGACCTAACTCCCTACATTTGCTAATCATATCATTTAGCTTATTTGGAATAACCACTGTTTCAATACCGCCACTCATGGTCATGGTCCTACAATATAGAAATAAGCAGATAAAAAAAAACCACCCAAAACGTTTAATGCTTTATAACAACAATATAAGATATGCAATCAAAAAAAAAAAAAAAAAAAAAAAAAATTATAAAAAAACAATAAAAAAAAAAAAAAAAAAAAAAAAAAAAAAAAAAAACAGCCTCATTTAAGGAGTAACCTTCACAGACACCATCGGGCCGAGATCATCTTGAATAGCCATTAGTATGCATGTGTACGTATATAAAGAGCAAAAGAGCCATTAGTACATTTGTATAGCCTAAATTTTAATTTGATCAGTGACACGTAAGTATAATTTATAATCAATGTGTGTCATGAAATCAGAAGGGTTTTTGTATACTGTGGGAGAAGATTATACAGATCATAATGTGTGGATACCCTTTCAACAGGAATGTCAAATGCTAACGATCTTCTACTACCTAACCTGTCTGGTTTTATGGCTAGGTTCTAAAATGTCTACTACCTAACCGTATGGTTTTGACCCAATACCAGACCCTAGTAACCTACACTAATTGATATCTAAAGACACAATTGAGTATAAAGACCATATAGTTGGTGCAAGTGACTGTAGCCTTTAGGAACCTCAAAATGAAACCTAGTTTATTATTAATATACAACAGCTCAAGGAACTAAATAATGTTTACAAATACTTGGATGGTTAGTTGGCTATTCAACCTTTACAAATAAATATGTCGATTTGGGTTACTGAAACACTTAAAACCACTTAACCACTTAAAAGAGTATTTGCGATAGCTTCTAAAATTGCTTTTCTACTTTACTGCATATTGCATTGCTACAAAGCATATAAGCAATCCTAATTCCTAAACACTATTGCGAAAATTGTTTATGTACCATTTTAGAAGCTTAAGCAATTGAATAAAAGCATAAGCCCATAGTACGTACGAATTACTAATTACGGTTCCTGGTCTATTGATGCAAATCTACTGTTATTTTTATTCATATACTCAGATTCTTTTGGCAATATAGTTTTTATTCATAAACTCAGATTATTTTGTCATATTTATTTTGGAACCTGAGACATTGATCCACATCATTTGAAGCGGTTTTATCATTGACAACTTCATCTGCATACTTCGCTACCTATGCAATAATTTGATTAATTTCAAAACATCGTAAATACACAAACACATAATCATTCAGAAATTAATTTATTTACTTTTTTTACTAATAGACTTACTGCTCAAATGCCCATACTCGGAGATGCTGAAGGGCCTGCACATAACAGACCCGGGCATGCAGCATACTGAGGCTGCTGAGCTTCCAGTTACTTACCTATTTAGTAAACAATTAGAAAGCCTCATACAAATATTTGTGCATATTAAATATTATCAACAAACATGATAATAGTTAATGATTAGCACTATCTCAACAATGCACCGAAGATGATTGTCAAATCAAAATTTAATCAATTGAAGGTTACCATTGATAAAGAGTGCTTCAAATTATATCGTAGGCCTAAAAATGCAAGCTAAATGAGTCAATTTGGGTCATGTTTAAGTCTAACTGGTATAATGGGTTAAGCTAGAAAATTCAACTTAAGAAACACGCCGAATGAGCTAAGGGGGTCAAACGGGTCAATAGTAATCCAAAATGTATTCAAATACATATATAACCTACTAAATCGTATTATTGCAAAAAATTCATGTTTTTTATTTATTTTTATTTTTTTTAAATATTACAATACTTTTGTCCCCATCTGGGCCACACATTATACCCATACTTATTTGACACCACGTTTTTACCCGAACCCAATTCACCCATATTGCCACTTAGGGAAGGCTAAAGATATCATAAGATGCAGAGTTAAGTTTCACCTCTCATTAAGTTGTTCTATTATGTTTGAAACTTGAGACAGTGAGAGAACATGCCATGAAAAAGATTTCTTGTTGTAATCATAGAAGTTCAGTAGCTTTGGCTCAGCAGGTTTAAACGTCATCATTTCAAGATCTTCCAGAAACTGAGAATTGCTATTTATATTAACCTTATTTTCCATTAGACAATAAATAAAACATTTATAGCCGTTAAATACCATATATCATGATCCATATTAGAGGAACCAATTAAAAGCATATACGTTAACTTGACCACATATCTATTCAATTTGAGCTATAAGTTGTATCTTAACCAAGCCATTTGAAATGATTTTAATGCAAGATACTTCCTAAATAATTTATACTACCCGTTTAAGCGGGTTATATATTCCACTTGCCCAACCGCCCATTTTATCCAGAGATTTAGTGTGGGTTTAGTGTGGTCTATTCCATTTGAAAACTTATAGCTTATCAAACAAAATGTTAATTATAAAAAACTAAACAACTGCAATATACCTTGCAAAGTCGCAATTTCGCTAATGCGCGAAGAATTCACGTGCTTCAGCAAACCATGTGTCTGTTCCACAATAAACTTTTCTCTTAGTTCCTTACCATATAGCATAATTAACAATTAAATCTACAAAAAGATTCACAATTGTTCATCTTTACATAGAAAATATGATTTCAGGCCATTGCCTTTGGCTTGAAAGGGTGCTTCACGTGATCCGCAATAGATATAAGTCACCATCCTGTAATAGATATTTGTCAGTATCTTATACACTTGTAGAAAGTAGAGAAAACTGAGTAAACGAAAGACCTTAATCTGTGTTTGAGTTCGCTGGCATTAGTGTTGGGTCACTGAATTCTCCAATCTTCTTCTTACAAGGATTTGAACGTAAAATAACCTAAGTATAAACAAGTCACTGAGTGAACAGTAACTCAGTGAGTCATCTTCAGGATGCTTAGACCGAGCCTAAGAAGAAAGGTTCTTGATGCGTGGGAATCGCAACCGGCTTTACCTCTCGAGGGATCTCGAGAAGCTTACAACCCCCACCAGGCAGTGTACCTGATCGTTGTAGTATAGTATAATGACAAGTACCGGGGGATTGATCGTTCAGCTTAGGAATAGTGTCGCTAGGATTAGAAAGCCTAAATACTAGTTCTAAAGGTGAGAGATGATTATTTTTGTGTTTTTATATTTTTTAGAAAGCAATTAAAAATCTCGGGTTTGAAGGATTTGGGCGGAATTAGTTGCTAATCAACTAACCCAATACTAAGATGCAATCAAAATAAAATACTAGAAATGAAAATAAACTAATTTATACTAAAGTTGCGAGCAATAAGTGGAGAAAATGTGTTTACTTAGATTTCACTACTCCCTAGACATCTTTTACACGTTAATTACTTGTTATAAATGCATGGATGACGGATCATATTCCTTAATACCATTCATGGGGTGGCACACATAACTCCCCAATTCTATGAGCTCTTATCTCCTCCTACACCATGCCCAGCACAACTATAGGGATTGTAAACAGTGGCTCATGCATTAAATACAACCAATAAAGACCTAGTGCGCGTTGGTTCATGTTTCTTAAGACGTTCAAGCATGTTACCAATTGGAGATCTGCCAGTTTTCTTAAGCCTAACATATAAATCATTCATCCAAAACAAGTATAAACAAGTAATCAACACATAATTAACATCTAGGTTTCATTAGATCCAAGCAAACACAAGATAGATCTAGCCTAGCATGATGGAATTAAGACAAGAACAAGATATAGACAACCAACACATAGACATATTGATTGAATTGGAAGAACACTTATCTCAATTACACATGAAAGGTATCAAGGGCTTGGAACCTTTGAAAAACCTGTAAAATTCGCACCAAGTTCGTACTTAGGGTTTCTCCAAAACTTCTCTTTTTAAATGTGAAAAATTAGAAAACTATATATAGGAAAAGAGGTCTGACGGCGTCAAGACAAGCCTTGTGACGCCTTCACCTCGCCGCCAAAACCATTCTCGGACTGCCTTGATCTACATTTGACGCCGTCAAGACATAATTATTTCCAGGCCGTCATGACTTTTACTCTTGACGCCCTACCTTCATGACGCCGTCAAATCTCTTCTGGATCGTCATGGAATTTTGCTCTTGACGCCGTCAGGATGTTACTCTTGACGCCGTCACCTACTGTTCCCAGCATGGAAAATTAAGACTTTGGCGTTTTCTTCACTTTAATGCTCCAAAAACGTCCGAATTGCTTCCTTTTCCAGATTTCACTCCCAAAGTACCTAAATAACAAAAGGAACGATTTAGGGCAATATTTGATCAAATAAATTCGAATTCGGGCTTAAATGACCCCCTAAAAATAGATCATTTTTCGCCTCATCATATACCCTTACACTTGAGATTTGCTTGTCCTCAAGCAAATGCGCTTTTATTTTACTCAAAATACAAGTTAGGGGTCATTTAACACTAATATAAAAGTAATTACAACAAATAATCGTTCCACTAAAGACCAATAGACAAGCACGGAGGTCATACACAAGCACCTCACAAATAGTGTTTAGATACTCACATCTCTCGGGTGTAATAAAGTATAAATTACAATATGGAAACGAAAGATATCTCTCACTACCTGTCATAGCAAAATAGATTACCATAGGCTTGGGAAAGGATCAAACCTCCACCACATGGCGTAAGCACCTAGGATAAACTATCAAAGAGTTCTTTTAAAGGGTTGTAACATTAGGTGTAGGGATATGAAATACACGGTTTTGTTGGATAAAGAAAGTTTTACTGGTGGCGAGTTAACACTCTTGGTTAATTACATGTACAATGTGGCGTTGCTAAGCCAAGACTAGACTCGACTTAAGCTAATAAATGAGAAATAACAAAAACATAAAATGAACATAGAATAAAAAGGGATGGTAGTCCGCATGTTTTTTCTCTTTTTCCTTTTTCAATTTTTTTTTTTTTTTTTTTTTTTTTTTTTTTTTTTTTTTTTTTTTTGCATACACTCTTACCCTACCATCCAAAATAATACATCATAGGGAATTGAGCATTCCCCTTACACTTGAATTTTTACATACTTTACAATAAACTAATCTAATGACTCGAATTAAGAAAATCAAAACACTTGGAGCACTTTTAAGATTAACGTACATATGGGGGTAATATATGATGTTCTTCCCCATTACTCCATAAAATAAGTATTTTACCCATGAGTCCCAATCGTCCCAAAACAATATGTACAAGGATATGACTCGACTTAGCAACCATGTAATCAATTAGATAGTTAACTTAGGGTTTAACAAATAACAATAATGCACTAAAAATGAGCGCATACACGGAAGGCTAAGGCGATTTGGTTGTACATTTAAGTGGGGTGTAACAAATTCTTCCTTTAAGTAAAATGCTTAAAGTTAGAAACGAAAACATAGGCTCGGAGGGGTGTACTAGGGGTTTCGTGTACTAAAAATTAGTACAACGCTAAAGGTGTGGGAAAATTAGTTGACTTAACTAGCCAAGTAATATGACTTAAATGGTCAAGTAATTATGATATGGGTTTAACACAAGGGTGATCCTAATGCCTCTTATCATGTAGTAAATCCTACCACACGAATGTAGTCTCACTAGCGGTCTCGGGATGCATCACTAACGCAAGTTCTAGAATCTAAATGCTACCGGTACACTCATAAGCACTAATAGTAAATGCTTTTCCTATCAAATCTAAAGGCGAACCTCACATATTTGGGTGGAAAATTTTTCTGAATATACGGTTATGTGCTAGTCATACAATCTCCTATCCATGAGACGCTTGCTATGGCTAAAGTTTCACTCCTAAATGTTGTAAAAAAATTTAAATTTGGCGCTAAAATTGCACTAACAAGTATTTCTCATAGTTTTATTACACATCTACCATTAAATAAAACAAACTCAAGCGAATGTGCATATATAAGGTATCATCTTTTTACCCTCCCCTTACACTTAAGATGAACATTGTCCCCAATGTTCAAGTAAAGAATGTAAAAGTGAAAAAGTACAGAGAATGAAATTAAAATACTCCCCTGATTCGCTCGGTATGGATAATAAGATGGCCAGGTTAAATCTTCCTCCAAGAAAATGAACAATCAAAGCTTCCCTTCCAGAATATAAATCCTCTTCTTGTCATACATAACCTGTAAAAATTTCCAGATTTTTACACTTGGCGCCGTCAAGAGTAAACTCTTGATGCCGTCAGAAGTGACCTGCAGAAATTCTTACGTTAAGTTTTCGGAAAATTTCTGGAAAAACTTGGTTCTACTTCCTGGAAAATCCTGCAAAACTTCATTATGACTCGATACAAGCATTTGACTCTAACAAATACGAATATACATGTTCACTTAATATTGTGGAGAATCATGATTGGTTTGTTTCTTAAAAACATATTTGGGGTTTCCCCTTACACTTATCTTTTGCAAAAATACCTTTGGGTGAAGTTAAGACTAGGCCAAAACAACAAAGTAAAGTATTTCCACTTTTTAGTTAAGAAACATGATCTACCAACAATAAAAATTAAGCATGCATACGGAAGCAAATAACAAACAAACAAAATAAAATCACAGAAAACATGGGTTGCCTCCCAAGAAGCGCTTTTCTTTATTTACGAGTCTTGTAGCTAGACTCAAGGTCATGGGTTACTATGTGACCTCATCATTGGTTCCACTCTCTAGGTCGTCTTCTAAACCAGCATCGCTTTTATAGTGTAAGTACTTCGGGTCTTCGAACTCGAAGATATCTTTTCGATACTTAGAACCAAGCTTACTAACATCCTTAAAGAATCCACATGATAGATCAGAAGTGTCCTTACATCCTCTCCGAACATCTTCATCGCACAAATAAGTTGGGAGCTTATCTTATCAAGCCCGTCACAATCGATTTCCTTAAGGTCTTTTCTCTTGTAGGGTGTTTGGTATGAAACCCTCCTAATTCCGTCAGCGAAGGTCATAATACCGTTCCGATCATCAATTATCAGATTAGTAATCTCACAAAAGGGTGCCCCAAAAATAACTTGTGATAATCTAGGGTCGACATAGTCTTCGATGTTGTCCACGATCGTAAATTCCATAGTAAATGCCATATTTCCTACAAACACCTGAATCTCATGATCCTTACCTACCACTTTCTCTCCTTTGTAAATCATTCCCCATCTGCAGTTATTGTTATAATGGAATAAGGACATAAAATTCTTTGGCAGGAATATGTTAATGTAGATGTTATCGAAGTACTTATGGCCGATCATGCAGGGGATCTTGAGATTGTTCGGATCACGCCGTCTTATCTTCCTCGACTCTCCATCCTTTGACCCATATAAATTCCCTTCAAGGGAAGGACGATACTCGTACACCTCCTCATTACCCTTACGAAAAATTACCTTCTTAACACCATTGGTGAATAATGCACTACCATCTTTCTCATCAAGGATCACTCCCGATTCATTGATAAATGTTTTCCAAGAACGAGGTTGGTTAATTTTTTATTGGTGAAAGGGTCTACGTCATCGACCATGGTGAGGTCGGTATTGTAAACAAGCTCTCCAATCCTGATTGACAAATCTTTCATCACTCTCTCGCACACAATGTGTCCTAGGAAGGCTTCATGGTATAGGGAAAGGGGAATTATGTTGACTGGGAAGCTAGGATCTACTTGACTATCGGCTAAGAGCTTTTCCTTAATGGTGCAGGAGATCTTGAAAACTTTAGGATTACTTTACTTTGTCCTATCGCTATTCCCATCAGTAATATCCTCCATTTTTCTCTCTGGTTCTTCTATAATAGAATTACCCCAATTGGTTGGATTTCTCTCATGCTCTTCCGATCTCTCTTTCCCTTAATTCGATTTGCCAGATTCTCGCGCGGTGTATTGCTCGGATGAGTTGATAGGTTTTCTGGCCGAATCATGGTCCATCCTGAAGGTCTCATCTTTAGCTATATGACTGAATTTGTCAGTTTGTTGTTGGGTTGGGTTGGGTGTAGAAGCAGATATCGTGGTGATGGTATTTACGAAATGGATTGGTCCTAGGGGGTTGACCGGCTCTTTTCCTTTGGGGGATAGATGTTTGAATAACTTGCTAGGACTTTTTATTTTCATGGGGGAGGTTGGTGGACTCATGACGGTCATAGACTTAACCTCATCAAAGTGAACGGGCTTATTAACGGCATGCTCTTTGATAGCAGTTAACAGATTACTAATCTTGTTGTTCACATCAGCCTGCTGTTGTCTAAATTTAGCCTCGAGCGTAGAGAGCTGTAATTCTTGAGATAGAATGAATTTTTTTAGGGCATCTTCACAGCTTTGCCTGGGAATGCCTTGTGACGGAAAATGCTCGGACCAAGTGAGTGGTGAGGAGTCATTGAAAGATACGCTCCGCGTTTGGTACCCTTTGAAATTAGGTTTATCCTTCCATGCCTCATAGGCCTTGCCAGAAGTTCGAGCACCTTGACCCACGTGTGATGACGTGAATTCATTATAAGCACGTTTTAGAAGCTCCATGCAGTTATGAGTCTCGTGAGGGCCACTACATAATTTACATGCAGAGGCGATTCTGCTAACTTGGCTTAAGGATTTTGGAGCTTTGTAAGATTTCATGAGAGACTTGACTCGACCTTTAAGTTCCATGATCCTACGGTCGGGAGTGCTAGAATTGTTCGAAGGCAAAGATATTGCCTTGACCGTTTTGTTCAAGTCACGGGGATCATTCCAACTTTCGTTGTCATAGAGTGCAAGATCTTCTATGAGTTCCCATGATTGTTCCGCACTAAGATCACGTAGCTTACCACCGGCCGATTGGTCAATGGCTCGCCTCGTGGAGATGTCGATATGGTCATAAAAGATTTGGACTTGGAGCCAAATATCTATGCCATGATGAGGGACTTTTTGGAGTAAGTCCTTGAAACGAGTCCATGCTTCATAAAGAGATTCATTTTGACGTTGTTGGAACATTAAGATGTCATTTCTAAGCTTAGTAGTTCTCCCCGGTGGAAAAAATTGAGCAAGGAAACGAGTGGTGAGATCATCCCATGTGGTGATGGATCCCGCGGGTAAACGCTCAAGCCATTGACTAGCTTGATCCTAGGGGTGGAAATGAGCCGAGCCGCTCGTGAAAAGCTCGGGATCGGATCGGTAAAAAGCTCGAACGAGCCGAGCCTAAACGAGCTCGAGCCCGAGCTTGAGCCTAAGTTGCAGCTCGTTTATTAATCGAGCTCGAGCTCGAGCTTTACATAAAAAGCTCGTTTGGGCTCGCGAGCCTAAACGAGCCTAAACAAAAATATGTTATTTTAACTTATATGCAAGCCGAGCTCGAGCTTATTAACGAGCTCAATAAAGATATATTACGAGCCGAGCTCGAGCTCGAGCCAAGCTTTAACTTTTCATGGCCAAATCGAATAAACGAGCCGAGCTCGAGCCGAGCCCGAGCCTATATAATATTCCACGAGCCGAGCTCGAGCTTAAAGTTTAAGGCTCGAAACGAGCCGAGCTCGAGCTCGAGCCTTTTAAAACTTAAACGAGCCGAGCTCGAGCTCTGGCAGGCTCGGGCTCGGCTCGGCTCGTTTCCACCCCTACTTGATCCCGTAGAGAGAATTGGAATAGGCGTAATCGGGTTGTCTCTCTAGTTTCAACATCTAGGTCTATGGAATCTACGATTTTGAGGAAGTCCTTAAGATGTTGGTTTGGATCTTCGGAACGAAGTCCATGGAATGCACATCCGCTTTGCACCAACCGGATGGTGTCGGATCGCAAGGGGGTCACATTGGCTCCGGTGAGCTCAATGGTGTTTCGGTAGCCTTGGTGGCTAGGTCGGGAATACTCTCCTAAGGTTCGGGGCCTAAGGGGTTCTAATGGTGGGTTTTGTTGTGGTGGGATGACGGGTTCAAAGATGTTCCCTTTGTCCATGATGTGGGGTGGTTACGAACAAAGGCACAAAGAAATAGAATCTTACTAGAAAGGAACCTAGCAAGTAGACCTAATAAAAAGAAATTCTAACCTAGACAATAACTATTCCCCGGGCTGCGGCGCCAAAAACTTGATGCGTGGGAATCGCAACAGGCTTTACCTCTCGAGGGATCTCGAGAAGCTTACAACCCCCACCAGGCAGTGTACCTGATCGTTGTAGTATAGTATAGTGACAAGTACCGGGGGATTGATCGTTCAGCTTAGGAATAGTGTCGCTAGGATTAGAAAGCCTAAATACTAGTTCTAAAGGTGAGGGATGATTATTTTTGTGTTTTTATATTTTTTAGAAAGCAATTAAAAATCTCGGGTTTGAAGGATTTGGGTGGAATTAGTTGCTAATCAACTAACCCAATACTAAGATGCAATCAAAATAAAATACTAGAAATGAAAATAAACTAATTTATACTAAAGTTGCGAGCAATAAGTGGAGAAAATGTGTTTACTTAGATTTCACTACTCCCTAGACATCTTTTACACGTTAATTACTTGTTATAAATGCATGGATGACGGATCATATTCCTTAATACCATTCATGGGGTGGCACACATAACTCCCCAATTCTATGAGCTCTTATCTCCTCCTACACCATGCCCAGCACAACTATAGGGATTGTAAACAGTGGCTCATGCATTAAATACAACCAATAAAGACCTAGTGCGCGTTGGTTCATGTTTCTTAAGACGTTCAAGCATGTTACCAATTGGAGATCTGCCAGTTTTCTTAAGCCTAACATATAAATCATTCATCCAAAACAAGTATAAACAAGTAATCAACACATAATTAACATCTAGGTTTCATTAGATCCACGCAAACACAAGATAGATCTAGCCTAGCATGATGGAATTAAGACAAGAACAAGTTATAGACAACCAACACATAGACATATTGATTGAATTGGAAGAACACTTATCTCAATTACACATGAAAGGTATCAAGGGCTTGGAACCCTTGAAAAACCTGTAAAATTCGCACCAAGTTCGTACTTAGGGTTTCTCCAAAACTTCTCTTTTTAAATGTGAAAAATTAGAAAACTATATATAGGAAAAGAGGTCTGACGGCGTCAAGACAAGCCTTGTGACGCCGTCACCTCGCCGCCAAAACCATTCTCGGACTGCCTTGATCTACATTTGACGCCGTCAAGACATAATTATTTCCAGGCCATCGTGACTTTTACTCTGGACGCCCTACCTTCATGACGCCATCAAATCTCTTCTGGATCGTCATGGAATTTTGCTCTTGACGCCGTCAGGATGTTACTCTTGACGCCGTCACCTACTGTTCCCAGCATGGAAAATTAAGACTTTGGCGTTTTCTTCACTTTAATGCTCGAAAAACGTCCGAATTGCTTCCTTTTCCAGATTTCACTCCCAAAGTACCTAAAATCACAAAAGGAACGATTTAGGGCAATATTTGATCAAATAAATTCGAATTCGGGCTTAAATAACCCCCTAAAAACGGATCATTTTTCGCCTCATCAGTTCTCCATTCAGTGAGGCGGAACTCAGTGAAGTGTGATCTAAGCCAAGAAGAAGGTGATGGGTTCAGTGAGGATGACAATAACTCACTGAACCCCATGACTCCTCAACAACTTCATGGTACTGAAGACTGATGACTAGAAGACTGAAGTTTTTGCGGGACCGGGCGGGAAAGTCTGAGCTGCATTATTAAAGTGCTTTATCACTTTAATGTCAAACTTTCCCAAAATGGTTAAAACCAGTCTGTCATCAGAAAGTGCCTTTTGGACTTAACTCAATGAAGGTTCCTTGCCAGAAGAATAATATCTTTCAAGATATTGTTAAGGAAGCTTTATGTCCAATGTATAACTAGTTGTTCTATACTTGTGTATAAATAGGAAGCATAAGAGAGGAGTAAAAGTTGACAAGTTTGTGCAATTAATGCAAAGCATTCACAAACCATTTTTACTCCTCTAAAGAACAACACAACCCCTGAGATAGCTCAGTGGGTCTTGAAAGTTGTCATTCAACATAGATTGAGTTTAGTGAGGAGTCCATACAATACTTGTCGTTTTCAATCCCAAGTGTTATTCCGCAAACACTTGGGTACGATTCTTTTTGATTAACTTCTAATAAAGAATTAAACGTTGGAAAATATTGTCTCTTATATTTACGTTACTTTATTGTTAATCATTTTACACATCTTTGTTAAATGTCATAGAACTTGGTTACTTTAGCTTTGTAGTTATAGTTAACCAAGTAAAAGGGATCAACAAGTGGTATCAGAGCCTCTGATTTGTAAAACTTAAACCCTTTTTCAAAACTTAAGAGTGCTCAAGTTTTTAAAATCAAGATCCCACTATGACTGACATAGATGTTCCCCAACTTGTCGACAAAAAGGGTGGAAGTTATTCAGCAACTGCCCCTCGACTTGAAGTTGGAAAATTTAATAAGTGGAAAAAGCGAATGCTTTGCTACTTAACTGGGATGGAACCTTATTACATTAAGTTGATTAATGAGGGTCCATATGTCCCAACAATTGCCCAAGGTTTAATCAAACCTGAAGCTCAGTGGACCCCAGATGAAAGGAGGGTGGTCAATCAAGACCAGCGCCTGAAAAACATCATTATATCATGCCTTCCTGATGATATAATGGAATTAGTGATCAACTGTCCCACTGCCCATCAGACATGGACTGACCTGGTTCATAGCGATGAAGGGCCTTCTGATACAAAAGAGAATAGAATCATGGACCTGAAGCTTGAATTCAATACCTTCAGGGCCAAGGATTCTGAAAGTCTCTCTGAGACTTATACTCGGTATAAGACCCTCCTGAATGAGCTGACCAATGATGGTGTTATACTGTCAAAACATGAGATCAATGTTGGCTTTGTCAACAGTCTCCCTGAGAAGTGGTTAAACTTCTCTCAGGGATTGAGAAATGCAAACCACATTCAGAATCTTGAGCTCCCTGCCATCTATGGGAAGTTTGTCTTTGAGGACAACCTTATCACCAGGAGATACCCTGGTAAAGCTCAGGAGACCAAAAAGGCCTTGACAAGTTCACCCATATCAACTGCTTTCTACTCAAAAGGTGTTGTGCAGGATTTTTAGGATGGATCTGATGATGAGGTTGACCAAAGAACCAATGAGGAGTATCTTAATGATCTTCAAATTGAATTTCATGAAAGAGCACTTCTTGCTAATTCAAAAAGGTTTTTTTAAGAAAAACAAATTTCCTTCTAAAGCAAATGACAACACTGAATGCTTTAAATTTGGCAAAATGGGGCATTTTGCTAAAGATTGTTTTTCAAAAACAACCTCAGAACCATCTTTCAAATTTTCAGGAAATAACTCTTTTTCAGGCCCCAGCAAATTTCAACCAAAAATGCTTCAGTCTAGTCAAAGATTTGAAAAAGTCCCTCAAATTGACTTTGAAGCCAAGTACAGAAAGACAAAAGCTAAACTTGCCCTTCTTGAATCATCCTCAACAGTCACTCAGCCTCCTCAGGCTCCAAAGCCTACTCAAGCCAAGAACAAAGGGCTTGTTGCTGAAACATATGACTGGGATGAGGTTGAAGTGTCCTCTGATGATGATGAAGTTCACATCAGTGCCCTGATGGCTCTGTCAGATGACAACAAGCTTGCTGTGGGGAAGAGTCATGCAAGAAATGGAGAATGGGTCAACATCACAATGAGGAAGGTAAATCTTTTACTTTCTATGGATGATGATGATGATTGGAAATCTTACTTAGATTATATTAATGTTGATCTTAAGTATGTTGAAGAGCAAAGATTGAACTTGTTTTCAAAATTTAACAAACTAAGTTTTGAATTAAATCATAGTAGAGATGAATTACTTGCTTTAAAACAAGCCAAGCTTGAAAGTGTTACACTTCAAATTCAAAACACTGAACTAGTAAAACAAAATCAAGCTCTTCAGGAAGAACTTAAGAAAGAAAAGGAAACTATTTGGAAATGGACTCAGAAAAACCCCAAACTTTATGAAACACTGAGTCTCTCACCCAACTCCAAAAAGACTGGTTTGGGTGATGATCAACTCACTGAAGTTTCTGGGGAGAGCAGCCATTCAACAACTTTGCTGTCAACAAACATACTCTCTAGCAATGAACTTGCTCCTAAACCCAGTGATTAGATTGAAAGAAACAATCCAGATAGTAAAATGCCGAATTTAAATACTGGAAGAATCCTGGAGCCTGAAAGTCAGGCTATTAAGGAGCTGCTAGGAGTCACTGGTGAACTTAGTCCTACTGAGTCCATCACTGAGTCTAAGTCTGATTCACCACTCCCTCCACTAAAACAACTTCAGGGAGCAGAACCCATTTCTGACCTTGTACCATTAGTCTTTCAACCACATTCTCCTAAAGAGAAATCAGGATTAGGAAGGACTATTCTGAAAAGACCTACTCCTGCACCCACTGAACACCAAAAACCTTAAGTAAAAACTAAAGTGAAGCCTGAAAGCACTGATTCAAAGGTTGATCAGCTTGCTGAACTTGTCAGGATGCTGAGTGAGAAAATTGAGTCTACTGAGAAAAACTCTGACTCAAAATCTATAAAGCCCTCAGTATCCTCAGGTTCTTCCAAACCAAAAACCACACCCAGACCCTCAGGGAGATGTGAGCTGTGCAATTATCCCAATCACAGCACTGATAAATGCTACAGAGTCCTGTTTTGTATGATATGCAAACAAGAGGACCACAGAACTTGTGATCACATCCCCCACACTGCTTCTTTAAAAGCAAGGGGTCTATACAAAACCCAAGGCTATCAGTATGCCACTCCTTCCAAACAAAGACTGAAGGCTAAGCCTTTCTCACCATGTCCTCACTGTGGTTTCAATGATCATCTTCCTGATGATTGTATGATGAAAGATTGCTGTGACATCTGTGGAGATCCCTCCCATGAAACCAGGGGACATGACAAAGTGATTCAGTCCAGAAGGAAAAACCAAACCAACACTTCTCAGTCACCTGAGGCATCAACCTCCACAAAATGTAAAACATGTGGAAGCTCAGGTCACACAACTTCAGACCATGATTCACTAACTGAGTTCAAAAAGTCCTTGAGGACTAAGCCCACTAGAAAGTGGGTCAACAAGAAAAACTAACCCAGTTTAATGTTTGTGCAGAAACACATCAAGGATCCAACTTGGCATCTAGACAGTGGATGCTCCAGAAGTATGACTCGTGTGAAAAGTTTTCTGCACAAATATGTGGAAGAACCAGGACCCAAAGTGGTATTTGGTGATAACTCATCAGCTCCCACTGAAGGTTATGGTTCAGTAAACTGCAATGGTATAGTTTTTACAAGAATAGCTTATGTTAATGGTCTCAAGTACAACCTGATAAGTGTTTCCCAACTATGTGATGCCAAATACATAGTTCAGTTTGATGACAAGAGAGGGACCATCTTTAATGCCAATAAGGAAGTTGTGTTGATTGCCCCTAGAAGAGATGATGTATATGTCCTTGACATGTCATCCCTGACTCAGAATGGGACTTGTCTATTCTCTAAGGCAAGTGAGACAATCAACTGGCTATGGTATAGGAGACTCTCTCATCTCAACTTCAAAAACATCAACAACCTAGCCAAACAGAACAAAGTTTTGGGCCTTCCATCCCTGGTGTATACCAAAGACAAGCCTTGTTCTGCTTGTGAAAAAGGAAAACACCACAGGGCATCATTCAAAACCAAACAAACCTTTTCCATCAAAAGCTGCCTACATCTTCTTCATATGGACCTTTTTGGACCTGTCAGTCCAATGTCCATTCACCATGAGAAGTATACTCTGGTCATAGTGGATGAATACTCAAGATATACTTGGGTTTACTTCCTGACCAAAAAGAGTCAGGCAGCTGGAACAATCATGTCATTTGTCAGGAACATTGAAAATCAAAATGATGTCAAAGTTAAACAGATCAGGACTGACAATGGCACTGAATTCAAAAACCATGACCTTGAGTGTTTTTGTGATGAGAAAGGAATTTCTCAAAATTTCACTTCTCCTTATACTCCTGAACAAAATGGAGTAGCTGAAAGGAGAAATAGAACACTCATTGAGGCAGCAAGAACAATGTTGAATGGCTCAGTCCTCTCTAAACATTTTTGGACTGAGGCAGTTAAAACAGCCTGTGTTGGAACCCAAAACTTATATCATTTCACACATAATATAAAGATTATAAGAAAGATTAATAGAGATATCTCTGATACCACTTGTTGGAACCCAAAACTTATATCATTTCACACATAATATAAAGATTATAAGAAAGATTAATAGAGATATGAAGAGATAAGAAAGATAGCAACTTCTAGAGAGAGAAAGAAAGATATATTAGATTAAGAGAGAAGAATACAATGAGAGAAAATAACATAGAAGCACCACCTCCAAATGGTAGCATTTGGAGGTTTATATAGTTAGGATAAAGAGATGGACCGGGCTTGGGCTTATGTAATGGACTAGACATAAACTAATACAGTGTTAGATTAAACCAAGCCCGTTTACCCTTAACTAAACTACAAGACTATTACAACATTATTACAAGACTCGTTGATACAATAATGATCGTCACTTCTATTGCTAACAGCCTGCTACACTCAAAATAGGTCAATCATTGTAAAAAGGCATAACAAGACTCCTTATGAAATATTCAAAGGAAGGATTCCTGACATCAGCTACTTTCATGTATTTAGCTGTCCTGTGTTTATACATAATCACAAGGACCACTTGGGTAAATTTGATGCCAAAGCTGATGATGGATACTTCCTGGGATATTCCCTGGTTTCTAAAGCCTTCAGGGTGTTCAACACAAGGAGACAACAAACTGAGGAAACTTATCACATTACTGTTGATGAGAGCACTGAATCCATCAGGTTCTCAAATTCCTCAGTAGAAGAAATTGGTATTGATGACTCATCAAGATATCCTCCTGATGAGTATCCTCCTGAGAACAATCCCTCAACCCAATACCAAGCTGATGTTGATGTCTCCTATTACATCATCCCTCACAACATACCCCAACCACCTATCAGTGAGTTCATAGAAACTCAGCCTGTCTCAAATGAGACTGACACCACTGAACAAAATGTTCAGGAACCCTCAGAAAAATTGTTCCTACAGTAGTCACTGAAGCACATATTGATGAGTTACCACATGTTCCTGAGTCTGAACCTAATCAGGCTCCTTCAAGCTCAAATTCTTATCCCAAACCTCAGGATAGCTGGACCAGATCCAAAATCATTGAGCTTGTGAACATCATTGGTGAACCCACTGAAGGGATGCTCACAAGAAGCAAGGCTGCTAAACTCAAGGCTGCTAAACTCAAGGCTGCCACTGCCAACATATGTCTTTATGCTGACTATCTCTCAGAGATTGAGCCAAAAAATGTCAAAGAAGCCCTGACTTATGAAAGTTGGGTTCAGGCCATGAGAGATGAATTGGAAAAATTTGACAGAAATGATGTCATGACCCTTGTTGAATGCCCCCAGGGTGTTTTAATCATTGGTATGAAATGGGTCTTTAAGAACAAGACTGATGAGAATGGCACAGTCATCAAAAACAAAGCAAGACTGGTTGCCAAAGGATACAATCAACAGGAAGGTATAGACTATGAGGAAACCTTTGCACCTGTTGCTAGAATGGAAGCCATCAGGATCTTCCTTGCCTATGCAACTTACATGAACTTTAAAGTTTACCAAATGGATGTTAAAAGTGCATTCCTGAATGGTAACATCAAAGAAGATGTTTATGTGCAACAGCCTCCTGGTTTCGAAAGTAGTGAATACCCCAACCATGTCTACAAGCTTAACAAAGCCTTTTATGGACTGAAACAAGCACCTAGGGCATGGTATGAAACTCTTTCAGCCTTCCTGATCCAAAATAAGTTTGTCAGAGGAAGAATTGACAACACACTGTTCATCTACAGAACAAAGGATGATGTCATTCTTGTCCAAGTATATGTTGATGACATCATCTTTGGCTCAACAAGTTACAAACTTTGTAAACAGTTTGAAAAACTGATGACCACAAAGTTTGAAATGAGCATGATGGGTGAACTCACATACTTTCTTGGACTCCAAATTAAACAAACTGATAAAGGAATATCCATTTGCCAAGAAAAATACCTCAGGAACCTACTGAAGAAGTATGAACTCACTGACTGCTCTTCAGTAAAAACTCCTATGGTCCCTCCAAACAACCTTGGCCCAGATCTCACTGGAAAATCAGTGAATCAAACCCAATACAGAGGAATGATTGGCTCCCTGATGTACTTACTTGCCTCAAGCCCTGATATCCAATTCTCAGTCTGCCTGTGTGCCAGATACCAGGCTGACCCTAAAGAATCACATCTCACTGCTGTCAAGAGAATCATCAGGTACCTAAAGGGTACTCCAAACCTTGGTTTGTATTACCCAAAATGTTCAGGATTTGATCGCAAAGGGTACACTGACTCTGACTATGCAGGATGTAACATGGATAGGAAAAGTACTTCAGGATCCTGCCAATTTCTTGGTGGTAAACTTGTGTGTTGGAGTACAAAGAAACAACAGTCAGTGGCCATGTCCTCAGCTGAAGCTGAATATATGGCTGCTGCAGGATGTTGTGCAAATGTACTATGGATGAAGAGCCAACTGAGTGACTATGGCATTCAGTATAAGATGGTACCTATCTTTTGTGATAATACAAGTGCCATAGCCATCTCAAACAATCCAGTACTCCATCAAAGAACCAAACACATTGACATCATATACCACTTCATCAGGGACCATATCTCTAATGGAGAAATTGAACTATATTTCATCCCCACTGAGTATCAGCTAGCTGATATCTTCACTAAACCTTTGGATGAACCCACTTTCACAAGATTGAAAGCTGAACTGGGCATGTTGGACATAGAATCAGGGAAATGATAAAAAATGTTCCAACATGATGTAAATTCTCTTAGTCCCTGATCACACCCTTCCTGAAATTTTTTTGAATGATAATTCATTCAGGGGGCTCAGGATGAAAAATGGCATTGAATACCCTAACTAAATGCTCTAAGTATTTAGTTAGTTAATGTCCCAGGTAGGTAACTGAATCCTATTAAATATAGGAATATATGTCACTTATACAACTGGTATCCACTCCTTGGGCCCCCACATCTCTCTCACCAAACACCACTGAGCATTAAATGCTCCCTCACACACAAAAGTTGTGATAATTTCTACTCTGCAAAAGTGCATTATTTGCAGAGCCACACAACTGTTCATCCACGATGTGAGAGAAAATAGGGTAATGGGAATCATGATATTTTATGTGGATATCAAACCAAAATTATTATGCCGTTTCGGTTAAATAAATTAACGTTTGGTATCCGCAACATCACTACCCTAATTCTCACCCTATAAATACCCCCACAAAAAGGGAACACACACACACACTTTTAAAATCATAACAAAACTCTTGAAAATCATTTTTAAAACTGCGTGTGTTTCCCTCACTGATACCCATTTTTTTCATAAAAAACCAGGCTTTTATCTATACCAAATGGCTTCTTCTAAGGTCATAAAATACGCACCCAATGTGGATTTCCAAATGGAAAGCGTAGACCTTACCAAGAACAATGTGGTGGGGAACTTTGCCTACCCTGAAGGGTACCCTGAATACAGGGATGTGGTGAAGTTCCTTCAGAACTGCTTCCTGACCACCTCATTCACAAAAACCCCCTCAGTCATCTATCATGACTATTTGAGGGAATTTTGGTGCACATCGGTGGTTGAAAACCCTGATGCGCCAAAAGAGGCCAAAATAAAGTTTACAGTCAAGAATGGAACCAAGTCCCTAACTCTTGACTATAAAACTTTTGTCAAAGCCACAAGCCTTGACTACACCACGACCTTCACTGCCCAACCCTCTGAGAAAGAGGTAAAGGAGGTCTTACTGGAACTGGGACCCTATGACAAAAATCACCCTGAGGTGACACCAGGGTCCCTATTATCCAAAGCCCCTATAATAAAGACCTGGTTCCCAGCTCCCTGGAGGATTCTAATGACTTTTGTCATTCAGGTTCTCTGGGGAAATAAATCCTCTACTGAGCAATTGAACACTACTCAGGCAATGATAGTGTTCTGTCTCATTGAGGGTAAAATGATTGACCTTGGAGAAATCATCTTCAGGGACCTCATAGCAAAGTTAGGGGGGAAGTCTAGGCAAAAACACATGTCATATCCTAGATTTGTTTCCTGTGCCCTACAAGACTTGCTTAGGTCTGAGTATGTTAAGCCTGACATAGCAGGTTTTGAGCCTGATGTCCTACACAAGGCAAATTACTCACATGACCCTCTTGAGGTTACACCTGTCACCCTGACAATGTATATGCGTTCTGCTATCCAGGGTGACAATAAAGTTTCACCAGTCCCCTCACCCACCAAGAAGGTAAAGAGGAAGAAGGGACAGGGGTCCAGGAAGGTGGCTCAACCCAAGCCACTCGACACTGAGATCTCTGATCCCAAGCCTACCATAAGGAGGCAACCACAACAGACCTTGACTGCTGACACCATGAGAATAATAACCCAGTCACTAGGCCTGCAACAAAAGCCAACGGAGGGCACTGAGACATCACACTCAGTGTCCTCGGGCATACCCATTCCCAAAGACTCTACTGTCATAAACAAGACAGTGGAGCCGGAACTAACCAAACCTTCACATCCTGCTAAAGGCTCTAGCAAATCACAACCAGAGTCTCAGGGAGTAAGGGATCCTAAATCCTCGGTGGGGCAGCACTACTCCACTGAGAAGGGGGTCTATAAACAATCACATCCCGCTAAACGCTCGGGTCAATCACAACCCAAGCATCAGGGAGTTCACGTTCCTAAATCTTCGACAGGCCAGATTTGAGGGGTCAGGACCAGGTAGGTAAAACCCAACCTACCGGATTTGAGGGGTCAGGACCTGGCCAAAACGAAGGCAAATCTTCTTTTGAAGAGGAGCCGGATAACCTCCACTTGTTGCAGATTACCTCCCTGGCAGATGCTCAGGCTGTCCTATTTTCTGATGATGAATATAACAGTGACGAGGAAGTCTTCACGGCCGGAGATGATATGGAGGTTGAGGAGACAGTCTCTGAACCTGTTACTCAGTCTCCTCAAGCCTCTAACCATGATGAAGATGAAACACATTCCGAGCCGGAAACCTCAGGAGACGATCAAACTCCTCTCACTGAAAAAGCCTTCACAAGATTCATCAAGAAAATGATCAATGTTTTGTACAGGGGGGTCACTGAAGAGGTGTTTGACATGCATACTGAGCAAGCAGTCCACTATCACCTCCTCAAAGATGCTGTTGAAGAATACAATGATGATGTCAAGGAGCAAAATTCGAGTGTCACCTACTCCCTGACACAAATAACTTCTCACATCAACTCATTTTTGGAATCCCTTAAAGAATTGACTACCGGGGTTAAGTCGGTTCAAGAATCAGCCAAGGATGATCCTGAGCTCAACAAGAAACTTCTTCATGCATTTGAGACGTACCAGGTAAACTCGATGGCTCTTACTGAGTTACTTGGTTTGATAAAGGATTCCAATGTTCAGACTCTCAGCTCCACGGTGGAGTCTCTCAAGTCTTCCTTCACTCAGTTGGAAGCATCAGTGACAGCTCAATCCCTGAAGTCCACTTCTCTGGCATGGACAATGGGATCCAGAATGACTGCCCTTGAAAACTCTCAGGCTGCACTTGACTGCCCTTGTATATACCTGCAGATTTAATAACCAATTCAGAATCACCAATCTTCTTACTCTATGATCTTTATTAATCAAATTAGAGCTTCAATCAAACCATAATTTTTAACTGATGCAAAAACTAAAGCTTCAATAAAGCACTAATTTTTCCCCAAATTGAAAAGCAAAATTAACAGCAACCATAAAACCTTTTAGAATATAACTAAAAGCCATATCAATTTTAAACAAAATCAAGAAAATAGAGATTAAAAATCATACCTTTAAGCAATTGAAAGAGTTTTTTTTCTTCAATAACTAAACTATTTTCGGATTAATGCAACAACAATAAAATTAACACATGTTGTCACTAATTTATTTTCGGATCGACAGTTTATAATTTAGGGATAGAATTTGCAACATTGAGTTGAAACAAAAATTGTGTGGCATATCGCTAGATTGTGAATCGTTGGGGTGATTTTGTTTTTCTATATTTTACTTCTAACCCCTAATTGTTTTGTAAATTACTCCGCTTTTTTAAGTTTTATTTTTTATACTTTTGACACATCTACTTTTGTACTCAATTTACTAAAAAAAAACGAATTTGATGATTATTTTTCTAGATCAAGAAACTTATAAGGGTTTTATTAAATATCTTTAAAAAAAAAATAATAATTAAAATATTACCAAATAAGGAATGAATTGATTTTTTTGAAATGAAAATTTTTTAATAGGGGTTTTATTTTATTAGGTAAAAGATTTATTTATTTTTATAAATCTTTACAAGATAATAATTTAATTATATAATGTATTTTCTCTCATCTCTCTAGCTTACGAAGCAAAACAATAATAACCAGTCATGAATATATAAAACTATAAAAGTATATCAACTTGCCAACCAATAGGTGTATTGATGGAAAGACAAATATACTTAATAATGATGAAAAATATTTAAAAGCAAAAGAAGATTCGGTGGATATATGAATTTACTCAAAAAATACCGTTGACAAATTAGTTGCAGCGCTTTTACAAGAGCGGTTGAAACTCCGATCTCATAATTCACATCTGCTTTTAAAAGGTCGGTCAGAATTTTCGTTTCAGATCTGATTTCATGTCACCTTTTAGTTTCTTTAAGGATATTGCTTATGTTTTATGTCAACTTATATATGTTGTCACCTTTTATTTTCATTAATGAAATTGCTTAATTGTGAGGGACATATCACATATATAGGCGGTTAGTCGGTTTCCCATGTAGTATCTGGAGGCGGAATTTCTAGACGTTTATCCCGGACAAATAGGTCTACTAACCAAACAGAGAACATGTCAAATGGATCGAAGAAATAAAACAGATTTACGATCATCCTAAATATGGTTTTCTAATACAATTAGTATTGACTGTGTACATATAAAAACTAGGTCATTTACTTCATGTATTGCCTCAACGGTGGCCTAGCGACAAAAGGGCAGATGACTATCACTCTCAAATGTGTAAGGTCTCAAGTTCAATTCATGCTAAGTGCAAACAACCTTAAAGTGGTCACGCCAACCTCTTGAAAAGGGAGGGATTTACCTGGTTTGAGTCTGTGTGACGGTGGGTTCAAACCCCGTGGATTATTCAGCCAAAAGGTCGGACACCATAGTTAACCCAAAAAAATCATTAATATTAGCTTATGACATATCGGGGACTTGCAATATTAGCTTATAACATTGCTATTTGGTCATCTATCAAGGTCGGTCGTGATTAGTTTGATAGCTAGTAACTTGGTTGACACTTCATGTATATATTGTTGCATTTGTTAATTGTTTTAATAGTAGTACTTTCTTAGACTTCCAATACAAATTTGTGTATATTCTACTCATCTTTTTCTTGATAACTGTTTTCGTATTTCAAAGAAGTATTCCAATGGATTGTGATGGGGGAAGTGAACCACTTTTAACCGGACAACACGAACCTAAACCTCAGCTTGATACTATGGTTTCAACCAAAAGCAAAAAACTACGACGTTGCAGAAGTGCCCCCAACGTGGAACCCATTCTTATTGAATCAAACAGGAGCCGCTTTCTCGAAGGCCCAAGATCTGTATTTGATGAAGTCAATCCACATTATAAGAGAGTAGCTGTCTACTTGTTTATATACTTAAACATTAGTACAGTTTGTTTCTATCTCGTTAGAAACCAGATCTCTGGAGATAAAACGTATGGCATACTCGATTCCATATATTTCTGTATAGTCACAATGACCACAGTGGGATATGGAGACCTTATTCCTAATAGCACCGCTACAAAACTACTTTCATGTGCTTTTGTATTCTCGGGTATGACCCTTATTGGATTTAGTCTCAGTAGAGCTGCTGACTGTTTGGTTGAAAATCAAGAAATCTTACTGGTGAAAGCTTTGCATTTACGCCAAAAACCAAATTCAGCGGAGTTACTGAAAGAAATGGAAACAAATAGAGTGAGATATAGGTGTATGATATTTTCCATCTTGCTTGTGGTCCTTATAGCATCTGGGACTATATTTTTAACAACAATTGAGAAAATGGAGATCGTTGATGCTTTCTATTGTGTTTGTTCCACCATTACAACTTTAGGATATGGAGATAAAAGCTTTTCTACGCCTGCTGGGAGGATCTTTGCTATTTTTTGGATATTGATGAGCACTATATGTTTAGCTCAGTTGCTATTTGCTTTTGCTGAGTGTTATACAGAGAGTAGGCAGAGGTCATTGGTGCAATGGGTTCTTACAAGAAAAACAACCGCAGCTGACCTTGAAGCAGCTGATCTTGATGATGATGGAGTTGTGGGGTGAGTTCAAAAACGTTATACTTTGTTAAAGTTGCATAATGTAATAATTTTCCTAGTTTGATGAAATTGTTTCGTTCTACCAAAATTTAGGGCAGCGGAGTTTGTGATTTATAAGCTAAAAGAGATGGGAAAGATCAATCAAGAAGACATATCACTTATTTTGACCGAGTTCAGGAACCTTGATGTGGATGAGTCAGGGACTTTGTCTCCCTCTGACATTTATCTTGCTCAATCAACAAGGAAGGACAGGTGAACATGAGGAATGCAATTCAGGTATTGTGAGATTTCTCAGCGATCTTATTGTATGTTTTTTGTCATGCTGTGTTTGTTTTTGGTTTGGGGTGCTATATATTGACTTGTGTGTAAATGTGGAGTACGACTGAATCTCTTAAGTCTTAACTACAACCATTGTTTTACTTTGCTCATAACATTTTAGTGTTCCTTGAATCATCTTGATTAAATTCGGTTTCTAAAAATGTGCATTATGACACTCACCATTAATATTAAGGATCAACTATTGGCAACCATCCAGACTGGCCAAATAATATGTTAGTCGTGTTATATTAAGGTTATTACTATCGCCCAATGCTGAACCATTAGATATTGGGTTAGAACACAAAACATTTTATCATTTGTCTTTTTGTTTAGCATGCTGAAAAATAGATCGAGATAATATACTTGGAACCACACACATTTTTCATCCAAACATACACAAAATCATATTAACGAATGAAACAGGATGATCTGGTCCGTTCCGTCGCATGTCGTTCTTCCGTCTTTGGAACACTAGTTGTCTTTGGTTTCCTTTGGTTATATCCGTTTACTTAATAAATTAGCGAACATAATGGTTCTTGAATGACATCCGTTTACTTAATAAATTAGAAACAGTTGTGTTACATCAAAACAACTAATGTCCCTTCACATCTCTACATGGTAGAAACGTTTTTGACCTATCACCAACATGGCAACATGACGAATTATTTCTATTTTTAAAGCATTGTTTCAAGTAAAAGCTAAAACTTTAACATAAGACTAGAGTTACTGGTCAAACCCATCACTTTTCACATCAACGCAATATCACTATTAACCTCTACTCACTTCCTGAATAGTCACTACTCTTCACCTTTCATTAAAATAACAACTTTAAATAAATATAACTTACAAAATATGAGGTGATTTGCACATTCCACAATTTAATTAGCACACTCCAAGTTGGTGTGTATTGCCATTTATACCCTTATAGAGGTGAAGAGGAGTACAAGTAAATGTAAGAGTATAAATGGCAATACACACTAAATTGGAATTGTGTCAATCAAATTGTAGAGTGTGCAAATCACCTCCCTTACAAAATACTCGCACACTCACAAAACAAATAAACAATAATAAAACATGCATGGCCCCACAAATACACACGAACCGAATGGTGAGGAGGGTCAACACTTCCGTCCTCTTTTCCCATGTCTCACGCGTGACAATTAAAACCACCCTACATAGACGGTGACACGTTGAACAAATTAGAGCTCGAAGACTTGTATCTCTTGCTCTTTTCGTTTTTCTTTTCTTCAAAGTCCAGAACTTTAACATCTTTCCATTTTGCACGATCTTTCAATTCAGCCCAACAATGCAGAAGTGTAAACAGGGTTCCATATTAAGCATGATATTCCAAAAGTGCTTGTTAGGTGTAATCACCGTCTCCGGCTCTACTTACCACCATCCGAAAGACGTTATAATACACACCACGAACGGGAGACATGGTCTCCGAAAATTGAGGTGAGTACATTTCTTCAAGATTAAATGGATTAATCGGAGACATAGGTTGGTTCATATTGGGTTGTAATGACGAATCACCCATATAGGTTTATGAGCCGTAGTTGATGGTGTCAAATGAGAACATGTTATGTTGTGGGTATTGGTTAAAAACGTTTTGTTGTGGGTATGGGTTTCGGAATGGTTGATTTTGGTAAGTTTGGTTGCCGTAAAAAAACGATCATAGTCAGAAGTTGATTTGTTGGTTTGACGCTGGAGTATTTCCGAGACGAAATGTTTCCTCGGGTGTTGGGGAGTGTTTCGGGTAGTGTTTCGTTGTTGACGTTTTGGGAGTATTTTGTTGAGACATTTGGTAGTAAATGAAAAGTAAAATGGTATTGAGAGTATGAAAGTAAATAAAATGAGAAGTTGTATTTAAAAATGTTGAAGTTAGAGGTATTTATAGGTAAAAAATTGGTTAGTTGATTATTTATTTATTTTTTATATATTTTTTAATGTAACAAATAGTAGAAATGGGAGGGGGGGGGGGTGTTTATGAGGTGAGCTTGTCACTATTAGTTTGTCTTTTGTGTCCCTCACGCGTGACTTCGCCAGCCTCAACAAAGATGGCGCGTGATGATGGTTGCTCACGCTCCCAATGGGAGCAGTCTATGTAGACATTTGTATGCTACACATAATTAGAAAAAACTTATTAGTAAAATTCATTTTTAAACAATTAGCTCAATTAAATTGCAAAAGTTGATCCATTTTTTTCTAATCAAGTTCGTGTAAAATCGTTTTCCCCAAATGTCCCAAAATGAAGAAACTCAATTAAACTTTTCAATCCAGTGCATGTGAATCGTGTTTACTGCTTCAAATCTTGTCGAATTCCTGGTCTTCTTTATTCGTAACACCTAAATAAACGAACTTAGATACCATATCATACTATTTTATAAAGCATGAAGGCCTACTATTAATAGAAATACTTAAAATTAAGCAATACAACTTATAAAGCTATAAGTACAACAACAAATGCTACTTATAGAATTTCTCATCATATTTAGTTCTAACATACAATTAATATTAACATTAAATACAATAAATAAATCATTGTATACATTAAATACAATTAATTAACTTGTCAATAAATACAATTAATGCACTTATTAAAACACCCCTTACATAAAAAATACAAATTATCAAGCATATTGTACAACCAACTTAAATACAATTCCTGCATTAAATGTCACCAATACAAATAATAAAACATATTATACAAATATTCAAGCCCGAACGGGCAATGGGCCAAATGGGCTCGAGCCCGAACGGACACGAGCTAAACGAAATTTTTGATATCCATAAATTTATTGTCAAAAAGAACATAATAAACTAAAATATGTTCACATATTGTACAAACCAAGCAAACTACTAAACAAAAATAATAATAATAATAATAATAATAATAATAATAATAATAATAATAATAATAATAATAATAATAAATAATACAAACTAAGCAAAATTTCATCAAACTTTTGCCATAAAAAACTAATCAGCAAAGCTATTGCCAAAAAATGTACAAATAAAATAAATTATTAGCTGAAAAAGATTAAATTACAGACAGCTGTATCGCGCGGGGACCCTGCTAGTACTATATTTGATATGGAGATGTATTTTGTTTAAATTTGGTCATATATTCGAGTTATGTGACATGATTGTTAGCTAATTAAGATAAATACAAGTGTAAAGCATAAAAACACAAATCAATCTTCATAGATTGTGAATCACGTTCATTATTCGGGAACAATTTTCATAGGAAAACGAACTTCGGTTTTTGTATGCAAATCAAAAACAAAATTTTTAGTTTTTAAAATAGTTATTATTCAAGGTTACTTTTTATAAATATGTATATAATAGATATAGACAAAAATACACCACTGGTCCCTGAACTTTCCACAAAACATCGCATGGCACCCTAACTTTCTAAAAACGTTGTGTGGCGTCCAAAACATGTGAAATTGAGGCCGAATGCGTCCCTTGACCACATTTGTCTCGGTCAACACTCATACTTTGATACATTTCCAAGGGTATAATAGGCAAAATACATTGATCACCACACTATGGTTAAATTAACCATGACATATGATAGTTTATTAACCAACTAAGAACTATGCTTCGCAACTTGAGCCTATCTTCTCTGATACGCTAGTTATTATTCGCGCGATGACCAATTAACCCACAAACCAAACACATTTACACACCATAATTACACAAATCCTTATCCGGATCATCACCGGTAAATCAAAAACCAAAACCAGTCACCCATTTCCAGAAGTCAAAGACCCAACTAAAATTCCAACATTACAATGTCTTTTGGAGACAATGTGATCACTGATATGACAGATTATATCAGCAACATGCCAGATAACGTGACCACTAATATTATAAACCGATTACCGCTAAAAGATGCGGTGAGGACCGGTAGTTTAGCCAGAAGCTGGAGGTTTAAGTGGATTTGCTGACGGATGTTGTTACACCCCCAAAATTTGGTACAGCGGAAGACTAATCAAGCTTTCGGGGTGCTACGTGGATTGGTATCCATCACAAGTCATAAAAGAACGAGATAAAGTAAACATAAGTAAAGCAAAACCAAGCGGGGTTTTAAAAGTTTACATTCATCCCAAATTATTCAAAGTAAGGCCCAAATAGAGTAATCATAGGTCCACAAATACATATCAGAGTTTGAGAAAATAGATCCTTAAACCAGGTTTCCAAGCCAAGCCTTCCAAACCATGCATCCAAAGTCATCACTTAATACCTGAGAAAATGCGCTAAAAGTCAGCTTTCGCTAGTGAGATCATAAGTTTAAATTCTTAATTCAATCAAGTGGACATATACGCAAAACGCTTGCTAGCTAGACTAGGCCTCGAATCACTAAACCAAACCTATAGGTGCACACTATAGTCCAAAACCAAATCAAATCAATATGCATTCGCAAGGATGCGACATGCCCAACATTCGTAAGGATACGACATGTTCATGCATTCGTAAGGATACGACATGCGCTATAACCTACCTAGTTCTATAAGCATAACAAGTTTTAAATAAACAACAACAATAGTCCACATAAAACAATTTGCACGTTTCTCACCCCAAATATTGAAAAAAAAAAGTTCAAAAGTAAAAGTGGGGCTATGACTCACCTCAAGTCCAGATATCAACACAAAAACCGGTAGAAGCAAGAAGTATCACAACTCAAAAGACGGCAACTATGGACTCGGCACTTCCTAACAATATAAACTCTTCTCAGAATCATTTCCTCAAAATCAAATATTCTCAATCCCGAATGTATTCCTTTTTACTTTCCAAAAATTCATTTCTCGTATTATTCTCGTATTAGTTTGGCGTTTGGTATCCATGCGGGTGGAAGGTCGACACAACTCAAACCAAGAAAACACGTCGAAAGAAATAATAATAACGATCTACAGGTCTAATATTGGCCTAATATATTATTTAAATAAATCATCGAAGTTTATCAAGTCTGTCGACTCGCTAATCCTCCATTATTTATTTACCTAATATATCATTCCAAGATCATACCAAATTCTAAATCACATAGCACATAGATTTCTATATGGTAGTCTTAAAATCTAATAAGTTTCCTAAATATATAGTGAAACTTACCAAATTCGTCAATTCAGTAAACCTCACGAGATATTTAGTAGCTTATTATCCCGTACTCCTACCACAACCTAGAGGCGTCGTAGGATACAATACCCGTTAATATGCCCCTTTTATATAACTACGTAAGTCTCATTTAATCCGTCGATTAAATAAGTTATATAGTTATATGAAACGAGTCTATTAACGTCACACATCCGTGACAAGCACAAAAGTCAACCATTTAAAAACGGTCAACTCTTAGATTTAAGTGCCCTCGATTACTTTATAACTCTCAAAGTTTAATTTTATTTCCAAAAGCTTGCTTCATTTCGTACAAACATTTTGCGTTAAATTATATTTCCATTTATAACTATTAAATCATAATAATGTTCCCGACGATATTATACTATTTTCATAGTCTAATATATATCGTTAACGTTATTATTTTTATTACTCGTGATCTCCTATTTATTATATACGCATTTATATAAATATATATACGTTTTCACATTTATATATTTATATAAATGTTTATATCGATATATAAGTTATTACGAGTTTTATTATTCGTGTAATTATTAATTAGTTCGAGTTATAAGGTACGAGTCACATGTCCGAGTCATCACTTCTCGGCTCATTGTCCAAATCCAAAAGTCAAGGCGTTTTGCCGAAGTCAATCATTGACTAGAAAGTCAACGTGACCTCGACTCGCACAACCAAGAGTCCAAAGTAATATAATCAACTCAACCGAAAGTAATCCATCTCCGTCACCAAGTCTTATAATCACAAACAACAACAATAAGGTCCGACTACGGCACTTTTCTAACCTATCTCCGTCATTCTAAGTAACCGTCTCTGATGAGTGCTCAAACACTCATCATTTTTATCGTATATGGACTGCCAAAGCATCCAAAAACACCCAAAAACGCATCAAAATACACAAGTTATCCCAAAAGTGTGTTTTATATGTTTTAGATGCAAAATATTTAAAAACAAATGAAAAATGAACAAAGTTTACACAATTGGCAGTTTCAGTCCCTCAAGTTTCAAAATTTGGCAAAACTAGTCCCTGGAAGTTTAAAATGAAAGAAAAGTCAACCCAAGGCAAAGAAAAGTCAAAAATTATCAAAATAAGTCCTTGGGTGAAAAAGTTTGAGAAAATTACACTTTTACCCCTCAAAATCCAAAATTGCAAATAAGGTCCCTAGAGTTTCAGTATTTGGCAGATTTGGTCCATGGTGGGATAATTTTGAAAGAAAAAATCATTTTTATCCTTGTAAAATCAAAATGTGTCAAAAATGGTCCTTGGGTAAAATGTTTGTGGAAATTACAATATTGGTCCCTCGAGTTTGGAAACTTGTCAAAATTGGTCCCCGGGAATTTATATTTTTGGAAAATATCAAATTTTGGTCCTTGTGGTATCTAAACATGGCAATAATGGTCCTTGTAATATTTTTGAATAATGCCATGTTCAGTCCCTAACTTTTGGTATTTTACAAATTTGGTCCTTGTGATTACAATACAAAAAACCAACCGGACCTTATCCCATTTAAATCCAAAAACCAAAAACAAACCCAAACATAAATTCCAAGCCCACCACTCCATCTCCCAGCCCACTCCAATCACTAAGCCCACCACCCCTATAATAGTTACCCCGTCCGTTTTATTATTTAAAACGGTCAACCCACGTTGACCCTTCCTTCTCCCCCAACTTGTCTGCAATCTCACCAAACACACAACCCCCCTCCTCACCCTAATTAATGCTCACCACTCCATGTCTCCCCCAACTCCACAATGATAACAAAAAGCATTTATTGCTTCCAAATTCGTCCAAGCAATCTCCAATCACCTTTGACAATTTTGGCGGCAAAAGTGGTTTGAACGGTTAGGATAATTCCCACCCAATCCAATGGGTGGGATTTGATCAGGGAGATGCAAGAAGTCAGAGGAAATCAATAATTCAGAAGGAAGAGAGAGGAGAAGCAGTGAGGGTCAATTTTTAGTATATATAAGCTTTTGTAAAAGCCAATGTGGCTATCTAGTCTAGTATGTTTTTGTAATTCAGTATATTTCCCTTTCATTGTACTATTTTTATCAATTAATGAAGTTTTAAGTTTAAGTTACTTCCTTTTTTAAGATTTCAAAAATTACCTAAGTTGTTCAATTTGTCATTTCAAGCTATAAAGTAGTATAAGCTCATTTTAAGATCATAAATATTCCACAATTGAGTTCCAAAGCTTCATAAGCTCTTGAATCTGTCTAAAACTCATTGTTAGAATAATTCCTCAAAAATACAAAATAAATCAAGAAAAAAAAATAAAGAAGAAAGGAAGCTGAGATGATTTGGTGCTGATTTTGGATTGGAATTTGGTATTAGAGCTCTGTGGAGAGCAATAGGAATGTCATTGGATCATGGTTCTTAGCTTTCTGCCTTGGAACACCTTGTAAGCAAAAATTCATCTTTTGCACTTTTCAGTCTATCCTGGGAATTCAGCTATAAGCTAAGTGTTTTGTAGTTATTTAAGATAGTTTAGTTGTAATATTGTTTGAATTTAAGATCTTATTCACTAGAAGTTGGTATAATCTTTGTTAAAGTTGAAACTGTCAACCTTAGTATAATAATAGTTCTTACGTTTTAGTTGTAATAAATGGTATTTGTTTGCTAATATAAGCTTGTTACATCATAATTCAACTCTGTACATCAGTTAATTTGGTAAAACTTGTGATTTCCCTTGTTAAACTCAAAATCAGTGTATTTCAAGGGTGTTTGGAACAAGCTTTCAAGCATATCTCTTGTTGACATTTGAAGTTTGTTTTGGTCCCATGATATCTTAGTAGTGTTAAATAGGTTAAATAGAACATAAAATTTGGTCTTACTCAACCAAAAGTCAAAAATCACACTAATCCATCATAGCAGTTGACTGTAGGGGTTTTGGAACATCAAACCTCACCATTTTTGTTGAAAAATTGTTCTTCTAGCCATATTTAGTTGTAATATATCTTAACACATCAGTTTAAACCCATAATCATCAACCAAAGTTCAAGAAAGTCAACTGAGCTAGTTTTCCAATAAAGTCAAAATTGCCAATTTCAGATTTTCATCAAAATAGCAAGATTAAATATGATTTTTGTGTTGTGATTGAGGACCTGAGATTTGTTGTGTGCAATATCTACCAGTTGAACTTTAAGTTTACACAAAGTTTGCATTTTTGCAATTTTTTCTAAGTACCTAAAATACCCCTTGAAGTGGGCTGCAGGGCAAAGACCTGCTCTGTCTCAGCAGACCTTTCCCACTCACCCAACTTTGGTGCTAGTTTGTGGTCTACCCAGTGGGTCCCACACCCTCTAGTTAGGTTCCCTCAACCCCCCTCCTACCATAGTTGACTTATTGACCCTTTGTTTGACCTTTTGACCACTGGGTCCCACCTAGATTGGCTCCTTAAGACTGTCCCATAATCTGTCTCAGAATCCAATAAGCAACAGCTTATTTGTGAATTATTGGCTTATTGAGCTTCTTGTTTGGCTGAAACTTGCTTATTCTAGTTCATTAAACTCAGAGGAACCAAAATTTGTCATTCTGGACCCCACTTTCTTTCATTTGAGCCAAATACCTTCCACAGTCAACAAAAGTCAACTGTGGCATCAATAAGCACTCCAAGTGCTTATTTCTTGGGTTAAAGTAAAAGTGTTTTTATTAAAAGTTGTTGTTTTTAGTATTTAATAAGTTTAGAAAAAGAAAAAACCAAAAAAATCAACTTTAATATTAGTGATAGCTTCTATTTAATAGGATTTATCAATTTATTTTTCTTTTTAGCTTATTTAAAAGCAATATATCATTTTTATATTTTTAGAAATTCTATCTTAGGTTAAAGTAATTTTAGAAATTTTTCCAGATTTTTATTTTGTCTTTTAGTGGTTTTTATAATTAATTTTAGTTTAATTTAGTTTTAATTAATATTAAGTAATTAAATAGCATAATTATATTTTATAAAGTATAACCTATTTTTTATAATTTTTCTAGCTTTTATTTTAGTTAAAACATTTTTATAAATTTTTCTAAAATTTTACTGTTCATTTTCTATTTTTTATAATATAATTAGTTTAATTAGTAATTAATAAATAATTAGATTAATAATTAGTTAATTAGTTTAAAAATACATAAAATTAACTTTTTATAATTTTTAGGATTCCCATGATGGTTAATTAGATTTGTAAAAATTTTCTTAATTTTCTAAGTCTTTTCAGTATTTTTAATAATTTTAATTAATTAATTAGTTAATAAATAGATAATTAGTAATTAATTAATAATAAATAATTAAATAGTGTAAAAATAGTTTTTATTTTTCTTAAAATTTTCTTTAATTATTAGGATTGTAAAAATATTAATTTTACACTTGTAACCCTTCCCGTCCATCAGTTGTATTTTTCGTTTCGTTCGTCTGAGTACGTTTTTAATTAAAACGTACGTTTTTAGGTTTTAGCTCAAATCTTTGTAATCTTAATTCTCATAATCAATCACGTAGCTTTCCTAAGCTACATTTTGTCAATAATTTGCAAATAATCCTGATCATAACCCTTTTCTGTGAATAATCACCCGATCACGAATACGCTAAAGTTACAATTCACCCTTCAACGGGACTTAACGACCTGGTGATACCTTATATTACCCGGAGCATTGACCTAGGCTATTTGACTTTGTTGACCATTACTTGGTCAATATAAGTTGACGGTTTAGCCTCAATCAATTTTTGGCGCCGCTGCCGGGGAAGGTTTGAAACGAGAGCGTCGTACTTGTATCGTTTGTTGGTGATTTGAAGACCCTTCTCCAGAGAAGTTATCGATTTTTGTAAATATTCTCAAACAAAAAAAAAAAAAAAAAAAAAAAAAAAAAAATCCTTTTCTACTTTTGATTTTCTTTTTCAAATAATTAAAAAACCAAAAATAATCTTCGTATCTTCTTATCATTTAATTCTTCTTCATTAACCCTCTAAACCAATAATTCTTATGGATCCGACTTGTTTTAAATGTGGGGAACCGTTCTTCGGATGTTCATGTGTTTGGTGTACATGCGGACGGTGTGGTAACGATATTCGAGACGGAAGTTGTTGGTTTTGCGATTCAAATACGTACAACAACTGTCCAAAATTTTCCGACTACCCACCTCAGCCCGATTCATTTAATCAACAAATTTGCAAAGAATGTGGATTTACTCATGGATTTTGTATGTGTTATGCTTCAAAAGCTGAACCCACATTCACCTCCGATCATGATCCAAACTTTTCCAATTATTATCACAACGATTTCAATTCTTATGAGCAAGTACCTTATTTCAATGATAATTCGTTCCAAAGTTTATCTAATTTTGAAAATTGTGGGGGATCGTTTGAAATTTTTTGTTATGAGCCGAATTCATGTTACGATTCTCATGGTTTTAACCAACCCCCACAAACTCCCGACATGGTTCAAGTTTCGAATGAAGTTATTGATGAAATGAAATCCCTTACTGCAATGGTACGAGAGTTCATGGCTAATCGTATTACATATACTCCTGATCCTAATGAGAAGTCCATGGAAGAATTACTTGTCGAGGAAAGAGAGGCTAAATTACGAAAGACTTTTATTTACGATGACGACGATGATGAGGATTCCATCCAAATTGGGGGTATTTACACTTCATCTGCTGAAACCACACCCGTCGAAGAAGAAAAGAGTATTGCAGAGCAAAAGAGCAGATGAAGAATATCCGAGCTTTATATGTTAATAAAAAGGTCGACGTAGACGTTCTTGAAATTTCAGATTCATCTCCGAGTGGCAATCCCACTCCATCCTCTGATCCTCTCATTTCCGACTCTTTCCATCCTTCTCTAGAACCAGTTGAGAGGAGCGATGTCTTTTTAGATGAGATCGAGGCTTGTCTTGCTAATAATCATTCTGATTCCGACGATGATTGTACTTCTTTATCTTGTGGAGATATCGATTACATTGAGGAGTTACCTTCTGAGCTCGTCAGCTTAAAAGAAGAGAATGATGAAGAAGTTGACATTGAAATTCAAGATGAAGCTCTTCGTGAGAAATTATCCAAAGTTTATCTTCTTATCTCTAAGATCGAGGCGTTGAATGATCCTCCGATTTCTTCTCCTATCCCCAATATCGATAGTGATTTCTTACCCGAGCTTGAAATTTTTCGATTTGAAGAGACGAGTAGTGGCAATCCCACTATTCATGCTTTCTCTCTTCCGGATTATGAGCGTTTTGATTTTGAAATTGATTCTGAGCTTATTTCCGATAATCCGTCACGTGACCCTCTTTTAGAGGATGTTGACCAATTTCTTGCTGCGGATGACTCGATACCACCGGGTATTGAGAATGACGAGAATGACGTTCAAAGAAATATTCTTTTCGATTTACCTTCTTTTCGTCCACCCGCGAAACCACCGGATGTAGTTCTTGAATCAGATACGAATGAAGATATTTTTGAAGTGGTGGACGAGATTTCTGAACATGATGTTCCTGTGCTTGATATTTTACCCACCCAACCCACCCATGATTCTGAACTTGAATTTGCTTTTATCATCTGGGTGTTTTATCCGTTCTTTACTTATCCCCTCATTTCTTCTCTTTTCCACTCCACCGGGAGTGAGGATACCGTCTTTAACCCCGGCATCTCCGTTTATGCCGGTTGTCCGTTCTATCTGCTCTCCCCAAGGATGGATTAATTCAGGGATCGAGTCAAGCTCATGTGACTCGGTTAACAAAAACAAGCGCTTCGTGGGAGGCACCCCATGCTTATCCATTTCATCTTCTTAATTTTCTATTTTCTTTAATAATGTGACGTGAGGGGGGCGACCCTTTCCAATCTCGTGTTTTCGTGGTTGTTTATGAATGTTCAGGAATTTCCCCGAAGATTGAGGACTCTCGTGCTCGTGGTTTGTAGTTCTCTCCACTCGAGTCTCATCCTTCGCTGCTCTTTCGGAAATTCACCATATCCAAAATCTTATCGACTAACGTTTATCTCTTGGCATACTTAATAAATGGCCTTAGATATTTCGTAGGATTACCTTTACCCTTAAAACATTGAGGACAATGTTTCACTTTAGTCTGGGGGGGGGGGGGGGGGGGTGAATCTTCGATTCGATTTGACCTGTACCATCGTCTGAGCTGTTAACTTACGCAACTCCATTTTTATTTTAATTCTTGTCACCGCTTTATAATTCAAAAAAAAATAATAATAAAAAAAAAAAATGAAAAATGAAAAATGAAAAAAAATAAATAAATAAATATATATATATGATATGAATAATAAGTTTTGACACCTTGTTTTGACTTTCCTATCGGCGAGAGTAGAAATAAATGTTTCGACTTGACCGGGCGTGTTGAGCCCTAGCTCGTCTCCCTTAACCAATATAATCAAAAGATTATGGCTAAGCATCCGCGGATCTCATTATTTGAGATTTTAAATTTGCGGAGATCGAGGAATGATAGAGTTTATTTAGAAGTTTCATGCTATACACGGATTGCATTACTGGGATTTAAAAAACCCATGAGAGGTACTTGTGGCCTCCTTGTTCCCATCAGAAACGTCACCCATATATAATAGATGTTCTAGGTTAATTAGTGGTATTTCGGTTTGAATAATATTTAGTTCTTTGTTTTCTTAAGAGAATTTTTGCTTTAGAAGTTGGGTACATATCAAGGAACATCAAAAATAAGAGCAAAAATGAGAAAAATCAAAAGTCAAAAGTTGATTATCTATGTGGTTTTGGAGCTACCCAATAAGCCTGCATTGATGTATGAGAAAAAATCGAGAAAAGTATGAAAAATATGAGAAAAGTGAAAAAAAGTGAAAAATGAAAAGTATGAAAGTTGAAGTATTATCGAATAAGAGCTTATGTATGTAAATAAGTTGTTGGCGCGTGAGGTGCATGTGATAAGTGATTAGTAATCAGTCACATGAGGTGCACGTGATTGGACTCCGCAACTTATATCTTTGATATTGTATGTACCCCAAATTCCTTGATGTGGACCGAATTTCTATTGCAGTGGTTCTTAAGAGAAAATGAATAACTACTTATCGTTTTAACTTAGGTATCACTATCGGACTAACAAATATCGAAACGAGAAAATATGAAGCAATTCATTTCTCACAAATTAAAATCTTTAGATAAAAAAACTTAGGACCTGGGGACAAGAGGTAATACACAAGTAACTTTTGTGGGCAGTGTTAGCATCTAACTTCTGATAAACAATGATCTTGATTTTACGCTTAGTTTGGGAGCTTGTGAAAAATCAAGCATAACGATTTTTCTCCGTACGGTCTCTTCTCTGTGAGAAGTGTTTCTACTCGTTGACCCTGAAAGTTATCAACAGATAAGAATTGATAATGAAAGTCAAGGCAAACCGTCACATATATAAATGAAAAAAATACAAAAAGAGTAGTTGTAGTGCTATTCCTGAAAATCGGAAAACGGAGCGTTTTTGAGAATAAATGATTTTAATATTTCTCTTGAAAGTCATTGCTACTTTACAACGTCAGTAAAGAGAGGTTTTGAAATTATTTAACTCTTAAGCGTGAGGTGATGACATTGCGTGAGGGCACGACAATACCTTAGTCTGGGGGATTTTGATGTATGCTTATTTACACATCCTTTTTAGACCTTAAATCAGACCAAATACACCAAATACTAACCAAATATGCCAAGAGAATGTATGTTTTTGTATTTGTGTATGTGCAGGTACGGATATGTGAAAAATGGACAAAACAAGCCAAAAACCGATAAAAACGAGCACGAGATTGGAAAAAGGTAAAAAGCCGAAGTCGAGGAAGAAATTTATCCAAGAAAAGCCCAAAATGACAAAAGTAATCCTTAGAGATTCAGAGAATAACAAAAGATACTCTTAGTTGAAATATGAAGACCTCTACAATAATGGCCCTCCAAGTTTCAGCAAGTTGTCAACTTTGGTCCTTTGAAGAACTTTGGAAGAAAAGTCAACTCAACTCCTCCAAGTTACAAGATCGTTAAGTGTAGTATTTAGTTGCATTTGTAGCGTTTTAATATGTTTTAAGTAGTTTTTCATGTTTTGTAAAGGTCTAGGGGCTAATTATGCGACAATGTAAAAGATTAGAGAAGCCCTAGCCCCTAGCCTATAAATAAAGATGTAAGCCTCATTTGGAAGGTTGGTTAGTTTAAGGGTTAGTTTTAGGGTTAGTCTTGGGGTTATTGAGGGTTGATCCTCATAGTAGTAGGAGTAGTGTAGTTTTATTTTTATGAAGTTAAGTTTTATTTTACTTTCTCTCTCTAGCTTTATCTTTCTAAAAATCTTTAATTTTTAGTTGTTAAAATCTTGTTTTTATTGGTGGGATTTAAAGTTTATGGTTAAACTAGTTGGTTTAGTAATAAATTTGGTGAAAAACATTAGTTTTTAGGCTTTATTTTGGATCAAAATAGTGTTTTGTTAAAAATTTTATCTAGTTTATTTTTTTATTTATCGAGTTAGGATTATAATTTTTTTTACCGAGTTTGATTTACTTTTAAAAAAAAGTTTCGAGTTTAAAAAAAATATATATATACATATCGAGTTACATTTTCAAGACAAAACACATCGAGTTAGAGAAAAAAAAAACTTTACATATAGAGTTAGGTGTCAACTTTACATATAGAGTTAGGTGTCAACTTTACATATAGAGTTACGTGTCAACTTTACATAATTGCGTCGTTTTATTGTTTGCGTTGTTTTATTGTTTCTTTTTACTTTAACTGCGTTTTAAAACATAATTGTTTTTAAAAATCTTTTCCCGTCTTATTTTTCTTTCTTATTTTAAAACTCTTATTGTTTTATTGTTTTTTTATTGCTATTTCATTTCTTTTAGATTAAAAACCCCAAAAATTCACAATTATATTTTCTCATTCATGTCACAATCACGCGACTCAAGCCGACTCAATCGCCGTCTTACCTTCGTTGGGACATAACGACCTGGGGAACATACTTTCACGAGTGTTTCTTCGGTTAAAAACTATACACTATCAAAAACACAAAATCAAAATGGCGCCGCTGAAGTACAGCACACGTCCAACCTCAGGTTATTCCTGAAACCAGATGTAAGCCTGGAGTTTTATTTGAACCACCAGAAACTCCAGTGGACAACCCTAAATCCAAAACTTCTATTCCCTATCCATCACGTCTCAGTGAACAAAAGCTCCGCGAAAAAGCTAATCACCAAATGGATAAATTTTTCCAAGTCTTCCAAGATTTGCATTTTGATATCAGCTTCGCGGATGTTATTCTCTTGATGCCCAAGTTTGCATCGACAATCAAAAATCTGTTGAGTAATAAAGAGAAACTCTTTGAGATGGCAAAAACTCCTTTGAATGAGAACTGCTTTGCAGTTCTTTTGAAAAAGCTTCCTGAAAATCTTGGAGATCCCGAGACATTTCTAATTCCTTGTACTTTCCCGGGTATGGTTGATTGTTTCGCCTTGGCCGATCTAGGTGCTAGCATTAACCTAATGCCATATTCTGTGTGGAAGAAACTCTCTCTTCCCGAACTTACCCCCACGTGCATGACTTTAGAGCTTGCCGATCGTTCGATTTCTCGTCCCATTGGCATTGCCGAGGACGTATTCGTTAAAGTGGGGAAGTTCCATTTTCCGGCAGATTTTGTGATTGTTGACTTTGATGCCGATTCAAGGGTCCCCCTCATTCTTGGGCGGGGATTCCTTAGAACTGGGCGCGCTCTTATCGATGTATTTGAGTATGAGATCACATTACGTGTTGGAACGGAATCCATAACCGTCAACCTAAATCAAACTTCGAGATACTCCTCCAACTATGATTGTGAGTCGGTGAATCAAATTGATGTCATCGATGTTGCTGCTGAGGAGTATGCTCAAGGGATTTTAGGTTTCATTGATGATTCTTCGAGTGAAAAACTCACTCAGTCTTCTCACCCCATCATTGCAAATTCATCTCCTTCCCTCACTCCGTTTGAGGGAAGTGACTTCATCTTAGAAGAAATGGAGGCGTTTCTCAAAAGTGATTCGATTCCCGATGGAGTCGATAACCAAGAGATCGATCTCAAGAGGGATATTCTCCTGCTTGAAAAATTGTTAAACGAGGATCCCTCTCATCTTCCAGTTCTACCACAACAACTTCATAAACAGGAGGTCAAAAATGTTGAGAAAACTGATGACTTCCCTGAGGTTGAACTTAAGGACTTGCCGCCTCATCTTGAATATGCATTTCTGGAGGGTGATGATAAATTACCCGTCATAATTGCCAAAGACTTAAGTGATGAGAAAAAGGCTGCTCTTATAAAGGTTTTGAAGTCTCATAAACAAGCAATTGCTTGGCGACTCTCCGACATCAAGGGCATTGACTCTGAATTTTGTACACACAAGATTTTAATGGAGGACGACTTCAAACCTGCAGTCCAACAACAAAGAAGGGTAAATCCAAAAATTCACGAGGTTATCAAACAAGAGGTTTTAAAACTTCTTGATGCCGGATTGATTTACCCTATCTCGGACAGTCCTTGGGTCAGCCCAATCCATTGTGTTCCAAAAAAGGGTGGCATTACTGTTGTCACAAATGAGGAGAATGAGTTAATTCCAACTCGTTTGGTTACGGGTTGGCGCGTCTGTATTGATTATCGTAAGTTAAATGACGCCACCCGTAAGGATCATTTTCCTCTGCCCTTTATGGATTAGATGCTCGAGAGATTAGCGGGGAATGAGTACTATTGCTTCCTCGATGGTTTCTCGGGTTACTTTCAGATTCCCATTGACCCGCAAGACCAAGAAAAGACCCACTTTTACGTGCCCCTATGGAACTTTCGCATATAAACGTATGCCATTTGGCTTATGTAATGCTCCGGGCACATTTCAAAGATGTATGATGGCCATTTTTTCCGACATGATCGGAAAAACTATGGAGGTCTTTATGGACGATTTTTCGGTCATTGGGGATTCGTTTCAATCATGCCTCTCCCATTTAGACGACATGCTAAAACGTTGTGAAGACACAAAGTTATGTCTAAATTGGGATAAGAGTCACTTTATGGTCAAAGAGGGCATTGTCCTCGGCCATAAAATTTCAAAAAACGGGATTGAGGTTGACCGTGCCAAAGTGGACGTCATTGCAAAATTGCCTCATCCCACGACTGTGAAAGGTGTTAGGAGCTTTTTGGGTCACGCCAGTTTCTATCGTAGGTTTATTCAAGATTTTTCTAAAATCGCCCGGCCTATGACCCATCTCCTCGAAAAGGATGCTCCTTTTATCTTCTCCCCTGAGTGCATCGAAGCCTTTGAAACATTAAAGAAAAGGCTTACCGAGGCACTAATTCTTGTTGCCCCCGATTAGGACTTGCCCTTCGAGCTCATGTGTGATGCTAGTGATTAGGCTATAGGGGCAGTCTTGGGGCAACGAAAAACAAAACATTTTCAGTCTATACACTATGCCAGCAAGACTATGACCGAGGCTCAAAGTCATTACACCACCACTGAAAAAGAATTATTAGCTGTGGTGTATGCTTTTGAAAAATTCCGGCCATACTTGATTCTCACTAAAAGCATAGTGTATACGGATCACTCGGCTTTGAAGTACCTTTTTGCAAAACAAGATGCAAAGCCGAGACACCTCCGTTGGGTTCTCCTCCTTCAGGAATTTGATATCATTATTCGAGATAAAAAAGGAGCTGAGAACCTAGCTGTTGATCATCTCTCCCTACTTGAAAACCCCTACCAAGATGTTTTCGAGAAAAAGGAAATAAATGAAACATTTCCTCTCGAAACCCTCAATGCAGTTTCATTTCTTGGAGACTCGATTACCCCATGGTTTGCCGACTTTGCAAACTATCTTGCGGGTAACTTCATTGTGAAAGGGATGTCGTCCCAACAAAAAAATAAATTTTTCAAAGACGTAAAACATTACTTTTGGGACGACCCCTACTTGTTCAAAATATGTGCGGATCAAGTCTTCCGGCGGTGTGTGTATGGTCAGGAAGTCGCTGAAATCTTAAAGGCTTGCCATGCTGGTCCCACGGGGGGCCACCATAATCCCAACTACACCGCCAAAAAGGTGTTTGATTCCGGCTTTTATTGGCCCTCGATTTACAAGGATGCCCAAGAATTGGTCAAATCCTGTGACGCTTGTCAGCGTCACGGGAATATTTCACAAAAGAATGAAATGCCTCAGAATGCAATTCAAGTTTGTGAAATTTTTGACATCTGGGGCATCGACTTTATGGGGCCATTTCCATCCTCTCACGGCAACAAATACATACTCGTGGCAGTTGACTACTTGTCAAAATGGGTTGAAGCGAAAGCTTTACCCACAAATGATGCCCGAGTAGTTGTGAAATTTTTAAAAGCTCTCTTTGCCCGATTCGGAACTCCACGTGCTATTATTAGTGATCGTGGTACGCACTTCTGTAATGACAAATATGACAAAGTCATGCAAAAGTTCGGTGTAACTCACCGTCTTTCTACTGCGTACCACCCTCAAACGAGTGGACAAGTCGAAGTTTCCAATCGGGGCATCAAGAGAATCTTGGAAAAAACTGTAGGTGAAAATCGTGCATCATGGTCGGATAAATTAGATGATGCACTTTGGGCTTTCCGTACGGCTTACAAAACACCAATTGGGTGTACGCCTTATAAACTTGTGTACGGGAAAGCGTTCCATCTTCCGATCGAGCTTGAGCATAAAGCCTATTGGGCTCTCAAGCATGCCAATTTCGACCTCAAAATGGCTGGTGATCATAGAAAAGTTCAACTAAATGAATTAAACGAACTTCGTGATCAAGCTTACGAGAACTCTTTGATCTACAAGGAAAAGACAAAGAAGATTCATGACTCAAAAATCAAAAACCGTGTTTTCAACGTTGGTGATCGAGTCCTTCTTTTCAACTCTAGACTCAAGATCTTCTCGGGAAAGCTCAAAACCCGATGGACTGGTCCATTCACTATCACAAAAGTTTATCCTTATGGTACCGTCGAATTATCTCAACATATACGGGTTTTCACCCGTATCTCTGATTTCCTTCTACTTTCTACCACCCAGTGTGGGGGAATGGCCAACACCCCCCCCCCCCCCCCCCCGCTATTTGAAAACGTATATATGTATATAAGCTCTAAAAAAAAAAAAAAAAAAAAAAAAAAAAAAAAAAAAAATGTGTATATATAGAAATAAAATAAAGTTGGTATTTCCGCAGTTAGATTCGAATCTTGGCTTTTTACGTTCATAGCTTCGGCATAATAGCCGGGACTTTGAATATTGAGGACAATATTCATTTCTAAGTGTGGGGGGAAATTCTAGCGAATTTTGTCGCAAAATACTTCCAAAAACTCCCATTTTTGGCCAAAATTTTCAAAAATTTTTCATTTTATTTCAAAATTTTTGTGGTAATCAGTCCGCCTTGTCTAAGCGACAAAAGGGAATGGCTAGTCCAGGAGCAAACGGCTCTTGGTAAAGACATCTCAAATCCGTTTACGGCTTGCAATTTGCCCAAAATTGTATGGTTCCTCAACTCCCCATCATCCTCAAAATCTAATGAGTTGGATAGCCCGCAAGATTATGGCTTGTGGTAAAGGCCGTGGAAAAACCATAATTGGTAATCAGCTCACCAAGATGTCGACTAGGTCCATCAAGATGCTGGCTAGTCCAAGAGCAAACGGCTCCTGGTAAAGACAAAACAAATCCGTTGACAGCTGGTGGTTTGCTCAAAATCACACGGTTATCAGGTGTGCCACAGTTCTTACACCTGGCTACTCCAGAAGTGATGGCTTTTGGTAAAGAGTTTCAAATCCATCAAGTTTTTCTCAAAAGATTGCTAGGGACTAGCAATAGTTTAGTGTGGGGGATTGATGAGTGCTCAAACACTCATCATTTTTATCGTATCTGTACTGCCAAAACATCCAAAAACACCCAAAAACACATCAAAATACACAAGTTATCCCAAAAGTGTGTTTTATATGTTTTAGATGCAAAATGTTTAAAAACAAATGAAAAACGAACAAAGTTTGCACAATTGGCAGTTTCAGTCCCTCAAGTTTCAAAATTTGGCAAAACTAGTCCCTGGAAGTTTAAAATGAAAGAAAAGTCAACCCAAGGCAAAGAAAAGTCAAAAATTATCAAAATAAGTCCTTGGGTGAAAAAGTTTGAGAAAATTACACTTTTACCCCTCAAAATCCAAAATTGCAAATAAGGTCCCTAGAGTTTCAGTATTTGGCAGATTTGGTCCCTGGTGGGATAATTTTGAAAGAAAAAATCATTTTTATCCTTGGAAAATCAAAATGTGTCAAAAATGGTCCTTGGGTAAAATGTTTGTTGAAATTACAATATTGGTCCCTCGAGTTTGGAAACTTGTCAAAATTGGTCCCCGGGAATTTATATTTTTGGAAAATATCAAATTTTGGTCCTTGTGTTATCTAAACATGGCAATAATGGTCCTTGTAATATTTTTGAATAATGCCATGTTCAGTCCCTAACTTTTGGTATTTTACAAATTTGGTCCTTGTGATTACAATACAAAAAACCAACCGGACCTTATCCCATTTAAATCCAAAAACCAAAAACAAACCCAAACATAAATTCCAAGCCCACCACTCCATCTCCCAGCCCACTCCAATCACTAAGCCCACCACCCCTATAATAGTTACCCCGTCCGTTTTATTATTTAAAACGGTCAACCCACGTTGACCCTTCCTTCTCCCCCAACTTGTCTGCAATCTCACCAAACACACAACCCCCCTCCTCACCCTAATTAATGCTCACCACTCCATGTCTCCCCCAACTCCACAATGATAACAAAAAGCATTTATTGCTTCCAAATTCGTCCAAGCAATCTCCAATCACCTTTGACAATTTTGGCGGCAAAAGTGGTTTGAACGGTTAGGATAATTCCCACCCAATCCAATGGGTGGGATTTGATCATGGAGATGCAAGAAGTCAGAGGAAATCAATAATTCAGAAGGAAGAGAGAGGAGAAGCAGTGAGGGTCAATTTTTAGTATATATAAGCTTTTGTAAAAGCCAATGTGGCTATCTAGTCTAGTATGTTTTTGTAATTCAGTATATTTCCCTTTCATTGTACTATTTTTATCAATTAATGAAGTTTTAAGTTTAAGTTACTTCCTTTTTTAAGATTTCAAAAATTACCTAAGTTGTTCAATTTGTCATTTCAAGCTATAAAGTAGTATAAGCTCATTTTAAGATCATAAATATTCCACAATTGAGTTCCAAAGCTTCATAAGCTCTTGAATCTGTCTAAAACTCATTGTTAGAATAATTCCTCAAAAATACAAAATAAATCAAGAAAAATAAAAAAAATAAAAAAAAAAAAGAAGAAAGGAAGCTGAGATGATTTGGTGCTGATTTTGGATTAGAATTTGGTATTAGAGCTCTGTGGAGAGCAATAGGAATGTCATTGGATCATGGTTCTTAGCTTTCTGCCTTGGAACACCTTGTAAGCAAAAATTCATCTTTTGCACTTTTCAATCTATCCTGGGAATTCAGCTATAATCTAAGTGTTTTGTAGTTATTTAAGTTAGTTTAGTTGTAATATTGTTTGAATTTAAGATCTTATTCACTAGAAGTTGGTATAATCTTTGTTAAAGTTGAAACTGTCAACCTTAGTATAATAATAGTTCTTAGGTTTTAGTTGTAATAAATGGTATTTGTGTGCTAATATAAGCTTGTTACATCATAATTCAACTCTGTACATCAGTTAATTTGGTAAAACTTGTGATTTCCCTTGTTAAACTCAAAATCAGTGTATTTCAAGGGTGTTTGGAACAAGCTTTCAAGCATATCTCTTGTTGAAATTTGAAGTTTGTTTTGGTCCCATGATATCTCAGTAGTGTTAAATAGGTTAAATAGAACATAAAATTTGGTCTTACTCAACCAAAAGTCAAAAATCACACTAATCCATCATAGCAGTTGACTGTAGGGGTTTTGGAACATCAAACCTCACCATTTTTGTTGAAAAATTGTTCTTTTAGCCATCTTTAGTTGTAATATATCTTAACACATCAGTTTAAACCCATAATCATCAACCAAAGTTCAAGAAAGTCAACTGAGCTAGTTTTCCAATAAAGTCAAAATTGCCAATTTTAGATTTTCATCAAAATGGCAAGATTAAATATGATTTTTGTGTTGTGATTGAGGACCTGAGATTTGTTGTGTGCAATATCTACCAGTTGAACTTTAAGTTTACACAAAGTTTGCATTTTTGCAATTTTTTCTAAGTACCTAAAATACCCCTTGAAGTGGGCTGCAGGGCAAAGACCTGCTCTGTCTCAGCAGACCTTTCCCACTCACCCAACTTTGGTGCTAGTTTGTGGTCTACCCAGTGGGTCCCACACCCTCTAGTTAGGTTCCCTCAACCCCCCTCCTACCATAGTTGACTTATTGACCCTTTGTTTGACCTTTTGACCACTGAGTCCCACCTAGATTGGCTCCTTAAGACTGTCCCATAATCTGTCTCAGAATCCAATAAGCAACAGCTTATTTGTGAATTATTGGCTTATTAAGCTTCTTGTTTGGCTGAAACTTGCTTATTCTAGTTCATTAAACTCAGAGGAACCAAAATTTGTCATTGTGGACCCCACTTTCTTTCATTTGAGCTAAATACCTTCCACAGTCAACAAAAGTCAACTGTGGCATCAATAAGCACTCCAAGTGCTTATTTCTTGGGTTAAAGTAAAAGTGTTTTTATTAAAAGTTGTTGTTTTTAGTATTTAATCAGTTTGGAAAAAGAAAAAACCAAAAAAATCAACTTTAATATTAGTGATAGCTTCTATTTAATATGATTTATCAATTTATTTTTCTTTTTAGCTTATTTAAAAGCAATATATCATTTTTATATTTTTAGAAATTCTATTTTAGGTTAAAGTAATTTTAGAAATTTTTCCAGATTTTTATTTTGTCTTTTAGTGGTTTTTATAATTAATTTTAGTTTAATTTAGTTTTAATTAATATTAAGTAATTAAATAGCATAATTATATTTTATAAAGTATAACCTAGTTTTTATAATTTTTCTAGCTTTTATTTTAGTTAAAACATTTTTATAAATTTTTCTAAAATTTTACTGTTTATTTTCTATTTTTTATAATATAATTAGTTTAATTAGTAATTAATAAATAATTAGATTAATAATTAGTTAATTAGTTTAAAAATACATAAAATTAACTTTTTATAATTTTTAGGATTCCCATGATGGTTAATTAGATTTGTAAAATTTTTCTTAATTTTCTAAGTCTTTTCAGTATTTTTAATAATTTTAATTAATTAATTAGTTAATAAATAGATAATTAGTAATTAATTAATAATAAATAATTAAATAGTGTAAAAATAGTTTTTATTTTTCTTAAAATTTTCTTTAATTATTAGGATTGTAAAAATATTAATTTTACACTTGTAACCCTTCCCGTCCATCAGTTGTATTTTTCGTTTCGTTCGTCTGAGTACGTTTTTAATAAAACGTACGTTTTTAGGTTTTAGCTCAAATCTTTGTAATCTTAATTCTCATAATCAATCACGTAGCTTTCCTAAGCTACATTTGTCAATAATTTGCAAATAATCCTGATCATAACCCTTTTCTGTGAATAATCACCCGATCACGAATACGCTAAAGTTACAATTCACCCTTCAACGGGACTTAACGACCTGGTGATACCTTATATTACCCGGAGCATTGACCTAGGCTATTTGACTTTGTTGACCATTACTTGGTCAATATAAGTTGACGGTTTAGCCTCAATCAGTCTCACAATCGGTTTCCAATATCACATTCGTCAACACAACTCCAAAAATATTACCACGAGTCCGAATAATCTCAACGTCGAACTCAAATATATAAGCATGAAACAATAAAAATAAAACCACCAATAATATAATTCAACAAATATATACTACAACCAAATCAAATACCACATATACGGGTCGACCTACCAAGTCAAACCCGGGTCAAAACTTTACCACGAGACGTGTGGGTCCCACCCGAGACCTCTAAGATCTCGGCTTGCTCCAACGAGCTAGAATCAAACCAAAAGGACCCCTTGGGTCGTCGGCCTCAAAACCAAATAACCAAAAAGAAAATCTCAACAACCAAAAATCATCTAAATGCAAAAATGGTGATCCAAACACCCTCGATACCAACTAATCAAGGACCAAGAATATCAAATGGGGCTCGTTGCACCCGGAGAGCACAAGCCGAGAGCACGGGCTCTCGGTTGAGCCTCGATTTCACTTCCACCAACAACACCCGGATACCAAACTCGTTATTTAATCCATTTTAACAAAAACCCACTTGAATCCTTACGTTTTTATTCATAAACCCGAAAGAAAATATAAGATTCGTGACCCTTAGTCACGTTTTTCACCAAAATACGAGTCACAACTCGTCTTACCTTCGATTCACAAGACAAAGGTGAAAGATAATTCAAAAATACAAAAGATGGTGGCGATTTAGTGGTGTTAACGAGAAGAAAAAGTAAGTTTTGGGGCGCGTGTAGTAGTAGATCGTGAAGAGTAGATGATGGGGATTCTTTTTATGGTGGCAGTGTGGTAAGGGGACCGGCGGTGTGGCGGTGGTGTGGCCGGAAATAGGGGTGACTAGGGTTTTATTTTGAAGGTGATGATGATGATATTGTGTTGGGAGAGAGAGAGAGACTAGAGATGGTGTTTGTTTGTGTTTGTTTTAACCAAACCGGCCTTGGGCCACTTTTTTATCATTTTTTTTAACTTTGTTAATAATAATAATAATAATAATAATAATAATAATAATAATAATAATAATAATAATAATAATAATAATAATAATAATAATAATAATAATAATAATAATAATAATAATAATAATAATAATAATAATGAGCTTCGTTGGAACGTATTGTCACTGCTTCTGGACCGGGGTTTGGTGATTGGCAATGGAGACTCGCTACCCTACCTTTTGCTCTCGGAGGTCTTGGTGTGTATTCTGCAGGTGATGTCTTGAACTATGCCTTCCTTGCTTCTAGACTTCAATCTGCCAGCTTACAGACTAAGCTTCTCCGTAGTTCTGGTATTGTGTCTACTGGTCCTTCTTTTGATGATGCATTGTGTACGTTTAATGTGAATATGGATATTGATCTTTTGAGTAACCCTAGTGAGATCGCTGCCCCCAAACTTATGAAGAAATTGGCAGATATACATTTCGCACGTGTTGCCCAAACGGTTGAATCCACCTTCCATTTATCTTCTAGACAGATGGCTTTATGGAACTCATTAAAAGAGGATTACACGTCAGATTGGCTTAGGGTGGCACCGATATCCGGATTGGGACAAACTATGAATGCCAGGACTTACCGATGTGTGCTGTGTTATCGGTTGGGTGTTCCTCTTTTTACTGTCCAAATGCCATGTTCAGCTTGTTCTAAGGTTTTCCCTGGAGATATTTTCGGAGATCATGCTGTATCGTGCGCAGGCATAGTTGGTATTAAACATCGGCACAATGTTGTGCGTGATGTTCTTGTTGATATATGTTCTCGGTCTGGAGTTTCAGTTCGTAAGGAGGTGGATATTGGGCTTCGTGGACAGAATGACAAAACCTTACGTCCTGCCGATATGTTACTTTACTCTTGGGATGGTGGCCTTGATGTTTGTGTTGATCTTACAGGATCGTCACCTTTGACGCGTTCGTGTATGGTTGATTTTATGCCCGGTCGGGCGGTAATTGAAGCCGCACAACGTAAACGTGTCAAGTACGCAGCTAAATGCGCTGATATCGGATATGGGTTCCTCCCCTTTTCATTCTCTTCTTTTGGAGAACTTGAAAAGGATGCAGTGTCATTATTAAAGCGTATTAGACGATTCTCTATGACCCAAGACATTGGAGCGCGTGCTGCTCCGCATATTTTTAGTAGGATTGGTTTTGCTATAGCTAGAGGTGTGGGGGCTCAGTTAGTATCTCGGCTCCCCACTAATTTCTTGTAAAATCCTATTTGTTGTTCAATAAAGTGATGTTCCCATAAAAAAAAAAATATATATATATATATATATAATAATAATAATAATAATAATAATAATAATAATAATAATAATAATAATAATAATAATAATAATAATAATAATAATAATAATGTTGGTAAGGGTGAATGTTTAGTCACGAAACACGAGGACCAAACCCGGAAACCTTTCAAAATAACACGACACCTTCAAGTTAAACTTGTTCCCATAATAATTAAAATTCCACGATACGTTCAAATGTTATATAGACCAAACCGTATGTCAATCTTAAATCGTGTTAGGTTATATCTAGTGCCGGAGTCAACGTAGTGCCTTGAAGACGTTTCAAACAGTACACATGATATAAACTCCATATCAAAGCAATAATTTGAATTAATTCCACATAAACTTCATAATTGACAACCACGGTTTAAATTTCACAAATTCGTTACAAATAAAAATTTCAAATATTTAATTAAAATTAAACTTTAACGTAATGCGGGTTTTTAAAGTCTCCCTAATTTGCCAGTTGTCACATCCTCCCAGCCTCAGAAGAAACCCGTCTTGGGTTTCTCTCGGAACATTCCATCTACGAAGTAAAAAGCTTAGGATATCTTTTCCAAAACTCATCCTCACGTTCCCACGTAAATTCCGGTCCATGATGGGAATTCCAACGAACCTTGATGAGTGGAATATGACTGCGGTTGAGTCGCTTAATCTCTCGATCAAAATCTCAATCGGCTCTTCCACGAAGTTCAAACTCTCATCAACGCGAATATCCTTCATCGGTATAACCGGTGATTCATCCGAAAGACACTTCTTCAAATTACTCACATGAAACACATCTTGAGCCTTACTCAATTCCTGTGGTAGCTCCAACCGATAAGCTACGGGCCCAATTCTCTCCTGAATTTGAAATGGTCCAATGTAGCGGGGGTTGAGTTTCCCACGTTTCCCAAAACGTATCACTCCTTTCCAAGGCGAGACTTTCAGCATCACTTTGTCTCCAACCTGGAACTCAAGAGGTTTACGTCTCTGATCGGCGTAACTTTTCTTTCTATCTCGAGCTGCTTGTAACCGATCACGAATTTGAGTCACTTTCTCAGTAGTTTCTAAAATAAGCTTGGGGCCTGTGAGTTGGCTGTCTCCAACCTCAGCCCAACCAATCGATGAACGGCATTTACGACCATATAAAGATTCAAATGGTGCAGCTTTAATAATCGTATGGTAGTTGTTGTTGTAAGAGAATTCCGCAAGGGGTAGATACTTCTCCTAGGCTTTACCAAAGTCTATTATACAGGCATGAAGCATATCCTCCAAAGTCTGTATAGCCTCTCACTCTGACCGTCGGTTTGGGGATCATACGCAGTACTCATATCAAGTCTCGTCCCCAAAGCGGTTTGGAGTGATCGCCACAAAGCTGACGTGAAACGACTGTCGCGATCCGAAATAATCGATATTGGAACACCATGTCGCGAAATGATTTCTTTCACATAAAACCTAGCAAGTTTGTCGATACTATCATCTTCGCTAATCGCTAGGAAATGAGCAGACTTAGTCAATCGATCTACAATTACCTAGATATCGTCACAACCGCTAGCTGTTTTCGGTAACTTGGTAATAAAGTCCATTGTGATCCGTTCCCATTTCCAAACGGGGAGTTCTGGCTGCGTCAATAACCATGACGGTCTCTGGTGTTCTGCCTTAACCTTCGAACATGTCAAACACTTGCTAACGTAGAATGCTATATCTGCCTTCATGTTCGGCCACAAATACAATTTCTTCAGATCCTGGTACATCTTGTCAGACCCAGGATGAATAGAATACCTTGACTTATGCGACTCATGCATAATCAATTCACGAATTCCTCCATACAATGATACCCAACTTCGGTCTCCAAAACATAATATTCCATCAGGACGCTTAACAAATTCGTTCTCATTTTTCGCCATCGCAAAGATATTCTCAGCAGGTTGGTATTCTGCTTTCAATGCTTTCGTTTGAGCTTCTAATATCTGAGATGGTAACGGCGATATGATAGTCATTCCCAATGACCTAACTCGTAACGGTGGTATTCTCTCCTTCCGACTAAGAGCATCAGCAACGACGTTTGCTTTTCCGGGATGATAGCGGATTTTGCAATCATAATCGCTTAGCAGCTCAATCCAACGTCGTTGTCTCATGTTAAGCTCTTTTTGATTCAAAATGTGTTGTAGACTTTTATGGTCAGTGTACACAACACACTTGGTTCCATACAAATAATGTCTCCATATCCTTAAGGCAAAAACCACAACACCTAACTCCAAATCATGGGTGGTGTAGTTCTTCTCATGCTTCTTGAGTTGTCGGGAAGCATAAGCTATCACCTTCTCTCTTTGCATCAAAACAGCTCCCAAACCTTTATGAGAAGCGTCACAGTAAACGACAAAATCTTCACTACCTTCAGGAAATGCCAAGATAGGAGCACTACACAACATCTCCTTAAGTAATTGAAATGCTTCCTCTTCCTTATCTCCCCATTCGTATTTAACATTTTTCTGAGTCAATTTGGTCAACGGCTTCGCTATTTTCGAAAATCCCTCAATGAACCTTCGATAGTAACCGGCTAATCCTAAAAATTGACGAACTTCAGTTGGGGTCGTCGGAGTGGCCCAATCTTTAGTAGCTTCAATCTTAGCGGGATCTACATGAACTCCTTGACTATCGATCACATGACCTAAGAATTGTACTGTCGGAATCCAAAACTCACATTTGGAGAACTTGGCATACAGCTTCTCCTGCCTAAGCAATTCTAAGATAAGTCTTAGATGCTCCTCATGCTCCTTCTTACTCTTCGAATAGATCAGAATATCGTCGATAAACACGATTACAAACTTGTCCAAGTAAGGCTTACACACCCGATTCATGAGATCCATGAACACTCCCGGTGCGTTAGTCAACCCAAACGGAATCACTTGAAACTCATAATGCCCGTAACGGGTTCTGAAAGCCGTTTTCGGAATATCTTCCTCGCGCACTCTAAGTTGACGATACCCCGATCTCAGATCGATCTTCGAATACACACTCATAATGCCTCAGTAACGGGTATATGTTCTTCACAGTTAACTTGTTCAGCTCTTGGTAGTCAATACACATGCAAAACGATCCATACATCTTTACGAATAAAACTGGGGCTCCCCAAGGTGAAGAACTTGGTCGTATGAACCCCTTTTCTGCTAACTCTGCCAATTGTTTTGACAACTCTTCTAGTTCAGTCAGTGCGAGTCCATAAGGTGCCCGTGCCACAGGTGCAGCACCAGGTATCAACTCGATCTGAAATTCCACTTGTCTATGGGGCGGGATTCCCGGCAAGTCATCTGGGAGTACATCCGGAAAGTCACGAACTATCGACACATCTCCAATGCATCTTTCTTTCTTCTCCTTCCCTCCTTTCTCAGAAATTTTAGCTAAGAAAAGGCAACATCCTTTTTCCATTAGCTTCGGTAGCTTAGTGCAAGAGATGACTGCTAATTTGGATGGGCTCCTCAAACCTTTTCTGTGGAAAACTAGAAGGGGGGGTTGAATAGTTTTACGTCCTTTTTAAATTTATTACCAAAATATTTTGTAGCTTATAAAACTTTCGATTCGATCTCAAGTGAGTTCAAGTAACAACCAATATAAGCAAGTCTAATCTAATAATGAAAGTATTGAAATAGAATGAAGAAAAGATAGAGTTAGAAAGATCAAACCACAACACGCGAATTTATAGTGGTTCGGCTACAAGGACACCTTCCTTGCCCTACTCCACTCCCCGAGTACCACACTAGAGAGTTTTCTTCACTATGTCAACAAACTCCTTATGGCGGAGAAACCTTACACACCTTGGCTTACACAAGTTAACGACAATAAGCTAAATGTCGAGTTCTAATCGTAGCTAGAACCATTCTCACAACTTCTTCAAGACTTCACACCTTCACAACTTCTTCAAGACTTCACACCTTCTTCACACCTTGTCAACTTCACACCTTCTTCTATGCACAACTAAATCACAACTACTACACTACTTTACAACACACCTAGTTTCTACAATCAACAAATTCTCACAACACCTTTACAAATATCTAACACTATTACAATATGAAAATAGCTAATCACAACACTACTACAATTAAATGAATGTAGAGGAGTGTTCTTCCTCTTGCACTTGAGTGGATGAAGCTTTGGATCACTTGGAAACAAAGACTTATGAATTATATGATCAAAGGATTTTTGATATAGAAATGGAGGTTGGATCAGAAAGTTTTTAGTGCAAAAAGGTGAGAAAAATATGTTGAATGATCCAGTATTTAAAGGGCCAGAAAATACTGTTCTGGAGCGTGCCGGTCCCCTTAATTAGTGGGTGGTCCCCTTAATGATTAAAGGGGCCGCCTAGTAAAATTAAGGGGGCCGCCCTACTGAACGTTGGAAAAGTTTTTGTGGATAAAATTTGCCCTTTTTGGTTGGAAATTTGAAATCATATCTTTGTAGTTTAATATAACAATACCAAAAATGATTTACAAGTATATATAAAATGTTAATATCATTTTATAAAATATTATGTCTTAAGACAAGGTTTCCTTTGATCATGTAATGCATAAGATGCTTAGTTTATGCATATCTTAAGTAATATTAGATGTAGAGGTAAATATTTGTTACTAAATACTTGTTTACGTCTTAATCTTGACTTAATTTTGATTTGAGTTTTGTGATTATCAAAACATAGGTTTATTGAGAAATATTAATAACGTTTTTAAACATTATTTATATCAACAATCTCCCCCTTTTTGATGATTACAAAACTTAAACTCATTAACTCAAAAATTAGATTTTAAACAAGTATTTTAGTGAGTTTATATTTACTTCTCCCCCTTTTTGTAGAATCAAAAAGGTTATGCCGACAATTTTCAAACGTGAAAATTTGATGGGAAGATATCTCCCCCTTGATGTGTACTCCCCCTCGTTTGGGGGCACCAAGAGAACGAGCTATGGAATGCTTTGCAAAACAAAAATATTAGAAGCACAAGTATATACATGCAAATATATATAAGGTGATAAGAATATAATTAAGCATGTTTTAGAAGAAGCATTCATATTAAAGCAATAGTTGTGTCAAGACACAACAATACAAGTAGGATAGCTAGTACATAAACTAACAACTAGAAGAATACTTCATCATGCAAAGAGTACATGGACTTCATAGAGCTTGCAAGCATAAGGGTGGTAAAGGCTTTATTTATTAAGCATATCATATGCTTAATTTGGAGAGCATGATGGTGATGGTGGAGGAATGGGTGAGAATTGTGGTGGAGGAATAATTGGAGAGGATGGTGGAGTTGGTGGTTGTGGTGGGTTAGTAAGCAAATGTTCAATATATGAAAACATATATTGAATTTCATCTCTAAGACCAAAGATTACGGTTCGGTTGTGGATGCAACAAAGACAAGTATCCCCATGGGATTCAAGTAACCTCCAAGGCACGGGATTGACAAAGAATGGTGGTGTAATTGGTGGAGATGAGAGATGAGCATCAAGTGGTGTTATTAGTGATAGTGAGATGGTAAGATGGGTGGAGATAGGTTCTTGTGTAGGATGTGGTGATGATACTTGTGGTGACAAGTGTGAATTGATGTAGTCATTGATTGATGAGGTTGAGGGTATGGAGGATGAGGAAGTTCCATGAGTGGAAGGTGTTTTGGATGGTGCATTAGGTGCACTTGGAGATAAGCATTTTGGTGGAGGTGATGGGGTTTTTTTGTCTTCATTTGTTAAGTCAATGAAGAGTTGTTTTGGAGAGATGATCGCAAGCTTTTGTTTCTTAGAGGCCTTGGAGTTTGAGGTGCTTGGTGGAGTCATGATGATTTAGATGAGAAATGATGAGATGAAGAATGGTGATTATGGAGGGAATTTATAGTATGAAAATGGTTGATTTAGGTAAATATTTGAAATGGTTGAATGAGATTCTAAAATCAGTTGGGTTAAAATGGGAAATGGTAGTTGATACTAGAGAAAGAGTTCACAAGATGCAAAAGAAAACAGTAAACCCAGTTCCAGATGGCCGGTCCCCTTAATGGTAGGTTGTCCCCCTTAATAATTAAGGGGACCTCCTAGGAAATTAAGGGGGTCGCCCATCTGGTGATTTCCCAGACGACCAGAAACTCAAAATTTGCAGAAATGGGTGATTTTTCAAGTGTGTATTTACAGCAAGCTTTATTAGAAGTATATACTCTAAGAATGATGATATATATATAAACAAATTATGCATGCAAACAAACATATTATATTTCACTTTTAAAAGAAACATAGCATAGCATTTAAAATATGATGAAGATAGTAGCATGATAATAGTTAAAGTCTAAGCATCATCCAAGAAATAAACAAGAGATAACATAAGTGTTTCCGAATAAATCGGACAAATAACAAGCCATACAAATGTCTAATAGAGAATAATAATAATAAGTAGCAATACATCAACACCATCTACTTCTTCTTCTTCCCCATCATCTTTCTAAACATCTTTCCAATGGATTTGAATCCTCCTCGAATTTCTTCATGCATTTGTTGTTGTCGGTTGATAATGGACGTTTGGCGAGTGAAGAGAAGTTCATCGGTAAGTTCATGAGGAAGAGGAACTTGATACTCGGTATCGTCAAGATCAGAAAGATTATCAACAAAGGTCGTAGGGGATGGAGTACTAACACGTGAGGTGTTTTCCTCCTCATTATCATCATCGTCATGATGAGATGTAGACCCACGAGGCCTAGAAAACAAAGGGACACGAGATTTTCCTTTGTCACTTCGAGAATGACGAGTACGAGCAAGAGTAAGTTGGTTCAAAGTAGGAAGGATATGCACGTAGTAATCTCTTTGAAGATGTGGGTAATGTTCCATGACAAAACGATAAAGTCGTGTAAGAAACATACCGTAAGGAAGATTGGCATTTGGGGTGTTTTTGGCGGACATGATTCGATGAACAAAAAGATAAGCCAAATTGTAGTTCTCTTCAGCAACTACACAATATAACATGTGGGCAACGCTTGCCGTGACATGATCATGGTGACCACCGGTACCAAACGCATTCTCGCGAATGAGTTCTTCCCACTTTTTCATATCGTGGCTTGGGTCTTTGAGGAGGATTTGATTAGCATGAATGTCGACATTCTTCGACTTGATTACTCGACTAGTCGTACGACGTTCTAGTTCAAGCATTTGACGAATGTCTTCAAGACTAGGAATCTCATAATAGTATGGGCCATCCTGAGGACGATTTCTTTCAAGAGAGGAAAGATCCCATTCATTTGAGAATACGGCTTGGCCGTTGTATGGGATTCTAAGAATTTGTCCAAATTAAGCAAGAGTAAGAGTGATGAATTGATTTTGAATCATGAAGGAAATAAGGAGATGACCATAGGGATCGGTTTGCACCGTCACTTGGCTATAGAAGTCGAGGATAAACTGAGGAATGATTGGTTCGTTGATTTGGTAAAGACATTCAAAACGAATATTGGAGAACATTCGTTCGGTTTGATCAGATTCATAGAAAGATGGATCGACAATTCTTCCTTCGTGAATGTTTCTATTTTCAATGGGACGATAGAAACATGCAACTGAAGGAGACATGCCGGGAATAGAAGAAACATTTGGAATGTATTGTTTGGATTTGGAGACCTCACCAACCGTGGTCTTAGGCATTTTCACCTAAACAATATAACAACAAAAATAAAATTAATACAAAAACAATTATCATGCATATGTTTTATATATATATATATATATATATATATATATATATATATATATATATATATATATATATATATATATATATATATATATATATATGCAATATATGTGGAACGAAATTCTACTTCGACCAAAAAAAATATTCTATGAAGTAGTTTCACAATGTTCCTTGTATTTTGATTTTAAACTCGTTTAGAATATATGATGTCAAAGAGTATGATATCATAATTCATTTAGAAGTAAGGCTAGATATATATTAGATTATATATCTTGCTCTTTCATAAGAGTTTGACTTAGCATAAACATGTTTAAAAGGTTAAAATGTGAATTTTGGTTTTCAAAATATCTTTTTCAAGATAAACCAAACGCTCTCTTAACTAGATTAAAATAACCTAAAACATCAATATATATTGATTATATATCTTGATGACATCTATTGATTCTAATAGTTTTAACAAATTTTATGAGCTAATTTTGAGTTTCAAATAACTACATACAATTATAATTTGTCCATGAACCAAATGCCCATGTTGTCTTCATGAACCATTTTATAACGAATTGAGAAATATGTTTTGATTGTTTACAACATTGAACTAATATAATGTAGTAAGTTTTAACTAGTTTTTAAGAGTTATATCAACAATGTGCCTTTTGAAAAATGAAATTCAACAAGGGTTTATGGGCGTTTAAAGATTTTGACAAATTTATGTGTTATACTAAGTTTGAGTTGCAATACATCATTCGAATCCTATGGGAAGCATTTGGTTGTTCAATTCCTAGCTTCTATTTCACTAAAATTCGAATTAAAATAAATTTTAATAAAATATCTAATTATTGATTAGACACCAAATTGGATGAAATGTGATGAAATGTATGTTGGAAAACTTACAAAAGATGTTGTTATACGTTTGGTTAGCGTTTGCCCCTTGCGAAACAACCCCGGATTGGTGATTTGGTGAAGGATTTTGATGGTTTTGGTTGTTTTGGTTCGTACTCAGCAGAGGAGAGGAAGGGAATTATGAACAAATGAAGTGTTTGGCAAAAGATTTAAGATGGAAAATGAATTTGGGAGTATCAGATGGCCGGCCCCATTAAACATTAAGGGGACCGCCCCCGATAAGAAGCCGGTCCCCTTAATTATTAAGGGGGCCGCCCTTTGAATTTTTTAATTTTCGCGGTATTAGTTTCGGAACAAATATATTTATATATATATAATTAGATTTATAATATATCAAAAATACGTAAGCGTTTATTGGCACGATGATACGATACTTAACAATTTTTAATTACCATTTCGATAATTAAAATGTACCTTTGACAATTTTGGATAAAATGATCAAAGTGTTAAGTTGATGAGGGGTTTGAGGTGTGTTTGGGAATATGTGAATATGGGTGTGTATATATATATATATATATATATATATATATATATATATATATATATATATATATATATATATATATATGTATGTATAAATGTGAGTGAATGATGGGTTGATACGTGAGGTTTGAGAGATGATAACGGAGATAGAATATAGTCGGCGAAAGGAGTTTGTTTCATCCATAGTGTTCACGTGCGAAGGCGTTCTTACATGATAATAGTCCAATTGACTCATATCCCTTCATCATCATGAGTCTTCTAAAAGTGGACATAATAGAATTTCGTGTTGAACGTAAAAGATTAAAAGTAACACGAGGGGGAAGGAAAGGGTTCGATAACGAACAATTTCCTAGAGTTCTAGAAAGTCAACTAATGACGTATCTAGGTTATGTGCAAGCATATATATATATATATATATATATATATATATATATATATATATATATATATATATATATATATATATATATATATATATATATATGATCAAACAAAATAGAGGAAAATAGCAAGCTATATCTATACAAACAACGTAATCAAACAAAGCATATTTATCTAAGCAAATCTTCAAAATCTTCAAGATGACATATAGACTTTGAAAAATTCTAAGTTGAGAAAAACTTCAAGATTTCCTCAAGGAATGTTCATCTAGCTATTTGGTCCCCATTGCCTCTATGTTCCAAAGTTGTTTGGTCCAAACATGTTTAACATTTGACTAGGATGCATGAAAGGTGGTAGTATACCCCAAGGATTGTAGCTTTGTTGGTAGTTCCACATTTGATTACTATTGTTATTATAGTTTTGCCTATTTTTGTTTCTTCTTGGTTGAGGTGTTTTAGACCTAGGATGAGGATTATTTGGTTTTCTAGGTGGTGGAGTTTTAGATCTTGTCTTAGGTTTAGAAGACCCTACTTCCGTTTTTAAAGACAGTTTATAAAAAGCTTTAACTTCTTCATTGTTGGCAAGAGGTATTTTTCTATCATTAATAAGTATATACTTAGGATTAGATTTTAGAGGTTTTTGTTCATTAAGTTCATTTTTGAATTTGACATTTTTAATCTCGCTTGTTGAAGCTTCGTTTGAGTTAAATCCTAAACCGGTTTTATCTCCGGATACTCTTTGAATGCTTATTATTTTACTAAGTGAGTGACTACTATTTTCAAATTTATCAAGTTTGCGAATTTCTTCCTTGAGTATTTCGTTTTCACCTTTAAGCTCTTGACATGATTTACATTCTTCAAAAATTTCTTTACCTTTTTCAAGTTGATGTATTTTAATTTTTAGTTCTAGTACTTCATTTTCTAATTGATTGTTTATGTATTTTAGTGATTTGTTTTTGGCCATTACTAGTTGTCCTAATTTGCATAGTCTATTATATTCATTATCTAGGTCTTTTTCATCTAATGATAAACTTTCATCACTAAAATATTCGGTTTCGGAACGTACCTCATTTGATGTATTCGCCATAAGACACTTCTCTTCCTTTGTCGTTTCTTTCTCATCTTCATCGCTATCACTCCAAGCTCCTCCAACAAATGCTCTTTGATTTTGATCTCTTGTCATCATTGGACATTTTCTAATAAGGTGATTTGGATCACTACACTTGAAACATTTCCTTTCATTCTTGTTGTTCTTGTCATCCTTACTCTTTTGAAATGTTTTCTTTTCATCATGTGGTTGTCTTACGAATCTTCCTCGCCTTTTGAAGAATTTCTTGAAATCTCTTACGGCCATGGCGTATTCTTCGTCATCACTTTCGGAAGATGAGCTATCTTCGATACTAGATTCCTTTCTAGCTTTCAAGGCGATTGACTTGCTTTGCTCTCGTTTTCCTTTGACCATTTCGGAATCCTTGTTTATAATTGCTTCGTTGACTTTTAAATTTCCAATTAATTCATCAAGTTTCAATGTTGACAAATTCTTTGATTCTTCAATAGCCGTCACTTTAGCTCGCCATTTTAGGTGAAGAGCCCTAAGAAACTTCCTAACAAAATTCTTACTAGAAAAATTCTCATCAAGTGCTTTTAAACTTGTGATGATGGTGTTAAATCTAGCAAAAGCATTATCAATTGATTCCTCTTCCGGAATCGTGAATTGCTCATATTGTTGAACAAGTAGATCTATCTTATTATCTTTGACTTGACTATTACCTTGGTGAGTTATTAGTAAAGAGTTCCAAATTTCTTTTGCGGTTTTACACATAAAGATCCTTTCGTACTCTTTACGTGGTAGCGCATTATAAATAACCATTTTTGCTTCATTATTTTTAGCAAGTTTTCTTTTTAAATCACCATTTTGTTTTTCAAAAGGTACGATTTCATCTTTCTTTGTTTCGGGGTTATTTTGAATAGGTAAAAAATCACCATTAGTAATAACATGCCAAAGATCTAGATCTTTTGACTTCACATAAGTTTCGAATCGATTTTTCCAATATAAAAATCCATCACTTTCAAATAGTGGTGGTCTTTGCATAGATTGCCCTTCTAAATATTTTTCAGATTCCATAGATCATTACAAGTTTTAATATACAATATATTTTAAAGATCTTGCTAGACGTGGCTCCTGATACCAATTGTGGAAAACTAGAAGGGGGGTTGAATAGTTTTACGTCCTTTTTAAATTTATTACCAAAATAATTTGTAGCTTATAAAACTTTCGACTCGATCTCAAGTGAGTTCAAGTAACAACCAATATAAGCAAGTCTAATCTAATAATGAAAGTATTGAAATAGAATGAAGAAAAGATAGAGTTCGAAAGATCAAACCACAACACGCGAATTTATAGTGGTTCGGCTACAAGGACACCTTCCTTGCCCTACTCCACTCCCCGAGTACCACACTCGAGAGTTTTCTTCACTATGTCAACAAACTCCTTATGGTGGAGAAACCTTACACACCTTGGCTTACACAAGTTAACGAGACTAAGCTAAATGTCGAGTTCTAATCGTAGCTAGAACCAATCTCACAACTTCTTCAAGACTTCACACCTTCTTCACACCTTCACAACTTCTTCAAGACTTCACACCTTGTCAACTTCACACCTTCTTCTATGTACAACTAAATCACAACTACTACACTACTTTACAACACACCTAGTTTCTACAATCAACAAATTCTCACAACACCTTTACAAATATCTAACACTACTACAATATGAAAATAGCTAATCACAACACTACTACAATTAAATGAATGTAGAGGAGTGTTCTTCTTCTTGCACTTGAGTGGATGAAGCTTTGGATCACTTGGAAACAAAGACTTATGAATTATATGATCAAAGGATTTTTGATATAGAAATGGAGGTTGGATCAGAAAGTTTTTAGTGCAAAAAGGTGAGAAAAATATGTGGAATGATCCAGTATTTAAAGGGCCAGAAAATACTGTTCTAGAGCGTGCCGGTGCCCTTAATTAGTGGGCGGTCCCCTTAATGATTAAGGGGGCCGCCTAGTAAAATTAAGGGGGCCACCCTACTAAACGTTGGAAAAGTTTTTCTGTATAAAATTTGCCCTTTTTGGTTGGAAATTTGAAATCATATCTTTGTAGTTTAATATAACAATACCAAAAATGATTTACAAATATATATATAAAATGTTAATATCATTTTATAAAATGTTATGTCTTAAGACAAGGTTTCCTTTGATCATGTAATGCATAAGATGCTTAGTTTATGCGTACCTTAAGTGATATTAGATGTAGAGGTAAATATTTGTTACTAAATACTTGTTTACGTCTTAATCTTGACTTAATTTTGATTTGAGTTTTGTGATTATCAAAACATAGGTTTATTGAGAAATATTAATAACGTTTTTAAACATTATTTATATCAAAATTTTCGATCGCCTTGTATATTTAAAATCTCCTTGCCATAAGGCACACACAAAATTTTCTCGTCGCAAAGTATGTGAGCACGATACTTAGACAACCAATCCATACCAATGATGACATCGAAACTTCCTAACGTGACGGGAAGAAGATCTATGTTGAAAGGGTGATTCAAGAAATTTAACGTGCAACCGCGGATGATAGTTTTAATCCTTTCTATGTTTCAGTTAGCTAAATCTACATCATAACCAATTCCTAAGGCCATCGGGGGTTTTTCTAGTAAGGGCGCAAAAGTAGTGGACACAAAACTCCTATCGGCACCAGTATCAAATAGTATGGAAGCATAACGATTATTGAGAAGGAACGTACCAGTAACGACGTTCGGGTCCTCTCCTCTCTCGTTTCCAGTTGCATATACTATCCCCATGAGCAGCTCCTGCTTCCACACGCTGGTTCTCATTGTCATGTCGTCCACGGTTTCCATGATTGTACCCATTACCACCCGATCCTTGATTTCCTCGGTTCCACGATTCCCTGTACTCATTCCTATAGTGTCCCTTCTTCCCACATCCAAAAGGAGTAACATTCGCCTTACTAATAGTTTCAGGAGTAGCTTGGACCATAGCAAGTGGTCGAGCTCTACAATCCTTAGCTATGTGCCCAATCTTCGAGCAGTTCTTACACATCACAGTACATTGTCCAGAATGATTCTTGTAACAACGGCCACACTTGGGTGCATCTTCATTGTGATTACTCTTATCTCCATCCCCAATAGCATAAACCTTGGAAACAGCTTGTCGCTTGTTTCGGTGATCATTACCCTTAGAGTGATGGTCTCTCTTCCTCTTTCCATTCTTATCCCTCTCAGCCTCTTCCAGTTCCAACGAACCCATCAATTGTTGAGCGATCGTGATAGCCTCATGAACATTTGCATGCCTAGCAGTAATCACATCGTTCCTTGTAGCCACAGGCAACCCATCGGTATACCGCTCAATCTTTTGAGTCTCAATTTGAACCATATCTGGGCAAAGCAAGGCTAACTCCTGGCAACAACGATTGTAAGTCGTCATGTCAGTACCCTTCACTTTGTGAAGCCAAAACTCAATCTCCAATTTCTTAACCTCATTCCTTGGGCAGTAAGTCTGAATCAACAAGGACTTGAACTGCTCCCAAGTCATGGCATAGGCCACTTCACTCCCAACCAAATTTTGATAATTGTTCCACCAAGTTAATGCTTCATCCTTAAAAGTAAAAGAAGCAAACTTTACCTTTGCATTCTCCGCACAATTGCTGACAGTGAACACTGACTCAGTTTTCTCTATCCACCTGACCAAGTAGACCACTCCTTCACTTCCACCAAACTCAATGGGTCCACAGATTCAGAACTCCTTGTAGTTACATCCAGTAGTACGAACAGGTGGAAAAGTTCCAGCTGAGTTGTTGGAGTGATTCGGCTCAGCTAGTAGTTCAGCGACACGTTGTTCCACAAGTTGATTGATCATAGCTTGATCCACGGTAGGTACATTCGGTGGAATATGATCATTGTCTCCCTGAATATCAGCATTTTGATTCTTGTTGTTGTGATTGGTGGTGTCCAGGTTGTCGGGAGTAGGGGTTTCAACATTTCGTGTAGGACGGCGTCCTCGGAGACCAGGGATAGTCACTGCAGGACCAGTTCGGGTAGCTCTGACAGGGTTTCGTCGTGGGGCCATTGATCTGAAACACAATACAAGGTTCATAAGTCTCCGATAGTATTTATTATACGCTCAACAAGAATTGGATAGATGAAGCCAAGACATCGGTATAATATCAACAATACACCACAAGACATCAATCAAACAAATAGGAACGCAATTTCCATAACATCCAAAACCACATAACATCATACAAAATAACCATCATCCATACAAATAGCGATCAAGTCATTGTTCCAACTACCAAAGACATAAAGGATACTAATCGTTCCTAACGATACGAACATACAACTGAAATACATCAAAGATAAGATAACTAGCTTTTCTAACCAAGCACTCCTTGGTTTAGAAAGCAACATAACAACATAATCCAACCATCTAGCCACTATGCTGGCGTAGACTCCTCAGCTCCGATCTCAAACCATCCAACTCTCTCCATAATGATCCCAACTCGACACTGTGAGTATCACTATCCCTCTTGAGGTCTACTACCTCCTTCTCCAACTCCGTGTTCCTCTGCCACAGCTTGCGATCTGCCTTGCGAGCCGTGATGAACCCTCTCTACAGACTCTCTATATGCTCATGTATCTCCATCATACATCTCCTAATCTCTGTAGTCCTTTTCTCAACAGTAACCAAATCAACCCTCAACTCACCAATAAACTCAACGGTCACTCTATCAATCCGATCTGCCATCTGCGAGATCCTCTCGCCCTGTGTGGTAAGCCGAGCCCAAATCCTACCAGTCTCACCCAAATTTGTAGGCTCAGCAGATATCTCAGATGGCGCGTCCGACGCTACGGTACTGCCAGGTGGAGAATCAAACAAAAATGGGTGATCAGGTGAAACCGGCTCTAACTGATGTATCGGAGAATCGGGCTCTGCAGAATGAGTTGAATGTGTTGGCGAACCATCATCATCAGGCATCTCCTCCTCCTGAGGATCATCCTCCTCCTCACCTTCCTGTGGGTCATCATCCCTCTGCTCACCCTCCTCAGGGTCCTTAGCCTCCTCCTCACCCTCGTATTCCTCCTCCTCATCCGAGGGGTACTCCATCAATCGCCGTCTTTGAACACCTGAACCATGAGGTGATAGGGTAGGTGATCTAGAACGACGATGGAATGATGTGGGTGGTGCATCTGACAGAAGAGCGTGAACATCAAAGTGCATGGGTGGTGACGAAGGGCGTACAGACATGCGTGTCGTAGCTCGATGGGCAAAACGTGGAGCCACACGAGCTAAAGCCTGATGAAGTGTGAGATGTCTCGAAGTACCAGGAAGCCCCAAAGAAGATGAGGGTCCGTGAGAAGTAGGTGAAGCAGGTGGTGCAGAAGTAACTGCTGTCGGCGATGAAGTAGTTGAATGCATGGCAATCCTGTAAGGATCATCAGGAGCCATGGTGATCTATGCTGGGCGGTATGGATCAGCAAGAAGATCCTCAGAAACATCGAACGTATGGGAGGCCATGGTTTGTGACAACGGCGTAGGGTAGGTGTAAGTGTTTCAAAACAACTAAACCGCAAAACTCAAAATATCGTATCAAAATCATCATAAAGTCCCAATCATATAATTCCAAGAAAGATTTTTCAAATACTGCATTACTAAAACATTTCTAAAACAAATAAGCCATACAATTCCCCAAAACGCCATCATATCCCAAAATCAACATATCCAGAATTCTCAAATCATCTCAAAATCCCATATCAAATCATTATCTCATAATACCTCAATATAATCAAAGATGCTTCGGCTTGGAGGGCTGGCGGACATTGGTCCAGGATCGTTTTCTATGAAAATCGGTTATAGTTTAGGTGTTTATTACCTAGTTCTCTATAACCTGGCTCTGATACCAATCTGTAACACCCCCAAAATTTGGTACAACGGAAGACTAATCAAGCTTTCGGGGTGCTACGTGGATTGGTATCCATCACAAGTCATAAAAGAACGAGATAAAGTAAACATAAGTAAAGCAAAACCAAACGGGGTTTTTAAAGTTTACATTCATCCTAAATTATTTAAAGTAAGGCCTAGATAGAGTAAACATCGGTCCATAAATACATATCAGAGTTTGAGAAAATAGATCCTTAAACCAGGTTGGCAAGCCAAGCCTTTCAAACCATGCATCCAAAGTCATCACTTAATTACCTGAGAAAACACGCTAAAAGCCATCTTTCGCTGGTGAGATCATAGGTTTAAATTCTTAATTCAATCAAGTGGACATATACGCAAAACGCTTGCTAGCTAGACTAGGCCTCGAATCACTAAAACAAACCTATAGGTGCACACTATAGTCCAAAACCAAATCAAATTAGTATGCATTCGCAAGGATGCGACATGCCCAACATTCGTAAGGATACGACATGTTCATGCATTCATAAGGAAACGACATGTGCTATAACCTACTTAGTTCTATAAGCATAGCAAGTTTTAAATAAACAACAATCATAGTCCACATAAAACAATTTGCACGTTTCTCACCCCAAGTATAGAAAATAAAGTTCAAAAGTAAAAGTGGGGCTATGACTCACCTCAAGTCCAGATATCAGCACAAAAACCGGTAGAAGCAAGAAGTATCAAAACTCAAAAGACGGCAACTACGGACTCGGCACTTCCTAACAATATAAACTCTTCTCAGAATCATTTCCTCAAAATCAAATATTCCCAATCCCGAACGTATTCCTTGTTAGTTTCCAAAAATCCATTTCTCATATTATTCTCGTATTATTCTCATATTAGTTTGGCGTTTGGTATCCATGTGGGTGGAAGGTCAACACAACTGAAACCAAGAAAACACGTCGAAAGAAATAATAATAACGATCTACAGGTCTAATATTGGCCTAATATATTATTTAAATAAATCATCGAAGTTTATCAAGTCCGTCAACTCGCTAATCCTCCATTATTTATTTACCTAATATATCATTCCAAGATCATACCAAATTCTAAATCACATAGCACGTAGATTTCTATATGGTAGTCTTAAAGTCTAATAAGTTTCCTAAATATATAGTGAAACTTACCAAATTCGTCAATTTGGTAAACCTCATGAGATATTTAGTAGCTTATTATCCCGTACTCCTACCACAACCTAGAGGCGTCGTTGGATACAATACCCGTTAATATGCCCCTTTTATATAACTACGTAAGTCTCATTTAATCCTTCGATTGAATAAGTTATATAGTTATATGAAACGAGTCTATTAACGTCACACATCCGTGACAAGCACAAAAGTCAACCATTTAAAAATGGTCAAATCTTAGATTTAAGTGCCCTCGATTACTTTATAACTCGCAAAGTTTCATTTTATTTCCAAAAGCTTGCTTCATTTCGTACAAACAATTTGCGTTAATTTATATTTCCATTTATAACTATTAAATCATAATAATGTTCCCGATGATATTAGACTATTTTCATAGTCTAATATATAACGTTAACGTTATTATTTTTATTACTCGTGATCTCCTATTTATTATATACGCATTTATATAAATATATATACGTTTTCACATTTATATATTTATATAAATGTTTATATCGATATATAAGTTATTACGACTTTTATTAATCGTGTAATTATTAATTAGTCCGAGTTATAAGGTATGAGTCACATGTCTGAGTCATCACTTCTCGGCTCATTGTCCAAATCCAAAAGTCAATGCTTTTTGCCGAAGTCAATCATTGACTAGAAAGTCAACGTGACCTCGACTCGCACAACCAAGAGTCCAAAGTAATATAATCAACTCAACCAAAAGTAATCCATCTCCGTCACCAAGTCCCATAATCACAAACTACAACAATGAGGTCCGACTACGGCACCTTTCTAACCTATCTCCGTCATTCTAAGTAACCGTCTAACAATCGGTTCCCAATATCACATTCGTCAATACAACTTCAATAATATTACCACGAGTCCGAATAATCTCAACGTCAAACTCAAATATATAAATATGAGACAATAAAAATAAAACCACCAACAATATAATTCAACAAATATATACTACAACCAAATCAAATACCATATATACGGGTCGACCTACCAAGTCAACCCGGGTCAAAACTTTACCACGAGACGTGTGGGTCCCACCCGAGTCCTCTAAGGTCTCGGCTTGCTCCAACGAGCTAGAATCAAATCAAAAGGACCCCTTGGGTCGTCGGCCTCAAAACCAAAAAACCAAAACGAAAATCTCAACAACCAAAAATCATCCAAATGCAAAAATAGTGATCCAACCACCCTCGATACCAACTAATCAAGGACCAAGAATATCAATTGGGGCTCTTTGCACTCGGAGAGCACAAGCCGAGAGCAAGGGCTCTCGGTTGAACCTCAATTTCACTTCCACCAACAACACCCGGATACAAAACTCGTTATTTAATCCATTTTAACAAAAACCCACTTGAATCCTTACATTTTTATTCATAAACCTGAAAGAAAATATAAGATTCGTGACCCTTAGTCACGTTTTCACCAAAATACGAGTCACAACTCGTCTTACCTTCGATTCATAAGACAAAGGTGAAAGACACTTCGAAAATACAAAAGATGGTGGCGATTTAGTGGTGTTAACGAGATGAAATAGTAAGTTTTGGGGCGCGTGTAGTAGTAGATCGTGAAGAGGAGATGATGGGGATTCTTTTTATGGTGGCGGTGTGGTATGGGGACCGGCGGTGTGGCGGTGGTGTGGCCGGAAATAGGGGCGGCTAGGGTTTTTTTTTAAGGTGATGATGATGATATTGTGTTGGGAGAGAGAGAGACTAGAGATGGTGTTTGTTTGAGTTTGTGTGTGTGTTTTAACCAAACCGGCCTTGGGCCACTTTTTTATCAACTTTTTATTTTTTTTAACTTTGTTAACAATAATGTTGGTAAGGGTAAATGTTTAGTCACGAAACACGAGGACCAAACCCGAAAACCTTTCAAAATAACAGGACACCTTCAAGTTAAACTTGTTCCCATAATAATTAAAATTCCACGATACGTTCAAATGTTATATACACCAAACCGTAAGTCAATATTAAATCGTGTTAGGTTATATCTAGTGCCGGAGTCAACGTAGTGCCTCGAAGACGTTTCAAACAATACACATGATATAAACTCCATATCAAAGCAGTAATTTGAATTAATTCCACATAAACTTCATAATTGACAACCACGGTTTAAATTTCACAAATTCGTTACAAATAAATATTTCAAATATTTAATTAAAATTAAACTTTAACGTAATGCGGGTTTTTAAAGTCTTTCTAATTTTCCAGTTGTCACAGATGTCATAGTTGATGAGGATTTGTTTTACTATTTAACAATACCTTTGATGGGAGGCATATTACTAGGCTTTTACTTCAGCTTAATGGGCCAGTAAGAAGGTTTGTATTCTCCGTAGAGCCCCAAATGTTATTTGGACAAGACGACTTGAATTTTGAAGACATTTATGAGTGGCTTTTGTTTTTAGCTCGGGTCGGAGTTGAGGATCTCACAATTCGAAACTGGTATGGTGAGCCAGTTACTTTGCCAACCCAACTTTACTATCGTCAGGAGTTGAAAATTCTCGAACTTCATTGTTGCACTTTTCCCACTATGACAAGTTTTAAGGGTTTTCCAAAGCTACTCAGCTTAGAATTGTGTAATGTCAATTTTCATACTGGTATAGTTTGGGACTTAGTTGCTGGTTGTCCCTTGCTTGAGTCTCTAAATATGGATCGTTGTACTACAAACGAGATGAGACTATGGGATATTGCAATTCTTAGCAATTTGAAGAAGTTAAATGTGTCATTTGGTATTTGGAACCATCCTATGACAATAACAACTTCCAATATCTTTCAGTTGTCAAATGTTCCTAAACTTGAGACCCTTACCATGGATTTTCAAGACTGCAATGTAAGACCTATTTCATTTTTTCACTTCAACTTACATAATGTTAAAGCAATTTCTAACATTCATGCAATGTTAGCTTTGAAACTAAAGGAAATTCGTCCTTTTGTAGTTGTTGGAAGAAGGTACCTTCTGGATGAATGTCTGTGTGGCCTTTCTATCACTTAAGTCTCTTGAGATATACGGGGTCGATTTTGGGAATAATGCAATGGTTTCATTGATCGTTCAAATGATTCGTGGGTCTCCAATTATGCAAAGGCTAGAAACCAAGGTAAGTGGAATGCATATGTATGAAAGACATCATATAAAATTCCAATTGTTGTGCATATGAATAGTCTCTCATTTTGCAGGCCATATACACGCTTACTTATGTACCTTTGGAGATTGATTCATTTGATGTAACCATCAACAGAATGACCACGGGGCAGCTTCAAACTGTGGTGTTTCATTCTTTCCCTAAACCATAGAATGAAATAGCCATAATAAGGTTTTGATACTTGCATGTTCCCCCTTACTGAAGAAAATTTATATCTATGACTCCAATTTGACTCCTGATGAGAATCAAAACATCAAGTTGAACTGGGATTTGGCAAGGAGGCTGTTGAAACTCCATCGAGCTTCCCCCACAGCCGGGGTAGATTTCTTTTACTGATTCTAGTTTATGTATGGGTTGAATACCCTAAGACAACTATTTTCGTGTGAGTATGTTGCTATTTACTTTCAACGTTGTGAATATGCCTGTGATTCGAATGGTTACTTTGTTTAATGCCTATGTTGCTAACCAAATGCAATGGCAAGTTTGACTTTAGGAATTCAAACGTGCAAATGGTAAAGGTTATTTGGCATTTGCAATTTTTACAATGCCTATGTTGGTTACCAAATGTAATGGCAAGTTCGAATGTTAATTTTGTGTCTTTATGTTTAGTGTTTTAAGTAATGAATATACTGCTTTTGAATTTCTTATGGGTCGGTAAGGATTTAATGGGGTGCAATTAATTAATTTCACAAATTACACCGTAGGTCCCTAAGCTTATAAACTCAATGTAGCATGTTGTGAACACGTCACTACATTTTGGGCGGGAATTGTACATACGATGATGAAAATGTAGACAACCTTAGGGACCAAGTATGAAATAAAATTTGTTATTAAACCCCTCCACCGTCTCTTCACTGAGAAGGTATTAACTTTAGCGTGTAACCCAATAACCCATCAACAAGCTTTTCCTCACATTTGCCCATGGAAGAAGATTTCCTAATGTTGAATGAACTCATGGAAGTGGCCGATTCACCACGATTACATAATCGTATGAGCCTCTGGTTTGGTCAAGAGGTTGTTGAAGCAGGGTTTTTTAAAAACCTTATTGGTGCTGCTATTGATCATCTCAAGAGGATGATACCAAAGCGTAGGGAGCTGATTAAGGAGAATAAAGCTTTGGGACCGCATGGTGTGGCGCTTGACAGTTTGGAGTTGTTAAGGAAAACCCAAGCCATTGAAATCGACCTACTTGCAAGTTTGATCAAGGTGTATGGTCAAGCTGATGCTAATATTCATATGCAAGAAGGTTTTGTTCAGAAAATGGCTGAAAATAATTAGTGTAATGTGGTCTTAATTTAGGGTATTTCCAGGGGTAGGTTAATGCGGTCTTTTGGGTTCTTGTTTTAGGCTTATAATGTTCTTGTAGGCTAATTGCCAATATAATGCATATATAATTCTATGGTTTCTCGTTTAATCTTCTTGCTGTATCCTATTGTGTTTACTGTTCTTATGACCAAAAACAAACACCCCTTTATGTCAACAAATCCAAAGACAGTGGTTTGGTGCCAAAATGCAAAGCGACTCTAACAAACCGAACACCCCTTTTATGTACTGTTTGTAATGGCAAAAACCAAACACCCCTTAATATGATGAAAACCAAACACAGTTGATATTAATTTCGTAACAGAAAAATCAAACACCCCCTTTATTGACAATTTTTTGTTGTTTATGGCCCGTAATGACTTCCATGAGTCAAACCTATTTATCTAATGTCACAAATTGTAACCTCAATCGGTTTGACTTCCCTAAGTCAAAGCTATTTATCTAATGCATATAACCAAAGCAAATAACACAAAAGGGAAACGGGTTGTTAGGTAAAGTTCATAGTTGGTCACTAAAATATCACAAGAGTGTACAACACACTTGGTCCCTAAACTATCATATGTCATGGTTAATTTAACCATAGTGTGTTGATAAATGTATTTTGCCTATTATACCGTTAGAAATGTACCAAAGTATGAACGTTGACCGAGACAAAAGTGGTCAAGGAACTCAATCGGCCTCAATTTCACATGTTTTGGACGCAACACGACATTTTCAGAAAGTTAGGGTGCCTTGCGATGTTTTGTGGAAAGTTCAGGGACCAGTGGTGTATTTTTGTCATATATAAAGAGCATAAAAAACGTATACACAAACTTATATAAAAACGTATATAATAACATATATATTTTTATAAATACCTATATAGTATATAGAGTATAAAAAACGTATACACAAACTTATATAAAAACGTATACACAAACGTATATAAAAGCGTATGCAAAAACGTACATAAAAACGTATAAAAAGTATATAAAAATGTGTAAAAAACGTATACAAATAATAACATATATGTTTTTATAAATACGTATATAATGTATAAAAAGTATAAAAAACGTATATAAAAACGTGTTAATAAAAACATATATAAAAGCGTATAAAACATATATGAAAACGTATATATATATATATATATATATATATATATATATATATATATATATATATATATATATATATATATATATATATATAATGTATATAATGTATATAAAAATCGAAAAACATAAAATAAACAAAAAAAAATTAAATTATTAACGGTTGTTAGTTTAAAGGATGAACGTTGCAACGGTCGTTGGCCAAAAAGGGCTAACGTGTAACTGCTAACGGAATCCACTTAACGACGGTTAAAACCAGGGACCAAAATAATCAAAAGGTTTCGTGACAGGAACGCCGCCCGCACTTATGAAAAACCAAGGACGAATTCTGCAATTTTGACAAATTTTGACAAACCACAGGGACGGTTTTTACAATTTACTCTTTATTTTCCCTAGTCTCTCTTACAAAGCAAAACCTCAATAACCGGTCATATGAACATGACCCACTTTGAACATGACATATCATAAGAAATAACCGGTCATGTGAATAATGATTCTCTAAAATTCAAATGAACATGACATATCATATTCAACAATTACAAATAAAAGAAATAAATAAAAATTTAACTTTTAATGAAAAAACATGGCCCACTTTGATATTTCCTCTCATAAACTTTAATAACATGACGTTAGGGCTGGCATTGGTCTAAGATCGGACCGGACCGGCAAAAACCAAACCAATCCGAGACCGAATTAGACCAAAACCACGAACCGAGGATCGGACCGAATGTGTTTGGTCCGGTCCAGGTTGATCCGGTCCGGTCCTTCTGTCTGTTCAGTCCAAGAAGGCATTATTGATCGGTTTGTACGTAAGATCAAACCGGAGCGAGGCCGAAATAAGGAAAAATTTGGGATCGAGACCAGACTGGTCGTCCTTCAGTTCGGTCAGTCCGATCGGTTCTAGAGTCTGCGATGCTCAGCCTTACATGACGTATCATATTTGTTAAAACACGAGAAAATCCTGATCCATATAAAATTATCAAAATAATTGAATAAACTACCATTATTGTGGGACTTGCCAACTAATAGGTGAATTGATGCGAAAACAAAAGGGATAAATAGTTAAATAGTCCGGTTGTCCTGGGTCTAGGCATATTTAGCCCGATTTTGAAATATTATCGTTTTAGCCCGGGTTGTCCTGGGCAACAAGCGTATAGCCACCCGAATGATGGCAAGTGTTACTTTTGGGGGGCAGCTTTTGTGTTTTTTGGGCAACTTCTGTAATTTTTGGGCAACTGAAGGACATGTGTCATCATGTTGTTGGCTATATGCTTATTGCCCAAGGTAACCCGGACTAAATCAAGAATATTTCAAAATCGAGCTAAAAATGCCTAAACCTCAGAGCAACGAGCCATTTTGATAATTATCCCAAAACAAAACCTTGAAACAATACTATGGGTATACTAAGGGCTAAAGGTAGGTTCGGAGTGACGCTCACATAATAAACCGAAAACTAAAGCTAATATTTTCATAAAGTTGTTTATCAAATTAATTGGAGTTGAAATTTATTAATGTAAAATCACATAAAAATATACTACATATCAAATTAAATTCATGACTAGTTATTAGCTCCATAAGCCCCTTTTCAATGAATTTAAGCTTATCTCTACAATTTATAATGTATGCGTGTATTCTTTAAATTTAAAATGCTTAGATTTTAAATACTATTAGGGACTATTATACAGTTAGCTAAAAATGGTAACATCATTTTACAACTTAATTAATATTTTAAATATTGTTTAATTTTTAAACTTTTATCATTTTTTGTTTTAACTCTTTAATTTTTTTTTCGCAATAACCATAAATTGAACCTTTAAGTTTTGCATAAAAGGTTAAATTAGAATCACAATTTCGCAAATATAATTATTTGCAAATATACACTGTTTCTTTGCAAGGTTTTCTTCTATTAAAAACTGAAACGAAGGGAATTAATATTTACACTTCACCTTTTTATTTCATCCACATAAATGGTACGTACTTGATTTTACGTTTGTGCGCTCCCACCTTGTTTAGTCTTTTACGGTTTTACCAAAGTTTCATCTTTGACTTTTTTTTCTACGTTCCTAGTGTTCAACTGTTCATGATCTCTTTCAGACCATCCTCTTCCTAGAATGTCTGCCCAACATTTTCACCACAATAATCATCTCCAAAAATAAATCGTTACATTAGTCACTAACAATTTCATATCCTCTTCACAAATCACCAATTCAAATCTTCTAGTCGTACTCAATGTTCTGAAAGGCTCAAGGCGCACTAAGGTGCTAAGGGGGTCAAAGAGCCTCGAGTCGAGGCGCAAACCAAGGCGCGGGATTCATAAATATGAGGCGTACTATACGTTTAGGTTTTATATAACATATGTGATAACTTATGCAGCTTAAATTACACAAAAATATCAATATTCAATGCATAATGTCACTTAATAGTTATTACATCTAACAAAGCTTGCATTTAAACCTTAAATATCAAGCAAGCAACATATCAGAATCTATGAACTGCCCTAAATACCTGAATATACATTACAATATATGAGTTTATGACTTATAAAATTTAACAAATTACCATGTATCTCTATCAACTATCAAAAGCGACAAATCTATAGTTGGTTGGTAACACTTGACACTAAAGAAACAAAATTTGCATCTGTTAATAAGCTACTATTCTTAGACATTAGATTACAAAATTGTATATGTCTTTGTTTTGTGTTTTTTAGTTATTTTCTATAATATTAGGGTTATTAGATACTTTATAACTTAAAGGGCCTAATGTATATAACATGTAAGCCCAAAATGTATCTTACTATTAAGAAAAAAATGCCAAAATCCCGTTATATCTTCTAAGCGCAAAAATCCCCAAGGCGCAAAAGCGCAAAAATCCCCAAGGCACTACGCTTTTTACGGGATTCATACATGTCATGAGCCTCGATCTGAAAAAATCCCAAAGGCTGGAGCCTCGTGGGATTTAGGGAGTAGGCGCGCTTTTTAAAACATTAGTCGTACTACAAAAACTAGATAGAACTTAGAAGGTAAACGGATTGGGAGGGCAAAACGGTAAAATCACATAATAAATATGTGAACGTATAAAAGTCAGTCTCCGTGTAAATATCACCTCCCTTTTAAAAATCTAACCTTGTACGCGTGCCAATACTTAATAGTGACAAATATTTAAAAGTTTTGAAAGCGAAAGAAGATTCCATAGGCGGTATATGAATTTATTCTCAAAATACCGTTAACAAATCAGTTGCAGAACTGCTACAATAGCGGTTGAAACTCCGATATCTGTTTTAACAGGTCAGTCTGATTTTGTGTCACCTTTTATTTTCATTAAGGATATTGCTTATGTTTTATGAACCAACCATTACAAGCAGTTAGTTGATGATCACACAATATCTAGCTACTTATATACGTTGTCACCGCAAAAATTGTGAGGGACATATAACATAACAGGGAGGTTAGTGGTCCACATCTCCGTGTGTTGATTAGAGGTGGCTTAGCACCCACTAGTCACCCTACTAGCTCCGCCCCTGATATCGGGGACTATCAATATTAGCTTATAACATTGCTATTTGGTCGTTTATCACAGTTGGTCGGGATTAGTTTGATAGCTATTAACTTGGTTGACACTTCATGTACATATTGTTGCATTTGTTAATTGTTTTATTAATAGTACTTTCTTAGACTTCCAATACAATTTTGAGTATATTCTACTCATCTTGATAACTGTTTTCCTATTTCAAAGAATGGATTGCAATGGGGGAAGTGAACCACTTTTAACCGGACAACACGAACCTAAACCGCAGGTTGATACTATGGTTTCAACCAAAAGCAGAAAATTACGACGTTGCAGAAGTGCCCCCATGGCGGAACCCATTCTTCTGGAATCTAACAGGGGCCGCTTTCTTCAAGGCTCAAGATCTGTATTTGATGAAGTCAATCCACATTATAAGAGAGTAGCCATCAACTTATTTGTATACTTAAGCATTGGTACAGTTTGTTTCTACCTCGTTAGAAACCAGATCTCTGGAGATAAAACATATGGCATACTCGATTCCATATATTTCTGTATTGTTACAATGACCACTGTTGGATATGGAGACCTTGTTCCCAATAGCACCACTACAAAACTTCTTTCATGTGCTTTTGTATTCTCGGGTATGACCCTTATTGGATTTAGTCTCAGTAGAGCTGCTGACTGTTTGGTTGAAAATCAAGAAATCTTACTGGTGAAAGCTTTGCATTTACATGATCAAAAACCAAATTCAATGGAAGTACTGAAAGAAATGGAAAAAAATAGAGTGAGATATAGGTGTATGATATTTTCCATCTTGCTTGTGGTCCTTATAGCTTCCGGGACCATATTTTTAACAACAGTTGAGAAAATGGAGATCGTTGATGCTTTCTATTGTGTTTGTTCCACCATTACAACTTTAGGATATGGAGATAAAAGCTTTTCTACGCCTGCTGGGAGGATCTTTGCTATTTTTTGGATATTGATGAGCACTATATGTTTAGCTCAGTTGCTATTTGCTTTTGCTCAGTTTTATACAGAGTGTAGGCAGAGGTCGTTGGTGCAATGGGTTCTAACAAGAAAAACGACAGCAGCTGACCTTGAAGCAGCTGATCTTGATGATGATGGGGTTGTCGGGTAAGTTCAAAAGCTTTATACTTCGGTTAAGTTGCATAATATAATAAATTTTCCTAGTTTGATGATATTGTTTTGTTCTACAAAAATTTAGGGCTGCTGAGTTTCTGATTTTTAAGCTAAAAGAGATGGGAAAGATCAATGAAGAAGACATATCGCTTATTTTGACTGAGTTCAGGAACCTTGATGTGGATGAGTCAGGGACTTTGTCTCCCTCTGACATTTATCTTGCTCAATCGACAGGGAAGGACAGGTGAACATGAGTAATGCAATTCAGATCTTGTGAGATTTCTCTGTGATCTTATTGTATCTTTTGTGTCATGTTGTATTTGTTCTTGGTTCTGGGTGCAATTGCCCTGTGTATAAATGTGGAGTACTACTGAATCTCTTCAATATGCATCTCTTAACTACTGTATGAATCTCTTAATTATAACCATTGTTTTACTTTTCTCACAACATTTTAGTGTTCCTTGAATCATCTTGATTAAATTCTGTTTCTAAAAATGTGCATTATGACACTCACCATTAATATTAAAATTCGACTATTGCCAACCATCCAGACTGGCCAAATAATATGTTAAACGTGTTATATTAAGGTTATTACCATCGCCTGATGCTGAACCATTAGATATTGGGTTAGAACACAAAACATTATCATTCGTTTTTTGTTAGGCATGCCAAAAAATACATTATGATGATATAGAATACTCACATTTTTCATCCAAATTGGAGTAAAATTTAACTATGTTATCACATATTTTTCATCTAAATGGACAAACATAGACAAGATCGTATTGCCGAATAAAAAGGATGTACCGCCCTCTGTTTAAATCCGTTTACTTAAAAATAAACGAACATAATAATGGTTCTTGATTGACACTCATTTGACGTTTCGTTACCTTACAAAACACTTGTTTTACATTATATATGGTAGAAACGTATTTGACCTATCACCATCAAAACTCTGAATATGATGAATTATCTCTATCCTAAAAGCATTGTTTGAAATAAAAGCTAAAGATAAACATAAAGTTGCATCTAAAACAAATGGAACTAGGTGAATTGAAGTTGCAATCTGTTGTACCAAATGAAAGCACCAATTCATTAAACAACTAAGAAGCAGAGTGTATGATCGATTGATCTCTAATTGTAATTATCATAATAGCACATTGTAATCCCCTAATTAACTTTAAAGAATTCAAATTCTAATCCGAATCCCAAATAAACAAAAATCGCAACATTTGTAAGTAGTGATTATTGACTAGCTTAAACATTGTGCTATTCCAAATAATATCTTCGAATTTAGATGCTAAACATCACATAGTGCCATAGAGAAAGAAACAAATTAAAAAAGTTAGATTGAAAGAAAGATGTTACATTTGATCATCATCAGATTTACTACCACTATTACTAGTACTTCCTTCAACTAATTCGGGTTGTAGTAGTACTGGTTCACTTAATTCACTTGTACCAGCAACGTAATCCAATATCCCCTCGCCGGCTTTCTCACCCGCCACATTAGCTGATGGTGGAGAAGTAACACCAAAAACAACAACCGCGACTAGGAACAGCGCGGTGGATAGGAAGAGCGGCCAGAAGTATGCGAGAACATTGAAGAAACTTGGCGCGAAATAGAGTATACTTAGAGATAGGATGATGATTAGAGATAATACTGCTATGTGAACTTTGAACTTGAGAAGTTTTTCCATTGTGGTTTGGTTTTCTGTGTGACTTTTTTTGTGAGTGATCGAGTGAAGTGAAGTTGGAGGCCGAGGGTATGTTGATTGGAACATTATGTTTATGTGAAAGATTCTCTGCACTATGCACGGTTTTAAACATTTGTTTTCCAAATATGCCCTTATATTATAGTTTAAGGCTGCTTTACCAACAAAAAGATACCCAAAGTATCAAACACTATTCAACGTAAATGTTGCTACTTTTTTACGGAATAATTATAGTTAAGGGTCTAGCTTCACCATTTGATGTACTATTGTCATGCTCGTTTTAGCCTTTGAAGTTTTGACACTTACGTTTTATGTTTCTTTAATTCGTCATAAAAAGGTTACTGCTGACATAAATTGTGTTGCATAAAAAACACTTTTTGAGTCAGATATTATATGTTTGATTATGTTTAGTTAGTAACATTTTAGAGTCAGATATTATACGTTTTATGTCTGCAATAATATATCTCTTTTCATAAAAGGGTAAAATAGGGTCTGGTTAAGTTGATACGATACGCCAGCTGTTTTAGTTACGATTTTCAAAATTTGTAGAGAGTTAACTTTCTTGTATGTGGTTATATAAGTAATATAATTTACAAGCTTATAAGTAATCATTTGTTACCACATGTAACAACTTCCACTAAAAGGAAATGAATCATAACCTCACTACAACAATCGCTGCTTTTAGTGGGGACATTCTCTCGCTTTCAGCGGGGACTTCTCCCCGCCCAAACCTTTCGGCGGGGACATGTCCTCGCCGAAAGTGCCTCGCGCAAAGCCCCACGCTGTAAACTTTCGGCGGCGACGTTCCACTCTTTTGGCGGTGACACGTGGGACCCACGCTGCCAGCGTGGACAATATTGGTCAGGTCAAACTTGCCAGTGTGGCAAAACTTTTGGCGGGGACATGTTTGACCTGACTATTTTGGTCAAAGTTATGGTCTGGAAAACCACTTTCGGCGGGGACATGTCCCCGCTGAAAGTTTGCGTTGAAAATGCAATGAGCGGTCAACGAGATTGTGTGCCAGCTCAGCGCTGTTTTTATCGTTTAGCGACTTTCTGCGGGGACAAGGGCGTCGCCGCCGAAAGTTTCGTCGCCCGTCCTCCCTGTTTGTTGTAGTGCCTTGTATGAATGATGGGTTGAAAGGTTACGGTTATTATGTGAAGACAATGTTATGAGAGGACTTAAATAGAAATTTAAATGGTAGAAAGGGATAAGAGTAATATATAGTGACTGGCTTCTTCTGTGGCTTTCCCTAATGTGTCGGTCACCTTTTTCAAACTTTATATACTCCAAACAAAATAACAGTAAAATGATTCCATTTCACTCTGCATAAAACTTTAACATCACATGTTACTTCATATTTGAAATCTATAGATCCGAAATCATATTGATCGTGAAAAGTACCTTTGTTGTCTTTGCCAACTTTAATTTCACTCATTATCGAACCACTAGGTACCATCTTTTGTCGTGGTATCAGTTTGTGTTCTTTGATATATTATCGCCTATCGATAGAGTTAAAATCATGAAGTATAAAGTGGAGTGCAATTCAAATAAGAGCACGAGATTAGTTACGTCATTAAATCCAGTTATAATTCTAAAATAAGTTAAAGTCGTGACATGGCCTTAATTCATTTTGGCTTACAAACAGGGACAACTCTCGGATACCTAATATATAGTAATCAATGATATGACTTGAAATGGCACTACTAAAGGCTGCAGAACTTGGAGCTTAGTCAAGTGAGCAGTATAATTTGAAGCTTAAGTATGTAAATCTAACATATTATCATACATACTTGTTTCTTGCAATTGCACAATGATTAAAAAATTGTTTAGCATTTTGGGTATTCTGTTTTAAAATGGTCAATAATGATAGAACCACTAAAAACTTTCACCACTTTGGTCACAAAATAGTTAAAAATTACAACAGTTTAGCCCCTCGGCCACGTTTTCCTACTTACTATATGTTACTTTGTAAGAACAAAAAAGGTTTAGGGTTTTGAACAACGCAAAAATAGCTAAGGTTTAAGTCAAATTCAATTTAAGATGGAAAGAGAACGAACCATTTAGCAAAAGTTTCTTGATTTGCGAAAGAGTATTAGATGTATTAGGATAGTTAGCACAAGTCCAGTTGTGGGCTTGGGGTACATTATGGTTTCTACGTTTTCATTGTATTTTTATTATAAAGATTTGATGAATAATACGTTATATTCTACCAGAATTTCATATTCAATAGAATTGACCTTCAACAATGTTAAAATGGGGTGGAAATGAACAATAACATAATGAACTTAGATCTATGCATCAACTAGGTTATGCACCACTTGAATTCGGATCTGCATATTACTATTACAACCCATTGAGTACGGTTGGTTCTCCCATGAGTGATATTGAGCATCATTACAATAGTGTATGTATCTCAACCATCCATTGAAAAGATTTCAACTTTACCCAATTCGTTGTTTGAGACGAGCACTTGAATTTATTGTTGAAAAGGATTTCATTCCTTGCTAGCCATCTATGTCACATAACACACGGGCCAATTAAACTCTAAAAGTCAATGTATAAATGTTACACCTCAAAAACAGTTTTAAGTATTTTATTATTAGAATCATAGAATGTCATCTTATAAGTTTCACTATAACACTTATGAGTTCTGAGGCTTTTTATAAATTGTTAATCAATATATTTAAATGTAAAGTTAAATGGGAATAGAAAGTGTTATGTGGCAAAAGTCTTCAAATGGGAGAGTTGAAAGACCAATGTAGCATTTGTGAAACAGTAGTTAAAAGACAAATATCCCTTGACTTCCAGCACATTTCGGAAATTGATCGCTAGATCTAGCGATCAATTTGAAGGTGAATTAAGGTTTCAATCCAAGGATTAAGTCCCTTGCTATGTTTCCCCACAAAGTATGATGCATAATCTTGATGTATTTGCACAATTTAAACTTAAAGTTTATGAGGTAATTTGGGGATTTGGGGTAAAGAAGGTTTTTAACCAAAATAATGATGATAAGGCTTAAGTCTCTTTAAAGTGTTATGTTAAAATTGGTGATTAGGGGTTCCATCATATACATGCCAAGAACCAATGTGGGTATGTTAATGGGTAGCGTTAGATCCTTTTAATTAGTATTGCATCGAAGTAATGTTAAGTGTTAATGATGACTCTTATTGTATTTAGTAATCAAGAGTTTTGGTGCTCGCATTCTTTGGTAAAATAGCTTTGGATTTGAGGTAAGTAACTTTGGTTATAACATGTGGTTATATTGATTTCATCATATTATGTGTTTTGTGAATGAATGCGTTAAGGGTATAGGAACCTTGGTTAGAAAGTATGGACAATGCTAGAGATTTGGCTAGTTAGACATAATTAGCTAAGGTGAGTGCTAGTCTAGTGGTTATGGACTGATTTGTAACAACCCGAAATTTAAGTTTTTGTTATAAATAACTAAAAAAGTGCACGTGAGACTTTATAAGATTATTATAGTTAATATTTAACAATAAAAAAGACTAAGGATGCAAACATTTAAGGAAAAAGAACCTCCAACGCAATAGACTTAATGACAAGGACAAATAGTGCAAAATTAAGTTTAGGGGCGCCTAAAATTACCAAAGTCACCTTATGGGCTTATAATGAAACATTTGAAAACAAGACTAAAAAAAAATTAAAAAAATAATAATAATAAAAAATATAAGTTGCACAAATTATATAACCAAAACTGATCTTTTGTTACTAATCAAGTATACTGTATACTTATATGGTTTTGTTTAAAACCAAATCTTGAATATATTTTAATAAGAAAGTAAACTCAAATACCTTTTCGTCGATATGTGGTTCGTCTCGAATGAAGCTACATTTGATTTTATATCTGAAATTGTCCTTTCAGGTAGCCATTGATGTTGCTATTATAGGACTTCTTTGCACGGGCCGACAGATAGTTGTTAATTACCAGAAAGATTTGCTGCAACACAGGTGCCGTTTTTTTTTTTTTTTTTTTTGTTTACGCATGTATTTTACATTACCAAACATGCGTCTAACTTATAGTCATAAAATAACCAGACCCGATGTATAAATATTTATGGTATTATTATTAATAGATGGTTTTGGTCTAAGGAGGATTAAAGAAATCGATATAAAGGTTATGTACGATGGTTCAAGAAGGATTTTCATCACCGAACATTGATAATCCTAATCCACAATGAACTTAAATTTTCATTTTTGTGATAGTCAAATATGCAAAGATCAAATCATCCATACATATGCTAATGCATCATCGTTTTCAAACTACAGTTTTTTCTCAGATCAAGGTATTATATCCACATCTATTTCATATTTGATGTGTGAATTTTTTTTTTCTCTTTAATTTATTTCTTTTTTGGGTTTGTGCTCGCATACATGTCACCAGTATGAAAATTGTCAAAAACCAAATTCTGTGTGTGCGCGCGCGCATAAGCATTGTGTAGGCCCTCGCACATTTCAGGTCTATACTTTACTATTTTACGTTATAATATTACTGATTGGGGCTAAACCGTCAGATAATATTAACCAAGGTCAACAAGTCAAAAACAGCTTAGACCAATGCTCCGTGGATAGTATAGTTTTGTCCCCGGGTCGTTATGTCCCAGCGAGATTGCAATAGTGTTTGAAAACGTTTTTGAGAATGAGTGGTACTGAGGACAGTAACCAAAGATGATTGGAAAATGTTTATACAACTGATTGTTTGGTATTTGGATAATTAACAATAACAGATATACAGATATGATTACAATTTCACAAATCAGAAATCAGAATTGTTTACAGACAGAGAAAAAGGTAAGATTTAAACAATTTACAACTACAGGGGGTGCAAGTGAAACTTTTACAAACTTTAAATAAAAAGAAAATTTAAAATGAAAAGGAAATTATTTACTTGATTATTTTAATATTTAAATATTAATTAATTAATAAAACTATTTAAAAAATAATTAAAATCTAATTTAAAACAAACTAAAAATGATTAAGGTTACAAAATTAAACTAAAAATTTGCAAAATTAATTTCTAAACTTCAAAATTAACTTAAAGAAAATATAAAAATTAAAAAGAAATGTTTTTGTCTTTTTGTGGGTTTTCTATAAATTAATAACTAATTAGATTAATTAAACTATTTAAACTATTTTAAATTATTAATTATACTAACAATAACTTAGAAAATTAAAGAAAAATTTATAAATCTAATTAACCATCACAGGAATCCTAAAAAATTATAAAAAGTTTCAAAAAATTATATTTAGACTATTTTACTAATTATTTACTTGATTATTAATTTAAATCTAATTTAACTAAATTAATTAAAAAAATTAGAAAATGAACAGTAGAATTTAAGAAACTATTTTCTAAAAGTCCAAAATTATTTATAGAACCTAGGAAAAATATAAAAACCTATTGTTTTATAATTAAATTAAGAAAACTATTTAATTACTAATATTATCTAATTAGTTAATTAAACTATTATTAATTCTAATAATTATCAAACTAACAGAGAAAAATCTAAGAAAATTATTGAAAATACTTTAAGGTGACAGGAAATTAAGAAAATTATAAAAATGATGAAATGCTTATTAATAAGCTGAAAAGAAAAATAAAAAAGATAAAATCTATTAAATAGAAGCTATCACTATTTTTAAATTTGGTTTTTTGTTAGATTTTCTTATTGACAGTTGAATATAAGCTAAAAACAAGAGACTTTTGTGAAAACACTTTTGATATAGCTTAAAAATAAGCTATGTGCACCCCCTTTTCCAAACAGTGAACTTAAAAGCTTTTTAGGACTTAAGCACTTTGTGAAAAAGCTGAGAAGTGACAAACTAAGCATACACAGATGATTATAATCTTGAAATAAACCAAATGGAACAGATAAGCACTCAGAATAAGCTATGTTGGAACAAATAAGCACTTATGAAAACACAATGCCTAAACAGGCCAAACCAAAGGTTTTTGAACCACTGTGGGGTCCATAGAGAAGGTGGGTCCAAAGTAAGACTTGAAAATTGAAGATGGACTGGAGGGCTTCTCAATAAGCCAATAAGCTGGGCCTATTGCTTATTTTTGAGTACCGGGGTGGCTATGGAACTTGTGGTCACTTACTGAGTGACTCAGTGTTCACTCAGGAATTGGTCAACCAAAAAGGGACTAGCAGCCCTATCAAATAAGCCCAAGGTCACAAAATAAGCACTGGGTCTTGTCAATGAGCTTATTGGCTTTCCAAAAAGCCAAGGTACAGGGTGTGGGGTCCACTAGGGTAGTCACTAAACAACTTGGAAATATGGCCAAAACCTGTGCACAGGGCATGTACTTGCACTGCAGGTCAAAATAAGCACTTGCAAAAGCTTATATAAAAATCTTAAAAATAAGCTGTCTGTGGAAACTTGTAGACTAGGTGACAGTCTTTAACTTCTGAAAAGATCAAGGTCTCAAGCTTAACACAAAAATCACAATAATTATCCCAAATTTTGGATTTCTGAAACAAACCTACTTTTGACTTTTTGAAAGTATGAACTCAGTTTGACTTTTGTGATATTCTAATGATCACTAATACCTGAATAAGTTAAATTAAGCTATGATAAGACCTAATTAAGCTAGAACAACTACTTGTGAAAGGTTTTGATGAGGATTGTGTTGAAATCTCTTAACAGACAACAAAAAGGCTTGAATCAAAAGCTATTTTGACTTTTTTACAAATGACCACTAGGTTTATTGGTGTTTCTGACTTGATATGAACTAGTTGAATAGGTTCTAAGCACTAGTGACCAATGAAAACCTTTTCAACACAGAGAAACAATAAGAACCAAACACCCCTTAAAGTTGAACTATTTTATGATTTGTGAAGCAAATGGGTTTTAGAACTTATGAAACAGATCCAAAATGACTTAATATGATCTACTAAGCTTGAATGAACACTTAAACATAGGAAACAACAACAAATGACCAAGATTACTATCTATACTGATTTTAACTGTCAAACATGAAATTTAAGCAACTATGATTACAGATTAATAAACTACTAATTTTAGGCAATAATATTACTAGTTAACACTAAACAAACACATAAAAGCTAAATAAGCAATGAGATAAGCAATGCTACAGTAGAATTTAGAAATGAGTTCAAAAGCTTACAATGTGCAATCCTGCTTATACCAAGGACCATAAAACCAATCCTAACACTCCTCATGGAGTACTAACCCACTGCCATCCATTATCCACAGTGCTCCAGCTTTCTTCTTCTTCTTTCTCTTTTTTTTTTAATTTTTTTCTGATTTTTTTTTTTTTTTTTTTTTTTTTTTTTTTTTGAGTTTATGATACTAAACTGTTTTTAAGGGTTTCTAAAAGCTTAATTAAGCTTTCTGGGAGCTTAAGTGAACCTAAGAGTCCATTTAATCTAATAATAACAACAATACAGCTAATTTAATATTTTGAAATAAAGTAAAATTTGCACAAACTGAGGTATCAACTCAAACTTGATTTTTATTAAAGGAAAAGCTTAAGAGTACACTGAAAATAGAAATTACATTATTTGAGAGCTAAATTACACAATAAAAACTTGAAATTTGCTTATACGACATAAAAATTACTAAAATTAAGCTAATACCCTTCCTTGGTTCTTATCTTCTATTTATAGCCCTGTATTAGGGTTCTTGGACACCTCTGAACATTTCCCACTTGCAATCTTGACCATTGGATGAGTCTTGAGTGATCTCAGCCCTTAAATAATATTTGGCGCCAAAATTGGTGGAGTCCAATTGCTTCTGTTTGCATGTATTAGAGGGGGGCATTAAATGCACTTTGGATTGTTAGTTGATAGTGGTGGCTTGGGCGGTGGATGTGACAGGGATGGTGGGGTGGTGGTGATATGATGGTGCAAGTGGTGTGGGGGAGGGAAGGGGAAGGTGTTTGACTTGGATTTGACCAGGGTCAAAGTTTGACCCTGGCTTTTGATATAAAAAAGGGATGGGGTGTTGGGCCTGTGTTGGAGTTGGGCTAGGCAAGGGAGTGGGTGGGCTGGTGTATGGATTGGGTTTGGTGTTTGGGATTTATTAATAAAAGGGATCCGTTTGGTTTGTAAATTAGTAACAAGGACCAATTTTGTAATTTGCTGTTTTTCCTGGAACTGAACTTGCAACTTTTACAAAGTATTCACAAGGGTGAATTTTGCGAAGTGATGAATAGTACATAGACCTTTGATGATTTTTCCATTTTTAAATTTTCTAAGGACCAAATTTGCCAACTTTACAAACTTCAGGGACCAAACATGTAATTTCACCAAACTTTGCAACCAAGTACCATTCCTGCCATAAGTGAGAAGTACAAGGACAAAATTTGTTTTTCTCAAAGTTTTAATATCTCAGGGACCATTTTTGTCAATTTTCAAAGTTGAGGGACTAAACTTGCAATTTTGTGAAACTTTGTACCAAAGGACTAAATATATAATTTTGTGATTTAAAAGGACCTTTGGTGACTTTTCAAGTTTTTAGAATAGCCAGGGACTAGTTTTGACAATTTTTGAAAGATAAGGGACTGAAACTGCCAATTATGCAAACTTTGTTCATTTTTCATTTGTTTTTGATTATTTTGCATCTGAAACATATAAAACAGATTCCTGAGATATTTTCAGTATTATGATGCATTTTTGAGTGTTTTTAGATGTTTTGGCAGCTCAGAATAGGTAAAAATGATGAGTATTTACACACTTATCAATCCCCCACACTAAAACATTGCTAGTCCCTAGCAATCTTTTGAGAAAAAACTTAATGGATTTGAAACTCTTTACCAAAAGCCATTACTTCTGGAGTATCCAAATGTTTCGGTTCAAGTAAGAACTATGGTCCACTTGATAACCATGTGATTTTGAGCAAACCACCAGCTGTCAACGGATTTAATTTGTCTTTACCAGAAACCGTTTGCTTCTGGACTAGCAAACTCTTCACGATTAAGGATATGGTGAGTTTATTCCCATACAATTTTTGGCAAATTGTCAGCCATCAACGGTTTTGAGATATCTTTACCAAGAGTCGTTTGCTCCTGGATTAGCCAGTCCTTGTGTGAATGGTGGACTGATTACCATTTGTTTAGTGCGAAGCACTTCTACTAAAAAAAATTGGGCTAAAATGGGGGTATTATGGCACTTATAGAGTAAAAATGTGATAAAATTCGCCAGAATTCCCCCCCCCCCCCCCCCACCCACACTAGAACTGAATATTGCCCTCAATATTCAAAGTACCGGCCATTATGCTGATATTTTGAAAAAACTTTGATTTGAAATTTGAAACTTGGGCAAGTGTGGGAATAGCATTTTTTTTGAAGATTTCTTTATATACAACAGCATGGGGGACTCCCCCACACTAGTTTGGTAGAAAGTAGAAAGAAGTCAGAGATATGGGTGAAAACCCATATTGTGCTATTGTTTTTGTTCATTGAGTCGCTAGCTTGACTCGATCCCCGAATTCAATTGTCCTTGGGGAATGTTTGGAGATCCGGGACAACCATGGATGGTATGTCCTCTCCAAAATAGTGTTTCAAACGATAACCATTCACTTTGAAGTTAGGACCTTCGGGTTGAGATAATTCAACAGTCCCGTATGGGTATACTTTTGCAACAGTGAATGGTCCAGTCCATCGGGTTTTTAATTTCCCCGAGAAGATCTTTAACCTTGAATTGAAAAGAAGGACTCTGTCACCAACGTTGAAAACGCGGTTCTTAATTTTGGAGTCGTGGATCTTCTTTGTCTTTTCTTTGTAGATCAAAGAGTTCTCGTAGGCCTGATCACGAAGTTCGTTTAATTCATTGAGCTGAACTTTACAGTGATCACCCGCTTTATGAAGGTCGTAGTTTGCATGTTTCAAGGCCCAATAGGCTTTGTGCTCGAGCTCGATCGGTAAATGACACGCCTTCCCATATACAAGCTTGTAGAGAGTACACCCGATGGGTGTTTTGTAAGCTGTACGGAAGGCCCAGAGTGCATCATCTAGTTTGTCCGACCAGGAGGCACGGTTTTCACCTACGGTCCTCTCAAGAATCCGTTTTATACCACAGTTGGAAACTTCCACTTGCCCACTTGTTTGTGGGTGATACGTGGTAGAAAGACGGTGAGTAACACCGTACTTAAGCATGACTTTTGCGAATTGATCATTGCAAAAGTGTGTACCGCGATCACTAATGATGGCACGGGGAGTTCCAAAACGAGCAAAGAGGGATTTCGAGAATTTCACAACAACTCGGGCATCGTTGGTGGTAAGGCTTTTGCCTCAACCCATTTTGACAAGTAGTCAACAGTCACGAGGATGTATTTGTTTCCACGAGAAGATGGGAATAGCCCCATAAAATCAATGCCCCAGACGTCAAAGATTTCACAAACTTGAATGGCATTTTGTGGCATTTCGTTCTTTTGTGAAATATTACCGTGACGCAGACAAGCGTCACAAGCTTTGACTAATTCGTGGGCATCCTTATAAATTGTGGGCCAATAGAAACCGGAGTCAAACACCTTTTTGGCGGTGTAGTTAGGACTATGGTGGCCCCCGGTGGGTCCAGCATGGCAAGCCTTGAGAATATCAGCGGCTTCCTGTCCGTAAACACATCGCCTGATGACTTGATCGGCACAGATTTTGAACAGATAGGGGTCGTCCCAGAAGTAATGTTTAACGTCTTTAAAGAATTTGTTTTTCTGTTGGGACGACATCCCCTTCACGATGAAGTTACCTGCATGGTAGTTTGCAAAGTCGGCAAACCATGGGGTAGAAGAGTCACCACGAAAAGAAACCGCATTCAGTGTCTCGAGAGGAAATGTTTCATTTATTTCCTGTTTCTCGGACACATCCTGGTGAGGATTTTCTAATCGTGAGAGATGATCAGCAGCAAGGTTCTCGGCTCCTTTTTTATCACGGATAATGATAGCAAATTCTTGGAGGAGGAGAACCCAATGGAGTAGCCTCGGCTTTGCATCTTGTTTTGCAAACAGGTACTTCAAAGCCGAGTGATCTGTATACACTACGCATTTGGTCAGTATCAAGTATGGCCGGAATTTTTCAAAGGCATACACCACAACCAATAGTTCTTTTTCAGTAGTGGTGTAATGACTTTGAGCCTCGGTCATAGTTTTGCTTGCGTAGTGTATAGGCTGAAAGTATTTTGCTTTTCGTTGCCCCAAGACCGCACCTATGGCAAAATCACTAGCATCGCACATAAGCTCAAAAGGTAGGTCCCAATCGGGGGCAACAAGAATCGGTGCCTCAGTAAGCTTTTTCTTTAAGGTTTCAAAAGCTTCGATGCACTCAGGAGAGAAAATGAAAGGAGCATCCTTCTCGAGGAGATGGGTCATAGGCCGGGCGATTTTAGAGAAATCTTGGATAAACCTACGATAGAAGCCGGCATGACCCAAAAAGTTCCTAACACCTTTGACGGTAGTGGGATGAGGTAATTTAGCGATGACATCAATTTTCGCTTTGTCAACCTCAATCCTGTTTTTTGAAATTTTATGGCTGAGGACAATGCCCTCTTTAACCATAAAATGGCTCTTCTCCCAGTTGAGACTCAAGTTCCTTTCTTTACAACGTTTTAGCATTTGTTCCAAGTGGGAGAGACAAGACTGGAATGAATCCCCGACGACTGAAAAGTCATCCATAAATACCTCCATGGTTTTCCCGATCATGTCAAAAAAGATTGACATCATGAACCTTTGGAACGTGCCTGGTGCATCACATAAGCCGAAAGGCATACGTCTGTAAGCAGAAATTCCGTAGGGGCATGTGAAGGTAGTTTTCTCTTGATCCTGTGGATCAATGGGGATTTGGAAGTAACCCGAGAAACCATCGAGGAAACAGTAGTATTCATTCCCCGCTAGTCTTTCAAGCATCTGGCCCACAAAAGGTAGAGTAAAATGGTCTTTACGGGTGGCTTCATTCAACTTACGATAGTCAATACATACTCGCCAACCCGTGACCAAACGAGTTGGAATCAACTCGTTTTCCCCGTTGGTGACAACGGTTATGCCACCCTTTTTAGGAACACAATGAATTGGGCTAACCCAAGGACTGTCAGATATAGGGTAAATCAATCCCGCATCAAGAAGTTTTAGAACTTCTTGTTTGATAACTTCATGGATTTTGGGATTTACCCTTCTCTGTTGTTGCACTGCTGACTTAAAGTCGTCCTCCATTAAGATTTTGTGTGTACAAAAGTCCGGGCTAATACCCTTAATGTCGGAGAGTTTCCAAGAAATTGCTTGCTTGTGTGATTTAAGAACCTTTAGGAGTGCAGCTTTTTCCTCATCTTTCAAGTCTTTAGCAATAATGACGGGTAATTTATCATCACCCTCCAAAAATGCATATTCTAGATGAGGAGGCAAGTCCTTGAGCTCGACCTCGGGAAATTCTTCAGATTTTTCAATAGACTTAATTTCCGCTTTATGAAGTTCTTTTGGAGACGGAGAGGGTGAAGGATCGTCATTTAACAATCTTTCAAGAAGAAGAATATCCCCCTCCGGGTCAAGATAGTTTTCATCAATCTCATTTGGGATTGAGCTATCCTGAGCAAGAAAAGCCTCGACCTCTTCCAAAAGGAAGTCACTTCCCTCAAACGGAGTGAGAGAAGGGGAAGAGTCGGATATGATAGGCTCAGAAGAAAGAGTGGTACTGCCACTTGATGAGAAACCGAGGACCTCTTAAGAATACTCCTCTAACGCAACATCGATGACGTCAATTCGGTTTACCGTTACAGCGTCATAGTTGGAGGAGTATCTTGAAGTCTGATCAAGATTGAATGTGATGGCTTCACCACCAACACGCAAAGTGATTTCTTCTTCGAAAACATTGATTAGAGCACGACCCGTTCTTAAGAATCCCCTCCCGAGAATGAGAGGAACTCTTGGGTCAACATCGAAATCAACAATCACGAAATCTGCCAGAAAATGGAACTTTCCTACTTTCACAAAGATATCCTCGGCAATGCCGAGAGGACGAGATATAGTATGGTCTGCAAGCTCCAGAGTCATGCAGGTAGGAGTGAGAGCAGGAAGAGAGAGTTTCTTCCAGACTGAGTGAGACATAAGGTTAATGCTTGCACCAAGATCGGTCAAGGCAAAGCATTCAACCATCCCCAGGAAAATGCAAGGAATGAGAAATTTCCCGGGATCTCCAAGCTTTTCGGGAAGCTTTTTCAAGAGTACTGCTGAGCAGTGCTCATTCAGTGGAGTTTTAGCCATCTCACAGAGTTTTTCCTTGTTGCTTATCAGATTTTTGATTGTTGAAGCAAATTTAGGCATTAGAAGAAGAGCATCCGCGAAGTTGATATCGAAATGTAACTCTTGGAAAATTTGATAAAATTTTTCCATCTGATGATTAGCTTTTTCGCGGATCTTTTGATCATTCAAACGTGAAGGATATGGAATTGAAGGCTTAGGATTGTTCTTTGGAATTTCATCAGAACTTTCCGGAGGATCAAATACAACTTTTGACTTGCGAGTCAGGACCGGGACAACTTGAGGGTGGACGTTGTTGGTACCTCCGTTATTAGTAGGAAGTACCGTGTCCGTGGTAACCTCAGGTTCACGTTCCGCTACCTTGGTAGGAGGAGAAGAAGAGGTAGAGGGAGCCGTGGGTCCATTGTATGATACTCCACTTCGGGTAGTGATCGCCTTAACATCGCCCATCGGGTTAGCGATCGTGTTGCTCGGTAATGTTCCCGGGCCCGAGGGTCAATCATTTAAAGACTTCTGAAGCTCAGAGATCTTGCTGATCAATAACCGATTTGTTTCCTCTTGTGCTTTCATGAATTGTTTTAACACTTCATCGGAGGAAGACGAGGGTTGAACAACGTTTTGATTTTCGTTAGGAAAATTTTGAACACGGTTGTTTTAAAATTTTCCTTGGTTTTGGTTGTTGTTACCCTGAAAATTATTTCTCTGATTTAAATTACCCTGATTGTAATTCCCTTGACCTTGGTTTCTTGGAAAATTTCCTTGAAAACCTTGATTTTGATTGCCATTTTGAAAATTGTTTTGATTAAAATGACCTTGATTTTGGTTCGGGTTTTGACCTTGGTTAAAATCTCCTCGATTCTGATTTTGAATCGAGTTACGATTTTGATTTTGGTTAAAACCGGGAGGTCCGAGAAAATTGTTGGAACGATAGCTTAAGAGATTATGGTCCCCTTGTGGTTGGTAAGAATTACCCCCATGTTGTAGGAACCTTGAGCAGCATAAACGTTCTCTTGAGGATATCCAGCAGTAGCTGGACACTCGGAATACAGATGTGGGCCTCCGCAAGTTTTACAACTTCGGGCTACAGCTTTCACTTGTTGATTTTGAACTTGTTGATTTTGCATAGTTTGGTTCATTCTCAACACAGCCGTAGAGATATCATCCATCTTTTTAGTGAGATCGACTATTTCAGGAGATGATGATGAAGGAATGACTGATTTACATGACTCATACCTCTCCATAGAGGAATCCCAAAAGTTATGGTGGGCAGTCATGTTCTCAATTAGATCATAGCATTCTTCGGGACGCCTTTTCATGAAGGTCCCACCAGCAGCAGCATTGAGAATATCTCGGTGCCACAATGTTAGACCATTATAGAAGGTATCTATGATGGTAACTTGTAACATATTGTGGTTAGGGCACCGATCAATTGCTAGCTTATAACGTTCCCAAGCCTCAAATAGAGACTCATCGGGACGCTGCCGGAAGTTGCTGATATCATTTCGTAACTTGGTAAAGGTGGAAAATATTTTGCTAAAAACTTTGTTACCATTTCATCAAAGGTACGAATAGAATTCTTTGGGAGTCGGTCAAACCATGCAGTGGCATGTTGGGTGAGAGAATGGGGGAAGAGATACAGACGGAGGGCATCATCGGTGACACCGTGCTGTTTCATGCTTTGGATGACGGTAAGGTATTTATCAAGATGCTTGTTAGCATCGTCACCCGGTAATCCGTGGAATTGACACGAATTTTGGACTTGTTGGATCATGTGGTGCTTGAGGCCAAAGTCCGTAGCCTCAATAGTGAGTGGTGCAATAGGTCCGCCCCTCCCTTGCATGGTAGGCTGGCACAACTCCTCCATCGTTCGGAGATCGGGAGCTAGCTCATCCTTGGGAGGGTCAGGGGTGGTGGTGGCCCGTCGTCCATTTCTGTTTTAGGTTCTTCAATAACAGTACGTAGCTCGGGCACGTTTTTCTGATTTTTACACTTTGTTTGTGAACGAGTGCGCACGCACTAAAAACAATTTTTCAAAACAAATTCGAGGCAAAACAACAGGGAACTTAAACCAATAATCACAAGTGAATGACTTCTTTGAAAAAGGTACATCACTCACAGAGATACAATGGCAAGTTTTAATCTTTAATTTGGGAACTTATTATGTCCACACCCCCAGTTGGTAGGTGTTCTGCCTTGGTTTGCGGTGGTAAGATTTTATGTATTTATTTAGCAGAAAAATTGTCTTTGAGCTTTTGGGTGTGTGTGCAAAAAAAACATTGGGAAATATTTTTGGTATCGATTCGTTAATCGAAATCGACCTCTTTAAAATTACTCACAGGTTGGCAGGAGAGAAGAATGGATCTCTCTTCAGTTCGCAATTTAATGTCAGAACTTCCGTATTCCACCTGTGTAGGTTGTAATCTTAAAGAAACCGAAGTAATTTAACTTCACGATTTGTTTTGTTGTTTTTGATTTTTTTGGTGTTGCTAACACTTCAGGAAAAGTGTTAATGAACTTTTTGATATGATTGATATTTTTACAAAAGTGGTGAACTTTGTACAGGGAGGGTTTTGAAAACCACTAAACTTAAAACGATTTTAAAACACGCAACAACCTCCCCGGCAGCGGCGCCAAATTTCGATTGGGGCTAAACCGTCAGATGATATTGACCAAGGTCAACAAGTCAAAAACAGCTTAGACCAATGCTTCATGGATAGTATAGTTTTGTCCCCGGGTCGTTATGTCCCAACGAGATTGCAATGGTGTTTGAAAACGTTTTTGAGAATGAGTGGCACTGAGGACAGTAGCCAAAGATGATTGGGAAATTATTATACTACTAATTGTTTGGTATTTGGACAATTAACAATAACAGATATACAGACAATTTCACAAATCAGAAATCAGAATTGTTTACAGACAGAGAAAAAGGTAAGATTTAAACAATTTACAACTACAGGGGGTGCAAGTGAAACTTTTACAAACTTTAAATAAAAAGAAAATTTAAAATAAAAAGGAAATTATTTACTTGATTATTTTAATATTTAAATACTAATTAATTAATAAAACTATTTAAAAAGTAATTAAAATCTAATTTAAAACAAACTAAAAATGATTAAGGTTACAAAATTAACCTAAAAATTTGCAAAACTAATTTCTAAACTTCTAAATTAACTTAAAGAAAATATAAAAATTAAAAAGAAATGTTTTTGTCTTTTTGTGGGTTTTTTATAAATTAACAACTAATTAGATTAATTAAACTATTTTAACTATTTTAAATTACTAGTTATACTAAAAATAACTTATAAAATTAAAGAAAAATTTACAAATATAATTAACAATCACTGGAATCCTAAAAAATTATAAAAAGTTTCTAAAAATTACATTTAGAATATTTTACTAATTATTTACTTGATTATTAATTTAAATCTAATTTAACTAAATTAATTAAGAAAATTAGAAAATGAACAGTAGAATTTAAGAAACTATTTTTTAAAAGTCCTAAATGATTTATAGAACCTAGGAAAAATATAAAAACCTACTGTTGTTAATTAAAAATTAAGAAACCTATTTAATTACTAATATTATCTCATTAATTAATTAAATTATTATTAATTCTAATAATTATCAAACTAATAGAGAAAAATCTAAGAAAATTATTGAAAATACTTTAAGGTGACAGGAAATTAAGAAAATTATAAAAATGATGAAATGCTTATTAATAAGCTGAAAAGAAAAATAAAAAAGATAAAATCTATTAAATAGAAGCTATCACTATTTTTAAATTTGGTTTTTTGTTGGATTTTCTTATTGAAAGTTGAATATAAGCTAAAAACAAGAGACTTTTATGAGAACACTATTGATATAGCTTAAAAATAAGCTATGTGCACCCCCTTTTTCCAAACAGTGAACTTAAAAGCTTATTAGGACTTAAGCACTTTGTGAAAAAGCTGAGAAGTGACAAACTAAGCATACACAGATGATTATAATCTTGAAATAAACCAAATGTAATAGATAAGCACTCAAAATAAGCTATGTTGGAACAAATAAGCACTTATGAAAACACAAGGCCTAAACAGGCCAAACCAAAGGTTTTTGAACCTCTGTGGGGTCCATAGAAGCCAAGGTAGGTCCAAAGTAAGACTTGAAACTTGAAGATGGACTGGAGGGCTTCTTAATAAGCCAATATGCTGGGCCTATTGCTTATTTTTGAGTACTGGGGAGGCTATGGAACTTGTGGTCACACACTGAGTGACTCAGTGTTCACTCAGGAATTGGTCAACCTAAAAGGGACGAGCAGCCCTATCAAATAAGCCCAAGATTACAAAATAAGCACTGGGTCTTGTCAATGAGCTTATTGGCTTTCCAAAAAGCCAAGGTACAGGGTGTGGGGTCCACTAGGGTAGTCACTAAACAACTTGGAAATATGGCCAAAACCTGTGCACAGGGCATGTACTTGCCCTGTAGGTCAAAATAAGCACTTGCAAAAGCTTATATAAAAATCTTAAAAATAAGCTGTCTGTGGAAACTTGTAGACTAGGTGACAATCTTTAGCTTCTGAAAAGATCAAGGTCTCAAGCTTAACACAAAAATCACTATAATTATCCCAAATTTTGGATTTCTAAAACAAACCTACTTTTGACTTTTTGAAAGTATGAACTCAGTTTGACTTTTGCGATATTCTAATGATCACTAATACCTGAATAAGTTAAATTAAGCTATGATAAGACCTAATTAAGCTAGAACAACTACTTGTGAAAGGTTTTGATGAGGTTTGTGTTGAAATCTCTTAACAGACAACAAAAAGGCTTGAATCGAAAGCTATTTTGACATTTTTACAAATGACCACTAGGTTTATTGGTGTTTCTGACTTGATATGAACTTGTTGAATATGTTCTAAGCACTAGTGACCAATGAAAACCTTTTCAACACAGAGAAACAATAAGATCCAAACACCCCTTAAAATTGGACTATTTTATGATTTGTGAAGCAAATGGGTTTTTGAACTTATGAAACAGATCCAAAATGACTTAATATGATCTACTAAGCTTGAATGAACACTTAAACACAGGAAACAACAACAAATGACCAAGATTACTATCTATACTGATTTTTACTATCAAACATGAAATTTAAGCAACTATGATTACAGATTAACAAACAACTAATTTTAGGCAATAATATTACTAGTTAACACTAAACAAACACAGATAAGCTAAATAAGCAATGAGATAAGCAATGCTACAGTAAAATTTAGAATTGAGTTCAAAAGCTTACAATGTGCAATCCTGCTTATACCAAGAACCAAGGACCATAAAACCAATCCTAACACTCCCCATGGAGTACTAACCCACTGCCATCCATTATCCACAGTGCTCCAGCTTTCTTCTTCTCCTTTCTCTTTTTTTTTTTTTATTTTTTTCTGAATTTTTCTTCTTTTTTTTTTTTTTGTATTTTTGAGTTTATGATACTAAACTGTTTTTAAGGGTTTCTAAAAGCTTAATTAAGCTTTTTGGGAGCTTAAGTGAGCCTAAGAGTCCATTTAATCTAATAATAACAACAATACAACTAATTTAAAATTTTGAAATAAAGTAAAATTTGCACAAACTGAGATATCAACTCAAACTTGATTTTTATTAAAGGAAAAAGCTTAAGAGTACACTGAAAATAGAAATTACACTATTTGAGAGCTAAATTAGACAATAAAAACTTGAAATTTGCTTATACGACATAAAAATTACTAAAATTGAGCTAATACCCTTCCTTGGTTCTTCTCTTCTATTTATAGCCCTGTATTAGGGTTCTTGGACACCTCTAAACATTTCCCACTTTCAATCTTGACCATTGGATGAGTCTTGAGTGATCTCAGCCCTAAAATAATTTTTGGCGCCAAAATTGGTGGAGTCCAATTGCTTCGGTTTGCGTGTGTTAGAGGGGGGGGCATTAAATGCACTTTGCATTTGACAGGGATGGTGGGGTGGTGGTGATATGATGGTGCAAGTGGTGTGGGGGGAGGGAAGGGGAAGGTGTTTGACTTGGATTTGACCAGGGTCAAAGTTTGACCCTGGCTTTTGATATAAAAAAGGGATGGGGTGTTGGGCCTGTGTTGGAGTTGGGCTAGGCAAGGGAGTGGGTGGGCTGGTGTATGGATTGGGTTTGGTGTTTGGGATTTATTAATAAAAGGGATCCGTTTGGTTTGTAAATTAGTAACAAGGACCAATTTTGTAATTTGCTGTTTTTCCTGGGACTGATCTTGCAACTTTTACAAAGTATTCACAAGGGTGAATTTTGCGAAGTGATGAATAGTACATGGACCTTTGATGATTTTTCCATTTTTAAATTTTCCAAGGACCAAATCTGCCAACTTTGCAAACTTCAAGGACCAAACATGTAATTTCACCAAACTTTGCAACCAAGGACCATTCCTGCCATAAGTGAGAAGTACAAGGACAAAATTTGCTTTTCTCAAAGTTTTAATATCCCAGGGACCGTTTTTGTCAATTTTCAAAGTTGAGGGACTAAACTTGTAATTTTGTGAAACTTTGTACCAAATGACTAAATATGTAATTTTTTGATTTAAAAGGACCTTTGGTGACTTTTTCAAGTTTTTAGAATAGCCATGGACTAGTTTTGACAACTTTTGAAAGATGAGGGACTGAAACTGCCAATTATGCAAACTTTGTTCATTTTTCATTTTTTTTTTGCTTATTTTGCATCTGAAACATATAAAACACATTCCTGAGATATTTTCAGTATTATGATGCATTTTTGAGTGTTTTTAGATGTTTTGGCAGCTCAGAATAGTTAAAAATGATGAGTATTTACACACTCATAATTACTTTTAATTACGTTTATAAGTATTCTCGAAAGTTTAATCATGTGAATTTTTCTCACGACTATTACAAGACTAGGATAAGTCCATGTGTTCAAAATACTCATATTTCACCAATACTCATATTTTATATGAACTATTGTCATTTTGCCATTTTTCCGTGAGCATATTATTTCTTACGTAATACGCGTTATCAAACCTACGTTATTAAGTTTTAACATTATAAACGCACTCCGTTTGACTTATCACACTTTTAATATACTTAGTTGGAGTATATTGATAAGTTTTAACATTTTTGTAGGTATTACATTTTTAAGTTGCACAGTTTTAAATTTCGTGACTTAATGGTTTAACATTAGTAATTACCGGGACCAAACTATACCCGTAGAGTTATTACTTGGCAAAGCAAGCACTTCACCACCTCATACTTTGAGCCGAGGTGGCGTGCATATTTACTACAACAAAGCCAATGGCTTGTTGTAAAAACACTTAACGTGCATGATGACACCTATATACTTAAATCATATTAAAACCTTTGCTTAATAACTTCATTCCAAAGATAACATAAAAACTTTCACGTATCTCTTTACTCTCTCTCACAACCGTACATCTCAACATCACCATCATCATTTATGTTCTGATTTCAAGAGACAAGTTTTTACAAGAAAGATGAAGGCTATAGTGAGTACAATATAGTTAAAGTATTGTTTTGGTGATTCTTTGGTTGAAATAAGAGTTACACAAGGTGTTTAAGGGCTGAACTAGAAGGCTATTTACAAGGGTTTTATAAGGTTGAAGTAAGTTGGGTTGAAGATTGAAGACCTAGCTGGAGATTAGAAGGGTTTAGGCTTGATTTTTCTTGTAACTACTCAACCTAATTATGAAAACTAATTATCACTTTAACTATGAAAACTAATTATCCATTATTTAAACCTATGAATTCATTCAATAATTGTGTTGACTTTTCGACATGTTTTATCTCAGGTCCGTAAGATATATCTAGCACACAAGTGAAGGCATACGGAACGGACATTTTGAAGACTATGCATATTATCATTCGTTAACGTTTTAAACTTTATATGTACAGTAAGGGACCTCTTCTCTTACAATATGAATAGATTCGAATGATAATGTATTTTAAAAACGTCTCATTTTAGAGTCGTTTTCTGTATTTTTACTTTGTGTTATGAAGTAATACCCTTGTTTAGCTTTCGCAGCTATACGAGACTAGGGGTGTAACACATTGCATATCGTAGATATTGATTTTAGTACATATGGTAACTAGGTATACTTTGTCCACAGCTCGATCATGTCATAGTCATCGTCATGTCACACCGCATTCTCGGTAGTGGATCAGGTTACATCGTTAGTCATCCTAGGAAACCATTATGTCATTCAGCTTTCAAGATTTGAAGAAAAAGAGTATGGTTTTCGAGAGATCGTTGAGTTACATGATGAGGGTGATGTTGATGATTATGATGTCGTCGGCATCATCGTCATCTTCTATCTGAATGATCTCTGGAAGCCTGGATTCTTATTCCTTATGTTTTGAGAGTGACGGTAGTATATTATTCGTGCCTTATACTTATTATGGATTTACTTGCCTCATTTAACCGGATACGTTATTCGTTGCTTTATGGAAAATGTATTTTTCCATATTTTCTAACATGAAATAGTTTAATCAGTTGAATAATATACCAAATATGTATAGTTTAATTAGTTGAATAATATACCAAATACGTAACCACTTCACAGGTTGAAGGCTACTGCTAAAAAGTGGCGATTGCTATGTATCTGAACAATAACTGACTATTTCAAAAGCAATGATTGATCTAGGCGAAGAAGTGAGAAAGATTTTGTTGCCAACAACAAATCAACAAGAGCTTAAGCAAAGAAGAAATGAAATCGATTTTGTGTGACTCTATATGTGTCTTACTTACAAGAACTAAAGCCAAGATGGAATGAAAACAATTTTGTAAAAACAAGTGTTTCAATAATCTAATAATACTTGTTTGCTCTTTGGCTTTTCAGATCTTCTGTTAGAACCTCATTTATGATTTGTTTATTCTCAATTGATAAAAAAAATTCACTAGCTACTTTGTTTATAATTGGTACACTTTAAGGAGCATTAAATAGTGTTGAATTTGGTTTTTCAACGCTTACAATATTATCATATACAAACACTCCACAGCAATGTGCGGATTGAAATCCTCATAGTCTAACATTTGCAAACAAAAGAATGCATATGGCCCAATTGATAAACTTATTTGTCTTTAGAGATGGGGTCATGGTACAGAAAAGTTACTAAATTTTATCAAAAATTTGTCCTAAGGTAATATGATTCATTTTGATCATCCAGGTTACCCATGTAAACAGGTTTGTTAATTTGGTCATTATACGTATAAAATGGCGACACTAAGGTTATTTAGAGGAAGGGTTACCAGCTATTAGCCTGTCACCCATGCCACTTTGGCCTGACAAAAATTCCACCTCACCAACTTACGTCCACCTTGGTTTTCCACTAACTCTTTTTTGTATTTAACCCCTTTTCTAATTACTTTTTTATATAACCCTTTTTCACATTAATCCCCCAAATTAAATCTAGGGTTTGACAAACCCTGTCTTCCACAATGAATGTCCTATGTGGCTGTGGTGAAGTTGCAAGGCAACGAACACCTTGGACACAACATAACCCCGCAAGAAGGTTTCTTGGTTACCCCAATTACATGGATCCAACAACAATTGCAACTTTTTTCAATGGATTGATGCCCCATTACCAAATCGTTTGTATCAAGCAAGGATGCATGAGCTGCATTTGAATGTGATTAATACACAACAAGAGCTTGTTCAAGCAAGCAATCAACTATCTCGATCTACCTTATACAACCGGAAGTTGATTGTGTTGATTGTTAGAATTTTGGTCATTAGGTTTCTTTAAGTTTCTTTAGGTTTGTGAAGCTAGTTATGGCGGGTTAGGTGTAATCTTCTTTTAGTTTTTCTTGTAACCCCCGGTACACTTTCTAAACTCATTTCTAGCCAAAATATTTAATTTCGTACCTGAGACACATTAAAACTTTTATTTGTGATTATTTGGGCTTGAGAAACGTGAGATATATTGGAAACGAGAACTTTATTCCTTGAATTGACTCAACATAACCTAGAACACTCGAACTGTATTGCATTTGCCAAATTATTTGAATTATTTTGAGTTTTGGAAAAACTCTGAAGTTTATGCTTGATTTTATTGGAAAGACTATTTTGTGAACAATGGCGCAAGTTTTGTAAATCTTTGAGTCCGTTTGCTATGTCGTTCGAGCCCCGAAGCGTTTATCGTAATAAGTTTGATTCGTTGGCAAACTTGGCCCCTAAACTACTTCCCTACACTTACCTTACACTTCCACTAATTACCAAACAAACCCCATACTATTTTAACCATATAAATACCCCAACCCACCCCACTTTCTTCATTTTATCAAAATAAAACACACACACTCAAAAATACTCTCTCCCTCTCTCTCTTGTTCACCGGCCGACCCACCACCGCCGGCCACCCATCTCCGGCCGCCGGAAAATATTTCGGCCATCTCACCTTTTTGTACCACCTTGTAGATCGGGACGTCCTCGTCACTCCCATACCACCCACGCACCTCCAAACACCCCGTAACCACCCCCACGCGCCTCCACCGCCGCGGTAACACCACCACCGCTGCTCCCTTTTGTTTGTTCGACGGTAAATACACCTCCCCCACCATTCTTTTCTTATTTTTGATATTATATTCAAAACCCTAGTTTTTATTTCATTTAAATCCGAATTTTGTTATTAAAAATCTTTTTATAAAAAATGGTTTTGGTAACGTTTTTAAGCTCAAAACTCGTGTGGTTTGTTTTGTTTTCTCGTTCGACCCGTTCTTGGCCGCGACTCGGTATGAGATCACCGAGTCAACTCGTGACTCGGTGAGATTTCATGATTATTGTTGTTGTTGTTTGATACTAGTGGCGAAGAGGAGTTATATTTGTGTTTGGAATTGTTTTTAAGGGTCCGTTTGGCTTGCGTTGTGTTTGGCAGCCGAGAGCCACCACCACCGCGCCACGGGTGGTGGTGGGGAGGGGATGATATTGTTATTGTTGTTGATGTTGTTTGACTTAGGTTAGTTAGTTTGGATTTGGTTTTGTTTTGGGTTGAGCCGAGGAGACGGTTAAGGCTCGTATTGGTTTTGGTTTGATTCGGGTTATTATTTGATTTGGGATTGTTTTGTAGTTATTATTATTGTTGTGGTGATTAGTTTTGGGTACGGATTAATAGTCTCGGGATATGATTTATTTGTTAAACGGTAACTAAAATAAATAATAAAACGGATAATATATATATATATATATATATATATATATATATATATATATATATATATATATATATATATATATATATATATATATATATATGAAACATAAAAATAAATTGTAATAGTTTAGTGGACTTTTTATCGGACATGTTCCGTATTGTGACATTGTGAGCTTGTATTGGACGTATTGATTTACGGCCTTGGTTATTTGGATATTATGGACCCTTTAGTACATGAGACGGTAGGGTACGTTAGGCCCGTAAAGATCTTAACGTACCTGGAACCTGAACAAATACAAAATGGTCGATAAAACCTAAACAACTAACGGACTACGCGAATGATATATCCAAGCATATTTATTTATATATTTCTATTAATTAAAAATAAAGAGTCGTTGACTCGGGAAATGTTATATAAACGGGCAGGTCATGCCGAAATTTCATAAAATTCTTTATAAACTTATATTATTTTACTAAATATTATTATTATTTCAAAACCTTTTTATTTCAACATTATTTTGGGGGAAACGGGTAAAATCCGAGACTTATTGTTACGAGTTATTATTTATATTTATTTGAGTGAGTTCTTCTATTCTTATTCTTTTCTTTTCATTTCTTTTCGACGACTTTCTTCGAGGAGTTCTTTCGTCTTTTCTTTTGTATTCGGTTGATTCGTCAGCTTATTTCTTTTCTAATTTTCTTGTCTCCCACACGAGACCTTTACGAAATCTATTTCTTCAAATGCCATTGTGCTTACGAAACTTTTACTCAAGCATTGTTTATGGGAATATTCGAGTTTAGTTCTGAGTTATGCCATTTATATTGATTAGGTTGTGCTGAAGTCCATTTTGCTGTGACACATTATTGATTGTTGCTATATCTCATTTCCTGCTGCTGTTATTAAGGTGTGATTCATAGCCCAGCTTTTTATATTTTAATTTATTATAAACTCATGGGGTGAGACACATGCTTTAAATGTTTTCTGAGCACAAGTATTATTTATTTTTGGTATTGATTGAGGCAAAAACAGTCAACTAAAGTCAACCACAGATGTGGTCAATATAGTCAAACTCCTTAGGCTCAATGCTCCGTGGAATATAGTGTTTCCTCGGGTCGTTATGTCCCGACGAGGTGTGAATGGTTATCAAACGGGTTTGTGATCGGGTGAATTTGGACAGAAAATGGTTTGAGCTTGGTTAAACTAGGAATCTACAAGGAAATAGCTTAAACAAGCTATATAGATGATTACGTGAAAGTTAGATACCTAAAAACGTTTAATAACTAAAAACATGTACGTTCAGATTAAATTTACGTGAACGTACAAATAAAACGCGAGTTTTGAAGAAATAAAATACTTACAGATATGAAAATTACATTTTTACAATCCTAATAATAAAAGAAAATTTTTAGAAAATTAAAATTAATTTTTACACAATTTAATTAATTATTATTAATTAATTACTAATTATTAATTACTTATTAATTATTTAAATTAACCTAAATTATAACTAATTATGAAATTACACTAAAAATATGAAAAATAAATTTCGAAAAATCTAAAATATTATAAAACTAATTTTCAAACTGAAAATATATTTTTCCTACTTGCTTGATAATTACTATTAATTAAAAACTAATTATTAATTAATTTAAACTATTTTAGATTAAGAAAAATAGAAAATGAACAGTAAAAATTATAAGAAAATTCCTAAAATTATTTTACAACTTATAAAAGCTAGAAAAAATATAAAATCTAGGGTTTACTTTATAAAAACTAATTTTGCTATTTAAAACTTAAATATTAATTAATTACTAATAAAACTAATATTAAATCTAATAAATACCAAATTATAATATAAAAATCTGAGAAAATTGTTAAAATTACTTTAACATAAAAGGAAATTAATAAAAATATAAAAATGCAGGTTACTTAATAAAAATCTAAAAATGAAAATTAAAAAGATAAATCAAATTAAATAGAAACTATCACTTGTTTTTAAATTGGATTTTCTTTTTGGAAAACTATTAAAATACTAGAAACATGAAACTTTTGTGAAGGGGCAAGGGCTGAAGCTTAAAAATAAGCACAACAAGTGCTTATTGCTTGGACAGTTGACTTTGGTCAAACTGCCAAGCTATAAGCTTCAAATAAGCTAACAATGGACCCACAGGGATAAAGTAAACTATACTAGGTTGAGTGAACTTGGAAATAAGCAAAAACAACAAATAAGCACACTATATAAGTTGGAATAAGCAATAAGCAATCCTACATTCACCATAGTCCAACAGAGGCTACTGAGGCAACTTGGGAGGCCTGTGGGGCCCACATGGAAAGTTGGAACCCCAAACAATAAGCTGAACCTAAAAGCTGGACTATCAGGCTCTCCAAAAAGCCAAGAAGCTCTCACTGGGACCCACTGATAAGCTCATGAGAGCTCATGGAAGTTGGGGGTCTGGTCATGGATCTGTGTAGCAGGGCATCACCTTGCCCTGCAAGTGTGTTTGAGCCAGTGTAGGGCCCACAAGAAAAATCTCTAAAATGAAGTGAAGGTGGGAACTTAAAGGTGAGGTGGTGGACTACAAGTCCTAACAAGCTCAGGTCTTAAAACTCTACACAAAATTCACAATAATTCATCCCATTTTTGGATTTTCTGAGAAAGGGTGCAATTTGACTTTTTTTATAAACATGAACTTTTGACTTAGGTGAGTTTTTAATGATTCCTAGTAACTGAAATGGTTGTAATATGCTAACATAAGACTAGTTTAAGCTAGATTAACAACTATTGAACCAAATTGATGAATGTTGAAACCTAAAACCTCAACAGATGACAGATGAATGGCTTCAATAGATCATTTTGACTTTTTCTGAGATTGTGACCAAAGGAGTGGTCAAAATGAGTTCACTCAGGCCTAGGAAACTTATTTGAACCAGCAAATGCTATAAATAACAACATGAACATACCCAAGAAGTGTGAACCAAACACCCTTATTATGGACTGACTAGGATCAAAATCAAAGCAAATTAGTGAAATGTCACCTAAACTTAACTAATTACCCTATAATAAGCATTAATAAACTTAAATAAACAGAAGTGAACAACCAATATAACTAATCAACACTTAGCACATAATATGACAAAACAATATTCAAAACCTTACTTGGTATCCAAAGATACTATCAACCTGAGAACCAGAACCAAATGAGCATCCTAACTCCTCCCCTGAGGAACTAATACCTTGGAAATCCATAATCACCTTAGAACCTTGCTTATATACTCCTCCACATTGATTTTTAATTTATGATTTATTTTTGAGATTTTTAGAATAATTTATGATTTATTTTTGAGATTTTTAGAAAACTTAGTAAAAAACAGATTCTAATGCCCTGAATACTTAAGAAAACTTGTAAATAAAATAAAATGAGCTTAAACAAATTAGGATTAACAACTTGTAATATTTAAACAAGAAATTGAAATTTCCACTTGAAAAATACAATTTTGAAATGTAGAACTGAGAAACTGAATTTGATTACTTCACTGAGTCTTAAATAAACAATCAATACATAATACAAGAGTTTTAAGCCAAGGATTGCAACAGAATTTGTAAATTAAGCTAAAACATGAAACTAAGTGACACTACTCCTAAGCTACATTAACTACTACTCTTTTCTTCATTTTTCTTCAAATATATAGGTCCTGGAGCATTCCACTATCTTTCCCACTTCTTTTGTGAGCCATTGGATGGCTTTGTTTCAATCCTAGCCTTTGAATCTCTTTTGGCGCGAAAAATGGTAAAGGCAGGGTAGTGGAGTTGGTGAGGAGGGTGAGTGGTATTAATTGAAGTGGTGAGTTAGAGGGGACAAAAGGGAGTATTGGTGAGGGTTTGGTGGAAAAGGTGAGGGAGGAGGGGGGAGACATGGAACGGGTATTAAGGGGGGGAAGATGGATGAACAGTGGTCCTGGGGTGTTGGTTTGACTGGGTGGGTTGACCGGGGTTTATATTAAAAGGGAGTTGGGCTTGGTGTTGGGCTAGGGTTGTTATTGGATCAGGAAGTGAGGTGGATTGGGTTTGGAATTAGATTTGGGCAATAATAAATAAAAGGGTCCGTTTGTTAAAGTTATATCACAAGGACTATTTGTGTAAAATTCCAAAAGTTGAGGGGCTGAAACTGTAATTCCTCCAAAGTAGCCACAAGGATAAAAATTGCCAAACTCCAATAATACAAGGACCACAATTAAATTTTTCCATTTTAAAATTTCCAGAGACCAATTATGCCAAACTTCCAAACTCCAGGGACCAAACATGTAATTTTCCAAAACTTTTGATCCAAGGACTAAACTTGCCAAAATAAGTAACCACAAGACCAAAATTGATTTTTCTTCCAAAAATTTCCCACCAGGGACCAATTCTGTCATTTTCTGAAACTCCAGGGACCAAAAAGTAAATTCTCAAAACTTTTCCAATTTTTCACCAAAGGACAAAATATGACAACTTATGATTTCAAAAGGACCTTTGGTGACTTTTCTTTTAAAATAAGGGCTCAGGGACTATTTTTGTCAATTTTTGAAAGTCGGGGGACTGAAACTGCCAATTTTGCAAACTTTGTACGTTTTCCATCTTTTTTTACTCTTTTTGCATCTAAAACATATAAAACACAATTTTGAAATATTTTTAGTATTTTGATGCATTTCTGAATGTTTTTGTATGTTTTGCAGTTTAGATTTGACCAAAAATGATGAGTGTTTAAGCACTCATCAGGTATGCTTTTTCCTGAGTGATGATATATATATATATATATATATATATATATATATATATATATATATATATATATATATATATATATATATATATATATATTCCTGAAGATGTGCTAAGTAGCTTGTCTTGCCGGAAAGACCCTCAGATCATGAGCCATTAGTCACCTGCGGGTGAGCGCGAACTTAGTTTATAGGCCTATAGGACTAACTATCCCACTCGTAGTTGTCAAGGGCTTGACATACGGGTGTACTATTTGTCGTTTTGCTGGGTATTGGCAAGTACTCAGCCTTGGGGGCACTTGTTATTATGAAATTCTGCGATTATTGTTTATGTCAGTACAGCGTACTGTCGATTGGTTTGGTTAACGTTTTGCGTCTCATGAGCTTAGTATCATCAACCGTATGTATGCACAGGGATGCCTCTACATATTGGGTGTTATCTTGATTACCCTGGTATTTGCATTTGTTGCTTATATCGTATGATTAAAACCCTTGTGCTCAACTTTATTATTTTAAACCTATGGATTACACTCAACCTTTGTGTTGACTTTTAAGCATGTGCTTCTCAGGTACTACAGCTAATTAATTTGTGGAGTTTTATGATTTTGGGCGTGGTGGAGTGGATGGATGAAGGAAGTTTTCTGTCAAGGCAGCTTATCTATTTCTACTATCTTTATTTATCATGTCATTCGTAAAACCTTGGTGTGTTTTTAAATGTTTTCCGCTGCTAAACTTATTTACTTTCCGTTGCTAAACTTTGTATTTCTACTACTATACTTGGATTTCCGCTTCTAAACTTTGTCATTTTCCGCTGCAATCTTTATTTTTATTCCGCTGCTATTTTGTTAAAGAGTCTATGTACTCTAAAATGGTTTGTAAAATGAATGATATGTTTTGAGGCATTTTTAAACGTCCCGTGTTGTGGTCGTTTGCTATAAAGATGCCTGGTTTCGATTCGCGTAGTGCCCCCAGCATGTCAACTGCCGTATTTTGAGTTGGGGGTGCTACATTTATGGTAGTTTGGTAAGCTGTGGTATAATGGTGCAAGGTTCTTTTGGTTTGTGGTATGATGTAATGTAGGTTTCTTATGGTTTTAAGAACTCTTGTTGTTATCTAAGTAATGAAAATGTTGATTTCTTATGGTTTAATAACTCTTGTAATTTAGATTTGACGTAATGTTGGTTTTCTGCATTGTTTACATTTCTAAGTATTGAATATGCAACATAAAATAACACAACATAAGGTTGCATAACATAACCTGGATCACATTCATCCATTACCGGTCATGCATAATTCCATTTATTACACAAAATAACTGAAAGATGGCAGATGTACAAAATTGCCACACATTTGGCAAGCCATTCTAACTTAGTTATATCAAGTAATCAAGAAGCATCCTAAGTTAGTTTTGCCAAGTACCATTCTAGATAACATAGTTTTACCACTTAACTAAATTGGTAGATGTACAAAAGTGCCTAACATGTGGCATGCCAATATAAGTCAAACATAACAACTATTCTACTTGAATAACATCATTTAGACTCAATCTAGGTCCAGGTGTTGGTAGCTTGTTGAACAGAATTTGCTTGATCCTTTTAAATCTTCTAACATTTGGTGGTGTGACTGGTTCTTCATCAGATTCCACATTTGTTTGTTCTTGCACAACTTTTTATTGGATAGCATCATTTGGACTCAATTCTGGTTCTTGCACAGCCTGTTCTTGTGAGGCCAGTGGTTGTAACTGGGTTAATAGAATCTCAGACTGTCCAACATTGCACCAAAAATGATAGTAAAAAGATAGTTCATGAACATATGTACCTTATGTTGATCAGAAATGATAGTCAATCCTTCACCAGCTACTAATCCAAGATCATTCATCAAACACTACATGAACCAGCTCCAATTCTCAACATTAACCACAACCAAGCAGTAGGATAAATTTGATTATTCCCATCTCTTCCTACTGCTGACAACAATTGTCCTTTGCATATGGTTTTCAGAAAGCAACCATCGAGACCTATAACCCTCATACATCCTTCCAACCAACCTTCTTTTAACCCTTTAAAGCATACATAAAACCTACTGAAGTAGTTCAATCTTTATCATTAGGAATAGCATCAACACTCATAAAACAAGTAGAACCTGGATTAGAATCAAGTATCTCCTTAGCATATTTCCATAACATTCCATAATGATCCTCTAAACAAGTCTCATACTGGTTTAAAGCTTTTATCTTTCCCCTTCTAGCTTGACTAATAGTCACCTTGCATTTACATTTCTTTAGAATCATTTCAATTAGCTCTTTAACTTTGATACAAGGATTGAACATGATCTTTTTTGCATAGTTTCTAGCAATCCAGTTACTTGTGATTAAGGTCCCATATTCATAAGTCCTAGAACATGCATGCTCATCATTCAATGTCTTTATTTGAAAATTCTTCTCATTTTGCATCCTAGATGCCCACAATTTGAATGGACATTTCCTATCCTTCTCATCTCTAAAACACTTAGCTAGAAGTCTCCTAGGGTTATTTACTTTAATATAACTTATACCCATTAGCTAAAGCATAATATGTCAAAGCTCTTTTAAGTTAATCTGGTGACTCATACTTTTCACCTAAATGAGGTCTAATTAACTTCCATTTGATAGTAGGATCATGTATTGGCCAGTGATCACTTAACTTATCCTTATCCTCTAGACTCTTATCACTAGCAGATACCTCATCTTCCTCATCATACTCATCCTTAGGTAACCCATTGTATATCCTACTCAGAAAGTTAGCATCAAACATTTTTTTTTTTTTTTTTTTTTTACTTCTAGCTTTAGGTGCAAGGTCTGCTTTGTTAGTATTAGTATCAAAAACTTCCTTTTCACCATCAGATAAATGATCAACTGATGTAGTCTCACTCTAATCAGAACAATCATACTCAAATACTTTATAATCACCCTCTAAATCATTGTCACTATCATCATTTGTTGTACATTTTGTTGTTGACTAGTGGAAGTAACATCATGTAAAGCAAATACAGAGTGAGACACATAAATATGTAAGACGTTATCATGTTTTGCACCTAATTCAGCACACTCAGCTAAGTCAACATCATTTTTTAATGTTTCAACCTAACTCTAAATCTAGACAAGGAACACAATAAAAAATCTGTTTGATGTCACTTGAACATTCACTTACTAACAATTTAACAAAACCAACAAACCTCAAATCAAGCACACTAACATTTGGAATTTCAGACAAAATTTCGAAGTCATAAGAAAGGGTAGGATCCCTTACAAAGGCACCTCCATGATGAAATTTTATGAGATAAGTGGAAGATGATGAGAGATGCCATCTGAAACAAGAAAATTCAATAAAAAAATGTTAATTTCACAAAATCCTAATTTGTTATACAAAACCCCTAATTTTTTAAAACCTTAATTGGAGTTACTAAACAATTCAAACGAATAATTAAGGTGTAAATTTTACCTTGTTGGGAAGATGGCAACCCTGATTCAAAGTCAATTTGAAAAAACAAGATGATGTTATTATGGTTGATTGGTTTGGACGGAGGAAACTTGTGTTTAGGGTTTGGGATTATGAAATAATATTAGGATTGGCCCGTTATTATAATAAGGGTGAGGTCAAGGAACAATTATTAAAAAAATGAAGTATGCTACCTAGGATTATGACTGCCGATTGTGAATTGCAAAAAAACTGGTAACCTAAAGAATCGGTCATGTAAAGCTTAGATGAAGAAAATGAAACTATATTATCTTATGATAAACTTTTTTGTAAACTTTAGTAATTTTTGTGGACTATAACCCTTAGAGATGTTTATTGTTTAATGTTTGAATTTCAATAATGTAATAAAGTCCTTTTAGTTGCTGAATTTAACACGTTGCATGTGACAACGACTTCAAGATATAATTAAATTATTCATTTTAATGGATTTTTTATTTTATTTTATTTTATTTTTTTTTACGAGTTTTAATGGCAGTAGATGATAGGATTTTGATCCGGTGTTTCATACCAATCAAATCACATCTTACCTTTTTGAGATATCTTGAAAACCATTCACCCCCATGTATTTCTTAACTAAGATTTTGAACGTGCTAAGTGCTAGCCACTTAAAGAAAGAATACTTTAACAAGATACATGCGTTATGCAATACCATATAACTAGAAGCTTTCTAATTATATATGTAGCACTTAGCTAGCTACTAGAATAAAACGCATTCATTAATTAGTTTCTGCTTTTTTAAGGTGCAATCTATGTATTCTAATATAATGCACTTTTGTACCACCCTTTGAAGCATCTAAAAATTTAATGCGCTGATGTGTCTGGATGGAGAGGGCATTGATATTTTAGTCAAGTACAACTCTTCTTCAGCTACGCATCAAACTTCTTCTATACACTTCTTCATTATCATCATTCAAAGAAATCAACAGTTTTAACTCTTCTCCATATCATTCAAATTTGTTCAAACCATCCGTTACAATCAATCAATTAATTAATTGTCCAAGCCAATCATCTCCAAAAGTATACATGCGATTTGTTATTTGAAACACATACACAAACCACCCCTTTCACTAACACCGACCCAAATACTGATTCAATCCCATAGTACAACTATTCTTTGCCAGTGATTGTTATGGTGTCGACACCGTCAATTTGGTAAGTATCACATATATTCAAGTTTTTTGTAGGGTTTCGATTTAAATTCCATAGTCCAGTTATTTTAATGTGTTGTTTTTATGTTGTGTTTTGATCCGGTTCATAATATATTTCGATTCAATTGCTTTCTATGAAACCCTAGATATCAAACCTATTAAAATATTGTTAGTTTTTAGATTTTTTATTGTTATAGTTTTTGGGTTTTGTTTTTGGAATTTGTGTTTTATGTTGTTAATTTTTGTTATTGCTTAGTCGACTTTATTTATTGTTTTTGAAACTTTAATACTACGTATTGTTTTACATCAATATTCCAGCATTGAAACTTTAATGATGTAAATGATATGGAGATGATTGGCTGCTGATGTATTCATAAAGTTTGCATCATTTACATACACATACTAAAATGTTGCTAATATAGGGTTTATATAATTTTAATTCTTCACTATTTATTTTTCATCTAATTTGCTGATGTAGATTGATATTAATAGTAATTGATATGAAGTGTAATGTGTAAACCACATAAACTTAATTTACTAATTTATTTTTCATGTAATTCAGGATTACAACTAATGCAGTAATGTGATTTACAATGTGCTGTCACTTAACTTGCAATTTCACTTATATGTTAATTCTAAGAGCTTAACTGAAAACCAGCAAAAATTATTGGTTTGTGGGTACGAGTTATGGTTATCAACCCTCCAAACAAATATATAACGGTAGAATGATAACAGTGGTTTCAGGTTCACGATGATGTTGCTGCCGTTAGATTTCAGCACACACTGCAGGCCAGAGGTTACGCGAAATTTAATATCGATAGCATAGGTATGTATCCTACTTTTGGGCGTTGGTGTCAGGCACTCGAGTATTCCGTATACCTCATGCAATATGTTTTCAGATATTTAGTGATTAGGAAATTTGTTTACCTGTCATTTTGTCAAATTCTATGCAGGCTGAAACTCAGGCGTGACGCAACACATGGTGGCAAAAGTAGTATTGGGCGTACGCCTGAGGCATGATACTTTTGCCTGCACCTCATTGTCCCAGCGTTTGTCACGTATATGTTTTTATTTCTAAGTACGTGTTTTCAGGTTGGTATTAGTTTTGTTTCATACGTTTTACGGTTTAATTGATAAGGGCTTCATGTTACTAATTTTAGTGCCCATTTGTTCAGTTTTATTTGTGAAGATGGCTAGTTCGAATGGGATTTGGCTATGTTTTATGACCACTGAGTGATAGTCATTAGTTCATTACAACCTGGAATTCCCGAACAATTAGATCTGACACATGTGGTTGCTAGCCCTAAAGGTAAATGTCATATGACTACAACTGATTGGCATATGCATCTTTAGATATCTTCAATCATGCTCAATCTTTTTTGGTTCATATGTGTTGTAGCTACTCATTCCACTGATTTGCGTGCAAATAAGGACTTCTCTTTTACGCCAGTTGTTAATGTCGACAGGTATAAAACATTAAAAACCACATTCATGTGAATAGCAAGACCCTGTAATCTTTGAAGCTGATGGAATTCCAATTCTTTGCAGGCCACTGGATATAAGCAATCCTAAGACACAAAGTGTGGGTAGCTACTCTTCGTCGCTTAATTGTGGGACACTTGCTGTCTTACATGGTGCGTATGTGTATAAGTGAATTGCCTATTTGTGTTAGCAAAAAACTTTAAAAACAAGACATATGTACGAAACATATACGAAATCATTTACACCATATTTACTTTTTACAACCTGTTGTTACTGCAGCTGCAAATGAAAGAACACACCAGCGATTAGGTGTTGCACATAGAAATACTGACAATTCATGCTCTGTGATTCCAGGTCAGTAAATGAAACTGTTTTTACACACTTAGTTTCACACATTTGCCCAAAAAAAATTTTGGTATTTGATTTTAAGTTTATTTCGCTTATATTGCGATGCACGCACACTTGATTTTCATTTATATTTTGGCCTATTTTAGATTGTATTAACTATTTTTTAATTTGTACACCTTGAAGGCATTCATTCCAGTGATATGTTCACTGAATGAACTTCCATGGTAAGAAAAAGGGAATCTGGAACACTCTCTACAGTTGTTATTGAAGCATATAATTAATCGTTTTCAATGTGTATGGACCCTCCGAATGCGGTTCAGTCACCACGAGTCTACCACAAGGTCTTGATAATTTTTTTCGCATTTCTTTGTTTTTCATCTTAAGTCGACTATGGAAAACCATTTATGTATAACTGAGAGACTACGTCTACTTAGTTTATGGTTATTTCTGTCAAGTTAAGTAGAAAATATTATACTTTTTTCAGCATATTTGTTCATGTAGAGATCAAAGTTTGGTTCTTTTTGTTATGCAGTTAATACCGAATGTGGTGTACTATGAAAACTGGAACATAATTAATGGTGATAATAATGAGCTTTTAGAGGACCGAAAGAAATTGTTGGTGAAAAGGGGTCACACGTTGGAGCCAAAATACGGTGGAGCAGATGCGGTATGCACCTTAACCCTGTTATGGGATTTGTCAATTCTATATTTGCGTTGACTAAACATTTATGTTTACTAATACTGGTCCAAACAGGCTTGCTTTTTCTGGTCATTTAATAAAACTTTGTTTAAAAAGGCCATTTGGTTAATAAAGTTTATACAATTATGAATCAATATTAATCAAATGTTAATAATGTAATTGTATGCATCTCATTTACAAGCTATTATGTCCAGCAAAACATGGAACGATTTGCATGCATATAAAACTGATTGAAAACGAATTTTTAGTAAAAAAAATATGTTTATTTTTTATTTTTTTGCGTGTTCTATGTTAAATTGATGAATGTGAGCTATCATGTTTTGTTTTTTATTCTGAATTTCAAATGATAAGTCTCCAAATGATTAGCTAATTGATGTTGTTTTACATGTGGATTGTGGAACGATCGACAATTATGAAAATCACCTAAAAAATCATATAAAAGAGGGAATGTGTCAAATGGGTCCAACGGGTCAAAGGGTATGAGTGTCACCTAAAAATCAATTTAAATTTTATGACTTCCTATATTGTTGTATTTAAAGATTTACTAAACTTTGTTGAAGTAATATTGTTTTTGTAAATAGAGTATATGCATTAGTTATGTATTTGAGAATAAATGAAATGGACAATAGAGTGTTTGACCTGTTAATCCTACTTGACCCTCACTAAAAAAAGACCACTTTTAACCTGCACATGTTTTGACCAGTTACACACACATCTTGCCCCTTTTACTTTATTCGTTATATTTGACTATCGAAGATGTATAATTTGGCTATTTGCAGAATGATTTGATGGGCACAGTGAGGTTAGTCAACCTGATGGATGCACACCACTTGGCACACCACTTGACTGCAAAGTGATACTTCTTCAAATGCGTTCCTGAGCATTTTAGGGTCATTTGGTGATTAAATGTATATTTTTCTTAACTTGATGCGTAGTTGATGTTGAATTTGCTCTACTACTACTATGGTATGTATAGCGCTTTGAAGGAGTGTTTGCTTCAAAGATACTTCAATAAGGTACTATAAGAACTTTTGTGTTTCATGACATTATAATCGTGTATATACGCATTCATTAACTTTAAGAAACAACTGATACATCAGGAAGTAAGCGGTAGTCCATTCACTTAAAGCAACTTGATTTGTTTCATACATTTTACCGTTTAATTGGTAAGGGCTTCGTTGGTATGGATGGTGGAGTTAGTGACTATGGAGTGTTAGATGAATGATTTGAAAGAATTTTGCATGTGGTAACTAATGTGGTTGGTATGAATATTACATCCAAGTTAAGTTTTACCTATTGGTTTTAGTGTTGATTGTTGCTTTAAATCTTATGTAGTAGTTTTAGGTTTATGACTGCATGTTGCTATTAAAGTCATGTTGCGTATTTGTATATTTTTTGATTAAAAAGTAATCTTAAGTATTAGTGAACGGATTTTGGGTAAACTTATTTTAGGTGTACATTAGTTTTTATCAAATGTTGTGTGGCAGTGATTTAGTTATTATGGAACCTCATGTAGGGGACTACATGGTTGGTTTGGTGGTGTTTTCAAATAAATATCACTGTCTATGAACTACATACTATAAAAGGAGCTAATTACTAGAGTTTAAAGGTAGTTTTATGTGGAAACTTCTTATTTTAAAATGGTTGTTGAGACTTTGTTTTTCAGCATGATGTTTACAGCGAGGACCAACCGAAGATTCACTATCCGAGATATTAGTAAGGATTAGCTCATGAGGCGATACAACCAAGCATTAGCTCATGAATGTTGACTTACTAAAGGGGTCAAATTTGTTATGTAAAGGATTTCAAGTTTATTTGTAGAAGTATGTTAATGGCATTAGTTTCGGACATGATACTAAATGTTTATGGTCACAATCCTTATTTTTTTTTAAGATTGATTTTATACATGTACATAATTTTAAGTATGCAACTTGGGACAACGTATTAGGCAAAATTAATGACCACTAAGATCTGAATTACTATCAAATATTATGTTGTTGCACGAACATGTAAATGCAATTATGTGCAACACCAACAGCTTATATGATTTTTTACATGTATTATCAATCACACAAATGTTTTACTTATACTTTATTTTTATACTTATTAGGTGCTCACAAAATGTTCATTGGCTTATTACTTTATCAAATTCCCCACTACATACATTTGCTTTTTAAAGGCGGTTAAGATTGGAGCTCACATGCATGAGCGTTTATTACATTATTAGTTACAAGTATTGTACTATATAATATCATTGACTTATTACTTCATATTCATTTCGAATAAATGATTCACCCTGTTTACTTTCGTTCTTTTTCTTATTTTGTTTAGACACTAATTTTTCATCTTTTGCAATATCTCTTCTAAAAACCCGTGGATTCCACGGGTCTTATAAGCTAGTAATCTTATATACTAAAAGCTTAAGTTGTCTTATAAATGCAAAGTGCTCTTCATAAATGTTTCTTGAATTGATTGTGAAATGTGGAGGCTTCATGTGTTAGTACATTGATTTAATAGTCATGCATAAGGGTAAGTACATAAAAATCGTGCACAAAAGTTTGTATAAATTTAACATACCAATTAATGGTTAGTCTTTTTAGCTTCCCGTTCATGAGTTACAAATATTTTATCAACTATATAATGTGTCAAAAATCACACACAACAAACCACAACTTCCTCCACACCGCGTACACATTGGGCTACAACTTATTATGGTGGTAAAGTAAGCATCATATCGTCTTACTTATTTAGCATATTGATTTATATTATTTTATGTAAATTTCACGTGCATTTTGTGTGTGTAACAATGTAGGACATAAAGATGGTGCTTAGGAACTTTGGTAGTAACATCATCTTCTCTAATGGTTTAAGAGATCCTACACATCGTTTTCTTATCAGTTAAGTGGAACATGCACGAACATTTTTACTTTGATTGAAAATGCAATATATTGATTAACAGTATTTAAGTTACTAACGATCAACTATATCTAATTTTTTTGTAGCGCGTCAAGAAGCATTAAAAAATGAGATCGAGAAGTCACAAAAATTGTATCAAGAACAAAAAATGCAAAAGGCCAATGAACAACAACGACAAAGACAACAACAACAAGAACAACAACAACAATAAGAACAACGCCACAGCCACCGGTGGGATGAATACTTAGCATTCATATTAATAGTATGTTATAAATTAAACATGCAATATATTACTTCATGTAATATCGATAAACGGGCTAATACTATGGATTCGTTAGCAAGTAAGTTTATTAAAAATAATGTGACGAGCATTCAATTTTTAGTCAATAATTATTACTACACTTTGTTTGTGCATTTTAATATTTTTGCTCTTAATGTAGTTTTTTGTCTTGCGTTGTGTTAATGTCACTTTCTTAATTAAACGTCTTGGAATATTGCGTGACTTTGATATTTGATATGACTTTGTAAATTATGTTGATGTTACATATTAAAAATGGAAGTATATAATAAAAATATTTCACAGTATCATCATAACAATGAGAATCTTCTAAACCGAATAAGTATATAAAGGAGAAGAAAATTGTATTTGAAATGTTATCCTACACCTATCACGAGGTAAGCATTATTCATTTGCGTTTGAGATCATGTGATTCATGCCGTCATACTGTAAATACTTAGAATGAGTTACTAATGAATGCTCCAAATTCGATATTATAGTTTATGGAAAAATGTTGTAATAATGCATTAATTAAAAAATAATTTATGTAACTTACTCATATTAAAATTTACATATGAAAAACCTCATTTAAATATAACATTTTGCAAAAAACCTCTTCACATTAAAGAAAGAGATCGAGAAGTCACGAAAAATGTATCAAGTACAAAACATGCAAAATGTCAATGAACAACAACGACAAAAACAACAAGAAGAAGAACAACAACAAGAACAACGCCACGGCCACCGGTGTCAATATAGATGAATACTTAGCATTCATATTAATAGTACGTTACAAATTAAACATGCTATATTTTACTATACGAATTATAATTTATTATACGAATTATAATTTATAATCTTTAATATACTAATTACTTTAATGTTTTATGTTTTTATAGTTTTGTTAAAAAGGAAATTTGTTTTATAGTTCGCATTTTATAATGTAATTTATTTGAACAACGAAGTCCGTTTTTCACAAAAAAAATGAGAGTTTCAAACATGAACCGAAAATTAGTCCCGAACATTACGAAAAAAAAACAATTAGATCCAACATGTGTGCATCGCATGGGTCCTAGGGCAGTCCAAACCTGTTTGCATCGCACGGGGATGAATATAAAAGGTCTCCAACATTAATGTCATCGCTTCATATTTAAAATAATTTATGTAACTTATACATATTAAAAATTTACATGTGAAGAGACTCTTTTTAATGTAACATCTTGAAAAACAGTTTCTTCACATATACTCTTTTAATGTCAATAAACTATTTTAAATGTATGTCATGCTTAGAAATGTGATACCATCACAACTTAGATATATAATGACGAAAATAAGTTCCGAAAATTACGATATAAAAACTTATATACATCCCATGTGCAACTCATATACAACTAAATAAAGTACTTTATTCTTATAAACCTTAGAAAACGAGTAATAATATGACAACTTTTATACAACATACGTACCAAATATTAAGATATAAAAACTAATATACAACCCTAAAGCAACAAAGAAAAGTCTATTAAAAACGTTTAAAGGTTAACACATTTGTGATACCGTGACAACAAAAATCTAAAACGTCAAACATAAACCCAAAAAACTATACTTTGACAGCTTCTACAAAGCCCGTGTGCATCGCACGGGCTATCCCGGATACATCCATTTTATAAAAAATATAAAGCTTAGAAAATGTGAGATACCATGACAAATTAAATATAAAATACCGAAAATAAAAGGCAACTACTACACTCTTACAACTTCTATACAGCATACGTCCCAAATATTATGCAATAAAAACTTATATACAAAACACATGCAATTCAATAAAGTATTTTAAATACGCATAAAAGTAACAAAATTTATGATACTATCACAACTTCAATTTAAAATGACGAAAAAAAATACAAAAAATTACACTTTAATAACTTTTATTAAGCCCGTGTGCATCGCACGAGCAATTCTGCCTATATAGATGAATACTTAGCATTCATATTAATAGTACGTTACAAATTAAACATGCAATATTTTACTATACGAATTATAATTTATTATACGAATTATAATTTATACTCTTGAATATACTAATTACTTTAATGTTTTATGTTTTTGTAGTTTTGTTAAAAAGGAAATTTATTTTATAGTTCTCTTCCAATAATGTGTAATTTATTGAACAATGAAGTCCGTCTTTCACAAAAAATGGGAGTTTCAAACTTTACGAAAAAAACAATTAGATCCAACCTGTGTGCATCGCATGGGTCCTGAGGCAGTCCAAACCTGTGTGCATCGCACGGGGATGAATATAAAAGGTCTCCAACATTAATGTTATCGCTTCATATTTAAAATAATTTATATAACTTATACATATTAAAAAATTACATGTGAAGATACTCTTTTCAATGTAACTTCTTGAAAAAGATCTCTTCACATATACTCTTTTAATGCCAATAAACTATTTCAAATGTGTGTCATGCCTAGAAATGTTATACCATCAGAACTTACATATATAATGAGGAAAATTATTGCCGAAGATTACGCTATAAAAACTTATATACAGCTCATGTGCAACTCAATAAAGTATTTTAAATACGTATAAAGCTTAGCAAATGTGTGACACCATGAAAACTTAAATATAAAATGACAAAAATAAATGCCGAATATTCTATACAGCCCATGTGCATCGCACGTATTTTAAATCTTTGAAAACTTCTATACAGCCCATGTGCATCGCACGGGAATTGTTGACTATCATAAGAAATAGTTATAAATTAGTCCGATGTATTAGTATTAGTTAGTTCAAATAAAAAACGATAGAGTAAATACCAAAATAAATATACAAAAAATATCACGTAAAAAAATATATCTTAAAAGATTATATGTCAATAAACTATTTTACATACGTATCATGCTTACAAAATGTATGTTACCATGAAAATTTATATATATAATGACAAAAAAACGTCCAGAATATAAAATGACGAAAATAAATGACGGATATTAGACTTTCAAAACTTCTATACAGCCCATGTGTATTGCACGGGCTTTCATGACTATTCATGTTTGCAAGTGTATTCAAATAATGAAATGACATGATCCCGCAATGAATACATGATGAAAATTAGTGAACATTACGTTATGAACACTTAGATACAGTCCGTGCAACGCACGGGTCTGGTTGCCTAGTAAATTGAATGTTATACTTGCATGCAACAACAAAATTAAATAAGGGAGTAAATTACACCGTTCGTCCTTGTGGTTTGCGTTGACCGCAGCCTTTCGTCCTTTGACCGAAAAAATTGCACCGTTTGTCCTTAAGTGGCAAACGTTATCCGCCGTTAGTCCCTCCCACTAACGACACTCACTAACACTCGTTAATGGACCACACATGATATTCACATGAGGGCATTTTTGTACTTTGCACTTGTTTTTCTATTAAGATCTGGATTCTGGAACAGTTTAACACGCATTGATCATATCTCTCTCTTAATTCCACTTCTCTATCAACACTATATCTTCATTACCTACAAATACCAATCTTCATACCATTAATCAAACCCCATGAACTTCAAAAGCCAATTTATAATTTGAGAACATATAATCAAAACTCACAACACACCAACACCCATATTCACACAACCGAGCCATTTGTCTAATTAATGATTCAAATTACGAATCTCTTTTTGAACCGATTCCTTTCCAGAAAACCATCGTGAAGTTGAATCCTCTTCTTTCCAGGTGGTCACACAACTTCACGATTCATTCCAAGAAAATCACCACCACCACGTTGTGGCTGGAAGACGGTTATGCCGGAGATGGTTGGCGGCCGTTTGACGGTGTGAGTTTGGGAGCTTTACAACTAGGCATCGTGTGGTGCTTTTCCATGAGTTAATTTTTGAGATCTGCAGATATTTATTTGAAAAGAATTGGGGTAGGTAAAAATGTAATTTTTTTGAAGCTCAAAAAGTTGGCATCTTGATAGGAGAAAATAATAGATGAAATGGGTTTGCTTAGAAATGCAATTATAGATGAAATGGGTTTGTGCATTAGATTTATTCTCATTAGTTTGTAGACTGGGAAAAAAAGATAATTTTGTTGGAGTTTATATAGATTCAATGTTGTATTTGATTCAAGATTTACTTTCTCTTTAATTGAAAGGGGTTTGTATTTTTGGTACACTAATTGATCAATGAAAGGGATTTGTATTTTTGTGATCTTAGGTTCTGGAAATGCCAATGGTCGGAAACAAGAACACCATCATTGATTGTAATGGGAAGATGATAAATAATGAGGATGATGGTGATGGTGATGGTGGCGGCGCCGGCAGCGGACTTACATGGTGGGTGGCAGCCGATATGGGCTGTGGTGATGGCGGAGGAGTGGTGGGTTTCTAATATATGAGTTTTGGGTTATTGTGTATGCTAATGAATAAAATTAATTTTAATTTTTGTATAGACTTTTGATAAAATAGTGATGATAAGATTATTGTGATAAAGATGATGACCAATCTGTGATGGTGTGGATGAAAGTTTGGGAAGAAAGGAGTTGTGGGGAAGAGAATGAGAAAGAAAAATCTGGGTTTGTGGGTGGATGTGGAAAAAAAAGACTTAAATTACTATTTTTGCCCTCATGTGAATATCATGTGTGGTCCATTAACGAGTGTTAGTGAGTGTCGTTAGTGGGAGGGACTAACGGCGGATAACGTTTGCCACTTAAGGACAAACGGTGCAATTTTTTCGGTCAAAGGACGAAAGGCTACGGTCAACGCAAACCACAAGGACGAACGGTGTAATTTACTCTAAAGAAGGCGATCGAACACAAAGGAAACTAGAGATAAGTTGCTAACCCATATGAGTATATAACGACAAAATCTGTGAGGCCACAGAGTTTAAAGTATTACGTAACTATCATTGTGACACAGTTCAATATGGTGTTTAATGAATTACTTATCCCTTCTAGAAATATCAACATCTAAAGTTTTCTGAGCTAAGTTACGTAGCTTGTTGTAAGAACGTGTACACGCGGTCCTCTCAATATTTGAAATTTTGTACACCATTTTTATTATAAATCTAGTTCAGCTTTAACGAGGATATTGAATGAATGAGATTGAATTTTGGATCCAGTGAAAGCTTCTAACATGTTCGATAAAAATTTATGATTTTCTCTTGTTTTTTGTCAATCACGCTGTGCACATGGAATATATGACTCGATATTAATAAAATAATAGATAGTGAATGTCAGGCCACGAGGATCCACATATGTATGATATTGGGCACCAACCTGTACGACCTCAACGTTCTCATTTGACTGTTTTCAGCACCCAAAATACGCTCCAAAATGTGAGGGCCCATCTTATAAATGATTGCATCATTTACTTTGGACATTATTGGATATACTGTACTCGGTATTGAGTTGAGTTCCATACTTCGATCATCAGTCAAACAATACAATTTGTTAGTCTGACAGAAATAATTTATGAAATTTATGACATCCAGTCATCGTGTTTAATAGAGAGCTACACATATTTTGACAGTAGAATTTTGATTGCAACTCGTTATCTTTCTAAACAAAACTATCTATTTGTATAGAGCGCACTGTCAAATCGATAGATAAGATAAATAAATTACGAGATCTTAATGTAATATATTAAAGTAGAGAGTAAATCACATAAAATGTCTTTAGAGCACAAGGTGCACCAACAAGCTTCTCCCTCTTCATTCGGGCCCCACCATGCCACATTACCAAAACACCTCAACTTCAACAAACCACAACAAACCCCCCTTCACCAAACAACAAACCTCCACTTCCTCATTCGGGCCCCACCTCTTACACACTTATTTTTTTATTCATTTCATTAAATAAATTAAATTAATTTCACAAATACTTAAAAATAAAAAAACATACTAATTTTATTTCATAAAATAAAAAGTTACAATACGGAAGAAAAAAATACGATACGAGGAAAAAAAACACGCATACAATATGGAAAAAAAAACGATACGGAAAAAAAAACATACGATACTAATAGGAAAAGTAAAACATTTTATTCGTCATCTTCGCGGTCGAGATTTTGGTATTTCTGAGTTATTCGTGCTTGTCTCTTGCGAATTACTTCGGCTCTAACCGGGTCAGTAACCGTGTTTGGATCGAGCATTAGCATCTGCATATCCTGCCACTCCAACAACGCAGCTTCTTTCTCGAACGCTGTTTCCTCCCTCTTCCTCCGCGCCTCGTAACAAGTCGTTTGAGCGTCTTTCGCTTGATTATACTTTTCGGATAATTGTCCCGAAAAAGTACTCGTTTGACTCCCCCCGGAACTCGCCGCACTCGACGTTTCCGTCGACTTTTGTTTCTTTCCGGGTCGCCTGCTGCTTCTTTCGGGACGAGGTCGTTTGTCCGGCCCGAATATATCCTCAAGACATGTAATGTCTAGAGGTTCTTCAGCATCCCATTTCGGGTAGCGTTTCAGGATTTCCCAAACGTGAAGCAAAGTGAAACCCCTTTGTCCAAAACGTAGTGAGAAGTTCATTTTCGCATTCTCGACATGATCATGCTCATTTTCACCACTGCGACGCTCTAAATGTTTATAAATAACGTTGAATTTTTGGCAGTCGGCATTGATCCTTGTCCATTTACCGGATAGCATGTTTTTGGTTGGTGGGGCTTCAGTAGTCCGCTCGTTGAAAAGTGCATGAATTTCGTTCCAAAAGAATTCATTCTCTTTGTCATTTCCGAGATCCTCGTCTTGAGAAACTTCTATCCACGCTTCCGCAAGAATATTTTCTTCTTGTTTCGACCACAACTTTCGCGCACGTGTATTAGCAGCTTCTTCCAAGTCATCGTCATCGTCCGCGTCCAAATTTACGACGTTTTTTCCTCTTTGGGCTTTGGTTTTTTTTCCTCGGCCTTTGGCCGGTGATCTTGGCTTAGGTACTTTAAACGTACCTTGATTTGGTTGTGACGGTTGTATCGGTTGTGATTGAGGAAAAGTGGATGGTTGATTCGGGTTATAAAATTGTGGCGACAAATTGAATTGTTGTTGACTTGTGAATCCTTGTTGAAAGGCTAATTGTTGGTTACGGTAAATGTCATTCGGATTTAATGGTTGTGAACCGTATGGCGGTGAAGGGTTTGGACTTTGAGACGAGGGACTAGAAGAGTTTGAAGCTCCCCCGTATGGACGTTGGTTTGACGTTAAGAGGTTCGTGAAATAACCTCCTTCGTTCGGGTTTTGAGACATTTTTTTGTTGATTAGGAGAAGAGGTATAGAAATATTTAGTTTAGATTTGTGAATGTAGTGAAGAGAATGGAAGAAGAAGGTTGTATTTATAGTTGTAAAAGAGGGTAGGAAAAAAAAATAAATAAATAAACAAACAAACACAACCGTTGTAAAATAAACGGTCATGTCCCATTTTTGAAACAAATAAACCAAATGGAACCAAACGTTAACCTGCAAAAATGTCAGACGAATTGCTTCGCCGTGGCCACGGCGAGATAGCCAACGGCGAGCATCCTCCGGTGTGGCGGCGAGCAACGGCTCGCCGTTGGAGGTGCCACATCGGACGGCGAAGTCAGGTTCGTTGTCCGCACCTTGTGCTCTTATATTTGTCAAAATCGTCGGCACGGTATTTGAAAATTTGGAAGTGCCGACAAAATATAAATGATTAACATTTTATTTATATCATCTTAGGCCGAGCGAAGTGGTCGTGAGTGACCCTCCGTGACTGCCTTGTCACGCGTGACACCCCAAAACGAAGAGAATGGTCATGGCCAAAATGCTATAATTTGGTGAGTTGCTCACCATAATGAAACGGCTAAAAAAGTGGGCTCCATTAATCAAACTATCCATTGGCAATTAAAATAAATAAATAAAATAAAATCTACAACACCTCATTTTTTAAATATAAATACCTCAAAACTTTACTATTTTATACGCATCTTCTCTATATTCTTACTTTCAAAACAAATATACTTCATTCCTTACTGAAATGACTAAAATAACTTTAACTTTTGGTTTGTATGCGTGATATCAAGTCAAAAGCTTTTTACAGAGACCGCACCACAATACGAACAAACCATGTAAACCTAGAATAGATTAAGTAGAAAACTAACAGTTTTTTCTTAAATATAAACTAGCTAGGTGAGTACTGAGTAACCACAAAGTGTTGTCCGAAATTTAAATGATGAATAACTGTTGTTTTAAAATTCTGCTTGAATGTTTCGTGTATAAAATGTATGAATATTGATTACCTAGTTATACTTCTAACTTATAAGTAGTTATGAAAGAAAAATACATGATTGTAAAATATAATATTAGAAGGATTAAGAATTATTGAATTAGTGAGATTAGTAATTTTATAATTCTCGCTTGATTTTTATTTTTTTATTATTATTTTTTTAACAAACATGTATTCTTATAATATATATTAGCAAAGGGCAGACCTGACGGGTTATATGGGTTCACAAGAGCCTGATATATGTTTGTCGCCTATTGTAAATTTTCATTAAACACAACAATATTTCTGAAATAAATCTGGTTTTGAAAATTTATATCACATAAATGCATGTCTTGTTTAATTAATTTACTATTATGTTAAAAAAAATGTCTTTGTTTACTTGTTTTTATTGAAATCGCATCTTTTAATATATTTTTATTTCATTTATAGTCGTAACAAAAATGTGTTCACCTGATCTGATAACTTAGAGTTTTGAGTCCGCATTTTAAAGGTAACAAACTCAACTATCTTAATGGTAAAATACCAAAACATACGTATCAAGACTTTTTTAATCACCCCTACATAACCGTTAGACTCAAAATAATATCATATTGACCAAGTAAACTTATATCCAAAGTTTTCTTTTATAATAATAACCAACCGACTACCCATCCTCTCATAACAACCGTTTAAACCCCATTTCCCTCCCATCCCCACTTAAACCCCAAAACACCAAAATTTTCACATTCAATCAAATCATCACCATGAATTCAAGAAACCATCTTGTTTTCTTGACACTCATATTCATTTGCAACACATTAAAACCATCACAAGCATCAGAAGACATCACATTCCACTTCTCATCACTTTCTCTACACAACATCACACTCCTTGGCGACTCGTATCTCCGAAACGGAGTAGCCGGCCTCACGCGCGAAACCGGAGTCCCTTCCTCGTCCTCAGGAACCATCATTTACAACAAACCAATACCCTTTTTCGACCACTACACCAACACATCAGCCTCATTCTCCACAAGATTTTCATTTGCTATTAGCAACGTTAATAGAATGTCGCCATCTTTTGGCGACGGTTTATCGTTCTTTTTGTCGCCGAATAATGATACTTTGGGCTCACCTGGTGGGTATTTAGGCCTTGTTAACTCTTCACAGTTGACTAAGAATAAGTTTGTTGCTGTTGAGTTTGATACTAGGCTTGATTTGCATTTTAATGATATGAATGATAATCATGTTGGATTAGATATTGATAGTTTAAATTCGATAAAAATGGTTGATTGTTTGGCTGCTGTTGGGATTGATTTGAAAAGTGGCAATTTGTTAACTGCTTGGATTGATTATTGGAATGATGGCAAGAATTTGAAAGTGTTTCTTGGAGAAACCAGTTTTAAACCGACTAATCCGATTTTAGATATTGATATTGATCTTTCGGGTTATTTGCAAGATTTTATGTTTCTTGGGTTTTCGGCTTCTACTGAAGGGAGTACTGAGACACATTTTGTTCAAAATTGGAGTTTTACTTCTTTTGGGATTCGACATGTTAAGCCGCGCATTATGAAGCCTCATAATGTTTCGGATAATACAGTCACCAAGAATCCGGGTATTGAGGTTCCGAATGATGTTGGACATCATGATAAAAGTCATAAGAAAGTCGGGTTGGTTGTTGGAGTTTTGGGTCCGGTTTTCTTTTGTGCGATTCTCATTGTTTTCGGGTATGTTTCGGTTAAGAAGTTGAAGGGAGGGAAAACTGAAATTAATATGCAAGCAGAGCTTTTAACGGGTCCGAAACAGTTTAGTTACAAAGAGTTGAAAACTGCGACAAATGGGTTTAATGCGAGTCGAATTATTGGTCATGGGGCTTTTGGGTCGGTCTATAAAGCGTTTTTATCATCATCGGGTGCAACGGGTACAACTGCAGCTGTGAAAAGATCAAAGCATTCACATGAAGGGAAGACGGAGTTTTTGGCTGAGTTGTCAATTATTGCTTGTTTACGACATAAAAACCTTGTACCTCTTCAAGGATGGTGTGTCGAAAAAGGTGAATTATTACTTGTTTACGAGTTTATGCCTTATGGAAGTATTGATAAAGTGTTGTATCACGAATCCGATCATTGCAATTTTTTAAAATGGAGTCATAGGTATAATATCGCGATTGGGTTAGCTTCTGTTTTGACATATCTTCATCAAGAATGTGAGCAGCAAGTGATTCATCGCGATATTAAGGCCAGTAATGTGATGTTAGATGCAAATTTTAATGCTAGGTTGGGTGATTTCGGGCTAGCGAGGCTAATGGACCATGATAAAAGCCCTGTTTCAACGTTGACAGCTGGTACAATGGGCTATTTAGCGCCAGAGTATCTTCAGTACGGAAAAGCTACTGATAAGACCGACGTGTTTAGCTACGGTGTTGTGTTGTTAGAACTGTGCTGTGGGAGGAGACCGATTGAGAGGGAACCCGAGGGTAATAAGATGATCAATTTGGTTGATTGGGTGTGGGAGCTGCACTCAAAAGGGGCGATTTGTGATGCTGTTGATAAAAGGTTGAATGGAGAGTTTGATTTAGATCAGGTTAAGAAGCTTTTGGTGGTCGGGTTGAGTTGTGCTAATCCAGATAGTGAAAAGAGGCCTTCGATGAGGAGAGTGTTTCAGATATTGAATAATGAAGCAGAGGAAATTAAGGTTCCTAAAGCGAAACCTACACTTAGTTTTTCGAATACCTTGCCATTGAGTCTTGAGGATATTATGTCTTCGTCAGATGAGGATGAAGACGAAGAAGATTTGAGTCGAATGGGGCCTAAAATAACTGTTTATCCGTCTCGAGGGTAGCTATTTAGAATGTATACTATTTTGGTCGTCGTGATAGCGTGCTTGCTGTAACTTGTATATAATATTTGTTTTGTTTTCGATGTGCATACGACTCTTGTATTTGGATGTTGCTGAGTAAATTACTCCAAACATTAGACAAGCTAACCAATGTGAAAGTCTTATGATAAGTATTGTTACTTCTATTATTCTATCCTGTGTGATACATTTTTTCACCCTGTCATTGCATATTCGGATCCTTGAGCATCAATCTAGCTAGTCTGGTAGGTGGTAATAGCTCATGGTTTATGTAGATTTATGAATTAGGACAGGGCTAAGAGAGGATCAAAGTGGTCTAAAGCTCCATCAAAGGATGTTTGGCACTACACACTACAACATTGGCTGCTTTTAGCGGGGACATTTCCTCGCTTTCAGCGGGGACTTCTCCCCGCCCAACACTTTCGGCGGGGACATGTCCCCGCCGAAAGTGCCTCGGGCAAAGCCCCTCGGCGTAAACTTTCTGCGGCGACGTACCACTCTTTTGGCGGTGACACGTGGGACCCACGCTGCCAGCGTGGACAATTTTGGTCAGGTTAAACTTGCCAGCGTGGCAATACTTTTGGCGGGGACATGTCCCCACTGAAAGTATTTTAGAAGTAAATGGTGCAACCTTTTGGCGGGGACGCTTCCCCGCTGAAAGTATTTTCCAAGTAAATGGTGCAACCTTTTGGCGGGGACTATTCCCCGCTGAAAGTATTTTCCAAGTAAATGGTGCAACCTTTTGGCGGGGACTCTTCCCAGCTGAAAGTATTTTCCAAGTAAATGGTGTTTATTTTTGGCGGGGACAGGTCCCCGCTGAAAGTTGTGCTCACTAATAATGCAGCAACCTTTTGGCGGGGACATGTCCCCGCGAAAAGTGTCTAACCCATTTTGCAACAAATTGCTGCATAATGGGTAATTTCCAGATTTTTCCGGAATTTTTCCGGAAAAAATCTACATTATCACTACAAATCCGGAACCTGTATATAACCTAATTACAATACCACAAGACACTCAAATCACAAATTCGCCAAACATAATATGATACATATCCAAATTTCTTAAAAATTAACATAATCATGTGTTTGTATCAAAATTCGCAAAATACGGTTCAAAAACCGTTATCACATGATCACTACATAAGCTAGCTATCCGCTATACGCTACAAAACTATACGTGGGAACAACGTAGCGAGAATCCTAACACATAAACTACATGAACACATAATAATCCATAAAACTATCCAAACATTTGTCCATAACCCAAAACAAAATATAAATCAACCCAAACAACCCATACGCTACTCCTGAGTCCCCCCACTCCCCCCACTAGCCCCACTAGCCCCACTCCCCTCCTCCAGGGTACCTGTAGACTCACCTGGTGATGGTGAAGCCTCCTGGGATCCCGATGTCGTCGCCTGAGTCACTAGCTCAGCGGGGAAACCCGGCTGTGTCTTAGCCTACCCCACCAACATATCAATCAGTGTCCTTTGCTGGGACATCTCCTGGGTTTGCTTCTGGACTGTTTCGTGCAGGGAAGACGCGGAGGCTTGATCACGAGCTCGTGCGGCGCTGAGGGTCGTCTGACGACCACCGTCGGGTAAGACTGGACCTATGCCAGGAATATGACCTCGCTGCTTTCCACCGATCACGTGGCGCATAATATCGAGGTCAGACATGGTCGTCCCCCCGGAGGTGCTCTCCGTCCGTATCTGTATCATCTGGTTCTGTTTTACAAAAAAATAAGCAAAGTAATATATAAGTCGTGATTTATTATATTTGCATTAATGTGGGTGAGTTTTATGGAAATAAATTATACTTACATATCTAGTCTCGGACAATGCAGACTCCCAAACGCCGTCTCTCGTATGGTTGTGTTTGTACATCGCGATCAAGTCTCTACCATCCACAGCATCGGTGGGTTCTCTCAGCTGTTTATAAATAAACTCAATAACGACTCACCAAACACTATATATATAAATGAAATGATTAAAAAGCGTCTTACGAAGTTATCGCGTATAACAGCTAACGAATGCGACCCATGAAGGCTGACAGTCGGATTGGCGAGCCGGTTCTGCCTGTTGGTCTCCCCTATCTTCAAATTATCCGGGTTCGACCAGTGCTTAGCCTGAGTATTATAAATAATAAAAAATGTTATATAAATGAATTATTATTATTATTATTATTATTATTATTATTATTATTATTATTATTATTATTATTATTATTATTATTAATAATAATAATAATAATAATAATAATAATAATAATAATAATAATAATAATAATAATAAAGTGTGGATCCAGAAATTTACATATTGTTCCCAATCTGACTCCGACATGTTCTCCGGGCGTTTTGCGTTGATCTCCTCCAGCTTCTCCATCCCACCTTGCTCAGTAAAATTTATCTTTTTGTGCCGCCACTTGTTGTCGTCGTATCGCTTTTTGAGATAATATTCGATACTGTTGACAATATCCTCTCCATCAGCACTGGCAAGGTGCTCGCCAAGATCAAAATAATGCTGCAATAAAATATAATTAAAATAAATATTCAAATTTAAATAAACAATCAAATTTAAATAAATAGCAAAGTTAAAATAAACAAACACAATAATTAAAAAAATAAAAGATAAAAATAAATAAAATAAATAAAAATAAAAACTTACGTGTAGCTGGTCGTCGATGTGGGCCTTCGCGGTAGCAGGAACAGCCAACCAGGATTTGTAATGCATAGGAATTGATTGCCGTAACAATTCCCCGACCAAGTTGGAGAACCACTTCGCGTGGTCGCCCACATGCTCCCACATCCCTTTGTCGTTCTTCCGGAATTTGATCGATACCGGACGACCAGTCTCTTTCCTCTCATTGCGGAGCCGCGTGTTCTTTGTGGGACCAGGCACCGACTTCCCGCCTTTCTCAATTTTGGCATTGGGCTTGGGAGGTCTGGATTTAGATCCTACAAGTAACCAAATTCAAGTGATGATGATATAAAATAACAAGTTATCAATTTCAAATAATAATCAAGTTTAATTAAAATAATCTAGAAATTCTTACTCTGACAATCACTGCCTATCCTCGTCGGACCACGGGGTGGCTCATTGCCTCCATCGCCACCGTGGCTCCTAGCAACAACATCTGTCATCTGTAAACGTACTAGTACAAGAAAATATAATTAGTGAAGAAACACATATACACATATACGCATATACACACACATTGAAATAAATAACAATTTATACAAAAAAAAAAAAATAATAATAATAATAATAATAATAATAATAATAAATAATTAAATAAATAAATAAACACATTTAACCACTCAATAACAATTTCATTCAAATAAGTGTCATTTAACAAATTACAATTTGAGATCAATCTCCCTCATCACTAAGATAAAAAACCTCATTATTAGTGTCAGCTTCATCTTCACGATCGACGTAATCTTCACCATCAGATGCTAAATCATGAGGAACGTGGTCATCATAATCAATATTATCTTCGTCGTCGTCGACATAAGTGATAACTGGTTGTGGTGGTGCCTCAACTTCCGCTGGCTCAACATCTCTATTTATGGTGTCATAATTCAACGTATCCAACTCAGCAGAGAGTGTGACATGTGATGATGTGTTGTCATGTACAACATCCTGATTGTCTTCTACCACGATGATATCCGGGTTCCAAATCTTTCGATGATAAGAATCTTGGACGGCCTTGACATTACCACGTTTACCCGGGAAATCAAAGTAAAAGACTTGTATTGCTTGTGTTGCAAGAATGTATGGTTCACTTTCAAACGATACACGATCTGTCATAATTTGTGTAATGTTGTTTCTGTAGGTACAACGTTTTATGCTACCATTGTTAATTAGTGTCGAACCATTTAACTTTGAACAACACAACCTTACGCGGGTGTTTGTTTAATTTTTGGGTTTTCGGCGTATGTTTCATAAGCTCACTTTTTGTGTCTTAATTTGAAACTTTTCAGCTTATATAAGCTGATGTAAGTCAAAAAGTTATAAAATAAGCCACAAAAAAGTGAGCTTATGAAACATAAGCCGAAAACCAAATAAGCCATAAGCCGGTGTTTGTTTCGGCTTATATAGCGGGGCTTATGGCTTATCCTGTTTTTAACTTATGTTTCATAAGCTTACTTTTATGGCTTATTTTGAGATTTTCAGGCTTATATAAGCTTATCATGTCATGATAAGTTTATATAATCTCACAAGTTTAAAAAAAAACCACAAAAAGGGAGCTTATGAAACATAGCCGAAAGCCAAATAAGTCATAAGCCGGTTATATAAGCAGCTTTACAAACACCCCCTGTTGGGGCTACGCCACGCAAAAACAAACACCCTTTTGCAGCCATGGTTTTCACCCCTGTATATAAGCCTAAACAAACATTCCTGGTGTGGACATCAGGACTTAGCAAGTCCCCATGGTGTGTCGTGTTCCAAACCATAAGCCCGCTATATAAGCCTAAACAAACACCCCTGTATATAAGCCTAAACAAACACCCCGGCCTGTTGTGGACATCAGGACTTAGCAAGTCCCCACGACACTACTTGTGTCGTGGTACACATCACGAGCACACCCCATGGTGTGTCGTGTTCCAAACCTTAAGCCCGCTATATAAGCCTAAACAAACATCCCGGCCTGTCGTGTTCCAAACCACTCTCCAAATAAACCATAAGCCCACTATATAAGCCTAAACAAACACTACACAACGGCCTGTTGTGGACAGTAATAACTTACTGTGGTCGTGGCTGGACTCGGCTGTCGCGGCTGTTGTCTCGGCTCTCAGATGCCCTCGGCTCTGCACCCAAAAAAATGCACAATTACAATTCCAAACACCCCTTAGTGTAAAAATGTAATCTCAAACTTTTGGCGGCGACATGTCCCCGGTAGAAACAAAACATAATATATATAATAAACCTGTGGTCTCGGCTTTAGGACTTGGCTTCGGGTCTCGGCTACGGGTCTTGGCAGCAACTATGCAAAGCATATGAAAAAAATTAACATATTGCAAAGCATATGAAAAAATTAACCTATGAAATTAACACATATGAAAGAATTAACAAAAAATTAACATATGAAATTAACAAGAATTAAAAACGAGGGTATGGGTTCGGTTCTCACCTCGGCGACATGTTCACAAGAATTAAAAACGAGAGGGTTTGAGAAATTATAGGAAGAATTAAAACGAAAGGGTTTGAGAAATTAGAGGAAGAATTAAAAATGAGAGGGTTTGAGGAAGAATAGTGCACACTGGTGCGAGTGTGGTGTGGTGTGTTGGAGATAGTGGTACGGTGAAGTAGTGGTGGTGGAGATGGTGGTGCGGTGAATAGTGGTGGTGGAGATGGTGGTGTGGTTGTGGTGGAGATAGAGGAGGCAGAAGCAGCAGCAGAAGTTTTGGGTTTATTTTTTTTTAACAAGTGTAATTTGCAGATCTGATAATAATAGAGATATAGTAGTTGTCTTACTTTCAGCGGGGACAAGTCCCCGCGGAAAGTCTGTCTTGTCTTTTAGTATATACTTTTAGCTGGGACATGTCCCCGCTAAAAGTTTTCACACCTCACCAAAAACTTTGGCGGGATAAAGTAAATCCTTAGAGGGAAAAAAAAATTTATTGGTGAAAACTTTTAGCGGGGACGTGTCCCCGCCGAAAGTGTGCACCATTTTAATGATTTTTAAATCATTTTAAAATTTAATCAATTTAAATCATTTATGATTTATTTAAATCATTAAAAATTATTTTTAAATCATTTTAATTAAGTTAAATCATTTAAAATTATTTTTAAATCATTTATAATTAATTTAAATCATTTAAATTTAATTATTTATAATTAATTTAAATCATTTAAAATTATTTTTAAATCATTTAAATTAAGTTAAATCATTTAAAATTATTTTTAAATCATTTACAATTAATTTAAATCAATTAAAATTATTTTTAATTCATTTTAATTAAGTTAAATCATTTATAATTAAGTTAAATCATTTTAATTAAGTTAAACAAACGAGTCGAGATGCTGTGATTATACACGAGATGTTAAACGAACGAGTCGAGATGCTATGATTATACACGAGATGTTAAACGAACGAGTCGAGATGATGTGGCATTACACGAGATGTTAAACAAACGAGTCGAGATGCTATGGTTATACACGAGATGTTAAATGAACGAGTCGAGATGATGTGGTATTGTTAAGCAAACGAGTCGAGATGAGGTGGTATTACACGAGATGTTAAACGAACGAGTCGAGATGCTATGGTTATACACGAGATGTTAAACGACCGAGTCGAGATGCTATGATTATACACGAGATGTTAAACGAACGAGTCGAGATGATATGGTTATACACGAGATGTTAAACGAACGAGTAGAGATGATGTGGTATTACACGAGATGTTAAACGAACGAGTCGAGATGATGTGGTATTACACGAGATATTAAACGAACGAGTCGAGATGCTAAGGTTATACACGAGATGTTAAACGAACGAGTCGAGATGCTATGGTTATACACGAGATGTTAAACGGACGAGTCGAGATGATGTGGCATTGCACGAGATGTTAAACGAACGAGTCGAGATGCTATGATTATACACGAGTCGAGATGATGTGGCATTACACGAGATGTTAAACGAACGAGTCGAGATGCTATGATTATACACGAGACGTTAAACGAACGAGTCGAGATGATGTGGCATTACACGAGATGTTAAACGAACGAGTCGAGATGCTATGGTTATACACGAGATGTTAAACGAACGAGTCGAGATGCTATGGTTATACACGAGATGTTAAACGAACGAGTCGAGATGATGTGGTATTGTTAAGCGAACGAGTCGAGATGATGTGGTATTACACGAGATGTTAAACGAACAAGTCGAGATGCTATGGTTATACACGAGATGTTAAACGAACGAGTTGAGATGCTATGGTTATACACGAGATGTTAAACGAACGAGTCGAGATGCTATGGTTATACACGAGATGTTAAACGAACGAGTCGAGATGCTATGGTTATACATGAGATGTTAAACGAACGAGTCGAGATGATGTGGTATTACACGAGATGTTAAACGAACGAGTCGAGATGATGTGATATTACACGAGATATTAAACGAACGAGTCTAGATGCTATGGTTATACACGAGATGTTAAACGAACGAGTCGAGATGCTATGGTTATACACGAGATATTTTCCCACCTAACAACTTTTATCAACTCACAATATAAACTCACACACACTCATCTAACCCATATCATCTCACACACACACTCATCTCACTATATCTCTCTCTCTCTAGTAATTTCCGTTTTCCGGCGACACCAGCAGTTTCCGGCCGCCGGAATCTTTTTCTGGCCACCACCTTTTATCAACTCAACTTGTAGATCGGGCCACCCCGATCACGATTCTACCACACACAACTACAAACACACACTGTCAACCAGAATGCAGCGATATAATCCTTTTATGTGTACTTGTGGAGAAGGAAATATAAAAAAAAGAACGTCACATCAAAAAGATACATTTGGATTGGAGTATTATGCATGTCCTCTTTCGAAGCCAAAAGAGAAAGGTCATGGATGTGGATATTTTATGTGGAAGACTGAATTTGATGAACAATTACAAGTAATATATTCTGCTTCAACATCTCACGGTTCTGGGTGCACAAACTGCCATGAAAAAGATCTTAGGATAAATATGCTGGAGGCACAAAAACAGGTGTTAGAGACAAAAGTCAGGTTGCTCGAGGCATGACTTGAAATGGCAACGAATCCCGACAACAATGACCACGCATGTCAATCGGATGCAATACTCCGTGACCTGTTAGGTGACATGGAAAATCTTCGTATGTAATGCTGTTGTTGTTGTTGTTGTTGTTGTTGTTGTTGTTGTTGTTGTTGTTGTTGTTGTTGTTGTGTTATTCTTGTTGTTTGTTGTTTCTTGTGTTATTGTTGTTGTATGTTGTTTCTTGTGTTATTATTGTTGTTGTTTAATAAAATGTTGTTTGTTGTTTCTTGTGTTATTGTTGTTGTATGTTGTTTCTTGTGTTATTATTGTTGTTGTTTAATAAAATGTTGTTTGTTGTGTTGTGTTATTGTTGTTGTTGTTGTTTTACCACTAGAAATCGTAAACTTCTATCCAAACACTCAAGATTGTAATTATTAATCTAAAAAAACGTCCACAGTAAGAACCTAAGCAGTTTATAAAGGAATCCGAAACACCACACGCTTAACTTCAAACACGAAGGCAAACATTTTATTCAAACCACACAAGAGTTGTAAACCGGATACATTTTCATACAGACTCAAACTAAACAACTCGACAAGCAAACGAACCAGATCAAACGAAATAACTCAAACTAAACAACTCGACAACCAAACAAAACAACTCAAACTAAACAACACGACAACCAAATGAAACAACCCGTTTACTTTTTTTTGCGGCTAACTCCCGCTTTGCTTGAACTCGCACCACCTCTTCCTTTCCTTTCTCTCATTTCCTTGAGATATGCAAACGTAGCTTCAAGACTTGTTATTCTATTTTCCAGATTATCAACAGCTGCAGCTTCATCAAACGTGCTTTCAGCTTCATCCTCACCTCAAACAGCAGCAGCTTGAGCTTCAGCAGCACGTTGAGCTTCAGCAGTATCTACCTCTTCCAAATACTCTCTATAGTATGACTTTTTCCTCAACCATACCAGAATCCGGTCTCTCTGCCACGGTGCACAGTTCGCGTACGAACCATATTCATCAAAAATTTCAACGCCCCAATGATTTATAATTTCATTATACAAGAGCTCGTGTGATAAAGCCTTTGCCCACTCCTGTTCCGGCGTTAAATCATCCATTGTTATGTGTGTTTTGTATTATTTTGCCGAATTTATGATTTAATATGTATTAGGTGTATGTTATAATATATATTAAAAAGTTTTTGGAAAAAAGTTGCAGCTTGGAGGGAAATTTGGCGCCTAAACTTTTAGCGGGGACATGTCCCCGCCAAAAGTTATGCATTTCCCCGCCAAAAGTAATGGCGGGAATAATACCCGGGACAATAAAAAAGCAACTATTTTGGTCAAAGATTTATGAAATACTTTCGGCGGGGACAGTCCCCGCTAAAAGGTGGAGTTGAAAATGTGACTTTTTTGGTCAAAGTTGTGATCTGCAAAAATACTTTCGGCGGGCGGAAAATTTGCGTTGAAAATGTAATGGGCGGTCAGCGAGAATTTGTGCCAGCTCAACACATTTTTTGTCGTTTAGTGACTTTCGGCGGGGACAAGGGCGTCGCCGCCGAAAGTATCGTCGCCGTCCTCCTGTTTGTTGTAGTAGCTCATGGTAATAGCTCAAGCAATAGCCCAATGAAACACTACAACATTGGCTACTACAGTTTAAGAAGTTATTGTGTAACATGGAATGATACTTCAAGCAATAGCCCAATGAAACACGAAAACGCTTTGATCTATATTGAGACAATGAGACCGTATCTGTTGCCAGCTTAATCCATTTTCAATTCGCATATAGATGTGAAGGCATGATATTCAAAATGGATTATGATCATTTGAAAATTTGTAACTAGGAACATGTGTATTAATTCAATCATAAACAATCACATTGCATATATTTACAAAACTCGTATCATATTATCTTATAAAACATTTAGGTCTTCTAATAAAAAGAAATACTTAAAATTCAGCATTACAAGTTCTTAAGCTAAAAGTACAACAAATTAAAAAACATTTTCTAACATTAAATATAATTACAAGTTCTTAAGCTAAAAGTACAACTAACTAAAACACATTTTCTAACATTAAATGCAATCTTTAAATAGAAACACTTAAAATTCAGCATTACAAGTTTTTATGCTAAAAATACAACTAATTAAAACACATTTACCAACATTAATTAGCTGGTCAATAATTACAATTAATGCAATTATCAAAACACCCCTTACATAAGAAATACAAATTATCAAGCATATTGTACAACCAACTTAATCACAATTCCTGCATTAAATATCACTAATATAAATAATAAAGCACATTATACAAATATTCAAGCCCGAACGGGCAACGGGCCAAATGGGCTCGAGCCTGAGCAGGCACGGGCCAAGCGGGCTCCAGCCCGAACGAGCACAGGCCAACGGGCTCGAGCCCAAACGGTTTACTACTCCTAGCTATCACTTTTGACTTTTGATGTCGTTAACATTTATTTTAGGGTACCTGCCGCTGCAACGCGCGGGGTACCCTACTAGTACTATTTAAAGCCAGACTGGACTATTAACCTTATTGAAGGTGTTGATTATTGAGATAAATGATATACGGTGTAAAACTTGTTGACTGCATTTCATACATATAGGGGATTACAAAAGCTATTTTGGGTAAATAGATAATGATTTAAGATCATTTGAGGACCAAACTTTTTTACATACAAATGGACTAATCTCCACCCTTCATCTTCCCCCCATCTTTATTTGATCTAACGTATTATATTAATCACAACAATTTAAAAAACTCACTTTCATCCTTTTTTTTTTACAAATATTAATATCTTTCAACCCGATAATCGTTAAGCAAAAAAAAAATATACCGTTACGACGAACATTTAATTATCTTTCTATAGATAGGCACTTTGACATATTTTTAACAAAACTTTTTTTTTTTTTTTTTTTTTTTTTTCGTTTTTCTCACTTTTTTTCGTAGCCGAAAAAATCATATATGATATATCATATATGATTTTACATATCATATATGATTTTTTTCGGCCACGAAAAAAAACGAAAAAAATTGTCGAAATTATATCAAAGTGCCTGTTTATAGATAGATAATCGTCGCGATGGTGTAATTATTTTCGCTCAACGATTAATGGTTTAAAAGATATTTAAATTATAAAAAATGGGTGAAATATTAAAATGCTTTTAATCTCAACAATTGATTTCTTTTTAGATTGATAGTTGGGATGAGTCCCTTGGTATGTAAGAAAAGTTTGGTATTTAATATAACTCTTTATTAATTGACAACTAATATACAATTAATGAGGATAAGAATGACTACTACGATGAATACGGTTTAACACTCCCCGCAGTAGGAGCGGCGAAATCGCGAAAGCTTAGACTGGAGATTAAAAGCTAATAAACAATAAAGTAAAACTAATAAATAATTCAAGAAGACATTCGACAACAAGCGAAAGCACATCTTCAAACAATAGCAGACAAACACACAACAAACCAGATAAACCAAAGTATCTGAACCAAACAGGATAAACCAAAGTATCGATAGGATAAACCAAAGTATCACTTACCAAACAGGATAAACCAAAGTATCCTAACCAAACGGGATAACCCAAAGTATCTCCTACAGCTAAAACAAACGGGATAACCCAAAATATCCCCTATAATATTAAAAGAAAATATGAGAAAACGAAAGTTGGTTCTAAACCTTCAACCCTTAAAGAACCTTCCAAACAAACGAGACGTGTTTTTTTTTAGAAAAACATAAAGATCCACCGATTTTTATTTTATTTTATTATTTATTTATTTATTTACTTAATTACAAAAACAAACTCACTGATAATCTCACTGCTGTATAAGCAAATATGTTATAATTTGCATTAACCAAACATATAGTCATGTAGTACAAAGTTGACATAAAAGATCTGCATGTGCAACAAACTAAATTTATCACTACACGAGGCTAAGAGCATTCGGTATCGTCGAGTTTTACACGCCAAATGCAAAAAAGGAAACGAATGACACGTTAACCACAAGGCAAATGTGTTTGAGTTGGTTTAGTGTCTCACGCCAAAGGTTTTTCTTTTTTTTTTTCTTTCTTTTTTTTCCCTTTTTTTTGGTGGGTTTGTTTCCTTTTTGTTTGTGTGTTGTGTTTGTGATGTGTTTTTAGGGTGTTTTGCAGGTTTTGGGAGGAAGAAGACGACTCGGATTGTTTTTATTATGGCTTTATCTTTAATGTTGTTCTTTTATTTGGTGTGTGTACCGAGTTTTGTGAGAGTAAAGTGCATGCACCAATGAGAGATGAGTGTGACATGTTTGAACCAATCAAGAAATTTTGAAGATGGATAATGATGCCCATGTTCCACAAATTTAATTAAAAAGAATTTCACACAACAAAAATCCAGTTCTATCAACAACAAATCCATTTACACACCACTTTTTATTTGATTTATTTTTCTTTTATTTTCTTTCTTTTTATAAAAAAAAATTATTTTATGTAATATGTTTTTTAATTATGAAATTAGATTTTTGTTAAATATATTGTTTTATCTTAAAAAATAAATTATTAAAAAAACACGATAAAATTTTGTATTGTGATTTTATTTTATGTATTGTAATTTAATTTGTGTTTAATAAAATGTGTTTGTTTTTATTAAATAAAATGAAATGGAAAAAAGTGAGACCCAATAACGTGTTAGTGATGTGTTATGAGATAGGGGTGTTTGAGTGAATGGTGTGTTATTGGGAGTGGATGATGTGGTGCTGAGATGTCATACAAATAACGTGTTAATGGTATGCATGATACCCAACGCTCTAACAATTTTCAAAAAGAACACCCAGTCTTGTAAACAATCCTTATAGGTAAGGAGGAAACGTTGAACTTGTTTGAATAACTTGATATTTTAAAATGAAAGATGATAGAGGTTACGATTTAAAGGGATCCCTCCGAACCTTCGGCGTGTAGTCGGCGGCCGGAGACGGCGGAAGAGTTTAGGTTTGTTAGAATCGATTGACAAAGGCTACCGATACCATGCTGATTATTGAGAAAATGATTACAATGTAAAGAAAAATGATTGATATGACTAATGTATGTGACTAATTTCATGCTTAATCTCTTTATTTTATGACACATGTATTCCACTTATTCTCACTCCTCTTACTTATCATTGATTTAGCCATATGTTCCAAGATACTTGTTAGACATAAAATTAAGCACATGAATTAATCATGCCAATCACTACTCCAGTTTAAAACTTGTTGATTGCATTCCATACAATAGAGTGATACATATAGGGGATTAAAAAAGCTATTTTGGGTAAATAGATAATTACCCACTAATTGACAACTAATATACAACTAATGAGGATAAGAATGACTATGAATACGATTTAACAGAAGGCTAGACAATTGTAAATATGAACTTGGCTATCAAATTAACCATATAGTGGCAATAAGCTAACTGAAGCAAAAAGGTCGAGTTTGGGGGAGATCTTTATTTCGACTCTATTTTAACGTTTTGATTTTTTTTTTTTTTTTTTTTTTTTTTTTTTACGTTTTCGACTCTTTTTTCTGTTTTCGTCCGGTTTTTTATGTTTTCGTCTGGTTTTTTACGTTTTCGACTGTTTTTACATTTTTGACTCTCTTTTTAACGTTTTCGCCCATTTTTTTACACTTTCGTCAATTTTTTTTGCATTTTTGTCAGGTTTTTTACGTTTTCTTCCGTTTACATTACGTTTTCGTCCTTACCTTACTTTTTCATCCGTTTTAGTACGTAAAAAAAGACAAAAACGTAAAAAACTGACGAAAACGTAAAATCAGAATCAAAAGCGTAAAAAATACAGACAAAAACGTAAAAAATGGACGAAAAAAAACAGACAAAAACATAAAATAATAGAAGAAAATGTTAAAAATAGTCAAAAACGTATAAAAACGAACGAAAACGTATAAAAACGAACGAAAACATAAAAAACAGGAAGAAAACGTAAAAATATGGACGAAAACAAAAAAAACATCTGAAAACGTAAAAAACTTGACAAATACGTAAAAAACAGACGAAAACGTTAACAAAGAGTCGAAAACATAAAAAACGGATGAAAACGTAAAAAAAACTAGATGAAAACGTTAAAAAAGAGCCGAAAACTTAAAAAACAGGATGAAAACATAAAAAAAAAAAATAGACGAAAATGTAGTTAAAACGAACGAAAATGTAAAAAACCTGACGAAAAAGTAAAAAAACTGACGAAAATGTAAAAGAAATGGATGAAACGTTAAAAAAGATTCGAAAACGTAAAAAACAGACGAAAACGTAAAAAAACAGACGAAAACAAAAAAAATGGTCGAACACATAATTAAAATGGACAGAAATGTAAAAAATCTGATGAAAACGTAAAGAAACTGACAAAAATGTAAAAAAACGGACAAAACGTAAAAAAAGAGTTGAAAACGTAAGAAACCTGACGAAAACGTAAAAACAGACGAAAAACGTAAAAAAACAAAACGAAAACGTAAAAAAACGGACTAAAAGGTAAAAAAAATAAGTGAAAGCGTTAAATAAAAAGTCGAAAATGTAAAAAAAGTGACGAAAACGTAAGAAAACGGATGAAAATATAAAAAACAATATGAAAACATAAAAAACAGGACGAAAAAGTAAAAAAAACGGACAAAAACGTAAAAAAAATGGACGAAAACGTAAATAAAACGGATGAAACGTAAATAAAAGGAAGAAAACGTAAAAACCTAACGAAAACGTAAAAAAACGGACGAAAACGAAAAAAACCCCGAATAATTAATAATAAATAAAAGGACAAAGATGAATTACAAAAAAAACCCGACCCGATCCAAGACCCGTTTGACGCAAACTCATCTAGTCTCATCTTCCAAGTGACTCATCTAGACCTATACCTATGACCCAAGACCCAACGGCCCAACCCGACCTAACCCAACCATTTTGGCACATCAATTTTTAGTTTGATTTAATTCACTTTGAATTTGGTTCACTTGATTTTCAAATTTGACTAAAAACATGCAACCTGAATAAACCGATAGAACACGCAATATATGTTTCCGTAAATTTCTGTAAAGGAATTGACGATGTGTAAAAAACTAAAAATTAAAATCTAGCCCATTGAACACCCAATACACACGACGTCGTATACCACAAAAGTCTCACAATTGCCACCACGTCAATCTATCCAACATGGACCAATCATCTTCTGCCACGTAACACTTCCACATCACCTTATTTTCCAGAAACATCATTTGAAACCTTATTTATATGCAGTTGTATTCAAAAAGAGAAAATGTATAATAACTACAAGTGTTGTTGGTATCAAAATGGCGATTAAGGTTTTGATATATGTGTGTCTGTTGGTGTTGATGGTACAAATTTCAGGTTCAAGAGGTTTAAATTCGGGTCCTTATGTTAATCTTCACTATCCTAAGTCCATATCTGTAAGTATTTTTGAATTTAATTGTATTTTTTGTTTGATTGAGTAGAGACTGTTATTGTTATTACATGTAATAGCACACTATCCCAATCACTCCTTTTTTTTTTTTCCTTGGTAAGTGGTAACCATTTATCTGATGGCCGACTAGTTATAACAATCACACTTGATGTCAATTAAAATTTTAGATATCCAACTTTATTATACTCAACTTAAAATATCCAAGTTGTTTTTTGTGCGATGTAAGGTTTTTTCGACTTTTTGAAAGATGTTATCGGTCAATTTTTCAGTGGAATTGATTAACTAATATGATGTATTGTTATAATTGAGCATTTAAAAGCTATTTCGGCTAAAATTATGACCGATAATCGCTTTTGAAAAGTCGAAAAAATGCACAAAAAAAACTTTGGTACCTTAAATTGAGGAAAACATAGGTTGAGTGCCTAAAATTCAATTTGACCTTTAATTATGATACTTTTTTGTGCGATTTACCCAACTTGAAACCTCGCATATGTTAGTTGTTAACACATACAAATTTGATAAAGGAAACCAGCATAAAATTTGCTAAAAGTATTTGGGGTTCTAAATAAGCTTTAAGCCACTCCAATATGCAATGTAAAAAAAGGTTGTAAGAAAAAGAATATGGAGAAATTTCACAACTGAGGTTAAAAAATATACGAGAATTGCTTAAAACATTTACGGCCAGTTTTGAGGAAGAAAATCTTTTCTTCACCTAAAGTTTGATACCGATTTTGTTCGTCTTACATTTTGAAGTGATTATATGTGAATTGATTAAACTACAGCGAATAGGTTAGATATGTGATTGGTATACAGGCAATTAGGAAGCAATATCAATAAATAAGCTTTAAGCCGAATAGTTTATGTTGTTTTGCTCTACACAAACACTCAAAGTTGGTTATTAGCTGTTTTGCCAATAAGTTGTTCAAATAAGCTTATTCCCAAACACCCTATTTATACAATTGGTGTTGAAATATCGGCTTGAGCATTTATGTTTTTGGAGATTACTGTTTAGATATCGGTTGTAGCTTTTGCGGTTTGGGTTTCTGATGTTTGCATTGTTTCATTTGTTTGTATTTTAGGATCTGAAGGATTCCGTTGTTAAAGCATTAGGGTTTCAATCAGACAATGCAGATATCTTCGGGTTTGATTTAAAGGATGCGTTAGTAGCTCGATCCATCGAGTTTGATTTAGAAGTTGATAACAAAGTTCTTCCGATAAAACTGTTGGAGGATGTAAATAAATGGGAAAACGTAGATTTTCCGTCTTTCTTAGAGAATGATCAAGTGCCATTATCTGATGATAATGGATTGGTAGAGAAGAAGCAAGGTGCAAGAAAACCGTTGCCTAGTTTGGCTCCGTTTCAGCTTGCGGGTCCAATGGAACTCTGGATTCAAGATGCCAAGGACATGAGGCTTTCTTTGCCCGTAAGTTTATACTTTATAGTTAAGATTGTGCATAAGGTAGAAACGCTATTTGGATGATCTTTCTATTCACTAACCCATGAAATGCGATTGTGAATCATTGCAGCATGATGTTGATGCTGGAGAGGTGAAGAAAGTAATACTAGCAGATGGTGTTATTGTGACTGTAAACGGTGCTAAATCTGTCAGTTTATGACACCCTATTGAGCTCCCACTCCCTTTTAACAAAACAAGCAACGGCTTTGCTTCAGGTCTCCTAAGCTTAGGCAACCATATCCAAAACGCCTCCCGTACCCAAACGCAACTTGTCTCTCTCCGTATTGTAGGACCCACGTCACTCAAATCCCCTAGCCCATCTTTCAATAAGCTCAAGTTGAAGCGCCTTGCTCCTGGATTAGTAGAGCTTTCGGCGGTACCAAAACCAAACTCAAATAATGCACTCTCCACAGTTGATCTACAAGAACACGCCCCGACCCTCCTCACTCAAGATCATTTGAACAAGTTCTGGCCCGTGACATCCATCAATGGGTTAACGATAACCTACGTGGTTTAGAGAAACTACTTTCTGCAGTTTTGGACTCAGTGTCAAGCAATAGTGCGTCCTTTAAAGTGTTGAAAGCAGACATATCAGCTCAGACGTTTTTGAAGATCGGGTTTGGTGTGGAGAAGAAGTTGACAGGCAATGAATCCTTTTGGGAGGGGTATCCAGAGTGGAGAACAAAGCCTGAGAACATTAACTTGCATTATGAGGTGTTGGCCAAGGTTGATGGACAGAAAGTTGTGCCGGAGAGAGTAGTGCAAGTTGACCCTGTTATGGTAGAGGATACGGTGGCACCGAGTGTTCTTACTAGGAACATTACCATGTCAAAGATGCCGATTGTTAATATTCCTTTTAGCCCCTTTTCACTGTGAAGTTGCTCAAGTCAAATGTACATATATAGATCACTTTCTTTTTGGTCCTTTTCAACCACATTTAATTTAGTAATAGCATAGGAAAACGAACATTTTGGATTTACAGGTTAGGATCCAGTATTGTATACAATAGATAAATTGAGGCATTGCAAACTATTTAAGATAATCGATAGAATTTTATCATGGTTTTACCAATTTGAAAGAGTTTGAAACATAAACTCGTGCATAATATCTCTATCACTGATATCATCACTGCTGTTAAATTTCATTATGTTGAATAAAATCATCAAATCCAACTAAAGATGGGCATTCAGCAATCTTTTGCTTTATCTGTATATAAATCAAAATCTCAAATCAACATTTATGCCCAATGGATCATCAAATCCAGTAATACATTATTACAGCAATCAAGTTACAATCAAGGTGTTGTTTGGACGTGTAATCTTATTATAACCAACCTGACAAGTTTTACTTAAAAAAGGTGTTCAAGCCAATGAATCTGTTGACATTGGGTCAAGTTACAAATCGCTAAAGGCTTGGCCTCCTGCACTGAGAAATCTACACGAACATCAGGAAAATGTGTTTTGCATATGGATATAAACTCGAGCCCTGTGAAGTTGGATTCAAATTCGACTGCTAAGCCAAGTTGGTTGACCAAACAAGGCTTGCAAACAAGAGTAGCGGCAGAAACATGAGTTACCTGAACAAGGCTTGGCATCTGCTATATGCATGGTAATCGTCGGATTGTTCCTCTCGAGTGGCGTTTGTCTTGGATTGTGTAACACCATAAATATCATATAGCTCTATTCTCTCAAAGAATTAGATGCTAATTTATTGGTATTATATGTTGCCAGGAGGGCCGAGCATCGGTTTGAAACCGACCCGAACCGACCAAAATCATACCGAAGTGACTCGGTTGGTTCGATTCGCTTTAGGTGTGGTTTTTCGGTTTTGGCCAGAACCGAGCCGAACCGAAAACCGCAAATATAAAACCAAAAACAAAACCAAAGTTGGCGCTGTTTGGTTCTTCGAGTCGGCTCGGTTTTCGGTAGGTTTCAGCCAATTACAGTACATATAGATATAATAATATAAAAAATTGAATTCATTAATAATTCAGCTGAACCATAATAACGTAAATACTAGTAGTATAAAAAGTAGTATAAAAAGAAGTCTAGCAACTCAATGATAAAGATTCATTTGAAGATGTTCTTCCTTCATCTCTTAATTTATATTTTTCTAATCATTTGGTTTGACCCCTGCCAATAGAGATGAAGCAATCCTACTTTAATGATTGCTTTGTATATAATTGTATTATTTTTAGCTAACATAATAACAAATGAGTAATGACGGGGAGGGCTAAATATTATGCTTATTTTTATGCCTGTTATATTTGATAGTTGATACATGTTATACAAAATTTATCTATCATAATTTTTACTTTTAGATTTGACGCATGTTATAATCTTGTTTTTTAGCATGTTTTTACTCATACAAGTTAGGACAAAAATCATTTTCCATAACAAATACGGAGAATACTTTTTCAACTCGAGATTTATCTATGACTATATGTTTGTTGTATTTAACAAGAATATGAAACTCAAGCAAAAAGTTATCAAAGCTTATTATAAGACTAGTTGTAATAAGAACTCCTAAGTGACTTATGTCTTTATTGTCATTTGAGCGTTCTTTTTTCTAAACTACTTCATGACCAACTTGATGTAATAAGGCGACCTACATTTTAATTTTCTTCATTTCAAGTTTTTAAAAATAAAATTAAAACTTCGTTAATAATAAAAAGCATTACACAATAATTCAAATAAAATTAAAAATTTTACAATGAAATTAAATAAAATGACAAATTAGTTGCATTTATTCGATACCAGATATGTTCCCCTAAATTGGCTTCAAGGCTTAGATGAGTTGTTTGGTTGTGTATATCTAATGCATGTATTAGAGTGTCCAAACTAATTTTTGAAAATTTTTATAATTCACAAAGAATCTTTCACAAAATAACTTGTCATTAATAAAATTAAGAGTAAATTACATGGATGGTTCCTGTGGTTTGTCAAAAATAACAATTTTCGCCCCTCAAAGTGTGAAGTTGCACTGGTAGTCCCTAAGTTGGTAAACAAATAACACCACCGGTCCTTTAGTTTAACTGGTGTTAAGTAGTTTCGTTATAATTTACACGTTAGCCCCTTTGGTTAAATATCGTTGCATCGTTTATCCTTAATAATAACGGCTTTTTATACTTTAAAGTTTTCATATATTTTTATCCGTTTTTACACGTTTTCGTTTGTTTTTATATGTTTTCTTACGTTTTAATCCGTTTTTGTCCGTTTCTTTTACCGTTTTTATATGTTTTCATCCGTTTTTATACGTTTTCATACGTTTTTATATGTTTTCGCCCGTTTTCTTACATTTTTAAACATTTTGTTCGTTTTTGTCCATTTTTCTTACGTTTTTATCAGTTTTTATATGTTTTCATACGTTTTTATCCGTTTTTATAGTTTTTCTTCTATGTTTTCTTCCGTTTTTCTTAAGTTGTCATACTTTTTATCTGTTTTTATACGTTTTCTTACGTTTTTATATGTTTTCGTCTGTTTTTATATGTTTTTGACCGTTTTTATACGTTTTCGTCCGTTTTCTTACGTTTTCTTCCATTTTTCTTAAGTTGTCATACGTTATTATCCGTTTTTATACGTTTCTATCCTTTTTCGTCCATTTATTTAAGTTTTGACTGTTTTATACGTTTTTGTCCGTTTCTCTTATGTTTTTATCTATTTTTATACGTTTTCGCCCGTTTTCTTATATTTTCCTACATTTTTGTACGGTTTTGTACATTTTTTATCTGGGATGAAAATGTCTAAAAATAGATAAAAATGTAAGAAGATATATAAAAATGAACGAAAATGTATAAAAACATTTGAAAACATATAAAAGCGGATAAAAACGTAAGAAAAATAGACGAAAATGTATAAAATAGAAGAAAACGTATAAAACAGACGAAAAACATATAAAATTATATGGAAATATAAAAAAGATATGAAAACGGACGAAAACATATGACAACTTAAGAAAAATGGACGAAAACGTATAAAAACGTATGTAAATAGACAAAAACATATAAAAACGGACAAAAATGGATAAAAACGGATGAAAACGAATAAAACGTATAAAAATGTAAGAAACAGGTGAAAACATATAAAAAGGATGAAAACGAATAAAAATGTAAAAAAAAACGGACAAAAACGTATTAAAACGGTCAGAAACATATATGAACGGGAGGTAACGGATAAAAACGCAAGAAAACGTATGAAAAGGGACGAAAACGTATAAAAATGGATAAAAAGTATGAAAATGGATGAAAAGATGTAAAAACGGATAAAATGTAAGAAAAACGTACAAAAACGGATAAAACGCATAAAAATGTAAGACAAAACGGACGAAAACGTATAAAAACTGTCAAAACATATAAAAACTGTAAAAAACGTATAAAACGGACGAAAATAGATAAAAACGTAAGAAAACGTATAAAAAAGGACGAAAACGTGTAAAAACGGATAAAAACATATGGAAACTTTAAATTATAAACAGCCGTTATTATTAAGGATAAACGATGCAACGATACTTAACCAGAGGGGCTAACGTGTAAATTATAACGAAACTACTTAACACCAGTTAAACTAAAGGACCGGTGGTGTTATTTGTTTACCAACTTAGTGTAGGACCTTATATCTATCAACTCCATCATAAATATGGCACATATATGAAGTAAAGATGGTGACTTGATATGATATGTGTGGCGTTAATATGAGAGAAAGAGAGATAATGATGAAGAGAACTTTATTGATAAAACACACACAATACACACACAAGCACACACCTCAAATGACTCATTTGAGGTGTATTTATAGTACAATCATGAGATGCCCTAATGGGCTTGGATGGGCTTTGTTTATAATTGGATTGGACTTGGTTTACATCATATATAAATGGACTAGCTTATACATAACTTCTAACATATTAGCTTAGCCCAATCCAAACGCCCAGTGACTATTCTATTTCATATTCTAAGACACTTTACAAAGTTAATAAGTTGAGAATGTCCATCACTTCTCTAATACATTTCTTTAATGCTAACACTTAGGGACTACTGTAACACCCCCAAAATACCGCAGCGGAAGACTGTGTCACTTGGGGTGCTACTTCATAATACAAAGTACAAGTTATAGAAAACGACCTCTAAATGAGACGTTTTGAAAAGTTACCATTCGATTAATGAATTTGATGAGGCGAAAAATGAACCACTTTTAGGGGGTCATTTAAGCCGGAATTCGAATTTATTTGATCAAATATTGCCCTAAATCGTTCCTTTTGTGATTTTAGGTACTTTGGGAGAGAAATCTGGAAAAGGAAGCAATTCGGACATTTTTGGAGCATAAAAGTGAAGAAAAAGCCAAAGTCTTAATTTTTCATGCTGGGAACAGTAGGTGACGGCGTCAAGAGCAAAATTCCATGACGATCCAGTACAGATTTGAAGGCGTCACGAAGTAGGGCGTCAAGAGTAAAAGTCATGACGGCCTGGAAATGATTATCACTTGACGGCGTCAGATATAGATCAAGACAGTCCGAGAAGAGTTTTGGCGGCGAGGTGACGGCGTCACAATGTTTTTCTTGACGCCGTCAGACCCCTTTTCCTATATATAGTTTTCTAATTTTCACATTAAAGAGAGAGAAGTTTTGGAGAAAACCCTAGTACGATTTTGGTGCGAATTTTACAGGTTTTTCAAGGGTTCCAACCCCTTGATACCTTTCATGTGTAATTAAGATAAGTGTTCTTTTAATTCAATCAATATGTCTATGTGTTGGTTGTCTATATTTTGTTCTTGTCTTAATTCCATCATGCTAGGCTAGATCCATCTTGTGTTTGCTTGGATCTAATGAAACCTAGATGTTAATTATATGTTGATTACTTGTTTATAGTTTGTTGTGGATGAGTGAATTTTATATGTTAGGCTTAAGAAAACTGGCAGATCTCCAAATGGTAACATGCTTGAACGTCTTAGGAAACATGAACCTATTGCACTAAGGTCTTTATTGGTTGTATTTAATGCATGAGCCACTGTTTACAATCCCTATAGTTGTGCTGGGCATGGTGTAGGAGGAGATAAGAGCTCATAGAATTGGGGAGTTATGTGCGATACCCCATGAATGGTATTAAGGAATACAATCCGTCATCCATGCAACTATAACAAGTAATTAACGTGTAAAAGATGTCTAGGGAGTAGTAAAATCTAAGTAAACACATTTTCTCTACTTATTGCTCACAACCTTAGTATAATTTAGTTTATTTTCATTTCTAGTATTTTATTTTGATTGCATCTTAGTATTGGGTTAGTTGAATAGCAACTAATTCCGCCCAAATCCTTCAAACCCGAGATTTTTACTTGCTTTCTAAAAAATATAAAAACACAAAAAGAATCTTCCCTCACCTTTAGAACTAGTATTTAGGCTTTCTAATCCTAGCGACACTATTCCTAAGCTGAACGATCAATCCCCCGGTACTTGTCACTATACTATACTACAACGATCAGGTACACTGCCTGGTGGGGGTTGTAAGCTTCTCAAGATCCCTTGAGAGGTAAAGCCTGGTGCGATTCCCACGTATCAGAATTCAAAGTTACAAACATGAAATTCCGAAGTATGATATAAAAATGTATATTTTGAATAGTAAATGATAAAAGCGTAAGTCTTCAGAATATGCAGTTTGATTCTATGTTCCACGCACTAGCTATCGCCTTACTAACCTGAGATAAACATGCTAAAGTGTCAACACAATGGTTGGTGAGTTCATAGAGTTTGTCTTAAAACAGTTGAAAAGCCTTAAAGGATGTTCACACAGCAAAGGCATTGTGAATCCACTCAGTTGCAAGTCCCGCCCATAACAACACTTGCAACCTGTGTGTTCACAACCCACTGCTAAAGTATAGTATGAGTAAAACATGTATAAGTTCATCACAACAGTTAAGCAATTAGTCATGAGTCTACACCTCATCTCCGAAGACCTCACTTGGGAGCCAATTCCCAAAGATAACTACTAGCCACTAAATAGAATAACGCAATTAAGTATAACACAGTCATGTATGTATGCAATCAAGTATAATATAATCAAGTATAAATGTTTTGAGTATTTGTATAAGTAAGCAAGTAGTTGAGCATGTATCTCCCCCAAAGAGTTAAAACAAGTATGAAAAGAGTAGGGGCTATGACTCACAGTAATATGTAAAAGTTTAGAATTCTTGTGAAAGTAAAAACAAGTATTTGAGCATGTATCTCCCCCAAAGAGTTAAAACAAGTAAATGAGAAAAGTGGGGCTACGAACTCACCTGATAATAACTGATAAATGATACTAGCAAATTGGGCAGCGCTTCCGTATCTATATTCAAAAATTCATTTTCTAAACTATAAAAACCTCTAAATCACCTTATAGCAACCCCAAAACTATCTTAATCGCTCCTATAATAAAAACCCATCCTTAGAATTAGCCGATCTATTCTTGCCAAAGTTTTAAGAAATTTCTGAGGACCACAGCTCCTATCCACCATTGTGTAGCTCTTAATCTAACCGCGTAAACACAAAATAAACTATATTTTTACGTAGAGAATACTTATGCCATCAACTTATCTGTATAACTCGAAGCCTAAAAATCAAGTATGGAGGGAGAAAGGTGGAGGAGGAGGGAAATGTGTGTTTTTCTGTGAAATAAAATGAACTAGTTTCCTTTTTATTTATAGTGAAAATTTCTGAAAATATCTAGATATTTTGATGAATAGTGTTTAGATATTTAAGAAGATAATTTCAACTTAACTTCTCTTAATGAGATATTTTGTAAGATATTATCTAAATAATATTTAGTTGATGACTAGGTATATGATTAGGCAAGGTCATTTAAAATGTATTAGTTAAAAGGTGGTGCGGGTATCAGAAGTGAATAGTAAAAGTGAATAGTAATTTTTAGGAAAAGTTTCAAGTTTCTATACTGACCCAAAATATGATGAATAGTAAAAAGTGAATAGTAATAGTGAATAGTAAAAATGAATAGTAATCCAAAAATGTGAGTTGTTACAGTCTCTACCCCTTAAGGAGAGCTTCGTCCCGAAGTTCTGTTGATGTTAACTACTTACGGTGTGTCTAAGGAAATTCAGGATCTCTAATATAGTGGTGTTTACTCTGATTCATCTAAGATTGTGGTTAAGGAGTCGTATCGGATGCAAATAAGCTCACTTATTTATAACTCATTACTTACATAAAGAAGCGTCCAAATTTATGTAAGTAAGGGATCATAAACTCATGGTTCGGTGATTTACAATTTCTTTATTTAAATAAAAAGGCGTCCCAATCCATTTAAATAAGGAGATTCTAAATCATCCTACCTAAGAATTTTTGACATAAATCGCTTTCTGAGACAGATAGTAAGATAATCAAGTCATCAAATCCCTAAAGCTAAGTAATAATATTATTTAACTCAAACCTTATGTCTCATCAAACAAGAAATGTCACAAGATTAAGTTAAATAATTAGTTATTACTGAGCTCCATATTTTTAATGACTCGACTAATCTCTGGGGTTCCTTATAATACTAAAGTCACATCATCTAACAGCGTGGAACTAAACCAATAACTAACAAAAAGCATATGCGTATGTAGTGTGTGTAAGGAAAATAAAGATGATGGTCTTAACGTATATAGTAGTTATAGTTTAGGCACTAAATGCAACCTAGTTCTCTATAACCAATGCTCTGATACCAATCTGTAACACCCCCAAAATACCGCAGCGGAAGACTGTGTCACTTGGGGTGCTACTTTATAATACAAAGTACAAGTTATAGAAAACGACCTCTAAATGAGACGTTTTGAAAAGTTACCATTCGATTAATGAATTCAAAGTTACAAACATGAGATTCCAAAGTATGATACAAAAATGTATACAAAATGTTTTAAATGGTAAATGATAAAAGCGTAAGTCTTCAGAATATGCAGTTTGACTCTATGTTCCACGCACTAGCTATCGCCTTACTAACCTGAGATAAACATGCTAAAGTGTCAACACAATGGTTGGTGAGTTCATAGAGTTTGTCTTAAAACAGTTGAAAAGCCTTAAAGGATGTTCACACAGCAAAGGCATTGTGAATCCACTCAGTTGCAAGTCCCGCCCATAACAACACTTGCAACCTGTGTGTTCACAACCCACTGCTAAAGTATAGTATGAGTAAAACATGTATAAGTTCATCACAACAGTTAAGCAATTAGTCATGAGTCTACACTTCATCTCCGAAGACCTCACTTAGGAGCCAATTCCCAAAGACAACTGGGAGCCAATTCCCAAAGATAACTACTAGCCACTAAATAGAATAACGCAATTAAGTATAACACAGTCATGTATGTATGCAATCAAGTATAATATAATCAAGTATAAATGTTTTGAGTATTTGTACAAGTAAGCAAGTAGTTGAGCATGTATCTCCCCCAAAGAGTTAAAACAAGTATGAAAAGAGTAGGGGCTATGACTCACAGTAATATGTAAAAGTTTAGAATTCTTGTGAAAGTAAAAACAAGTATTTGAGCATGTATCTCCCCCAAAGAGTTAAAACAAGTAAATGAGAAAAGTGGGGCTACGAACTCACCTAATAATAACTGATAAATGATACTAGCAAATTGGGCAGTGCTTCCGCATCTATATTCAAAAATCCATTTTCTAAACTATAAAAACCTCTAAATCACCTCATAGCAACCCCAAAACTATCTTAATCGCTCCTATAATAAAAACCCATCCTTAGAATTAGCCGATCTATTCTTGCCAAAGTTTTAAGAAATTTCTGAGGACCACAGCTCCTATCCACCATTGTGTAGCTCTTAATCTAACTGCGTAAACACAAAATAAACTATATTTTTACGTAGAGAATACTTATGCCATCAACTTATCAGTATAACTCGAAGCCTAAAAATCAAGTATGGAGGGAGAAAGGTGGAGGAGGAGGGAAATGTGTGTTTTTCTGTGAAATAAAATGAAATAGTTTCCTTTCTATTTATAGTGAAAATTTCTGAAAATATCTAGATATTTTGATGAATAGTGTTTAAATATTTTGATGAATAGTGTTTAGATATTTATGTGAATAGTGTTTAGATATTTAAGAAGAGAATTTCAACTTGACTTCTCTTAATGAGATATTTTGTAAGATATTATCTAAATAATATTTAGTTGATGACTAGGTATATGATTAGGTAAGGTCATTTAAAATGTATTAGTCAAAAGGTGGTGCGGGTATCGGGAGTGAATAGTAATTTTTAGGAAAAGTTCCAAGTTTCTATACTGACCCAAAATATGATGAATAGTACAAATAAATAGTAAAAAGTGAATAGCAATAGTGAATAGTAAAAAATGAATAGTGTGGAAAACTAGAAGGGGGGTTGAATAGTTTTAGCGTTTTAAAATCTTTTTAACTTGTTTAGTTAGTTTTGAAACTTTCCGTTTGATCAAAGATATATGCACAAACACAATATATATAACATGAAAGTAAAGGAAAGAAACGATCAAACCACAACACGAGTATTTATCGTGGTTCGGCTACAAGGACTCTTTTTCCTTACCCTACGTCTACGTCCACGCCCCGAGTATCCAACTCGAGAGTTTCTTTCACTAGTCAACAAGCTTCTTTCACCGGCGGAGAAAACCTTACACGTCGCTTATACTTTTACCGACACAAAGCTAAATGTCGAGTTCTTTTACAAGGGCACAACCACTCCCGTTTAGTTCTTTTACTAGGGTACAACAACTCCCAACACTCTTTGTATTTTGAGGACTAAAATACTAACCACTCACTTCAGAATATACACAAACAAATGACGCGTAAACAACACGAGTTTACACAATACTAAGCTACCAAGTCTTGCAACGTTGTGTTGGAAACTTATAACTTTAGACGACCTTGTGAGCTTCTTTGCTACAAAAGGAAACTTCACATTTACAATGTTAAGATGTTAGAAAGAAAGATGAGTGTGTGTGTAAAAATGATCTCAAGAGGTTAGCCAAAAATCAAGTTATGGCTTGGTATTTATAGCACAACAAACTGTGTGCTCGGCGGATCAGGCGGAACCCTCAAATGGGTTCCGCCCGTGTACCCCCAGGGTACCGCCGGGTCTGCAGTAGGTTTTTGTAATTACTCTTCAAACCAAACAAGGTCTTGTCACATAACTTCTATCAACCAAACAATGTCACATCACTTAAAGTAAGTCAAACATGATACTTGCAAGCAACATGAAAGCAAGTCAAACACATAACTTGCCATAAATACATAATGACAAAACTTGCCATAAATGTGATGTGACTATTTCTAATTTAAGAAATAAACTTGTGTTATGTTTTATAAAATGTAACATGTAGCAAAAGTCTTGTTTATGCAAGTCTTAAAAACTAAGAATATGTTTTGCTTAAAACTAAAGTTTACATTTTGTCGTTAACAAAACTTAGCGAAGATCGTAAAATATAAATAACGTTTTTAGGCGATATTTGTATTAACAATCTCCCCCGTTTTATTGATGACAAAACATAAACTTCGTTTTTAAGTAACACACAAAATCTTGGTTTTTAAGACTTAAAAAAATTATATTAACCTTGTTTTACTTAAGAGATTAAAAGCACATCAAGTATTGAAGGTTTAATATATTTCTCCCCCTTTTTGTCGAAACAAAAAGTAGAGTTAGCGAAGCGGAATAATCGCCATGCTCCCCCTTGGTCGATACTCCCCCTAAATGGAGTACCAATATGGGAAACATGGATTTTGGACCCTACAAAAAAAATGGTTAGTTGGTGATATATAGTCAAGCTTGTAGTTACCACACACATTGCAACCACAATGACAACACAACATTGATCAACCAACAATGCACAAAAGTAAGTAGAAAGAAATTTTATTCCAAGTAAAATTTTGACTTATAAAAGTCAAAAGACAAGAAATGATAACTATTCTTCTACTTAGTGACCAAAAACTAAAAAAATAACCAATAAAATAAAAAAAATAAAAAAAATCCTACATTCCTAAGTTGGGGCAAACGGCGTCCAAGGGTTGTTTAGGATTTGTTGGGGTGGGAAAGTGCATCCAAACGTTCAATGACATGTTGGAATGCAAACCGTGTTTCATTTTGGAATTGGTGAAGCAAGGTTTTTATGCTTTCACCCATTTGCTCACAATTTGAGCAAACATGGGGATGGTTGGGTGAACATGGGTTGGTTTTGGTTTCTTGGTTTAGGGGTTGGTTTGGTTTTGGTTCTTGGGTGGAGGATGGATTTGGTATTGATTCAAGCAATGTGGTTTGAAATTCCATTGCTTGATGAAGTTGGTTTTCAACCATGCTTTGTATTTCCTCATAAGAAGGAAAGAAAGACTCATAGGTTTGGGGTTGAGGAGGTGGTGGAGTTGGGTGATCATGGTGTTCGAAATTTGGTTCTCCATAAAGAGGACCATGGATTTCACGGTAAATTGGGTGAAACAACAACGATTTGGGTGGTTGGTACACATGTTGTGGTCGTTGGGTAAGTTCCAGATCTTCATCAAGGTCAAGAATTGACCTTGGTGATTGGTTTGCAAAAGGTGGTGGTTGGGTATGTCTTGGTGGAAGATCATTTAAATCTTGGACATATGGGTGTGGTGATGTTGGAGGAGACCCAAAAAGTTCCATAGGTTCAATTTTTGGTAATGTTGATGGTGATGAAGTCTTTGATGGTTGAGTTGGAGCACTTGGTAGAGTTGGGTCAATAGGTGATTTAGTAGGTGGTGGAGTGTGCTCATTTGGTTGTTTGGGTGATGGAGATGGAGAGGCAAGATTCAAAAAATGTTCATTTTTGATGGGTGAGGTGAATTCATCCGAGGATGAGGAGCTAATGTTGATGGATTGGTTTGACCATAGTGGTTTTACACTAATCCGGGCGGTTCTACGGATGGGTCGTGATGGTTGAGAGGTGTTTGTTGACTTGGTCATTGTTTTAAAATGGTTTAAAGTTTCAGAATTTGTGATGAAGAAGGTGTGGTTTGAGAGTGTTTAGGATGGTTTAATTTATAGTGATGAAGATTTGTGGGAAGGAGTGTTTGGATTTGATGTTAGTCCATACAAAAATGGTGGTTCCTAATGATTTGGAAAACTTAATTGTGGGTTGTCAAGTCATGGAAGTCAATCCAATGAAAATGGTGAAGTAAGAAGACAAGTTTTGCACTAAATGCTTAGTGGTTTTGGTGAATTTGTTTGATGGAAAAATCTCAGGGATTTCAAGGAGCCTTTAAAAGGGATCCTTCCTTTATGTGTGAAGGAGACTTGAGGTGGTTATGGCTATTTTTGAATTTTGGCGGGAAATGGGTTTGGGTGAGTTCTAAGGAATGCTAAGTACCTTAGTAAGCTAAACACATTGCAAGTAATGGATTTCTAGCTAAGAGGATTGGATTTTGGTGTTTGGATGTTGAAATGTTAAAAAGAAAAATAAAAAATCTGCAGTTCACTGGCGGCACCCTGGAAATACACAGGCGGAACCCAAAATAGGGTGCCGTCTGGTCCGTTGGGCCTAACCTGGGTTACCCAGATTTTGCACTGGCGGAACCCAATTTTGGGATCCGCCTGATCCGCCAGTACTGAAAAAGTTCACAGTCCGCGTTTTTGACCCGCGAAACGATTTTCAAAATTTTCGAAAACTCTTGGAACTAAAAATATAATTCATACCTGGTTAGGAAATGCAAAAATTAGACATGTAAAGACTCATATCATAAGACTTTGACCGGGGGCTAGCGAAATTCACTAAACTTAGTGAAAATTTGATAATCATGAAAATTTGACAACTTGCCAAAAGTTGTCTTCCTGCAACATTGTTAGTTAAAACATGTTCCATAGTGTATCAAACATTGTACTAACACACAAATACATCACAAAGATTGTTTAAACTACCAAATTGTTTCAATAGTACCTTGTGCCAAACACTCCTAACACACCCGCACTCATTAACGGTCCATCTTCTTCTTCATCTTCCCGAGGAATCTCCCGATGTTTTTGAACATCCCTTTTGTTTGCTTGAACTCCTCCGACTCATTTGGAATATCCGGAAGTTGGGAAAGGTATTCTAGAGGTGGGAGCCTAGAGTTTGGCAAACTGTCATCTTCACTCATTGAGGAAGAAGATGATGAGGTAGGAGGATGAGGACGTTTTCCTTGGGCTCTATACATTCTCTTATCACTTAAAGGGACAAATGTATGTGGAATGAGAGAGTAGTCAAGTTGAAGACGGTTAGGAGTTGGAGGAATGGGTGCAATGAACCTAAAGAGACGGGTCAAGAACATTCCATATGGCATAGCCGTTGTGCCATGCTCTAAGGACTTCCTCCCATTTCTTGAATTGGGGCAAGAGTTCATTAAGTTCCATTCCATATGGATCTTTATCAACCTCATTACCCGTTCGGGTTCTCCTAGTAGTGGTTGTCCTAACAAAGAGGTGGTTACGGAGTACATCTTTTGACACAAGTGGGGTATCATAAGGATGGAAACGGTCATCTAGGGTGTCAAGGGTTGAGAGGGAGTGCAAATCGGAGTAGATACAAGTACCTTGGTTTGGAATTCCTAGGATTTGAGCAAACTCCTCAAGAGTGAAGGAGTATAGATTGCCACTAACCCTAAAGTTGACGGATAAATAATCATAATCACCCGTGGATAGAGTGACGGATGCATAGAACTCAAGAATGAATCTAGGACAAATAGGCTCGTCTAAAGTCAAAAGACACTCAAAGTTGATTGTGGGAAATTCGGCATAAAGGTTTGTGCCTTCTAGGAAAGACGGGTCAATGGTTCTACCCTCATGGACATAGCGTTTTTCTAGGGCTTTGAAAATGTTGACTTGGTTTGGGGTAAGGCCTTTGGTTTTGTGGTGTTTTGGGAGGTACTTAATTGTGTTCTTATGGTCGTAATGGGTTAGAGGAGGCATGATGATACCTAGAACAACAAAAATTTCACATTTTAGTTTAAGTAAACTACTATTTTAATGTGGATGTTCTAGTGTGTGCCTATATGAAAACAATGTGGAGGTGCGGTTATCTTGACTCATTTTGATGCATCAAAAGTGTTTTATAATGCAAGTTTTGTTATAAAAACAAAAGATAACCCAAACACTCCTAGGTCAATGTAGCTTCGTTTGAATGTACCCGAAAATACATATTGGTTATGTATTCCCTTTAGCATTCAAGAGACATTATGCAAGTGATGTTTTGATCATAACGTTCTGATTTTGTATTCTCAATGTGAGACGAAAAAGTATTTGTCCTACTTGTGAGAAATTTTTGCAAGAATTTGACATGGGGTGGTTTAGCAAACATGTTTACACTAAGTAAGAATGCAATTCCTAACTATGGGGAACATGATTAGTTTTGTTAAACACCTAATTTTATGCATGAATTTTACGAGTTTAATGCATAACCCCAAGTTTTTGTTATTGTGCAAAAATAGAATTCCTAGACTCAGATCAGGATTGTAATCAAGTTAGAATACTTACAATGATGATGGATTAGTAATGTGATTGAATGGAAGACCAAAATTTCGTGGGTATGGATGAGAGGAATGGTGAATAGTAACAGTTTTGGAAGTTGTGGTATGAGATAATGGATGTTTGGTTTAATATAAACAAATGTATAGGTTCTGCAGGTCGACGGACACGGCGGATCCCAAATTTGGGTTCCGTCCGTTATGGCTCAGGGTTCCGCCGACCCTGCTGAGAAAAATTGTTATGGATTTGTTTTGATTTTTGTGATTTTTGTCTAATGTCCAGAACTACAATGTAGGTTCCATGAGTCCTAAGCCTAGCCTAAGAAGGTTAAAAGGTTCACGTTTAAGAGGTTTGGTGAGAATGTCGGCTATGTTGTCTTCGGAAGAAACTTTCTCAATTGAGATTTCCTTTTTGAACGTTGTCGCGAAGGAAATGATGACGGATTTCAATATGTTTGGTACGAGCATGTTGAACCGGGTTTTTGCTGAGATCAATGGCACCTTTGTTGTCACAAAGAATTGTGATGTCGTTGAGTTGAATTCCGTAGTCGACAAGAGCTTGCTTCATCCAAAGAGCTTGTTGACATGCCTTTCCGGCCGAAACGTACTCGGCTTCCGTTGTTGAGATAGCAAGAGCCGTTTGCTTCTTCGAGAACCATGAGGTGAGACAATGTCCAACAAAAGTACAAATACCACTTGTGCTTTTTCTATCGACATAGTCACCGGCATGATCCGAGTCGGCATACACTATGGTGTCTATTCCCGTTCCTTTGGGATACCATAAACCTAAATGTGTAGTGCCCTTAATATACCTAAATATCCTTTTAACGGCTTCAAGATGGGTAGTTTTAGGATTTTCTTGAAAACGAGCACATAGACAAACACTAAACATAATGTCGGGTCTACTAGCCGTTAGGTAAAGTAGACTACCAATCATACCTCTATATTTAGTGCTATCTACGGATTCACTTTCCTCATCCTTGGTGAGTTTAGTTTCCGTGGACATGGGAGTTTTGATAGGTTTCGAATCTTCTAATCCAAATTTCTTAAGCATGTCCTTAATGTACTTAGATTGGTTAAAGAAGATACCATCTTCTAGTTGTTTAATTTGGAGTCCTAAGAAAAAGTTGAGTTCTCCCATCATACTCATTTCAAACTAGTCATGCATGATTTTTGAGAAATCCACACATAATTCTTGACAAGTTGATCCAAATATAATGTCATCAACATAGATTTGGACTATGATAATATGTGAATCTTTCTTCTTAGTGAAGAGAGTATTATCAACTAAGCCCATGGTGTACTTATGGTCAACTGAGAAGGTTTTAAGTCGATCATACCATGCTTTAGGAGCTTGCTTAAGTCCGTAAAGAGCCTTTTTAAGTTTGTAAACATAATTAGGTTTTTCAAAATCGATGAAGCCCGGTGGTTGAGCAACATACACTTCTTCATTAATGACTCCGTTTAGAAATGCACTTTTGACGTCCATTTGAAAAAGTTTAAAATTATGTGCACACGCATAAGCAAGTAATATCCTAATTGACTCGAGCCTAGCTACTGGAGCAAAAGTTTCATCGTAGTCAATGCCTTCTTGTTGATTATATCCTTGTGCTACTAGCCTAGCTTTGTTTCTAGACACAATTCCATTTTCATCCATTTTATTACGAAAGACCCATTTCGTTCCAATTATTGTTTGACTCTTTGGTTGAGGAACTAATGTCCATACATCATTCCTAACAAATTGGTTTAATTCTTCTTGCATTGCAATTACCCAAGATTCATCTTTAATGGCTTCATTAACGTTTTTAGGTTCAATGGTTGACACGAAACAAAAGTAGTTGCTTTCATTTTGGACTTTTGATCTAAGTGTTCTTTCGTTAATGTTGCCTATGACACTATCTAATGGATGACTTTTAGATTCTTTGACATTAACAAGTTCTTTGTTTAATAGTTCATCTTCCTTGTCATTATCTAAGATTTCTTGACTTTCAATTGCTTGGCTTTCAACTAAGTCATCATCTACCAAAGGTGATGTCTTAGAGGGAGGTGGACTTTCGTCAAATGTTACGTTCAACGATTCCTCGACTCTTAAGGTTTCCTTGTTTAAAACAATGTAAGCTTTACTATTTTGTGAATATCCAAGGAATACACCTTCATAAGACTTTGGGTCAAATTTGGTGAGATAATCCTTGGTGTTAAGAATGAAGCATTTACTCCCAAACACTCTAAAGTATCCTAATGTAGGCTTTTTACCTCTATAAAGTTCATAAGGTGTTTTATTCAAAAATCGTCTAATTAGGACTCGATTTAAAATGTACGTTGATGTGTCAACGGCATTACACCAAAACTTTTGTGGAATAGTTTGTTCATTAAGCATTGTTCTACTTATCTCTTGTAATGTCCGGTTTTTACGTTCTACTACACCATTAGATTGAGGAGTACGTGGAGCCGAAAAGTTATGAGTAATTCTATTATTATCACAAAATTTTCCAAATTGAAATTCATTATCAAATTCACGACCGTGATCCGTTCTAATAGACACAATATTAGATCCTACTTGATTTTGAATTTTCTTACTTAGAATCTCAAATTTATCAAAAGCTTCGTTTTTACTTTTCAAAAACTTAGTCCAAGTATAACGTGAGTAATCATCAACTATGACCAAAGTATAGAAGTTGCCTCCATAACTTTGTATAGCGGATGGACCAAATAAGTCCATATGTAAAAGTTCTAGACATCTAGACGTGGACACCAAGTTTTTAGCCTTATGGCTACTATGGACTTGTTTACCGACTTTGCAAGCATCACAAAAGTGTTGGTCATATTTCAACTTGGGTAGGTTTCGAACTAAGTCTTTGGAGGAGAGGTTTTGGATAAGTCTCATGTTAGCATGTCCTAAACGTCTATGCCATAAAGTTGAAGATTCATCTAATGAGGTAAGACAAAGTTTGTCTCTAGATGTAGAATCCAACTTCATGACGTATACGTTGTTCTTAAGGACACCTTTGGCTATGGTTATACCATCTTTAAGTATTTTACTACCGTTCTCACTAAAAAGAACATTATACTTATTACGAAAAAGTTGACTAATACTAAGGAGATTAAATCCTAAGTTATCAACATGAGCAACATCATCTATAGAAAGGGAGTCATGAGAGATTGTACCTTTTCCGATGATTTTGCTCCTAGCATTACTACCAAACGTTACATTACCTCCATCACATTTGTGATATGTTGAGAAGAGGCTTTTATTACCCGTCATGTGCCTTGAACAACCGCTATCCTTGATCCATTCATCCGGATCCAAACAAACTTTGAGGCACACCTATTTTATGAAAAACACTCAAACATTTGGTCCCCAATTTCTCATGGGTCCATTTTGGTTAAGCATACCATTAATTTGTCCCAAATATGAAAATAGAGCATAAGGGTTCCATGGCATGTAATTTGAGGTTTGGTAATGTCCAGGAGTGTTTTGGTTCCAAACATGTTGGTAGTTTGGTCGAGCATTGAAGTTGCTCTTTGGAAAGGGGCGTTTGGGAATTGGAGTCTTAGGTCTTGGTTAAGTAGCCTTAGCTCTAAATTCATTTTTACTAAGTCCTACTCCAGTTTTAAAGGCAGGTTTGGTTCCATTTTTATATGTAACTTTAACAAATTTAGAACGATCCGATGTGGATGGAGTTACTGCTGCAGCAGACCTGGCGGAACCCTTGGGGCCAACGGGCGGAACCCTATTTTGGGTTCCGTCTGGTCTGCGGGCTGCTGTAGCAATTTTGTTTGTTTCATGTGTGTTCGTTTCTTGTTTCGTTTGACCCTTAATGATTTCTACTTTCCTGAAACCTAGACCTGTTTTATCAAAAGGTGACTTTTGGAGTTTCATAATTTCATCCGCACATGAAATGCTCTTATCGAACTTTTTGAACTTTGTGGTTTGTTTGATTAGATCATTTTGAGTAATTTTAAGTTTCTCAACTTCAAGTTTAAGTTCCTCACATGATTTGCATGAGGTGTCAATACCTTTACTCCTTTCTAATCTCTTAGCTTTTTCTTTTAACTCATAAACTTCATTTTCTAAAAACTCCTTTTTAGTTTTCAAAAATTTATTTTTGTTTATGATTTTTAAGCTTAGCTCACAAAGTTTGTTATATTCATTTTGTAAAGTGTCATCATCAATAGAGGAGTAAGATGAGTCGGAGAGTACCTCATTTGAGTTGTGAGCCATGAGAGCAATATCATCGTTCTTTGGCTCATCATCATCTCCTTCATAGTCACTCCAAGCACCACCCACAAAAGCTTGTTGAGGCTTGCTCTTGGGTGGTTTTGGACATTCTCCTACAAGATGACTTGTGTCTCCACACCTATAACATTTTCGTTCAACTTTTCCTTTTCGATCATCACGATCTTTCCGGAAGGTTTTCTTGTCATCTTTAGGTTGTCTTACAAACTTCCCTCGCCTACGAAAGAACTTCTTGAAGTCTCTCATGGCCATAGCATATTCCTCATCATCACTATCCGAAGTAGATTCTTCATCATGACTTGATTGGACTCTAGCTTTCAAGGCAATGGACTTAACTTTTTCTTTCTTGCCTCTAACTAGTTCCGAATCTTTTTCCATCACCATTTCATGAACTTTGAGGTTTCCAATTAGCTCATCAAGTGACATGCTTGAAAGATCTTTGGATTCTTCAATTGCCGTCACTTTTGCTCTCCACTTCGGATGGAGTGCTCTAAGAAATTTCCTGACAAAGTTCTTACTACAAAAAGATTCATCAAGTGCTTTAAGTGAAGTAATAATAGTGTTAAACCTAGCAAAAGCATTATCAATAATCTCATCTTCGGAAATAACAAATTGTTCATATTGGTGAACAAGAAGATCAATTTTGTTATCTTTAACCTGTGAGTTTCCTTGATGAGTGACAATTAAAGATTGCCAAATATCTTTGGCGGTTTTACACAAAAAGACTCTTTCATCTTCTTTCTTAGGCAAAGCGTTGTAAAGCATCATTTTAGCTTCATTATTTTTACCTATCAATTTCTTTTGATCATCATCTTTAATGTTAGTAACTATATTATCACCATCAACAATTATATACCATAAATCTATATCTTTAGATTTCACGTAAGTTTCAAAACGGTTTTTCCAATATATAAAACCATTTGCTTCAAAGAGTGGTGGTCTTTGCATAGATTGCCCTTCTTTGTAATTTTCAAAATCCATGGATCGTTTCAAGTTTTAAAACACAATATATTTTAAAAGCTTGAGTAACGTAGCTCTTGATGCCAATTGTGGAAAACTAGAAGGGGGGTTGAATAGTTTTAGCGTTTTAAAATCTTTTTAACTTGTTTAGTTAGCTTTGAAACTTTCCGTTTGATCAAAGATGTATGCACAAACACAATATATATAACATGCAAGTAAAGGAAAGAAACGATCAAACCACAACACGAGTATTTATCGTGGTTCGGCTACAAGGACTCTTTTTCCTTGCCCTACGTCCACGCCCCGAGTATCCAACTCGAGAGTTTCTTTCACTAGTCAACAAGCTCCTTTCACCGGCGGAGAAAACCTTACACGTCGCTTATACTTTTACCGACACAAAGCTAAATGTCGAGTTCTTTTACAAGGGCACAACCACTCCCGTTTAGTTCTTTTACTAGGGTACAACAACTCCCAACACTCTTTGTATTTTGAGGACTAAAATACTAACCACTCACTTCAGAATATACACAAACAAATGACGCGTAAACAACACGAGTTTACACAATACTAAGCTACCAAGTCTTGCAACGTTGTGTTGGAAACTTATAACTTTAGACGACCTTGTGAGCTTCTTTGCTACAAAAGGAAACTTCACATTTACAATGTTAAGATGTTAGAAAGAAAGATGAGTGTGTGTGTAAAAATGATCTCAAGAGGTTAGCCAAAAATCAAGTTATGGCTTGGTATTTATAGCACAACAAACTGTGTGCTCGGCGGATCAGGCGGAACCCTCAAATGGGTTCCGCCCGTGTACCCCCAGGGTACCGCCGGGTCTGCAGTAGGTTTTTGTAATTACTCTTCAAACCAAACAAGGTCTTGTCACATAACTTCTATCAACCAAACAATGTCACATCACTTAAAGTAAGTCAAACATGATACTTGCAAGCAACATGAAAGCAAGTCAAACACATAACTTGCCATAAATATATAATGACAAAACTTGCCATAAATGTGATGTGACTATTTCTAATTTAAGAAATAAACTTGTGTTATGTTTTATAAAATGTAACATGTAGCAAAAGTCTTGTTTATGCAAGTCTTAAAAACTAAGAATATGTTTTGCTTAAAACTAAAGTTTACATTTTGTCGTTAACAAAACTTAGCGAAGATCGTAAAATATAAATAACGTTTTTAGGCGATATTTGTATTAACAAATAGTAATCCGAAAATGTGAGTTGTTACAACTACTAGTGCAACTTCAAACTTAGAGGGACGAAAGTTGTTATTTTCGACAAACCACAGGGACCATCAATGTAATTTACTCTAAAATTAATCATAATCATTCTTTTTCTTACATTTAAATTATCGTCTTCCTATAAATGCATATCACATACTTTTGTTAAAAAAACTTTTGTAAATTTTTTTATGCAACTTAAAAAAACTTTTGTAAAATTTTTTTATGCAACATCCTTTTAATTTTTTACGTGTCCCAAATCAATTCCCATCAAATACCTTCTTAAAAGTTAAAGAAAAAAAGAAGCTAAAATTTTTAGGATTTACTATCGGGTGCCCCATTTTTTTTTTTTTTTTTTTTTTTTACATACACATATTTATTTCATAAATGGCTATTCTAAGAAAAAGGTAATAAGAAAAAGTTCACAAATGTTTTTTGTACAAAACTTTAACCCACAACTTATTAATCAATAGAAATACTTATGCCGTGTTTAGTTGGAGAAAAACATGAGTTCTTCTTTAGAAAAACTTCCAAGTAAAATCGAGAAAATGAAAAACATGTTTAGATAAAATATTTTTCAGAATTCTTTCTAATATAGAAAGCTGCTTTTTCTATTTATAAATAGGGCCTGTTTGGCACCCAGCTTTTTTAGAGCGTTTAAAAGATACTAGCATTTATTTTGGATAAAAAAGCTCCTATTGAAAAAAAAAAAAAAAAAAAAAAAAAAAAAAAAGCTTTGTTTGGTTGGAAAGTTTAAAGCTTTTAAGTTGACAAAAAAGCTCCAATATAAAACGTTGTATGGACGAGCGTTTCAAATACCAATGGAGTTGTTTACTCGAGAAATTACATATTTAAATTTGTACCCACAATTCTAACGCGCTACATATCTCGATTTGTAAATTTAAGTTCATGGACTATAATTTTATTATTATTTTTTATTTTTATTTTTTTTGTGTATTAATTCCACCGTTCAATAAATAAGAAAAAGTATATTTTAAACTAATTTTTATTTGTTTCACTGACATTTGATAAACCGTAATTCGTTAAAAAAATCTAACACAGAACGCCGGTAAAACTTATATAACAAAATTTTTATTTGTTCCTAATTGTTTATATGATATTCTCTTAATGCACTAAGACTTTAATATAATGAGTTTAATATTTTTATGTTTTATATTTGTTTACTGTTATAAATATGTCTTTTTTATGTCATTTTACATCTTATAGTAACAGTTAACAACTAATTTATCAAACATTTTTATTGAAAAAATATACTGCGTGTAGCTCATGTTAACAACTTGCAGTTTATAGCTTAAATCTTACAAGTTACAGTATACAACTTACAACTAGTTTTGCCAAATATACCTATAATTAGGGATGAGCACGGTACCGGTCCCGTACCGATCCCGTACCGAATTAGTGGTACCGATTTTTTCCCGAGCATAAATAGTGGTACCGGTACCGTACCGAACGGGATTCGGATACCGGTACCGGTACCGGTTTCGGTACTGGTACCGGGAAATCGGGTTTTTCCCGTTTTTATTCGGGAATTTCCCGATTTGGTACCGGTCCCGTACCGAATTAGTGGTCCCGATTTTTTTTCACCTTATTTCGTAGTATTGGTACCGTACCGTATATCAGAAATGGTAACGTTTCGGTATGGTATCGGTACGGTTCCGGGATTCGGATCGAAATGCTCATCCCTACCTATAATCATTGACAAGTGAGATTAGTACTTTTCTACATGTTTCCTTGTATTTCTCTTACACCTTTTATTTTTCTAAAAGATTTATCTTGACATGTTTTCTAAATTAGTAAATTTTCAACATTTTTTCTGTTTCTAAAAAGTCGAGATTGAAATAAAATTTACTTTTTTGTATTCAAAAGAAAAAAAGAAATAAATTTTATTTCTACATTTCACCCCGGAAAAAAAAACACTTTGGTTACTAAAAAAGCCGTATTTAATTTAGATATAAAAAACACTTTAGTATATCACAATCACTTTAAGTTTTGTCCACTAGGGAGTGTACTACTCGTATAAAATAAAACTACTAATTGTCACACGCCAGACGCCACCAACTCTTGTGCTGATCCAAACACCCCACTATTTCCACCTTTATATTAACGGATGACAAATTTATAATAACACACTACAATCATTTCATCATCATCATCATCATCATCATCTCTATCGTATCATATCCTTTACTAAACAATGCTCCGATTATCAATCCGACGTGGTATACTTGATTCTCTATTCATTTTGATTAAGAGAGTATTAGTTATATATGTATTTTTTGACTGATTATATTATGCTATTGATTCTGTGTAACAGCTTCAATAACAACTTTGACTCCACAAATGTTTGCTATTAAAAATAGTAACTTATCTACTGCTACTGAACAGTCTGTGAGGCATAGTGATCCTTTGGTATGTCCTTTTTTTTTTCCTTATTGATGGTGAATGAATATTCATTTTTATTTTCATTTCTATTAAATGGAAGTTCACTGAGTGTTTGGGAGTGCTTATTTGTAAAAGGTTTTATTTTCAACCAGACGATTACCCGCCCATAGCGGCAACGGTTTACAGTAGCCTTAGTTTTTGTGCAATTTTATTTTATTTTACTTTTTTTTATTATTATATGTATATATAGGTGTGGAGTAAATTATAATTAAGTATTTATATATTTAATAGATTGCGTTAACTTTTAGTTTAGCAACTCATTTTTTGAGTTTTTAAGTTTTAAGAAATGTGTTTTCTCTTTTTATGTAGTATAGATATAAGGGTAAAAACTAATATGAATTTCACCATAAATAAAAACTTTGAAATAAGCATCACCTTAGAATCTGCGAATTTTACATCAAAATAATATAAGTTGAAGCACTTTGGATGAAACAAGACTGCTTCTGCTGTAGCATAAGCATAAAAGCAGAAAAATAAGCAATTCCTGACAACCCCTAAAACTGAATGTAACTATTAAAACAACTGTAGCCCTTAATTGGAAGAATTATTGGTGAATTTTATCAGTAGGACATGGATGTTTGTTTTAGTATTTATTAGCATGGTACCCCTGCTATATAGCTTGGAATCAGATTATTTATTTGACAATTATTCTCGCTATCCCTAAATAGTCAGTTTAAATTGACATTCATCGAACGTTGCTTTCCATATACAGTATGATTAGTACTAGTATATTATCGGGCTACAGTGGCGGAACTAGAACATTTTATTTTGGGGGGGGGGGGGGGGGGGGGGGGGGGGGGCAAGTAGGAGATTTGTTTGTAACCTCAACTAAATTACCCTTAAAACCTATAATATTTACACTAGGTGCCGCAAATTTTGGGGGGGCCGGGACCCTCCCCTGCCCCTACGTAGGTCCGCCCTTGTCGGGCTACCTGGTTTAAATGGACATTATAAAAATAGTATCGGACATAATATAGTAAAACACTTCACTTTAAGAGAAGACGTCTTAAAGTGAAAACGTAAAGGCTTATAGTATATTGTAGTATTATAGTATAGACGTATTGATAGTTAAGTTCTTAAAACTTTTTTGTTTCAGTTTTTTTAATTTAGTTATAACTAACTGGTCTAATTTGTATCAGAAAGTACCAAACCTAATTGGAGGAAGCTTTGTAAACTCGCAATCATCAGAATTTATTGATGTCATAAACCCTGTAAGTCCATTTCTTGAACATCTTTACTTTTCCCTTGTTTCTTGTTTGTTTGTGTGATGTGTTTGATAATTTGGGTATTGCTGTGGAGTTAGGCGACACAACAAGTTGTTTCGCAAATACCCTTAACGAAAGATGAGGAGTTTAAGGCTGCAGTATCTGCAGCCAAACAGGCTTTTCCATCGTGGCGAAACACACCAATTACTACCCGACAGCGCGTCATGTTAAAACTTCAAGAACTTATTCGAAGAGACATGGTTAGCAGCATGGATATTTTATTTTTCCTTTAAATGTTCTTTCGTATATGGCATATTTTCATTGTTGACCAGTATTGTTTTTATTTGACTTAGGACAAGCTTGCCATGAACATTACTACAGAGCAAGGAAAGACATTAAAGGATGCACAGGGTGATGTATTCCGTGGATTGGGTATGTTTGTTCATGTTTATAGCTCAGTGCTAAACATGTATGCCAATATTTTGATGTAACTGGTGTGTTTCTATTAATAGAGGTGGTGGAACATGCTAGTGGAATGGCGAGTTTACAAATGGGTGAATTTGCTTCAAATGTATCTCATGGAATTGATACTTATAGCATTAGAGAACCCCTCGGTGTATGTGCTGGTATATGCCCCTTCAATTTTCCTGCAATGATTCCCTTGTGGGTATGTTTCTCAATTTTCTTCCATCAATGATTCCCTTGTGTTCACAGATTATTCGATTCAGTAAACCCATCTTATATAAAGCTTAGTTTTCTTTTTGGCAAAGACGAAAATTATAAGTCAAAACACTCAGAATTTGATTCCCAGCAATGATTCCTTTGTGTTCATAGATTATTCGATTCACTAAGTACGCCTTATATAAAGCTTAGTGTTTTTTTTGGCAAAGGCAAATTAAAGTCGGCACTCACAATGTGATTGGTTTGTTTATTATTTCTAACCTGTCAAGAAACAAGAAAAGATCTTGAGGCTTTCTTCTATATTTTCCTTGCAGATGTTTCCAGTTGCTGTTACTTGTGGCAATACTTTTGTGCTAAAGCCATCGGAGAAAGATCCGGGTCAGTGCCCTTCCCCGTTTTTCTAAACGATGATATATGGCACCATAAAATACTATACCCATACATTTACATAATGGAAAGAATCTTGACGTAAAGGGAATCCACGTGTATCCCTTAATTATTACCGAGGGAGTAAAACCTTTCCAGTTTGCAGTATTTCTAGTCAGTAATTATGCTTTGCATTGTTTAGATGGGAGAATTATGTCATCAGTTAGACAGTTACACGACTATTGTTATATGACTGAGTGAGTGACCGAAAAGGAGCTACTCAGTTCTTCCTTTTCATATGCTTCCTGTTCGCATGAGCTTATTAAATTTCATATGGTTTCACCTCCTGTTTACAAGTTTTCATTACCTAGAAATGGGACATTCACAATAAATTTGTCCTGATTATTTATTTATTTATTTATACTGATACTCTTCAATAATTTTGTGTCATTTTTAGGGGCTTCTATGATGCTTGCAGAGTTGGCGATGGAAGCCGGTTTACCCAGTGGTGTTTTGAATATTGTACATGGCACCCATGTATGTTTGTTCTTGCTTAATTCATATCATAGTCACTTTCTGTCATCACCGAGAAGTCTATTTAAGAATCTGTAATTGTTAGTTTTTAAATTCTGTGAGGAGCATATGTAACATTACACGAAGCTTTTGAATGATACTTTCTTGTTTTTATGTTTGAGACAGGACATTGTAAATGCTATTTGTGATGATGAAGACATTAAGGCTATATCATTTGTTGGTTCAAACACGGTAGGTAACTTTCAAGGTTCTATTTCTTCAATGTTATAATGCTATTAGCTACTGATTTTTCTTTACTTTTTACCATCATGGGTTTCTCGAAGGCTGGCATGCATATATATGCAAGAGCATCAGCAAAAGGGAAACGTGTGCAGGTATAATGATTTCATCTATTTCTATGATGTTAAGCGTTCTTTCTAACTTTATGAGTTTATAGCCAATTACACTTTTGAAGTTTTTTTGCATTGACTAGCTTTTAACCAATGCCTACAGTCCAATATGGGAGCTAAAAATCACGGTATTGTTATACCCGACGCAAGTGTTGATGCTACTTTAAATGCTCTAGTTGCTGCTGGATTTGGAGCTGCAGGGCAAAGGTGCATGGCTTTGAGCACTGTCGTCTTTGTTGGAGATGCAACTGAATGGTATTCTGCTTTCTTCTAGTTTATCTATCATTTTACATTTTTACTATATTTACTTCTTTTTTTTTGGTTAATTGATCGATTTTGATTCCTTTAACTGTGTTTAGGGAAAATGAGTTGGTGAAGCGTGCCAAATCACTAAAAGTAAATGCGGGAACAGAACCTGACGCAGACCTAGGTCCAGTAATTAGCAAACAGGCACGTCTTGTTTACCTTATTATCCCAAATATTTATAGTTATAAGTTGCATGGATAACCACTAAATATTGATGACACATCAACAAATCGGCTTTTAACTTTTATCTGTTTTGAACATCAATTTCTGCCATCACCAGGCGAAAGACCGAGTGTGCAGATTGATCCAGAGCGGAGTTGAAAATGGTGCAAAACTACTACTTGATGGAAGAGATATTGTGGTATTTTTCCAACTTTAGAACATTTTTGTTTCATTTAAGTCATTCTATGTCGCATAATGATTCAGATTAGGATGCTCTAGCTTGTGGTTTTTGTCTACTTTCTCCAATTTGTTATTTATATTTGTTTTGATTTACTTCTTTATGTTATAATGTCGATTAGGTTCCAGGATATGAACAAGGAAACTTTGTGGGACCAACAATCTTGTCTGGTGTTACTGAAGATATGGAATGTTACAAGGTATATATTTTTTCAGGATCTCATTGTTCAATTATTTATGGTAGAGGTGGCCAAATGGGGAGGCGTGACAGGCAGGGTAACCTGTCAAAATGATTCGGGTCAAAGTGGATATTTAATAAGCAGGAGCCAAAATGGGTCGGGCTGGGTCAATCTGCATATACTTCATTCAAAATGCGTCAATCTGCATTTTTATTTCATTTCTTTTCTTGAGTTTCGTACTAATGTGTTAAGATCAAAATTCTGAAATAAGATTATTTAAGCAGTCTGCATTTTACAAGCTGGTGACTTTTGACCTCTTCAACTTACTTCCATCGCGTCTAAGTTTCTAAGATTACCTGTTAAAACCGTTAGAGAAAATGTTGGAATTCAACCTTTTGGATAAGGTATGGCCTAAATTGACCCAGTTTAGCCATAGACGGGTCGAAACAGCCATCTCTACTGTATTGGGCTCCAATTAATGAGAGAATGGAAGAAGAATCTTGAATATTGGGTCATGTTAAAAGCTTTAAATGTGCATCTTTCTGCAGGAAGAGATATTTGGTCCGGTTCTGCTCTGCATGCAGGTCTGTTATTACTTTACACTTGATTAAAAGAATATGTTCGTTCTCAGACAGCCTAATATCTAATCTTCTGGTTGCACCTTATTTTCAGGCTGACAGCTTGGAAGAGGCTATAAATATTGTCAACAGAAATAAGTAAATTTTCCAGAAAAAAATTTGCTCTGATAGTGAAATTACTTTAATATGTATAATTCAGTATTAAAGAGGATCTTATTCTCCAGATACGGCAATGGAGCAGCTATTTTTACATCATCTGGTGTGGCTGCTAGAAAATTTCAAACTGATATCGAGGCCGGGCAGGTAAGCGGAATATTTTAATTTGTTATAATTGATGGTGAAAATATCAACACCTATATACAAATGAATTATATTTATTAATAGTCTAATACTGCCAATTGTGCGTCAGGTTGGCATAAATGTTCCAATTCCAGTTCCGTTGCCATTTTTCTCGTTTACGGGCTCGAAGGCATCTTTTGCTGGTGACCTCAATTTCTATGGTGCGTTTTTCCATGCTAAGCTTGAACCTTTGGTGTTTTATACATCTACTTTACGCTCATGTTTAATGTAGCAGACAGTTATTCGAATAGGGTAAAATAGAAGTTTGGTTTTGTTGTGAATTTGCAGGCAAAGCTGGAGTCAACTTCTATACACAGATCAAGACCGTGACTCAACAATGGAAGGATTTGCCCGGTGGTTCTGGAGTTTCACTTGCTATGCCAACTTCTCAGAAGTCTTCATAATCAATATGGTTTGATGAATCCTAGAATTGAACATGAATTTCCATCCATGTACTTTAAGCCCCGTCGATTATATATGTTAAGCGAATTATTTCCTTTGATATGCTAATCTTAACTGTTACAAGAAAAAATTTAGAACATGCCCATTGTTTACTTTTGACCTACAAAGTGAAAAGGTTCATGGAAGCACACACGTGTTCTTTAATCATCCTTCAGATTTGACGTGCCTCTTGTGTGTGCATGTTTTCACTGGTTTGACAATGGACGTTTGAAATCTGTTGCTTCAAGATGTGCAGCTGAGAGTTCCTCAACAATTCAGAAGAAATAAACGTGAAGGTGATAGTAGGAAGTTCATTTTCATAATCATATTTATAGTGACCCTCCTATCTACCACTTAATTCACAACATTTCACTCTACGAATTTAGTGAAAATCTCATTATTCCAAAGCAAGTAAAGATAAAATGACATCATTCAACGCAAGTCTTCCATGTTTTATGGGATTTGCTTGGAACAAAAACCTTCACCGCATGTATTTTTTTTTCTTTCTGGAAGCCTACTACCCATCAGATCAAAATCCATAAATACCATTTTACTCGACACATAGATGCATATAAATGTCCCTGCCCGATTGATAGTTTGTCGCAGGCAGTGTCGTTATCATTCTAAGCATCCACAGTCGTAGTCTTAAGCATCGATCCACAACCCACGTGTACAGATTTCCAGCATTACAAACACGCTTATTCCATATGCCTGTCAACTGCTGTAATGTACCAAATGCATTTTATATAGTCTTTCAATTGGCACAAGTAAAGAAGAAAATTAACAACGGGGTAAACAGCAGAAAAAATTGGCAAACAGTATTAAATATTTACTAAATGATGTATGTAAAGCCCTATGAGCAACACTTTGGGTACCAAACGCCTACCAATAACCTATAGTAGAACCAATATCTCCAAGCATCGAGCCGCCACTCATACTTTTCACAAGGGCAACTGATGCATGACTTGCTGTGATAACAACTCAAGACCATATAGTAAAATCTCCTGTCCTTAGGACACTATAAATTATGTGTCTACCACGGCATAGCAAACATCACACCTAACAAACTCCTTGAGTCAAGAAATACATTGGCATAACTTGATAGAAGATAAACGGGTTAAGTGCACTAAACAGAAACGAACTTTTGAAATTTTCCCGTTTTAGATAAAGAACTTTTTAACTACACTTTCTAGCATACGAAACTTGTTGTTTTGTATTAAAATTGCAAATATGACCGGTTGATTTTCCAACTATAATCCACATGTATCATCCAACTAGACAATTTGTTAGGTTTTTTCACCCGATTCAATGGATCCAGTTCACTTTTTAACCAGCCTCGTTAATTAACAATTACAATATTAAATTGGTGCTACCGTTCATGAACACCAACCACCCATATTGATAATTTAAAAAACGCCTCCTTAACTTTCAAAACATATCAAATTAACTCTCAATCGTATTATAGAATTTAAAACACGTCAAATTAGACCTCAAACTCATTATACTTTAAATTTTAACTCCCTCGTACCACCCTTTAGATTTGCATATACCTTCACAAAAAATTATATTTTCAAGTTAGTTTCAATTTTCAAGATTGGGAACTGTACATATTATATTATGGATTGGGTATCGGCCAAAACTCCAAAAGTCAATACTATATAATTAAACAAACCATCCGCTCATCGTCAACTTATGAATTCTGAATTTTCAAAGACTCAAAGTCATGATACTAGTTCACTATAAAAATCATCCATTATACACCATTTCTGTCACTCACTGCCTTCATATATACATATTCTCTTTAACCCATTCATCTTTGCCTTCCCTATGGGAGCCTCGGAAGCTCTTTTCTGCTGCTGTGGTATATTATGCATAGCATGGATTGTGATCGGGTCGCCATTGATAACGATTAAATTTATTATTAAACCTCAGAATCCTGAATTTTCGGTGGAGCAATTTTACGTTCCAGCTTTTAATAAATCAGCTAATAATGCCACAGCCAACTTCATATCCTTTAATATCAAGCTTCAAAACACAGATACACGCCGAGGGGTTCGATATGCTGATTCTATCAACGTAACCTTCTCATACTCCTCTATAATTACCAATGAAAATTATACGTGGCAATATTCGGCTCCCAAGTTTTACCAAGGTATTGCCCAATCAAAAAGGCTGGTAGAAGAAATCCAGATGACTGGAGGTAATGTGTCAGGATGGAACCAGAGTGTGGTGGCTGAACATTCTTGGATTCCCGCTCCACGGGCAAGGATGACGCTGTTGCAACCATTGCAATTTTTCAGGGTTAATATTAACGCTAGAGTGAAGTTTGTGTTCCTGGGGAACTCCCGTGGAAAAGAGCTAAAGGTTAGTGCCCTAGTGCCCATCGACTCGTATACAGGTGAAATGTTCACCAAGGACGGGATTATGGTGAACGGGGTGCAAGGCATTGGTACGAGTGTGGCTCAACTGGCGGTGCTGGCGGCTTCTATTGCTTTAAGTACCATCTTCATATGATTAATTACTCCGTTTATTCAATTCAACTTGTTTCAACTAGTAATGTAACCAATGTATTCAAAATTTTAGATTATCTGTCTCTTTGTTTTCTAATCTTCTTTCATATGATTTGAGGAAAGGGAAATCTCACGCCTTCGGCTTGCATACAATCTACGCCGATCATAATAGAAAAATACAAGGAAATTAAACAAACACATTAGAAATACAAGACAAGAGATCTAGCTACAAAAACTTCACCACCTCTAGAAAACTAAAGACCATCTAATTGTAAATGAAACACCATAAACCCTACGCTAACACAAAAAAGATCAACATGTTGTAATGACCAAATTCAAATTAGACTATGCAAGCACTAATTGGGTTTGAGCACCAATCCAGCCAAGATACAATTGACCCTTTTAATATTGCCGATAACCAATTATAAGAAACCACTTGTAGCTCGTCACAAAGAGTCGTAAAATTTGAAACTTTATTCTCATACCCTCTTTTATTTCTTGCACACCACACAAGATATAGCATCGTCCAGCACATCGCTTGCCATACAATTTGTTGTTCTTGCTAAAGTTATTTAGACCCTTATGAGTTAGAATGTCGTCAACTGTATCAACTTCAAAAATCCCCCAAATCCCACATTTTAAACATTTTTTTTCCAATTATCGAAGACATGAGGGCAATGAATAAAACAATGGTTCAATGTTTCAATATCATTACCGCAATGAGGGCAAAGAATAGAATTGAGATCTATACCAATATGATAAATCCATGACCAAACTGAAAATCTCTTCTGTTGACATCTCCAAATTAAGATACACACCTTTCTTGGAATAGCTTTATTCCACCTTGTTTCTTGAGAAGCATTCGAAGAGTCCATAATCTTGTTGTCAATAAATTCTCTAAGTCTCTTCACAGAACCCTAATTAGGTCTTATAGTACAAGTCCCTTAAGCACAAAACCCTAATTAGGTCTTATAGGTCCCGAAACTAGGTCAAAACCTTCCCGATTCTTTAGAATAAGCTACCACCACCTAGGAAATGATTCTTAAACCTTAATCATAGTCCCTAAACCCTAAATAAACCTTAGTCTAGGTACTAAACCCTAATCTAGGTACTAAACCCTAATCTAAACCTTAATCCAAGTTTAGGTCCTAAACTAACCCTAAACCTAGAAAAACCTTACTAAACTAGCACCTTAAGCTCCTTAAGCACCTCAAGCTACCTCCCTATCAGCTTACCCTCCTCCTTGTCACTACCTAGCACCCAAGCACACACCACCATAGTTGCTTACAAGTAGGTGGATCACCTACTTGTATCAACCTTAAACTGCGGCCCTTAAGGTGTCACCACCACCTCCACCAGCCCCTAGCTACCATGGTAGCCCTACTTGGTCATCACCTACCTTCCATGAGTCACCTCCCCCTCCTATCTCCATCACACACCCCCTTTCTTGCTCCTTACTCTTAACACACCCTATAAATAGGTCAAACTCCCCCATTCTTTCAAACCATCCCATTTATCTTCTCCACCTTAAATCTTCTGACCCTAGTAGTAGTTTACAAGCCATAGAAGGCCTAGGAGTCGAAGGAACCAAGCTACGAACCCCTTTTTAATACTATCTATTCGATATTGTCATTGGGTAGATCCCTCCGGCTCTGGCGGATCATAGGACGTTTTCCTAACCTTAGCCACCTTATAATACCATGACTATCTTATGTTGCCGCAACCAAATATTTGAAAAATCTCTCAAAGTGTTTATGATTATTAAACACATTTTGCTAACACTTTGAGAGTTTTGTACTTTTCAAATACTCCCCCTTAACATGTACTCATATGTTTTTAGTTAAAATTTGCACATGATGGGTAGACTTCGCATCTTTTTAAATTGATCTACCTTTAGTGAACATAAACCGATTCGAGACACGCTTACATCACTAGTTATACTTGCTTGAAATTATTACCTGGCCTGGTCAAGTCCACAGAAGGTTTCTTGAAACGGGACACTCTACTCAGACAAGTCCTCTTCGAGACACGCTTACATCATTGGTTAAACCAGTTTGAAATTATTACCCGGCCAGGACAAGTCCTTTCGATTAATGACAGTTTTTGTTTCGTCAATTCATTGGTGAAGTCTGAGTCGCGATCACATGAGATGCCATATCCTTTTTGTTACCACAAATTATTTGCTCCCCCTCAATATGTGAATTGATATACAAAAGAGTTTAGCACATATAGGAGAGCTAATGTTTAAGTCCAAACAATCACATTTTTATCAGATTCCATAATTAAATCACATTTTCTCCCCCGATCAAAAATTTCAAGCCATTTGAGATTTGTGATCCCAAGTGATTTAAATAAGTTAGAAAAGTTTGGGAGAAAAATGTGGTCTGATTTAAGATATACTGATAATGAGACGACACCGTACTCCCCCTCAATCATTAAGGGAGAATTTTAGTGTCAAACATGATGAGTTTATAAATGATTTGGAGTTTACCGAGAAACTCATGAAAAATTCATTTCTGACACATAACAACCACATTTTCTTCACTGCTTATTATGTACAAAGTAACTTGTTTTGATGATATAGAATTTTGAAATCACTCTCCCCCTCAATCGATGACCCTATTTCTATTTAACATTTTAATGAAAACTTTAACTTTTTATCATCGATTGAGTAGAAAATTTTATGAAAAATTTCAAGACCGATTGATTTTCAAAAATCATGGTACCACCAAGTTTAGCACAAATACTTTCCTGAAGAACCATAGATGAGAAAGTATTTGCGACGTAAAGAAGACTTCTCTTCTTATTCAAGAAATGATGCACTGAAACGTACATTAAATCTAGGGTGCACGGATGTAAAGTAATCCATGCCCGGGTGAACTTCACCCATTGTTAGGAACAACCGTCTTTTTGCCGACGTGTTTTTCTCATTTTGAAAATCGGGTTGCTATCTGAAGTAATAGCAAGCCATTTTTAAAGAAGATTTTGAGAAGCGACATGTTTTAGAAAACATTATTAGTAAAATACTAGAAAAAATCTCGATCAACCATATGTACGGTTCCGTGTCATTATTGAATGACATTTCTAGAAACGTACATAATATTGATTACACGAGAGACATGTCACTAGAAGAATATTTTTGGAATTTTATGATTTTCCAATTTTTATGAGTTTTGATGGTTTTAAATTTTTCTATTTTCTTTTTGTTTTAAACTATGTACAAAGGATATATGAAGCAAATCCATTACTCCTCATTCTCTTCCTGGAGTTGTTTGAGTGTTTCAGGCATGAGACTCTTCATACCAAAACGCGGGATAATGAACTGGAATCGTCTCTCGAGAGTGCCTTAGTGATTATGTTTGCTAACTGATACTCTGTCCTCACGAAGTAGAGCTCAACCACACCTTTCTCAACTTGTTCCCTAATGAAGTGATGACGTATGTCGATGTGCTTGGAACGAGAGTGCTGGACATTGTTGGAGCAAAGAGCTATGGCACTTTTGTTGTCACAATACAGAGGAATTTTGTTGTATGCAAAGCCATAGTCCGATTGTTGAGACCTCATCCATAAGATTTGAGCACAATACACCGACATGGCAATGTATTCAGCCTCTGTTGAAGATATAGATGTGCTCATTTGCTTCTTTGATGACCAAGTTACTAACTTTTCTCCCAGAAACTGAGCACCTCCTGATGTACTTCGTTGAGTATCTTGACACTCTGAATGATTTGCATCTGCATATGCCGTAAGTGCCATGGCAGTGTCCTTAGGATACCAGAGACCCATGTGAATAGTCCCTTGGAGATACCGAAAGACCCGCTTCACTGCTTCTAAATGCCTTTTGGTAGGCTTAGACTGGTACCGAGCACATATGCATACTGCGAACATGAAATCTGGCCTACTAGCAGTAAGATACATCAGGGATCCAATCATGCTTTGGTACTTAGTTTGATCGACTGGGATCCCAGAGATGTCTTCATCCAATTTTGATCTTTCAACCATAGGAGTGTCAACCGTATCACTTGAATCAAACCCAAATTTCTTCAAACTTTCATTGACGTATTTTGCTTGATTTATGACGATGCCACTGGGATTCTGAGAGATTTGTAAGCCCAAGAAAAACGACATTTGTCCCATCATCGACATTTGGAACTTTGAACTCATCTCATTAGAAAAATGGTCACATTCCATGGGATCAGATGAGGCAAATATAATTTCATGGAGTAGATGTTTCCCCGTTTTCCTAGTGAACAAAGTAGGATCAATAACACCTTTGGAGAATTTGTTCGCCAGAAGAAAATTAGACAAAGTGTCATACCACGCCCTAGGTGCCTGCTTTACGCCATAGAGAGCCTTCTTCAAGCGGTAGATGTGAGTAGGACGTTCAGGGTCCACAAATCCTTCTGGTTGAGTGACATAGACTACCTCTTTCAAATCACCATTCAAAAAAGATGTCTTAACATCCATTTGGTAGACTATATATTCTGACTAGAAACATTAGCAAGAAAGATTCTAATGGCTTCAATACGAGCAACTGGTGCGAAAGATTCTTCAAAGTCTATTCCCTCTTCTTAACTATATCCCTTAGCTACTAACAGTGCTTTGTTTTTCAAGACGTCACCATGCTCATCAAGTTTCACTTTGAAGATCCACTTAAGAGCGATAATCATTGCACAGTCTGGAGGTAGTACCAACTCCCATACATCTAGTTGATCAAATTCGTAAATTTCTTCTTGCATCGCATTAAACCAACAATCTTTAGCGATAGCTGCCTTGAAGTCTTTAGGTTCGACCTTAGATAGTAGGGTTGAGCAAACGGACCGGATGGACCGGACCGACCGACAAAACCGACCGGACCGAGACCGACCGGACCGGACCGACCACATTCGGTCCGGTCCTCGGTCTAAGCTTTTTGCCAAATTCGGTCCTCGGTCCGGTCCGGTCCGGTCCGGACCGACCAAAAACCCGAAAAAACTTGCCTAATTGGACCGGACCGACCGGACCGGACCGGACCAAGACCGGACCGACCATATTCGGTCCGGTCTCGGTCTATGGTTTTTCCGGTTCTCGGTCCTCGGTCCGGTCCGGTCTTGGTCGGTCCGGTCCGGTTTTCGCCCGATGCTCAGCCCTATTAGATAGTACAGAATTGAAAAACCACCACAATGCATCAGTAGCAAGCTGCTTTCGTGTGGATACAGGACGAGAAGGGTTTCCAATGATGTTGTCAATCGGATGATCATTAGTCCATTTTCTGAGATGTTCATGTGGTTGAGGATATGGAACTGAAGTAGCCGTGTTAAGTTCCTTAGAAGAAGATGTCTCTGTAGATGATTCAAGAGCAAATATATTTTCAAACGGAGCATTTTCAGGAGGAGCAAATGTATTCAGTTCAAAATAATTATCGACTGACAGAGGAAGATTGAAGATTTGACGATGTTGGAGAATGACTTGTAGAGGGTGCATCTTGATCAATGGAGACATAAACAGATAGACCATTCATGTTTTGTGGAACATGTGCAACAGCAGCTGGTGGTTCAACAGCTTGTGGTTCAGGTGTAGCAACATGCTGTGGCTCAAAGTACTCATCAAACATTGGACCAAACAATTTCTTCAAATCCTCACTTGTAGGCGGTACATAAGTAACAACAGGAGTGGGATTCTGTACAAGGCCTGAACTAATTGGTCCAGGAGAGAAAAGATTAGTTGCGGGTCCAGAACATGTATGTCTAGGAGCCGTTTGCTCAATCAGCTCATCGAATGTCACGTAAATAGTTTCCATTATTTTTCGGAGTCGTTTGTTGTAGATTTGGTATCCCTTATGATCTGGAGCATACCCAATGAAGAAACCAACGTCAGCTTTAGCAAACCAACGTCAGCTTTAGCCTTAAGTTTACCCAGGTCTTCACTATCGTTTATTAGATAACATAGTGCACCAAACACTTGTAGAAATGAGAGGTCTGGTTTTCTGTTATGCACCAGCTCATATGGAAGTTTGTAGTGGAGAGGATGTATCAACGATCGGTTTTGAGTGTAGCAAGCAGTTGCAATAGCTTCTGCCCAAAGAAACATCGGAGCTTTAGAAAATATCAGCATGGTTCGAGCAGCTTCAACACGGGTATGGTTTCGTCTTTCAACGACTCCATTCTACTGAGGTGTGCGAGGAACACTCTTATGGTGACTAATGCCAGTACTTTCATAAAATTGAGTAAGTTGTTTGTTAACAAACTCTGTTCCATTATCCGTCCGGATGAATCTGAAGGTTTTGTTGAGTTTAACTTGCAATTCCCTGATAAGTTTTATGATAATCTCTGGAGTCTCATCCTTGGATCTCAAAAACTTCACCCATGTAAATCGAGAGTAATCGTCAACAATCACTAATACATATCTCTTCCCATTGATACTTTGTACTCTCATTGGTCCGCATAGATCCATGTGAAGGGTGTGAAGGACTTCCATAATGGTGTTGACAGTTTTGAGTTTGTGAGTATGCTTCTTGCTTTTGCCTAATTGACAAGCGGAACAAAGGTGATCTTTTTCATACTTCAATTTGGGCATACCTCGAACAAGATCCTTGCGAGTAAGTTCATTTATGGTGCTGAAGTTTAAGTGGTTCAAACGACGGTGCCAAAGCCATGATTTGTTCTTTGAGGCCTTTGAGAGCAAGAAAATAGGAGAGGACCTCATCATGTCTTCAATTGAGATGGTGTATAGATTAGTACCACGACTTCCTTTAAGGAGATCAATATCATCCAATTCTCTAATGAAACATGTGTGTTTTCTGAATGCAACTTCAAGATCTGAATCACAAAATTGACCAACAGAGAACAAATTGTGCTCGAGTCCTTCCACATAGTACATCATGGAAATTACACTGTCTCCAAAGACATAATATCCATAACCCATAATTGCCCCAAAATGGTCGTTCTCGAATCTAACAATCCCGATAAACTTTTTCATGAAATTCTTGAGCCGTGAGCGATCCCCGGTCATATGTTTTGAGTAGCCTGAGTCCAAATACCAAAGGACGATTTGTACGACCTACATTTGGAAATGGACACCAGTGGATGACTGAAAAAGTTGGAGCCCTACATGCAAATGGGGTCTGTTTGGTTAGCACACACAATTTTTGGAACAACAGAAGCCATGGGGACTATAGTGGAACTTTTACTAGTTGATGCAATGGACCTAATTAAGGCACATTGTGTCTCTAGAGGAAATATTCTGCCGGTTTGTCTCCCTCCATTCTTTAATCGGTAGGACTTTAGAGTTAGTAAACCTTGTTAAAGGGCACTTTTCTCCTAAAGTGAATTTCCTTCCAGTGAGCTTCCATTGATAGCCAACATTGGTAAACAGTTTTGCAGTCGCTTTCCAAACTTGCCTTTTTCGTTTAGGTTTTCTAACATTCTTGACAGAGGATCGTTTAGAAGACATCAAATAAGACACAACACATTCATCATGATTACCATAAATTAAACATTCATTACATGTCTTACACACAACATTAGAATTCGAATTAATTATAGTACGCTTAGAGCAAATACTAGAATCAACACGATTCTTTTTGCTCAAATCTAATTTATTGTTCCTAAGGTAGTCTTCTACTTTCTTCCCTTGAGCACTCTTAGCTGGCGTAGTCCTATCATTCCTTGTATTGCAAATAGGCTTTGACCCGCTAGCTTTAGTGCCATTGTTTACTCTTGTAGAAATGATGCGAATGATGAGGCGAAAAATGATCCGTTTTTAGGGGGTCATTTAAGCCCGAATCCGAATTTATTTGATCAAATATTGCCCTAAATCGTTCCTTTTGTGATTTTAGGTACTTTGGGAGAGAAATCTGGAAAAGGAAGCAATTCGGACGTTTTTGGAGCATAAAAGTGAAGAAAACGCCAAAGTCTTAATTTTCCATGCTGGGAACAGTAGGTGACGGTGTCAAGAGCAAAACCTTGACGGCGTCAAGAGCAAATTTCATGAATTTTCATGACGACCCAGAACAGATTTGACGGCGTCACGTAGGAAGGGCGTCAAGAGTAAAAGAGTTATGACGGCCTGGAAGAGTATATGTCTTGACGGCGTCAGAAGTAGATCTAGGCAGTCCGAGGAGAGTTTTGGCGGCGAGGTGACGGCGTCACAAGTTTATTCTTGACGCCGTCATACCTATTTTTCTATATATAGTTTTCTAATTTTCACACATAAAAAAGGAGAAGTTTTGGAGAAACCCTAAGTACGATTTTGGTGCAACTTTTACAGGTTTTTCAAGGGTTCCAAACCTTTGATACCTTGCATTGTAATTGAGATAAGTGTTCTTCTAATTCAATCAATATGTCTATGTGTTGGTTGTCTATATCTTGTTCTTGTCTCAATTCCATTATGCTAGGCTAGATCTATCTTGTGTTTGCTTAGATCTAATGAAACCTAGATGTTAATTATGTGTTGATTACTTGTTTATCTTTGTCTTGGATGAGTGATTTATATGTTAGGCTTAAGAAAACTGGCAGATCTCCACTTGGTAACATGCTTGAACGTCTTAAGAAACATGAACCGAGGCGCACTAGGTCTTTATTGGTTGTATTTAATGCATGAGCCACTGTTTACAATCCCTATAGTTGTGCTGGGCATGGTGTAGGAGGAGATAAGAGCTCATAGAATTGGGGAGTTATGTGTGCCACCCCATGAATGGTATTATGGAATACGATCCGTCATCCATGCAATTATAACAAGTAATTAACGTGTAAAAGATGTCTAGGGAGTAGTGAAATCTAAGTAAACACATTTTCTCCAATTACTGCTCACAACTTTAGTATAATTTAGCTTATTTTCATTTTTAGTATTTTATTTTGATTGCATCTTAGTATTGGGTTAGTTGAATAGCAACTAATTCCGCCCAAATCCTTCAAACCCGAGATTTTAATTGCTTTCTAAAAAATATAAAAATACAAAAATAATCATCCCTCACCTTTAGCACTAGTAATTAGGTTTTCTAATCCTAGCGACACTATTCCTAAGCTGAACGATCAATCCCCCGGTACTTGTCACTATACTATACTACAACGATCAGGTACACTGCCTGGTGGGGGTTGTAAGCTTCTCGAGATCCCTCGAGAGGTAAAGCCTGTTGCGATTCCCACGCATCAAGTTTTTGGCGCCGCAGCCCGGGGAATAGTTATTGTCTAGGTTAGAATTTCTTTTTATTAGGTCTACTTGCTAGATTCCTTTCTAGTAAGATTTTATTTTTATTTTTAGGTCTTCTTTAGTCTATCTACTTCTTTGTGCCTTTGTTCGTAACCACCCGACACCATGGACAACGGGAACATCTTTGAACCCGTCATCCCACCACAACAAAACCCATCATTAGAACCCCTTAGGCCCCGAACCTTAGGAGAGTATTACCGACCTAGCCACCAAGGCTACCGAAACACCATTGAGCTCACCGGAGCCAATGTGACCCCCTTGCGATCCGACACCATCCGGTTGGTGCAAAGCGGATGTGCATTCCATGGACTTCGTTCCGAAGATCCAAACCAACATCTTAAGGACTTCCTCAAAATCGTAGATTCCATAGACCTAGGTGTTGAAACTAGAGAGACTACCCGTTTACGCCTATTCCAATTCTCTCTACGGGATCAAGCTAGTTGATGAGTGCTTAATCACTCATCCTTTTAGGCCTTAAATCAGACCAAAAATACCAAATACTAACCTTAAATGCCAAGAGAACGTGTGTTTTTGTATTTGTGTATGTGCAGGTACGAATATGTGAAAACTGAACGAAAACAAGCCAAAACCGACAAAAACGAGCACGAGATTGGAAAAAGGTCAAAAGCCGTAGCCGGGGAAGCAAAATGATCAAAGATTGCTCAGAATATCATTTGAAGTCCTCAGGATTCAGGAAGTTCAATATTGGTCCTTGGAAGAAACTTTGGGAGATTGGCAGATTTAGTCCCTGCAGTTTCAGAGTTTGGCATTTATGGTCCCTTAAGTATAATTTAAAGAAAATGGCAATTGTGGTCCTCCATCAATCAGGGAATTACAATTTCAGCCCTTGGGATAATGTTTCAGAAGTATACAGATTTGGTCCCTACAGTTTTCATAATTACAAATTTGGTCCTTGTCAATACTACTACTAATCCTAAAAGATAACAACCGGATCCACAAAGCCCTAAAATACAAACAGCCCAAGCCTACCTTTTTAATATACCTCACTCAGCCCACAAGCCCAACACCTTAATACATTTACCCGGCCCACCGGTATTAATTACCTTTTAAATATTACCGCCCCCCCCCCCCCCCAAATTACACCCCGTCCCCAGAATTTACTGTGGACATAAGAACCCTAATTCCATAAACCCTTTTATTACCCTCAATTACCCCAATTGGTGAATTATATGGAACCAATCAGAGGCCAAGGGCATCTTTTGAGCATGATACACAGAGGACACAGAGAGTATACGTGGACCAATATCAGAGGCTAAGAGCAATCGTGCTCCATATCAAATGGAATCAATGGACCACCAAGCTGCTTAGTAACCAAGCATTCAAATCAATGGCCAAGATTGAATATGCTTCATCATCATCCAGAATCATCCAAACCCTAGTTATTAGCTTATAAATACCCCCCTCTCATTGTAAAGTGTGCCGAGTTTCAATTAGTGTTACTCTGCCAAAATGTTTTTGTAAACTTGTTTTATTATTAATGAAAAGCATCTTTATCTTATTTCAATTCTGTCTCAACTTATTTACTTATTGTCTTTATTAGCTTATTTTACTTTTTCAGCTTATTTACTTCTTTATTTCTTTCAAGCATAGTCTTTTATTGTTACTATTTCAATATTGATCATCTGTTTTCATTTCTTATCCTTGTTATTGTTGTTTGTTATCAAAGAAAAAAAAAAAAAAAAAAAATAGAAAAACTTACAAAAAGCAAAAAAAAAAAAAAGATAAGTTCTGTTTTCATCTTTTGATCTTGTTCCTTGTTGTTTTATTGTTGTTACAAGATCATATAAGCTTCTATAGCTTACTTTGATCATTGAAACTTCTTTCTTGTTCCAAAAGTTCAAGACTTTAAAAAGTCAACGAAAGTCAACCTCAGCTTATTTCAAATAAGCTGAGGGTTGTGGTGGTTAAAGACAGTCAAAAGGTTAATAGTCCAAATCAAGTCTAATAGTCCAAATCAAGTCAAGAACCATCAAGTCAATATGGTTAATCATGTTTGTGAGACTTGTGGTGGTCCTCATTCGTATTTTGAGTGCCCAGCCACCGGTGTCTTCACTCCCGAGAATGTGTATGCTACTTCGGGAACCTACAATGTGGGCGGTAACGGATACCAACCACAGGGTGACCGAAATCTTCTTAGCTACCGTTCGAACCATTATGTTGGACCACCCGGTTTTAATCAACCGTCTCAAGTTAATCAAGTGAATCAAAACGTGCAAAACCGAAACCATCAATTTAATCAAAATGCTAATCAAAATCGGGTTAACAATGGATTTCAAAATCAAAGTCATGGTTTTCAAAATCAAAATCGGGGAAATTATAATCAAGGCCCGAATCAAGGGAATTTTCAAGGAAACTATGCTAATCAAGGAAATTATTATCATGGAAACCAAAATTTTCAAAATCAAAATCAAGGTTTTAACAACAACAATCGTGGTCAAAACTTTCAAAATCCAGTTGTGAATCAAAGTCAAAATCAAAATCAATCTTCTTCGGATGAGTTACTTAAGCAGTTTATGAAAAGTCAAGAGGAAATGAATAAAATGCTAATTAATCAAATGTCCGAATTGAAGAAGTCTTTAAATGATCGACCCTCGGGCTCGGGAACTCTTCCAAGCAACACGATCGCTAACCCGAGGGGCGATGCTAAGGCGATCACGACTAGGAGTGGTATTGTAATCAATGAACCGACGGCTCCGACTACCTCTTCTTCTCTTCCTCCCAAGGTAGTCGCCCGTGAAACCGAGGTGACAACGGATACGGGAATTCCTATTAATAATGGAAGGACCGAAAACATCCAACCTCCGGTAGTCCCAACGTCTAAAGGAAAAGATAAAATTGTTTATGAAACTGAGAAAGAAACTCCCATCAAAACAAATTTGCCTTACCCGTCACGATTGAATGAACAAAAGCACCGCGAGAGAGATAAAAACCAGATGGAAAAGTTTTATCAAATTTTTCAAGAATTGCATTTTGATATAAATCTCACGGATGCTATACTTTTGATGCCTAAATTTGCCTCAATGCTAAAAGGTCTTTTGAATAACAAAGAAAAATTGTTTGAGATATCACGAACCCAGATGAATGAGAATTGTTCGGCGGTTATCCTCAAAAAGCTTCCCGAAAAGCTTGAAGACCCCGGTCGATTTCTCATTCCATGTAATTTTCCTGGGATGGTTCAATGCTTCGCCTTGGCTGATCTTGGTGCTAGCATTAACCTTATGCCGTTATCCCTTTGGAAAAAGTTGTCTTTACCCGATTTGACTCCGACTTGCATGACCCTCGAGCTAGCTGACCGAACTACTTCCCGCCCGATGAGAATAGCCGAGGATGTCTTTGTTAATGTGGGAAAATTCCATTTCCTGGCCGATTTTGTCGTGGTTGATTTTGATGCCGATCCACGGGTTCCTCTCATTCTCGGAAGAGGTTTCCTAAGGACCGGCCGTGCTTTAATTGATGTTTTCGATGAAGAAATTACCCTACGCGTGGGTAACGAAGCCATAACTTTTAATTTGGATCAAACCGCGAGGTACTCCTCCGATTATGACAAATATTCCGTTAACCGAATCGACGTTATCGACGAAGTTACGGAGGAGTATGCTCAAGAGTTACTTGGTTTTACCGAACATGTTTCGAGTGGCAATCCCACTCATTCTTCTGAACCAATCATTTCCGATCCTTCCCCTTCCCTCACTCTGTTTGAGGGGAGTGATTTCATCTTGGAAGAGATCGAGGCCTTTCTTGCTAATGATTCAATTTCACCGGAAATTGATCATTCCGTTTGTGACCCGGAGGGAGATGTTCTTTTGATTGAAAAATTATTAAATGAAGATCCCAGCCCGTCCCTCCCTCCAATGGACCTAAAAATGGCTGATTTTAAAGAAGTTAAGCCGTCTATTGAGAATCCTCCGGAGCCCGAGCTCAAGGATTTACCTCCTCATCTTGAATACGCATTTTTGGAAGGAACCGATAAACTTCCCGTCATAATTTCAAAAGAACTTAAAGATGAGGAGAAGAACCGTCTCTTAGATGTGCTCAAGAAGCATAAAAATGCCATCGCTTGGCAAATTTCCGACATAAAGGGTATCGACCCTCGTTTTTGCACGCATAAAATCTTGTTTGAAGATAATTACAAACCGTCCGTTCAGCAACAACGACGGGTTAACCCAAAAATTCATGAGGTTATCAAAAAGGAAGTTATCAAACTCCTCGATGCCGGAATGATTTATCCAATCTCGGATAGTTCTTGGGTTAGCCCGATCCACTGCGTTCCGAAAAAAGGTGGAATGACCGTCGTAACTAATGAAGATAATGAATTGATTCCGACACGTCTTGTTACCGGATGGAGAGTTTGTATTGATTATCGAAAATTAAATGATGCGACTCGTAAGGACCATTTCCCACTTCCATTTATGGATCAAATGCTAGAATGCCTAGCGGGAAATGAGTTCTATTGTTTTCTTGATGGATTCTCCGGTTATTTTCAAATACCAATTGACCCTCCGGACCAGGAAAAGACTACCTTTACTTGCCCTTATGGTACGTTTGCCTATCGACGTATGCCTTTTGGCTTATGCAATGCTCCAGGCACGTTTCAAAGGTGCATGATGTCTATTTTCTCGGACATGATCGAGAAAACCATGGAAGTTTTCATGGATGATTTCTCGGTTTATGGAAATTCTTTCACTTCTTGCCTCTCCCATTTAGAAAGTATGCTGAAACGGTGTGAAGACACCAACTTGGTTCTAAATTGGGAGAAGTGCCATTTCATGGTCAAAGAGGGCATTGTCCTCGGCCATAAGATATCAAAATCTGGGATTGAGGTCGATAGAGCAAAAGTCGATGTGATTGCTAAATTACCTCATCCCACCACCGTTAAAGGAATTAGAAGTTTTCTGGGTCATGCCGGCTTTTACCGACGTTTCATTCAAGATTTTTCTAAGATAGCCCGGCCCCTGACCCACTTACTTGAAAAAGATGCTCCGTTTATCTTCTCTAATGAATGCATCGAAGCATTTAATATACTCAAAGAGAAGTTAACGGAGGCTCCGGTCTTAATTGCCCCCGACTGGGACTTGCCCTTTGAGATAATGTGCGATGCGAGCGATTATGCTATTGGTGCAGTCCTGGGGCAACGTAAGCTAAAACATTTTCAGCCGATACACTATGCTAGTAAAACTATGATCGACGCTCAATATCATTACACGACTACTGAAAAAGAAATGTTAGCCGTCATTTACGCTTTTGAAAAATTTCGATCTTATTTGCTCTTGAAGAAAAGCATAGTGTATACGGATCATTCGGCTCTTAAATATCTAATGGCAAAGAAAGATGCCAAGCCACGCTTGATGCGGTGGGTTCTCCTCCTTCAAGAATTCAAAATTGAAATTCGAGATAAAAAGGGAGCTGAGAACCTTGCTGCCGATCATCTTTCACGTTTAAAGAATCCCCATCAAAGTGCTTTCGAGAAAAAGGAAATTAACGAATCATTTCCTCTCGAAACACTGGGGAGTTTATCACATGGTGATTCTAGTACCCCATGGTTCGCCGACTTTGCGAATTACTATGCGGGGAATTTTATCCGTAAAGGGATGTCGTTCCAACAAAAGAAGAAATTCTTTAAAGATGTTAAACATTATTTTTGGGACGACCCTTATTTGTTCAAAATTTGTGCGGATCAAGTGATCCGGCGGTGTGTTCATGGCACGGAAGCCGCTGACATTCTTATGGCATGCCACAATGGACCCACGGGGGGTCATCATGGTGCCAACTTCACCGCTAAGAAAGTATTTGATTCCGGCTTCTATTGGCCGACGATTTACCGGGATGCTCATGAGTTGGTTAAATCATGTGATTCTTGCCAGCGTCAAGGAAAAATTACTCAGAAGGACGAGATGCCTCAAAATGCCATCCAAGTCTGTGAAATTTTTGACGTCTGGGGTATCGACTTCATGGGTCCATTCCCGTCTTCTCATGGAAACAAATATATACTCGTGGCCGTCGATTATTTGTCTAAATGGGTGGAAGCGAAGGCGCTCCCCACCAATGACGCCCGAGTTGTTGTGAAATTTCTCAAAAGTCTCTTCGCCCGATTTGGTGCGCCTCGTGCTATTATAAGCGATCGTGGGACCCATTTCTGTAACGACCAATTCGCTAAGGTTATGCTCAAATATGGTGTCACACATCGTCTTTCTACGGCATATCATCCACAGACGAGTGGTCAAGTTGAGGTCTCCAATCGTGGCTTGAAACGTATCTTAGAAAGGACCGTAGGAGAAAACCGTGCTTCATGGGCTGACAAGTTAGATGATGCACTTTGGGCCTTCCGTACAGCTTACAAAACACCCATCGGGTGCACTCCATACAAGCTTGTTTACGGGAAGGCCTGCCACTTGCCCCTTGAACTTGAGCACAAGGCCTACTGGGCCTTGAAACATGCTAATTTTGACCTTCAAACCGCGGGTGATCATCGTAAAGTTCAATTGAATGAATTAGTCGAACTTCGTGATCAAGCCTATGAGAACTCTTTGATCTACAAAGAGAAGACGAAGAGGATTCATGATGCTAAGATTAAAGATCGCGTCTTCAATGTTGGTGACCGAGTCCTTCTTTTCAATTCTCGATTAAAGATTTTCTCGGGCAAGCTAAAAACCCGTTGGTCTGGACCATTCACCATTACCCAAGTTTTTCCTTATGGAACCGTTGAGCTTGCTCAAAATGACGGTCCCAACTTCAAGGTGAATGGTCATCGTATCAAACATTACTTTGGAGGGGACATACCACCCATGGTTGTCCCGGATCTCCAAACTTTCCCCAAGGACGATTAAATTCAGGGATCGAGTCAAGCTCATGTGACTCGGTGAACAAAAACAAGCGCTTCGTGGGAGGCACCCCATGCTTATCCATTTCATCTTCTTAATTATCTATTTTCTAAGAATAACGTTACGTGAGGGGGGTGACCCTTTCCAATCTCGTGTTTTGTGGTTGTTTGTGAATGTTCAGGAATTTCCCCGAAGTTTGAGGACTCTCGTGCTCGTGGTTTGTCGTTCTCTCCACTCGAGTCTCATCCTTCGCTGCTCTATTGGAAATTCACCATATCCAAAATCTTATCGACTAACGTTTATCTCTTGGCATACTTAATAAACGGCCTTAGATTTTACGTAGGATTACCTTTACCCTTAAAACATTGAGGACAATGTTTCACTTTAGTCTGGGGGGGTGAATCTTCGATTCGATTTGACCTGTACCATCGTCTGAGCTGTTAACTTACGTAACTCCGTTTTCCACCAAAATTTTAAATTTTGTCACCTCTTTATAATGTAAAAAAAAAAAAAAAAAAAAAATGAAAAAATATATATGTTATGAATAATAAGATTTGACACCTTGTTTTGACTTTCCTACCGGCGAGAGTGGAAATAAATGTTTCGACTTGACCGGGCGTGTTGAGCCCTAGCTCGTCTCCCTTAACCAATATAATCAAAAGATTATGGCTAAGCATCCGCGGATCTCATTACTTGGGATTTTAAATTTGCGGAGATCGAGGAATGATAGAGTTTATTTAGAAGTTTCGTGCTATACACGGATCTCAACCTTGGGATTTAAAAAACCCACGAGAGGTACTTGTGGCCTCCTTGTTCCCATCAGAAACGTCACCAATATATAAATAGATGTCTAGGATTAATTAAATGTATACGGTTTGGGCAATACTTAGTTTTTTCTCGTTCCCAACAAAATTTCTGCATATGAGGGTTTGGTACACATAGGGGTACTGCCAGTGTTACGGTAAAATAGACTATTGCATCTTGCCGGTTCGCAGCCGATGTTGTGATCTTAGTAAAAGCCGTAGGACTTGGGGTTTGGCATATGATTATGAATATCAATAATAATAATCCAAAGCCAAATAAAAGGCAGAAGAATCCAAAGCTGTAAAAAAGCAAAGGATATAAATCCAAAAGTCATAATAAAGCTCTTGCATCTTGGCGGCTCAAAACCGTTGATTGTAATTGAAATAAAGGACTAAGGACCAAATATTATTAAAGTGCTTATAGTTATGCAAAAATGCCAAGCTTCGACTCCGGGGGTTTCCCTAATAAAAAGCTTCCGTTTCGGGTATCAAACATGGTATGTCTCGGTCGTAAATAAAAAGGGAGCCCCTACAAATCGTGTTAAATTAGAGACCTTCATGTGGACCCGACTTTTGTATGCAGAGATTTTCGAGGGAAAGTTTGGAAACTACTTAGCGTTCAAATTTTGTGCTCTTATCGGACTAACAAATATCGAAACGAGAAAATATGAAGCAATTCATTTCTCACAAATTAAAATCTTTAGATACAAAACTTAGGACCTGGGAACAAGAGGTAATACACAAGTAACTTTTGTGGGCAGTGTTAGCATCTAACTTCTAGTTAAACAATGATCTCGATTTTACGCTTAGTTTGGGAGCTTGTGAAAAATCAAGGATGACGATTTTTATCCGTATGGTCTCTTCTCCTTGAAGTGTTTCTACTCGTTGACCCTGAAAATTATCAACAGATATGAATTGGTAATGAAAGTCAAAATAAACCGTCACATATAAAAATGAAAAATACAAAAAGAGTAGTAGTAGTTATTATTCATGAAAATCGGAAAACGGAGCGTTTTTGAGAATAAATGATTTTACTATCTCTTTTGAAAGTCATTGCTACTTTACAACGTCAGTAAAAAGAGGTTTTTGAAATTATTTATCTCTTAAGCGTGAGGTGATGACATTGCGTGAGGACACGGCAATACCTTAGTCTGGGGGATTTTGATGAGTGCTTAATCACTCATCCTTTTATGCCTTAAATCAGACCAAAAATACCAAATACTAACCTTAAATGCCAAGAGAACGTGTGTTTTTGTATTTGTGTATGTGCAGGTACGAATATGTGAAAACTGAACGAAAACAAGCCAAAACCGACAAAAACGAGCACGAGATTGGAAAAAGGTCAAAAGCCGTAGCCGGGGAAGCAAAATGATCAAAGATTGCTCAGAATATCATTTGAAGTCCTCAGGATTCAGGAAGTTCAATATTGGTCCTTGGAAGAAACTTTGGGAGATTGGCAGATTTAGTCCCTGCAGTTTCAGAGTTTGGCATTTATGGTCCCTTAAGTATAATTTAAAGAAAATGGCAATTGTGGTCCTCCATCAATCAGGGAATTACAATTTCAGCCCTTGGGATAATGTTTCAGAAGTATATAGATTTGGTCCCTACAATTTTCATAATTACAAATTTGGTCCTTGTCAATACTACTACTAATCCTAAAAGATAACAACCGGATCCACAAAGCCCTAAAATACAAACAGCCCAAGCCTACCTTTTTAATATACCTCACTCAGCCCACAAGCCCAACACCTTAATACATTTACCCGGCCCACCGGTATTAATTACCTTTTAAATATTACCGCCCCCCCCAAATTACACCCCGTCCCCAGAATTTACTGTGGACATAAGAACCCTAATCCCATAAACCCTTTTATTACCCTCAATTACCCCAATTGGTGAATTATATGGAACCAATCAGAGGCCAAGGGCATCTTTTGAGCACGATACACAGAGGACACAGAGAGTATACGTGGACCAATATCAGAGGCTAAGAGCAATCGTGCTCCATATCAAATGGAATCAATGGACCACCAAGCTGCTTAGTAACCAAGCATTCAAATCAATGGCCAAGATTGAATATGCTTCATCATCATCCAGAATCATCCAAACCCTAGTTATTAGCTTATAAATACCCCCTCTCATTGTAAAGTGTGCCGAGTTTCAATTAGTGTTACTCTGCCAAAATGTTTTTGTAAACTTGTTTTATTATTAATGAAAAGCATCTTTATCTTATTTCAATTCTGTCTCAACTTATTTACTTATTGTCTTTATTAGCTTATTTTACTTTTTCAGCTTATTTACTTCTTTATTTCTTTCAAGCATAGTCTTTTATTGTTACTATTTCAATATTGATCATCTGTTTTCATTTCTTATCCTTGTTATTGTTGTTTGTTATCAAAGAAAAAAAAAAAAAAAAAAAATAGAAAAACTTACAAAAAGCAAAAAAAAAAAAAAAGATAAGTTCTGTTTTCATCTTTTGATCTTGTTCCTTGTTGTTTTATTGTTGTTACAAGATCATATAAGCTTCTATAGCTTACTGTGATCATTGAAACTTCTTTCTTGTTCCAAAAGTTCAAGACTTTAAAAAGTCAACGAAAGTCAACCTCAGCTTATTTCAAATAAGCTGAGGGTTGTGGTGGTTAAAGACAGTCAAAAGGTGACCATTGGCCTGTCTAAAGACAGGCTTGCATAGTGATACCCCTCTGTTCTAGCTGAGGGGTCTTAAACTTGTGAGTGCTATTTCATTTTCTCATTCTCTTATATATCTTATTGCTAGTATAGTGTAGATCTGATCATAGTTGCTTATTGGTGTTGATTATTGCTTATTATAGCTTAATATTGATATTTTGGTACTGTTTCATCATATTTGAGTATCCTTGGTGCTACTTGCATATCTTACTGTTTCATTAAAAGTCAACCTGTGGATCTTTGATTTCTTGGTTAATAGTGTTTGTGATCATTGTTTCTGGCTTAAATCATGTTCATGGATCATATTGAATATTTATGAAGTGGTTTCAAGTGTTTTTGAAGGATCTGTGGTGAATTCTGAGTTTGTGCATACCCTAAAGGGGTGTTTGGATTGTGTTTGTTTGATCAGTTAAGGTTTGATTCAGTAGGTATTAGTGGTTCACACATCTCACCTAGGCTATAATATAGTTAGCTAATACATAAAATCAGTTAGTCATTTGGTAAAATAGTCAATCACTAGCTTAATCATCATAACAGTTAGTATAAGTAGTTTTAGGTTAAGAAATCTTAAAAGGTAGTCGCTAATTAGTTAATAGTAGCTTAAAATAATCATAATACAGCTTATTAACATCTCAGTGATCATCTTAGTGTAATTTAAAATCATTTTGGTCAAATTTCTGTTTCATATAAAAAGTCAAAAAGGTTTTGAGACTCAGATTTGGTAAAAACTTTGGAGGCTTGTGTAGGCTTCAAAAGAGTTTGGAAATTGTTAAAATTTGTTGTTTTGAAAACCTTGGTACCCAGTTAACTTATTGCAAAAAGAAAATTGGATTTTGAACATCATTAGCTTATTGAAACAGTCTTCTCAAGTTGGCTTATTGAAACAAAATTTCCCCTGCACCACAGGTTTTGATCCTTGTTCTTGGGCATTTTTAAGTTAACTAACTTGTTCCAAGATCTGTTTTTAAGGCTTAATTTTGTTCCTGAGTTGGCATAGTATAAGTTTATTCCAAAACGTTTCACAAAATTGCTTATCTTCACAGCTTATTGAACCCTTCTATTTGTGCAATTCTGCCATATTCTGTTTTGCTTATTGGGCTGCTAGAGCTTAATTTTAATCTAAAGTTGGAATTCTGGTTGTTCTAAGTTTAATATAGTACATTGCATCTGTTTCAAGTGTTTTTTGGGTTCTGCTTATTCACCTTGGCTTATTTCTCATCTAAGTGCTTATTGGTGACTTATTTGTTCATACTTGTGTTTCTGTGTATCAAATGACTTCTGGATTGTTGTTATAAGCTCAGTTAAGTATTAAAATCATTTGGTAAAAGTTTGGTGAAGTTTTGGTCAGAATTGCTTATTAATAAGCACTATTATAAGCTGTTTTCAAAGCATTAAGCACTTACAGTGCTTATTTTTCACTTTTGATATTTTTCCTAGATTCAGAACATAATTTTAGATTTTCCCTGAAATTTTCAGATTTTTCTGAGTTGATTTGCCATTTTTCTTATTTAATTTTCCTTTTTAATCAATTTTAATTACTTTTTAATTGCTGAAAAATACAAAAAAATCAGAAAAAGCCAAGAAAAATCCAAAAATATTTTAGAAAATTATTTTTAGTTATTTTAGAATTTTAGAAAGTAATTTTGCATTTTTCTCACTTTATTTTCATTTTCTTTTAATTATTAAATAGTTTAATTAGTTTTTAATTCATAAAAAATTATTAAAAAGTCAAAAAAATATTTTTCTTTTTCTCAAAATTTTCTTTTATCACTTTTGATTTTTAGAAATTATTTCCAAGCCCCTAGGAGTCGTGTAGCTTAAAACTCGCGTTTTATTTTGTACGTTAACGTTAAATTAACGTTTTAGCGTACGGTTTCGATTTTACGTAACGTTTTTAGTTTCCTTATTTGAACTACGTGTTTAAGTGATTAATTGTGCCTTATTTGCTATATCATTAGTGTAATCTCATATATATCACTTTGTACCACTTTTCACGACACGTTTTCCGAATCAGAAATTCGGAATTCCATTCACCCTTTACACGGAATACGACCTCGGGTTATCCGTATTTCTTTGCGGATTTCTTGAGCTTATATCTATACTATAATATTGATATTGTGTTTATCACGAATCACTAGTCAATGGCTTGAGCGTTTACCCGCAGGATCCATCACCACATGGGATGATCTCACCACTCGTTTCCTTGCTCAATTTTTCCCACCGGGGAGAACTACTAAGCTTAGAAATGACATCTTGATGTTCCTACAACGTCAAAATGAATCTCTTTATGAAGCATGGACTCGTTTCAAGGACTTACTCCAAAAAGTCCCTCATCATGGCATAGATCTTTGGCTCCAAGTCCAAATCTTTTATGACCATATCGACATCTCCACGAGGCGAGCCATTGACCAATCGGCCGGTGGTAAGCTACGTGATCTTAGTGCGGAACAATCATGGGAACTCATAGAAGATCTTGCTCTCTATGACAACGAAAGTTGGAACGATCCCCGTGACTTGAACAAAACGGTCAAGGCAATATCTTTGCCTTTGAACAATTCTAGCACTCCCGACCGTAGGATCATGGAACTTGAGGACCAAGTCAAGTTTCTCATGAAACCTTACGAAGCTCCTAAGCCTTCAAGCCAAGTGAACAAAATCACTTCTTCATGCGAATTATGTAGTGGTCCCCACGACACTCGTGATTGCGTGGAACTCCCCGGAACAGCTTTTGCGGACTACGCATCCACGCGTACCGACAAAGCGGGAGATAAGTGGTACACTTTCAAGCCCGAGACAAACACATACGGTGATTCATACAACCCCTCATGGAAAAATCACCCAAACCTTAGGTGGAAACAAAATCAACCCAATTCTTCCAATCCGCCTAACCGTTACCAACCAACCGGTCCACCATCCAACCATACTTTCAACAACAATCCTTCTAACAACTATGGTAGTACCAACAATCTTGAAGGGTTGATGTCAAAGTTTATGGCATCTCAAGAAGCTCGCATATCTAAGTTTGAAGCCGATTTCAAACACAAGCAAAGCGAGATGACCACTAGAATTGACGCATTGTTGAAAGTTCTCAATGACCGAGAAATGGGAGCACTCCCAAGCGACACAATCAAGAATCCGAAACTAAACGTTAATTCCATATCTTCAGTTTCGTCACCCACTTCGTGTCCACAATATTACTCGGTTAAATCAACGAGCACGTGTTTCAAACAAAACCAAGTTCTTCAAAAGGACCAATCAAATAAAACACCCAATATAGAGCCGGTCAAAAGTATAGTTGAAACACTTCCTACGCAAGACCTTGACGATGAATTCAAGGAACTTCACCTTGAACGCCCCGTCATTGATGTCTTAGCGCGTGCTCCTTACTATAGTGCCCTCCTAGAAAAATATGAGAAGTTTAAACTAGGTAAAAATGGGACCGCCTTCGTTCAAAACAAGTTGCCTAAAAAGCTTGATGATCCGGGTATATTTGTTTTGCCTTGTAAGATAGGAAGATCCGAAGCTTTCGACACACTAGCCGATTTAGGGTCAAGCCTCAACTTGATTCCCTTATCCTTATTCACCACTCTTAAGCTAGGAAAGTTAGAGGAAATGGAGGTATTGATAGGGCTAGCGGATGGGAGTATTGCCCACCCGGTTGGAATGATTAAGGATGTAGTTGTTCACGTAGGAAAGTTAACTATATTAGCGGATTTTCACGTCCTAGACATGGTTAGTGACACTACATGCCCATTATTGGTAGGAAGAGGATTTTTAGCAACCGCTAGCGCCATGATAGATTTTAAAGAGTCTAAGATAGCGGTAGGTGAAGGCGATACTTAGTCGGTGTACGATGTAAAGAAGCATAGTTATGATTGTGATGATGAACCGACACCGCATTGGGTAGAGATGAATAGGAGACCATCTAGATACGGACCTTGGATAGAAAGGAACTTCATAGGACCTCAATGCCCATTTTATCTAGAGAAAGATTTTGTAGAAAAGACACATTCGGTAGAACAACTCATAGCTAGAGATGAAGAGCTAGACCCCTTTGAGGACCCCTTAGTCTTTAGGAAGATGATTGAGTTCTTGAGCGTAATGCCTATTAATATAGAGATGAATAAGTGGAAAAGAGAGGGAGACAAGTGTAAATGGAGGTGGGACAAGCCACCTAAAGAAGGTGATGGAACATGGCATATGAGGATGACTTTGTATGATCCGGATGGAGAAAAGTTTGAAAGGTCATACCATACTAAGGAAACCGATAGGAAGTTGAAACCTAAGTTTGATCCCAAAGATGTCCTCAATGAGGAACTCACCCGAATCACATAGTAACCCATGACCTTGAGTCTAGCTACAAGACTCGTAAATAAAGAAAAGCGCTTCTTGGGAGGCAACCCATGTTTTGTGTGATTTTATTTGTTTGTTTGTTATTTGCTTCCGTATGCATGCTTAATTTTTATTGTTGGTTGATCATGTTTCTTAACTAAATTGTGGAAATACTTTACTTTGTTGTTTTGGCCTAGTCTTAACTCCACCTAAAGGTATTTTTGCAAAAGATAAGTGTAAGGGGAGACCCCAAATATGTTTTTAAGAAACAAACCGATCATGATTCTCCACAATATTAAATGAACATGTATATTCGTATTTGTTAGAGTCAAATGCTTGTATTGAGTCATAATGAAGTTTTGCAGGATTTTCCAGGAAGTAGGACCAAATTTTTCCAGAAATTTTCCGGAAACTTAACATAAGGATTTCTGCAGGTCAATTCTGACGGCGTCAGGGGTTTACTCTTGACGGCGTCAGGAGTTAAAATCTGGAAATTTTACCAGTTTTGTTTTTCTAACGGAGTCTTATGGTTTTTGTGAATTATTAAGTTTTATAATCTCCAGGAAATCTGCAAACTTCATTCCACAAGCATTATATCTTATCTTGTTTTCTAGGATTTAGTAACTTATATAGAATGCCGCCGATTTTACGCGAGGTTGTCTTGTCTATTTTGTCAGGTTTTACAGGTTATGTATGACAAGAAGATGATTTATATTCTGGAAGGGAAGCTTTGATTGTTCATTTTCTTGGAGGAAGATTTAACCTAGCCACCCTATTATCCATACCGAGCAAATCAGAGGAGTATTTGATTTCATTCTCTTTACTTTTTCACTTTTACATTCTTTACTTGAACATTGGGGACAATGTTCATCTTAAGTGTAAGGGGAGGGTAAAAAGATGATACCTTACATATGCACTTTCGCTTGAGTTTGTTTTGTTTGATGGTAGATGTGTAATAAAACTATGAGAAATACTTGTTAGTGCAATTTTAGCGCCAAATTTAAATTTTTTTACAACATTTAGGAGTGAAACTTTAGCCATAGCAAGCGTCTCATGGATAGGAGATTGTATGACTAGCACATAACCGTATATTCAGAAAAATTTTCCACCCAAATATGTGAGGTTCGCCTTTAGATTTGATAGGAAAAGCATTTACTATTAGTGCTTATGAGTGTACCGGTAGCATTTAGATTCTAGAACTTGCGTTAGTGATGCATCCCGAGACCGCTAGTGAGACTACATTCGTGTGGTAGGATTTACTACATGATAAGAGGCATTAGGATTACCCTTGTGTTAAACCCGTATTATAATTACTTGACCATTTAAGTCATATTACTTGGCTAGTTAAGTCAACTAATTTTTCCCACACCCTAGCGTTGTACTCATTTTTAGTACACGAAACCCCTAGTACACCCCTCCGAGCCTATCTTTTCGTTTCTAACTTTAAGCATTTTACTTAAAGGAAGAATTTGTTACACCCCACTTAAATGTACAACCAAATCGCCTTAGCCTTCCGTGTATGTGCTCATTTTTAGTGCATTATTGTTATTTGTTAAACCCTAAGTTAACTTTCTAATTGATTACATGGTTGCTAAGTCGAGTCATATCCTTGTACATATTGTTTTGGGACGATTGGGACTCATGGGTAAGTACTTATTTTATGGAGTAATGGGGAAGAACTAAGTACTTATTTTATGGAGTAATGGGGAAGAACATCATTTATTACCCCCATATGTACGTTAATCTTAAAAGTGCTCCAAGTGTTTTAATTTTCTTAATTCGAGTCATTAGATTAGTTAAATGTAAAGTATGTAAAGATTCAAGTGTAAGGGAAATGTTCATTCCCTATGATGTATTATTTTGGATGGTAGGGTAAGAGTGTATGAAAAAAAAAAAAAAAAAATCGTAAAAACAAGAAAAAGAGAAAAAAAATAGAAAAAGGAAAAAGAGAAAAAACATACAGACTACCATCCTTTTTTATTCTATGTTCATTTTATGTTTTTGTTATTTTTCATTTATTAGCTTAAGTCGAGTCTAGTCTTAGCTTAGCAACGCCATCTTATACATGTAATTAACCAAGATTTATAACTCGCCACCAGTAAAACTTCCTTTATCCAACAAAACCGTGTATTTCATATCCCTACACCTAACGTTACAACCCTTTAAAAGACCTCTTTGATAGTTTATCCTAGGTGCTTACGCCATGTGGTGGAGGTTTGATCATTTCCCAAGCCTATGGTAATCTATTTTGCTATGACAGGTAGTGAGAGATATCTTCCGTTTCCATATTGTAATTTACACTTTATTACACCCGAGAGATGTGAGTATCTAAACACTATTTGTGAGGTGCTAGTGTATGACCTCCGTGCTTGTCTATTGGTCTTTAGTGGAACGATTATTTGTTGTAATTACTTTTATGTTAGTGTTAAATGACCCCTAACTTGTCTTTTGAGTAGAATAAAAGCGCATTTGCTTGAGGACAAGCAAATCTCAAGTGTAAGGGTATATGATGAGGCGAAAAATGATCTGTTTTTAGGGGGTCATTTAAGCCCGAATCCGAATTTATTTGATCAAATATTGCCCTAAATCGTTCCTTTTGTGATTTTAGGTACTTTGGGAGAGAAATCTGGAAAAGGAAGCAATTCGGACGTTTTTGGACCATAAAAGTGAAGAAAACGCCAAAGTCTTAATTTTCCATACTGGGAACAGTAGGTGACGGCGTCAAGAGCAAAACCTTGACGGCGTCAAGAGCAAATTTCATGAATTTCCATGACGACCCAGAACAGATTTGACGGCGTCACGTAGGAAGGGCGTCAAGAGTAAAAGAGTCATGACGGCCTGGAAGAGTATATGTCTTGACGGCGTCAGAAGTAGATCTAGGCAGTCCGAGGAGAGTTTTGGCGGCGAGGTGACGGCGTCACAAGTTTATTCTTGACGCCGTCATACCTATTTTTCTATATATAGTTTTCTAATTTTCACACATAAAAAAGGAGAAGTTTTGGAGAAACCCTAAGTACGATTTTGGTGCAACTTTTACAGGTTTTTCAAGGGTTCCAAACCCTTGATACCTTGCATTGTAATTGAGATAAGTGTTCTTCTAATTCAATCAATATGTCTATGTGTTGGTTGTCTATATCTTGTTCTTGTCTCAATTCCATTATGCTAGGCTAGATCTATCTTGTGTTTGCTTAGATCTAATGAAACCTAGATGTTAATTATGTGTTGATTACTTGTTTATCTTTGTCTTGGATGAGTGATTTATATGTTAGGCTTAAGAAAACTGGCAGATCTCCACTTGGTAACATGCTTGAATGTCTTAAGAAACATGAACCGAGGCGCACTAGGTCTTTATTGGTTGTATTTAATGCATGAGCCACTGTTTACAATCCCTATAGTTGTGCTGGGCATGGTGTAGGAGGAGATAAGAGCTCATAGAATTGGGGAGTTATGTGTGCCACCCCATGAATGGTATTAAGGAATACGATCCGTCATCCATGAATTATAACAAGTAATTAACGTGTAAAAGATGTCTAGGGAGTAGTGAAATCTAAGTAAACACATTTTCTCCAATTACTGCTCACAACTTTAGTATAATTTAGCTTATTTTCATTTTTAGTATTTTATTTTGATTGCATCTTAGTATTGGGTTAGTTGAATAGCAACTAATTCCGCCCAAATCCTTCAAACCCGAGATTTTAATTGCTTTCTAAAAAATATAAAAATACAAAAATAATCATCCCTCACCTTTAGCACTAGTAATTAGGTTTTCTAATCCTAGCGACACTATTCCTAAGCTGAACGATCAATCCTCCGGTACTTGTCACTATACTATACTACAACGATCAGGTACACTGCCTGGTGGGGGTTGTAAGCTTCTCGAGATCCCTCGAGAGGTAAAGCCTGTTGCGATTCCCATGCATCAGCGAACATTTGATTGTTTTGTTGTTTTTTGTTTTTTTGGTTTCGATGTGCTGGGTTTAGATGTTTTCAACGGTACATCAAAGGTTACGTGCTTATTTTTAATCATTGATGATGATGCAATAACTCTATCTCACTTGTTATCAATCTTAGGACATGTACCAATGACGCATTCTAAAAGTTCCTGAGATCGTCTAGTGAGGAAGCAAGCATCTATGATTGCCTTATCAGATGGTTTCACTACTCTATCCTCTTCAACAATTTCACAAAGATGGTCAAGACTATCCTTAAGATTCGTGAGATAATTATGATGAGCAGCCCTATTGTTCCTAAGGGGAAGCGGAATAGTCATAGCATCACATGCATACTTTTTACAAGCAGAAACCTTTGGGACAACATTATCACATGTAGTAACTGGCATTTTTCCTTTCACCTTCGCCTTTAGATTCTCAATCTCATTAAGCAAAGAAGTTATTTTTTCATTGTTTTTGTCACATGTGATTTTAATTGAATCATATAACTCTTTGTAACGTTGTTTAACATTTGAATTTTCAGCTTGAAACCACTCATTATCATGTTGTAATATATTAATGGTATCTTGATAGTGAAAATTCTGAGAATCTAAAGACGATGGCTTATTGGTGTCAGTCACTTCACTCGTGTTAGACTTTAATTAGGCAATTTGGGCCCTCAACTTTCGAATCATGTTAGTGTGAGCTTGAATTTTTTCATCACATTTGGTTATTCAAAATACACATCAAATTCAGGAGCATCCGAAGATGTCTTGGCATTTGAGATTTTAATTCTTTCTTCTAAATGTTGATACTTGAATTGCAAATTAAGATTATCAACCTCTGGTTTTGAAAAATTCCTAACCATGTTATCATGATCATCATTTTGAATTTTGTCACACAATTTTAAATTCTCCCCCTCAAGTTCAACAAAACGATTCTGGAGAACATTCAATGCAACAGACATCTCATGAAATTGACAAGCAGATAATGCAGAATCAGTAGTAGTATAAAATACATCTTGTGCAATGCGTCTAGCAATCAAATTCTCATTCGTGAAGAGAATATTTTTCTTTTCAATTTCACAGCATTTAAGATCAGTTGCAATTTGTTTTCCCTCATTTTTCACATTTTTAAATATTTCTTTTATCTCTTTCAATTAAGTTTCAAGGGTTTTTCGCATTCCCTCAAAATGTTCTTTGATGAGTTTAAAGAATGGTATAACCTCTGTTAAGTAGCACTCCTTTGTTTGTTCAAATCCCCTTTCCCCTTCAGTAATTCCCGTTGGTGTAGTTCTCTCCTTACATGTTTTATCAAAATCGGAAAACATTTGACAAAGAACGTAGATACCAATAAGAGTATTACATTTAGTGGGAAGAGTTAAAGGCACTAAGTGCATTGGTGTATTGGGAGGATACACCATTGCAGCAGCTATTTTCCTAAAGAGAGGTGTAGAATACTAACTATGTTGGAAACATGTATGATCTTGTGTTTATGTGGCGTTAGTGAAGTGAGGAGGAGGGGAAGAAAGAAAGGAACCTTGAGAGAAAAAGAAAATATTAGATTGAGATTAAGTGAAGGTCCACCCCTCTCCACATGTGGAGAGGGGTATTTATACATACAATAAAACGCCCACTCCCGAGCTGTGGATCAGGCATACAGTGGGTGAAGACCCGTCCTTCTTCCACAGTGTTACTTAAACTAATACTAATTAACTAATAAACAAACTAACTACGAGCTAACTTAATGCTATTACAATCATTAGGTGACCGAGACTTTTACAGGAATATTTGTATTCCTAACAATCTCCCCCTAAGCGAGGTCACCTTTGAAATTAAGATCTTTGGTCTTTAAGCATTCTTTAGACTTTGTAGCTTGTAGGATCTGATTCTTCACTTTTCAACACACTTTGTACTTCAAGCAAGCGAACTTGTGATTTGAATTCCTTTTAGATATGTGATCTTTGAGCTTATTTGAGATCATCAGCCAAAGTAAATCTCCAAGCTCATCCATAGTAGTATTACCTTCATGTGATGTAGTGACTAAGGACCATCATGCTCACACCCTTCTGTATCTGGAGACGTTGCATTGGAGTTGTAGATCAGGAGATCTTTTCATCAGAGTTGCGGAAACGTTGTTGGTAGTCTCTCAACATTTGTTGTAGCAAGTCTCTCATCTTCATTGATAGTGTGGAGGATGTGTGAGCATGAGGTATGGATTGACCCGATTCAGCTGGAAACTGGAGCCATCAACGCCATCTTTATATGTGTCCCTGAAATAAAACAGTTAGCAATAAAGATAGAGAACGAATATGGCTTTGTCATTCATTCTGTGAGGACAGACTACCCTCCGGTTTTGTGAAAACCGACCTGTGATCAGGTAGAGTCTCTTTTAAAGAAGACTCTCCTTGACAGGAATTTCCAGCTTGTAGTAATGAATTTTCCAAAGAATCCACTTTGGAATCTTCATACTTAGCATGTTCTCATACCGGAACGTCTCAAAGCAGACAGGACGATAGAGTGAATCGGTGAATAAATATTCATGGATTGATGAGAAATAGATTTATAGAAATCACTCGCGTGTCCTATGATAAACATTTTTGAGACACGACGAGAGTTTTATACTTTGAATCACATTTCCATCAAAAATACTTTTGTTTGAAAGATATTACACAATCAATGTGCTAGAAAAATTAGTAAGTGAGCACATTGAAAGGTTTTAGCAAAAGTATTCGTCAATCCATATCCTGGAACAAGTTTGATTCAATTTTGAATCGCACCATTGTTGCTTTCTAGTTGTCACTTGATCATTGATCCAAGATGGATCTCACATGTCACCTACCAAGAGCTTGAGTGATGTTCGCTCTAGAAGGATTTCCATCTTCATTGTGAATATTTACATATCACTCGGATGTTCTGGCGATACCACAAGGATAATGCGTAGGACACTAAATATTTTATCTTATTTTCCACATTGTGTGAAACAATAAGCATATTTGGAATGTGTGTCCTAACGAGATTTATGGATGATCTCTTTGGCTCTAGACTCAATAGTGCGTTTTGATCCGATCCTGGAGACTGGGGAGGCGTCTCCTGTTTTAGGTATCAACATAGCTCGCAATGAGTGGTCGATACATTGCACAGGGTTCCCCGTGAGAATGAAACAAGCTCTTTTAAGAGAACTTGAGTGGTTGGGAAGTTTAGTGCAGTGCGTCACTGGGTCCATGACGTCTTGTCTTCAATACCGGTGTTATCTTAGTAACCGCCAGTAGATTATGCATTGAACCCGGTTTCTGCCCTAAGGTTGAATATATGGAGGGCTATTTCTTTTCACCCTTTCTCATTACATTTCTTTTTCATTCTTCAACCCCTTCAGTGCTTACCGAGACTTCACCACTAGAACCTTGTTGGGTTTGTTCCAGTCCTAGCTCTATCTCAGTCCGCACTCTTCCCTTTCTTTCTTTTCTCCTTTTTTCAATCATTCCTAAGGACTCCTAAGGACTTCTAATCTATCTATGGATTGTCCCTAGGAAGATCCTTCCGGTTCTGGTGGATCATGGGAACTCATACCTAACCTTAATCATCCTTATAACTCCATGCATAAAGATAAATGGTCGGTCTTTGGTATTACTTCCACAAACGCCTTTGCTCCCCCTCAATATGTGCATCGATATACGAAAGAGTTTAGCACATATGTGGGAGCCTATTATTGAGTCCAAAAGATCACTTTTGATTATCAGATTTCATATTTAACTCACATTCTCTCCCCTGATCAAAAATATCAAATCTTTCGAGATTTTTTGATCTCAATTGATTTAAATAATTTAGAAAACTTTTGGGAGAGAAATGCGGTTAATTTTTAATGTTTTCTGATAAAAGGAACTTTTTCTTGCTCCCCCTCAAACTGTGAGGAAGGTTGTTATGTGTCAGATTTGAAGAGTTGGCAAAAGATTCGAAGTTTTAACGAAAACTCTTTGAAAATTTACTCATTCTGACACATAACCATCACAAATCGTATTGTTGCTTTTGTTTTGTACAAAGTGTGGGGAGTTTTTGATGATACATAAAATTTTGATAAATCACTCTCCCCCTCAATCAATGACGGATGTTAAAAATATTTTCATAAAATATTAAAGTCATTGATTGAGTGAAACTTTATCAAACTTTTAAATCCAATTTGATTTACAATCAAAATCTCATGGTACCACCAAGTTTTGCACAAATACTTCCTGGAAAAATCATAGAAGGGAAAGTATTTGGCGATAAATAGAAGATTTCTCTTCTGTATCAAGAAATAATGCACTGAAACGTACATTAGATCGAGGGTGCATGAATATAAAGTAATTCACGCTCGGATGAACGGCACCCTTTGCTAGGAACAACCGTCTTTTTGGCGACGTGTTTTCCTCATTTTGAAAACCGGGTTGCTATCTGAAGTAATAGCAAGCCATAAATTTTGAAGTCCGGGTTGCAGCCTGAAATGACTACAAGCCATAATTTTGAAGTGCGGGTTGCAGCCTGAAATGACTACAAGCCATATTTTTAAGAAGGTTTTGAGATACGACATGTTTTTGAAAAGAACTTTATTTGAAACCAAAAAACTCTTGCTCAAGCATATGTATGATTCCGTGTCATTATTGAATGACATTTCTAGAAACGTACATAATATTGATTATACAAGAGACATGTCGCGAGAAGAGTATTTTTGAATTTTTTTGCAGTTTTTCGTATTTTTATGGGATTTTTTTTTTTTTTTTTTTTTTTTTTTTTTTTTTTTTTTTTGTAATTTTATATTTTTCTATTTTCTTTTTGTGTTAATATTATATACAAAGGATATGTGAAGTAACCCCTTTACTCCTCTTGATCTTCCTGAAGACAAATGAGATCCTTAGGCGTGAGACTCTTCATACCAAGGCGTGGGAGAATGAAGTGAAATCGGTCCCTAGAAAGTGCTTTGGTGAAGATATCAGCTAGCTGGAACTCAGTCCTCACGAAGTAAAGTTCCACAATTCCTTTCTCAACTTGCTCCCTGATGAAGTGATGTCGAATGTCAATGTGCTTAGTCCTTGAATGCTGGACATTGTTGCAACAGAGTGCAATTGCACTTTTGTTGTCACAGTACATGGGAATCTTGTTGCATATGAAGCCATAGTCTGAAAGTTGAAATCGCATCCATAAGATCTGAGCACAGCACGATGACATGGCAATGTATTCAGCTTCAGTAGAGGAGATAGATGTACTCATTTGTTTCTTTGACGACCAACTGACTAGCTTATTTCCCAAAAACTGTGCACCCCCAGAGGTACTGCGACGAGTGTCTTGACATCCCGCATGATCATCATCAGAATATGCTGTGAGAGCCATAAAAGTTTCCTTACGGTACCAAAGGCCCATGTGGATTGTTCCTTTAAGGTATCGAAAGACTCTCTTGACAGCTTCCAGATGTTTCTTGGTGGGTTTGGATTGATACCGAGCACCTATGCAAACTGCAAATAGAAGGTCTGGTCTGCTAGCGGTAAGATACATTAAGGAGCCAATCATGCTTCGATACATGGTTTGTTTGACCGGAATCCCCACATCATCTTCATCTAGTTTCGATCTTTCAATCATAGGAGTGTCAACAAAATCACAGGAGTCAAATCCAAATTTCTTCAAAATTTCATTGGCGTATTTGGATTGATTGATGAAGATGCCATTGGGATTTTGAGAAATTTGCAAACCTAGAAAGAAGGACATTTGACCCATCATAGACATCTGAAATTCGGAACTCATCTCTTGGGAGAAACGATCACATTCTGTGGGATCAGAGGAGGCAAAGATGATGTCATCAACATAGATTTGCACATGAAGAAGGTTCTTGCCCATTTTTCTGGTAAAGAGTGTTGGATCAACAATGCCTTTGGAAAATTTGTTAGCCAGAAGAAATTTAGACAAGGTGTCGTACCACGCCCTAGGTGCTTGCTTAAGCCCATAGAGAGCCTTCTTTAACCGATACACATGATTAGGACGTTCTGGATCCACAAAACCTTCGGGTTGAGATACATACACCACCTCTTTTAGATCGCCATTTAAAAATGCAGTCTTGACATCCATTTGATAAACCACCATGTTTTGACTTGCAGCATTTGCGAGAAATATTCGTATGGCTTCCATTCTAGCAACAGGTGCGAAGGATTCTTCAAAGTCTATACCTTCTTCTTGTCGATATCCTTTTGCCACAAGCCTTGCTTTGTTTTTCAATACATCTCCATGCTCATCAAGTTTAACCTTGAATATCCATTTGAGGGCAATGATCATAGCACAATCGGGAGGTGGTACTAATTCCCACACACCCAGTCAGTCAAACTCATGAATCTCGTCCACCATTGCAGTAAACCATGAGTGTTTAGACATTGCATCCTTGACGGTTTTTGGTTCAGCTTTAGAGAGGACAGAATTGAAGAAGCACCACAATGCGTCAGCTGCAAGTTGCTTACGGGTAGATACTGGACGCGAAGGGTTTCCAATAATGTTGTCTATAGGATGATCATTGGTCCATTTTCTAAGGTATTCATGGGGTTGAGAATAGGGAACTGAGGTAGCCATGTTGGATTCGTCGGAGGATGTTACATCATTTGACGATTCAGGGGCAAAGATGTTAACAAATGGCTCATCATCAGGTGGAGCAAAAGGATTTACTTCAGATGTATTATCTACAGTTGCTGCTCGCTGTACAGGTGAAGGTTGGACATTAGAACTGGTAACCGATTGACTGATGGTGGGGGATTCAGGATCCCATGACAACGAAGTGGATGGACCGTTATTATCAACTTGAATATTCACCACTCCAGCTGGTGGTTGAGCCACTGTAGCTTCAGGAGTATTCATCTGTTGAGGTTCAAAGTTTTCATCAAACATTGGGTCAAACAGTTTCTTCCAATCTTCACTTGTAGGAGGTGCAAAAGGAGCAGCAGGAGTGGGATTCTGTACAAGCCTGGAACTAATTGGTCCAGGAGACAATAGGTTAGGTGCGGGTCCAGAACTTGATTGTCCAGGAACCGGTTGCTCAGTCAGCTCATCGAAAGTAACGTGGATTGTTTCCATTATGTCTCTGGTACGTTTGTTGTAGATTCGGTACCCCTTTCGCTCTGGAGCATAGCCAACGAAGAAACCAATGTCGGCCTTGGCTTTGAGTTTCCCAAGGTCTTCACTGTCATTTGTTGGATAGCAAAGTGCACCAAAAACTCGAAGAAACGAAAGATCGGGTTTTCTGCCATGAACCAGTTCATAGGGAGTCTTGCAGTGGAGAGGATGTATCAAGGATCGGTTCTGTGTGTAACATGCGGTGGCAATTGCCTCAGCCCAAAGAAACATAGGAGCTTTAGAGAAGATGAGCATAGTCCTTGCAGCTTCAACTAAGGTGCGATTGCGTCTTTCAACAACTCCATTTTGTTAAGGAGTACGTGGAATGCTTTTTTGATGACTGATGCCGACACCTTCATAAAATTGAGTAAGTTGTTTGTTCACAAACTCTGTTCCATTATCAGTACGAATGAATCTAACTGTTTTGTTGAGGCGAACTTGCAACATCTTGATGAGTTTGATGATGGTTTCCGGAGCTTCATCTTTTGATCGTAGAAACTTTACCCACGTGAATCGAGAGTAATCATCAACAATAACCAGCACATATTTCTTTCCATTGATACTTTGAGTCCTCATTCGTCCACAGAGATCCATGTGAAGAGTATGAAGAACTTCCATGATTGAATTGACAGTTTTGGGTTTATGGGTGTGCTTTTTGCTCTTGCCCATTTGACAGGCGGAACACAAATGGTCTTTTTCATACTTAAGTCTGGGCAAGCCTCGAACAAGATCCTTACGTGTAAGTTCATTGATGGTACCGAAGTTCAAATGTCAACTGGGACAAATCTCAACTGGGGCAAAGCTCAACTGGGAAAAATCTCAACTGTGAAAAATCTCAACTGAGACAATCTCAGCTTGGGAAAATCTCAACTTGGGACAAATCTCAACTGGGACAAATCTCAACTAGGACAAGTCTCAACTGATACAAATCTCAACTGGGACAAATCTCAACTTATGACAAATCTCAACTGGGACAAATCTCAACTGCTACAAGACAAAACTGTCACTATCTTGTGATTTTTCTTCTTTTCCTTTTATGTTAAAACGACAAATCGCAACTCAGAATCCACACAAATCGCAGCTAGAACTTGCCAAACAATACACAAATCGCAATCAAGAACACAACACTGAAACACAAATCGCAATGAAGAAAACTACAAAATAACCCATGAAATTGCTCAACCACACCAATATACTTATGAAACAAGCTATCTAATCACTAAGCAAGTCTTATATAATACCCCTAATCATGAAAGTATAACTATATTAACATTCTACCCACAAACAAGATCGAACTAGAGTGTTTTCTCAAGAAAACTGATGTGTGGAATTGCACCCTCGCAAAAGGTTTTACCTCTCAAAGGATCTTGATAAGCTTGCAATCCCCACCAGGCAGTGTACCTGTTCGTTGTAGTATAGTATAGTGACAAGTACCGGGGGATTGATCGTTCAACTCAGGAATAGTGTTCGCTAGGATTAAAAAGTCTATTAAACTAGGTTTAAAGGTGAGGGATGATTCTTTTTGTATTTTTATATTTTTAAAAAAGCAAGTAAAATCTCGGGTTTTGAAGGAGTGGGCGGAATTAGTTGCTAGTCAACTAACCCAATTAACTAAATGATGCAATCAAAATAAAATAAAATAAACTAAAACTAATTTGTGGTGTAAACAATAATAAGAGAAAATGTGTTTACTTAGATTTCATTACTCCCTAGATATCTTTTACCGGTTGAATAACTTGTTACAATTGCATGGATGACGGGTTATATTCCTTAATATCATTCGTAGGGCCGTGTACGAAATTCCCTAACTCTATAAGATCCTACTTCACTCCTATGTCGAGCCGACTAAAAGCTCCTAACATGGGATCACTAGAATTCGCTTATGCATTAAATACAACCATAAATCGTAGTACACCTCCGATCATGTTTCTTAAGACGTTCAAGCAAGTTACCAATTGGAAGTCTGTCAGTTTTCTTAAGCCTAACATCGAATACAATCATCCACAACAACTATAAACAAACCATCAACCAATAATCAACATCTAGGTTTCATTACATCTAAGCAAACACAAGAAAAAACCTAGCCTATCATGTTAAAAAGAAGACAAGCATAAGATAGAATCAAACAACATATAAACATGTTGAATGATTATTAGAAAACTTATCTTCAATTGAACATGGATGGAACAAGGGTTGAAACCCTTATTATTACAGAAAATTCGTCTAAGGTTTTCACAAAGAAGCTCTCCAAAAGTTCCACACTTAATGAATGAAAATTAGAAAACTATACATAGATTTTACACCTTGATGGCGTCATGTTATGGCTTGTGACGCCGTCAAGATAAAACTCGTATTGCCTAGATCCACTTCTGACGCCGTCATGTGTAATTTTACTCTGGGCCGTCACATGTATTTTGACCCTGACGGCCTTGGTGACACCGTCAGGCCAAATTGCCTTGAAATTGTTCTGGGCCGTCATGTGTATTTTCCACATCCACCTCTTTTGCCAAGCTTGACGCCGTCATTTGCATGGTCTTGACGCCGTCAGGTACTGTTCCCAGCAAGGATTTTGAGGCTTTGTCGTTTTCTTCACTAAATTGCTCCAAAAACGTCCAAAATGCTTCCTTTTATAAATTTCCTCTCAAAAGTACCTAAAATGACAAAATGAACGATTTAGGGCAATAATTGATCAAACAATCACGAATTCGGGCTTAAATGACCCCCCAAAAGCGGTACACTTTTTGCCTTATCAAATACCCTTACACTTGAGATTTGCTTGTCCTCAAGCAAATGCGCTTTTATTCTAATTAAAATACAAGTTATGGGTCATTTAACACTAATATAAAAGTAATTACAACAAATAATCGTTCCAATTAAAACCAAAAACAAGCAAGGACGTTATATACTAGCACCTCACAAATAGTGTTTAGATACTCACATCTCTCGGGTGTAATAAAGTATATATCACAATAAGGAAATGGAAAACATCTCTCACTACCTGTCATAGCAAATAGATTACCATAGGCTTGGGAAAGGATCAAACCTCCACCACTTGACATAAGCACCTAGGATAAACTATCAAAGAGGTCTTTTAAAGGGTTATAACGTGAGGTGTAGGGATATGATAAACACGGTTTTGTTGGATAAAGGCAATATTTACTGGTGGCGAGTTAATCATCTTGGTTAATTACATGTATAATATGGCGTTGCAATGCCAAGACTCGACTCGACTTAAGCTAATAAATCAAAAATAACAAAAACTTAAAATAAACATAAAGGAAACGGGATGGTAGTCAGTATGTTTTTTCTCTTTTTTTCTTTTTCTTGATTTTTCGGGTTTTTTTTTTTTTTTTTTTTTTTTTTTTTTTTTTTTTTTTGCATACACTCTTACCCTACCTTCCAAAATAATACATCATAGGGGGTTTACATTCCCCTTACACTTGAACTTTTACATACTTTACAATCAACTATTCTAATGACTCGAATTAAGATAATCAAAACACTTGGAGTACTTTTTAAGATTAACGCACATATGGGGGGTAATATATGATGTTCTTCCCCATTACTTCATAACACAAGTACTTTACCCATGAGTCACAATCGTCCCAAAACAATATGTACAAGATATGACTCGACTTAGCAACCATGTAACCAATTAGACAATTAACTAAGAGTTTAAACAAAAAACAATAATGCACTAAAGATGAGTGCATACACGGAAGGCTAAGGCGATTTGGTAGCACATTTGGGGTGGATTGTTAACAAATTCTTCCTTTAAGTAAAATGCTTAAAGTTAGAAACGAAAAGATAGGCTCGGAGGGGTGTACTAGGGGTATCGTGTACTAAAAATGAGTACAATGCAAAGGTGTGGGAGAATTAATTGACTTTGTTAGTCAAGGTAATTGACTTAAATGGTCAAGTAATTATGATACGGGTTTAACACAAGGGTGATCCTAATGCCTCTTATCATGTAGTAAATCCTACTAGGGGTGAGCATGGTCCAAAAACCGGACCGGACCGGCCAAGACCGGACCGGACCGAAGACCGAGAACCGGAAAAACCATGGACCGAGACCGGACCGAATGTGGACGGTCTGGTCTCGGTCCGGTTCGGTCCGGTCCGGTCTTCGGTCGGTCCGGTCCAATTAGGCATATTTTGGCACGTTTTTTCGGTTTTTTGGTCGGTCCGGACCGGACCGGACCGACCGGACCGAGGACCGAATTAGCCAAAAAGACTAGACCGAGGACCGAACCGAATGTGGTCGGTCCGGTCCGGTCCGGTCGGTTTTGTCGGTCGGTCCGGTCCATCCGGTCCGTTTGCTCACCCTTAAATCCTACTACACGAATGTAGTCTCACTAGTGGTCTCGGGATGCATCACTAACGCAAGTTCTAGAATCTAAGTACTACCGGTACACTCATAAGCACTAATAATGAATGCTTTTCCTAACAAGTATAAAGGCGAACCTCACATATTTGGGTGGAAAATTTTTCTGAGTGGTACGGTTTTTGTGCTAGTCATACAACTCCTATCCATGAGACGCTCATTAAGGCTAAAGCTTCACTCCTAAACGTTGTAAAAATTTTTAAATTTGGCGCTAAAATTTCCCTAACAAGTATTTTTCTCAGTTTTATTACACACCTACTATCAAACTAACAAACTCAAGTGCAATTGTATTCTCTATGGTATCATCATTTACCCTCCCTTTACACTTAAGCTGAACATTGTCCCCAATGTTCAATAAAAAGATGTAAAAGAAAATAAGGTAAAAGAATGAAAACAAATACTCCCCTGATTCATTCGGTGTGGATAGTGTGTCAACAAGGTTAGATCTTCTTCCAAGAAAATGAACTTTGAAAGCTTCCCTCTAGAAATATAAATCATCCTCTTGTCCAATGTAACCTGTTAAACCTGAGAAAACAATCAAGGCAAACCTCGTGTAAAATTGGCGGCAATCTATATATACTAAAAAAATCCTAGAAAACAAATTAAGATATAATGCTTGTGGAATGAATGTTTGTAGATTTCCTGGAGTTTATAAAACTAAAGAATCAACAAAAACTTTAAGACTCCGGTATAAACAAAACTCGCAAAATTTTTAGAATTTTTGTACCTGACGCCATCAGGTTATAACTCCTGACGCCGTCAGAATGTTCCTGCAAAAATCTCATGTTAAGTTTCCGGAAAATTTCTGGAAAAACTTATGCCTTACTTCCTGGAAAATCCTGCAAAATATCATTATGACTCGATACAAGCACTTGACTCAAACAATTACTAATACACATGTTCATTTAATATTGTTGTGGTTCATGTCGAATTTCGTTCTTATAAACAAATTTTGGGTTTCCCTTACACTTAGCTTTTGCAAAATACCTTGTTGGAACCAAAGTTTTTACTATTTTGTCAAGTCTCGGTCATTTGTAATAATAGGTTGCTTAGGTTATTTATTACTTACAATATTGGTTAAGTTACATGTTTACTAGGCCTAAGTAATATGACCCATGGGCTTGAAGCCCACACGTTTACATGTAAGGATGGAGTAGGGATGTTGCCCTAGCTCCTTTCCTATAAATACTAGTCTTAGGCCTCATTTGTATTTGGTTGGTTATTTGAAAACATTAAGGAAACTCTTGCAATTCATATTCTCTAAATTTCTCATAATCATCCCACTCTCATTCTCATCTCATTTCTTACATAATCATACTTGTGTTTACTAAATGGTGACCTAACAAGTGGTATCATTCGCTAGAGGAAGGTGTAGTTATTGTTTTCATTGATTTCTATCTTAAAAATCGTTTTTCTTAATCGAATTTTTGTGAAAATCTTAAACTTTCTTGTTTGTTTCTTGGTTTTTCTCACATCTTTGCTTACAAACTTGTGTTTAAAATCAAAACAAACCAAAAGGTTTCAAATTTTTTACAAAACTATTCGATTTGCTTATTTGTACTTTTATCGAGATTTTCTTAAATTTGAAAAATTTCTTAAAGTTTTCTACTTTCTTTAAGATCTACTCATTTTATACACAAAAGTACAAGTATCTTGAAATAAAAACGAGTTTTAGGATTGCTTTCTTTGTAAAACAACAACTACCAAGTTATCGAGAACCTGCTTGTCCCCTATTTCGAGATCTTCTCCAAGTGCACTACCTCGACTTTGTTTGTGTGAACTCGGTATTTTCTTTCTTGTATAAGAAAGTTAAGTACTTCGACTTTTGGGAAAGTTTTTGAAATTGTATAATTTCGAAAACTGTGTTTCGCAATCTTGTGTTTTTCGAAAAACTTACATTTTTTTTCGAAATCACAAAGTTATCGAAAACTTATTAAAGTTTCGAAATCTATTATTTCGATAACCTAAAAGTTTCGAAAACTCTTGATTATCTCGAAATTTCAAGTTTTTCGAAAACCTGCCAACTTTTCGCAAACTGTGTTTCTCGATAACCTGAAGTTTCGCAATCCTTGTCAAAGTTTCGCAATCTGAAGTTGTGCTAAGTTTTTCGATACTTGGTTAATTCTACACTTTCTACAAGATCCATTTCTACACAAGTGTTCTAAGATGTCTCAACCACCTAATCACTACTTCCCTCACATTCCTCAGCATCAGCAGTCTCAGCAACCTCAACATCAGCAGTATCAGCAACAACAATACCTTCCGCATATAATGAATCAACAACCTCCTAAACAAACATACAATCCACTACATCATTACCTAATGATGCAACAACAGATCATTCCTCAACAACAACCAAATCAAGTGCTACAACAAACCACTCAGTTTTCCTCCAAACAACCTCACTGGTTTGACAGAATGTGTGAAGTTATTACAACTCAACAATCCCGACATGAGGCAGGATCACTTGAAACACCTCCAATGCTAACACCTGGGAATTATGTTCAATGGTCAAGTCGATTCTTAGATTTCTTGAATTAAAGAAACCTCATGGGCAGTTCTTAAAGCAAGTGATACTTGAAGGACCATTTGAGTGGCCAACAAGATTTGAAGCTGGTGATCCAAATGCTGATCCTCCACGTCCTCCTGGTGATAGACCCCTTCCAGAAACTGCACTCACTGAAGAACAGAAACTACATCGTGAAGCTGATCAGTATGCAATGGCTTATATACTTCAAGGTATACCTAATCCGATCTATCGAAGTGTCGATGCTCAGAAAACAGCCAAAGCTATGTGGGAACACGTTCATCTCCTTATGGAAGGCACTCAATTGAACAAAGATGACATGGAGTCCAAGCTTTACATGGAATACACTGACATCACAATTGAACCTGGAGAGTCACTTGAATCCTACTATCATCGTTTCACTAATGTGGTCAATGATCTGGAACGTCACAAAATCACAGTACCAAGGATCGCTGTGAACTCCAAATTTGTTGGTAGTCTTGGCCCTGATTGGCATAAATATGTGACATTTGTTCGTCAAACGAAGAATCTTCATGATGCTCCATATGGCTTGTTGTATGATTTTCTGAAACACCATGAACCTGAAGTGGAAAAAGATAGAGCACTACGAGGAGGATACACACCAACATCAACACCAAATTCTTTGGCTCTCGTAGCTCAATCTCCCTATGCTCCACCACCAATGTCAAATCATGCATATGTTCAAGAGCAGAACTACTTCAGTTATCCATAATCTTCCACCTCGAACCAAATGATCCCTTATGATTCATCTCCACAAGATTCTTCTACTCAACTTGTTCTGTCAAACAACAATGATGCTGTGTACTACTCCAACTCTAATGATGATGACGATGATGACTTTCATACGTTGAATCAGGGACTTGCTCTTATCGCTCGTGCTTTCAGCAAATTCTCCAACAAAACAAACAACCGTCAACGTTCATCTTCTAACACAAGGAATCAAGCTGTTGTTAATGATGGAAGAGTGGAAATTCAGAATCGTAGCTATGGTCGATCTGGTTCAGGAAGCTCTTCAGGAAATTATGGGAATGGTCAGAGGTTTAGTAACAATACGGGGTTCAGGAACAACTCAGGCTCTTCTTAACAACGGTCTGACTCAGTTGCAACAAGGAACTCCAGCTCAGAGCATGCAGTTTGGTGCTACAATTGTAATGAACAAGGTCATATAGCTACAACATGTCCCAAACCGAGAACTCGGGGTAGTAAGTTTCACAAGCAGGCATTACTCATGGCTCTTCAAGATGAAAAAGATGGACATTTCCCTGAACAGGACAACAACTTCATGGCAAATGTGAACAACGATGATGACATGGAAGATCTGGAAGCCAATGCTGCGGTGATGCTTATGGCCAACATGCAGGAACTTAAGCTCAATGATTCAGGTCCAGTGTATGACACTGACGGCTTGTCTCAGGTACATGACCTCAATAAATGCTTTATCAATGAAATAGTCTCACCTTCTGCTTATGAATCAGACATGGCGCAAGTTGTTCCATCTAAATCATCTTCATCCTCTCAAAAAGATGAACAAATAAGCACAGTTGTCATATTTGATGATGACACAGTTGTTTCATTTGATGATCCAATTGAGAATGATAAACATGATCATTTCGAACAACATGAACCATCATTTGATCCAGACCCTGATCTCATATTGTTATCTAAACAACTGGATGCTCAACAATTGCAAATAATAAAATGCAACGAGAAAAACAAAGTTTTGAAAGAACAAAATGCGTCACTTGCAAGAGATATTGAATGTTATAAAATTCAGCTTTCAAATCAGGAAGACAAGATTAAAAATGCAAAAAGTTTTGAAAAAGCTTTTCACGAGTCATACAACAAAGAACAAGATCTTCAACGCAAAATGCATGATTTAATTGAGTCAAACGAAAAGTTGATTTCGAAACTTGAAAGTGAGAAGTGTGAATTGAAAATGCAAGTTGAACGTCTTCAAAGAGACCTTTCAAAAACTGAAACAGAATTGTCAAATTGCAAAAAGGAGTTTTGTGAACATAAAACACGAAAAAGGAAGTATATAGATGATTTACTTGGTGATATTGTTGATCTTGAAAAACAACTCAAAGAATTTCGTCACATTGTTTACAAACACGGGAACTCTGTCACAACAATTCAAAAGTTTGCTTTAAAACCGAGACCCGATAAAGGATTTGCACTTTGCGATTTTAAATCAATGTTTCTTCACAAAGCTTTCAAAGAAAATCCTAAGGTTTACAGTATTGATCACATGTTTGATAATACAATTGTGCGTGCTGTTGTTTTTGATACTGAGGAAGAAGAAGAACTTGAAGACGAGAGTCGATCAAAAATGAGTTATGTTCAACACTGCACACCATATGACTATTCAAAAGCTCCACCTCTTTCTAAATCTTTTGTTACTCAAAAGGATTTACCTGAGAAATCATGGTTTATCGAAGAGTCATATGTTTCATCTCATAATGAGGCCCCTGTCCAAACTGTAGCACAAATAAATGGTCCCTTACCATCATCCGGTGAACTTACACCTTTACCGAAAACGTGTCATGTCTTAAATTATTTCAAAACTTTTATGGAAGACATCGAAATTTTGGAGGAAACAATTGAACGTAATTCTGAAATTAAAATTGAAACTTTTCAATCCGCTTACGAGCGAGAAAAGAGAGATATTTTTCAAAAACAAATGAAGCCAATTGTTCAACACCTCCGTCTATGTGCTACACGTTGGGATCAGGAACTTCAAAAGGAGGTCAAAAATATGACAAACGTTTTCAATGCAACTGAAAATGACATTTTGGTTCAAAAGCAAAGAAATAGAGTTTTAAAAAATGATGCTGATCGACTCTTGGAACAAGTTCTCAATGCTGATATATTGTCTGTTATCATGAATGATCTTTATAATTCTGGTACTTCTATGCTTAAGCATGATCATTGTGTTGATAATAAGTTGTTGAATGAGGAAATTGAGACACTTAAACAGGAAAATGATAAGTTGAGAATTAAAAATGATGATGTGACAAAACAATTTTCAAAAGAAATTTGTCAACTCAATCAAAGGCTTGAATGGTGTCAAGCTAAAAGTCTTGAAAGGGAATTGAAGTTTCAAAGTCAAAATGTTTCAAACTCTTGTCAGATTTGCAAAAACAACGAGTCTTTAAAAGGTCGGTGTCTCCGATACGAGAAAGAAATTGCGAATTTAAAAATTGAAAACGCCGAATGGCAACAAAACCGCGATGACATTAAATATTGCAATGGTTTACTTGAGTCTGAAATACAGGACAAAAATCACATCATCATTGATTTGAAAGAGAAAGTTAAGCTACTTCAAAAAGGAAAAATGATTGACACCACGGTGATAGCACCAGGAATGTATCAATTAAACAAAACTGATAAAGGAAAGGTTGTTCAAAACACTAATGTTGATAACTCCACTTCTACAGGACTAGTCTCCACTTCTAGCGTTAGCAGACCCAAGCGAAAAAGTAAAAAGAAGAATAGGATCTTGCAACGTAAGAGAGGACACCTAGAAGCTCAAGAAGTAGAAGACCAACTTAGGAATTTGAATAAAACTCATGTTGCATCAGATTTAGATTCTAATCTGGCAAATTGTAATCAAAATCTAAATGTAACGAATGATGAACCTTTGAATGTTTTGAATATTAATGCATCTTGTGTGTTTTGTCGTAAAAGCGTATCATCTGGTGATCATACAAAATGTTTAGCTAATTCTCTTCTTAATCGTCATAAGAAACGTAGGACACGCATTCCTTTTAGGCCCACTACTGCCTCTAAGTCCAACTTAGGAAAGCCGTCTTCTATGGTTTCTAATGATATCACAGTTACCCCCATAGGTGCCGAGAACAAATCTAGGAATGAGCCAACTACTAGTGCATTTAACATTAAGAAAGCAAAAACTAGTTGGAACTGGCAACGTTGGTTACAATACAAACCAGACTTTAAATGGATTCCTAAATTGTTGAATACATGTGTTACTAACCAACAGGAACCCGCATTGTCTTTGGGTTCCACCCTTACTTCTGTTCCATCCGTGTCTTCTTCTTGTGATACAGGTGGTATAGCTCGTTCTCTGGATTGTTGATAGCGGATGCACCCGACATATGACAGGCAATCTCAAACTGTTACACAACTTTGTCTCAAAGTTCATTGGTACTATCAGATTCGGGAATGATCATTACGCTCTAATAATGGGATATGGTGACTATATCAGCGGGAACATCGAAATCAGTCGTGTTTACTATGTGGAAGGCCTTGGACACAACCTTTTCTCTGTTGGTCAATTCTGTGATGGGGATCTAGAAGTTGCATTTCGTGAGAAAACTTGCTTTGTTCGTGACTTACAAGGAAACGATCTTATGTCTGGCTCACGTGGTTCCAATCTTTATACTATTTCTATGTCAGATATGATTGCAACATCTCCGATATGTCTTCTCTCCAAAGCAGAATCGACTAAATCTTGGTTATGGCACAAACGTCTTTCGCACTTGAATTTCAGAACTATGACAGATCTTGCTCGTTATAAACTTGTCGATGGATTTCCAAGATTCCGTTTTACCAAAGATCACTTATGTTCAGCCTGTGAACAAGGAAAAAGTACTCGTGCTCATTTTCCGACTAAACCTGAGCAAAGTACGAATCATGTTTTACAACTGCTTCATATGGATCTATGTGGACCGATGCGTGTTCAAAGTATCAACGGTAAACGCTACATACTTGTAATCGTAGATGACTTCTCCAGATGGACTTGGGTTTATTTCCTACGAAGTAAAGATCAGGCTCCTTCTATGATCATCACCTTTCTCACTAAAATTCAAGTTCAGTTACGCAATACGGTACGAATCGTCAGACCTGACAATGGAACCGAATTCAAAAATCAGACACTTAGGTCTTATTATGAGAAAGTGGGAATTGAACATCAAACATCTATTCCTAGAAGCCCAGAACAGAATGGTGTGGTTGAAAGACGCAACAGGACGTTAGTGGAAGCTGCTAGAACTATGTTGATTAATGCTCAATTACCAGATTACTTGTGGGCAGAAGCTGTTTCAACCGCATGTTATACACAAAACCGTTGCATGATCACAAAACGCCATCTCAAAACACCATATCAAATTGTTCACAAAAGGAAACCGAACATCGATTACTTTCATGTATTTGGAGCACTTTGCTATCCGAAAAATGATCGTGATGATTTAGGTAAACTCAAAGCTAAGGCTGACATCGGAGTGTTCGTTGGATATTGTGAAAATTCCAAAGGTTTTCGGATATGGAATCGTCGTACAAGAGAAATTCAAGAAACCATTCACGCTAATTTCGATGAACTCACCCAAATGGCTTCTGAGCAACACAACTTAGGACCCGAATTTAACCGTCTCAACTCTCCGGCATCTTCAGCTGAACCATTGCCACTTAACCGCAAAGAATTAGAAACTTTGTTTGCTCCACTATTTGATGACACAATTGAATACCGTCCTACTGAGGTCTCACCTAATTCCGCTGCTCAACCTGATAACATTCCAGTACTAGACTCACCTCAACAAACTTCTACACATGTTGAGAGAGACGGTCCTCCAATTGTATCACCAACTACAGCAGAACAAACTGGTTCTAACTCCCGCCATCCAGCTGAAGATCCCACACCACAATCAGTTCCACAACCCGCAGAGCAAGATCCTGATGCGTTCTTTAATCCGTTTGCACCAGCTACTACAGTTCCTGATATAGCTGAGTCGTCAACACGCAACTTGGATCCTGCCAACATGCGAGATACGTATCAACTACACCCTTCCACACATAAATGGACTCGTGACCATCCACTAGTTCATATTATTGGCCATCCAGATGCACCTGTTATGACAAGACAACGACTTCACACCGATGGAGAAACTTGTATCTATGCACTCACAGTTTGTCACGAAGAACCGAAGAACATTAAAGATGCAATGACTTATGACAACTGGATTGAATCTATGCAAGAGGAATTTCAGCAATTCATAAGACTTGAAGTCTGGGAATTAGTTAAAAGACCTGACGGAGTCTTTGTCATTGGGCTAAAATGGATTTGGAAGAATAAGCTTGATGCTGAAGGAACTGTCATACGCAACAAATCACGTCTGGTAGCGAAAGGATACTCTCAACTGGAAGGTCTAGATTTTGCTGAATCCTTTGCTCCAGTGGCTAGACATGAAGCTGTTCGGATCTTTTTGGCCTATGCTACACACAGGAATATGGTGGTTTACCAAATGGATGTGAAAACAACATTTCTTAATGGAGAACTCCGTGAAGAAGTTTATGTCAGTCAACCTGAAGGCTTCGTTGATCCTGAGCGTCCCAATCACGTTTACCGACTCAAAAAGGCACTCTACGGACTCAAGCAAGCCCCACGGGCGTGGTATGACAAACTGTCCACTTTCTTATTGGCCAATAAATTTTCTAAAGGATCGGTGGATCCAACACTGTTTACAAAAACCTACGGGGAGGACTTACTTGTTGTTCAAATATATGTCGACGACATCATTTTTGCCTCAACAAAACGAAGTTACTCTAATGATTTTGCAAAATTAATGAAAGATAATTTTGAAATGTCCATGATGGGTGCACTTACGTTCTTTCTAGGATTACAAGTTCATCAATCACCCCGTGGTATTTTTATAAATCAGTCCAAATATGCTCTCGAAATTTTAAAGAAACATGGAATGATGTCTTGTGATACTTATAATACACCAATGGGCTATACCACAAAACTAGATGCTGATTTACATGGGACTCCCGTTGACCCTACCAAATACCGAAGTATGATTGGGTCCCTCATGTATCTCACATCTAGTAGACCTGATATAGTATTTGCTGTCTACATGTGCTCTCGCTATCAGTCCAGACCAACTGAAAAACACCTCAGTGAGGTCAAAAGAATCCTTCGATACATAAAGGGAACCATTAACTTGGGAATCTGGTATCCGAAGGATTCTGGTTTCAAACTAATTGCTTTTTCAGATGCTGACCATGCAGGATGTTTAGACACACGCAAAAGTACATCTGGTGGATTACAATTTCTCGGAGACAAACTTGTGTCATGGCAATCTAAGAAACAGGACTGCACGTCACTGTCATCTACAGAATCTGAATACGTAGCCATGTCTGCCTGTTGTGCTCAAGTCATCTGGATAAGATCACAACTCAAGGATTATGGCTACTTATTCAACAAGATTCCAATCTACTGTGACTCCAAAAGTGCAATTGCTATCTCCTGCAACACAGTACATCATTGCAAATCCAAACACATCGATCTCCGATATCATTTCATCAAAGAGCATGTGGAAAGGGGTACCGTTGAACTTTACTTTGTTGGAACTGAGTACCAACTGGCGGACTTACTTACCAAATCTTTAGCACCATCAAGGTTTGCTAGTCTAGTTCACCAAATTGGTATGAGATGTTTGACTCCAGAGGATCTGGAAAAGTTTTCAAAATACAACTGATCGTCAAACATCATAACTATCTTTGTATAAAATTTTTCTTTCTTAACTTTAAACCAATCAAAAAAGACAAAAAGATTTTTCATATTTCTTTTACTTAAAAAAAAAAAAAAAAATGCAAGTATATCGCTTCATTTCAACACTTTGTTCTTATCTTACAAGTGTTGAGGGGGAGTAACGCTTAAATCTTTTACCAATTTTAATTGGTATACTTGCATGTTCCTCGTATTTTATGGTTCTTCAGAGTGTGTGGACGATTTCTCTTACATCACTTTGTCTCATTTGTTTTAAGTCTTCATAAGTTAGCATATCTCTAATATCACTTAGGTTTGCTAGTTAATTTAGGACTCTAATAGACATATCTTAAAGTTAAGGGACTTAAAGTGACTAAACTCTAAACCTTCAAAATAAATAAAACAAACAAACCATACAAACACATACCCCTCAAAGATTCAAAACCTCTTAAACCCCTCTTTCTCAAACGAACGGCCCTAATTCACTTGAGTAATCCATGACCTTGATCAACAATTTGTAAGTTCCTATGTCATCATTAGGATATTACACAAATAGGATCTTGGTTAATTGAATTTTCAACGGTTCGATTTCCTGTTTTCATGATGTCGAGAACTAGGGTTAGGATTTCGAAAATTGATCTTAACATGTTGTGGTGTTTAATTCTTGATAGGGTTCAGTTACTAAGCTTGTTTCTAACATATCCTCATCATTTATTTATACATTCCATCATGTTTGCCTCGATCTAGAAATCTTGGGTTTGGGTCGAAGTGGGTTTATAAGGTTCAGTGCTTATTTGTTTGATTTTATTGGTGGGATTTGTCTCTAAGGTCTCATGTACGCATGTCTGATTTATCTTTGATGATTTGCACCAGTGAAACTTGATTCTCGATAAACAAGTATGCTTCGTTCTTTGATAATGTCGAGCTAAATGAGTCTTATGTGTTGATTACTGTCATTATGTCTCATTATAAGCTTAATACATGTAGTTGTGATATGCTAGACTCTATGATACTCATTTGTCTCAAAATTGTAGTTATCGAGAACATGTTCTTGGCTGTTATCGAAATCTTTGTGATTCTGTCTAAATAGTGTTTAATCTATCTTGGTGACAGGCTTAAGTCATTGAAAAAGTTCTTTGCTAAGGAAACGTACGTGTATCCTCAAAAATTCGATTTGATTCTTGTATAAGAATTTTTTCGAGAACCTTAAGATTTATCGCAATCTTTACTAACTTATCGAGAAACTTATGTTTTCGATAAATATTGTTCAAACTCAGATTTTTTCGAAATATTATTTTTTCGAAATCATTCTGTGAACTATATTTTTCGAAATCTTCAGATTCTCGAAAAGTTTTTATCAAAAATGATGTTTTTTCGAAAACTTCAATTTCTTCGCAATCCTTGATAAATGAAAGTTTTTCGATAAAATTTACTTATAAGAGTTTTCTCGATAATTAACTTTCTCGATAAAGTTCTTTGTAACATTTTTTTCGAAACTTTTCTCTCAAATCAAGATTGCGATAAAATTCTGTCATGTCTTATTTTTTTTCGAAATCTTCTTTTAACTCAAAGTTTGCGATAAAAGGTTTATGCTAGTTTATTTTAAATCGTGTTTCTTTTGGCCTTGTCATGTTGTTCATTGTTGTTAAGTAATGTGAAGTTACCATGAATGTTGTTCATTGTTGTTATGATGCTTTTGTGCTTAATTGTCTTAAGTGGATATCTGTATCCTAACTCAAAATTGTGCTAACTTATAACAAATTTGGATGTTTGGTTTATGGTGATACTTTTCAGATTAACATGGCTGAACACAATGAGAACGTCGCTGAACAAACTCTTCCATTACTCACCATGGATGACATCACTCCCGAGAACTACAACGTCACAATTGGCGACAACAATCCACGAGTTGATTTCGACAAGCTGAGTATTAAAGAGAACTCGTGCAAGATTGTCAAGGATATTCTACTTGCACATCCATGCAAACCTATGCTCACCTGTTCTACCTCAGTTCCTCTGTTCTACCTTCATCAGTTCTGGCTTACGGCTCAGGCAAACTTGGACGATGAATCTTTCACTGTTACATTGGATAGCCAAGAATACTCTGTAGATCATGACGTTCTTCGTACAGCCCTTCTCATGCCACAAACTGACAGCGAATTTGCTCCTATACTACCTGAGCTGGATCTTCTTGACTTCTTCATTGAATTAGGATATGAGGTTGATGATGATGTACCGCTTGTCAAGCTTTCCCGATTTAATGCCAAGAATATTCCTCAGCCTTGGAGAACATTCTGTCTGTTGATGGTAAGATCTTTATCGGGAAGGAAAAGTGGTCATGAACATCCAAGGCTCGAACACCTGCAAACATTCTGGGGAATGGTGACTCTGACACCGATTGACTTTGCAGTTCCTATCATGAATGATATCGTCCACAGTATTCAGACCGAACGTGTGAAGACTATGATACCATTCACAAGATTTACCAAGCTTATCATAGAACATCTCTGCAAAAGTTCTCCAGAATTCATCAAAAGGATGGCTGATCCTAATGAGCCGAAGCACCTCTTCGAGGACGACTTCACCACCTCATTCATCAAGACGACTACTTCCTCAACCAAGATCAAAGGAATGAGGCTTCCTGAATACCTACTGAATGACAAAATCAAGCAGAGTCTGAACTACAAGCTGTATGACAACGCTTACAAAGGTGTACAGGAAGAAGCAACAATTAAGACTCGTAGCAAAGGCGGTGTAAAGTATGGGAGTACTACAAGCACCACTGCCTCACCACATACTAGATCTAAGGATGCTCCTAAGTCAAAACCCAAGACTTCCACCAAGCCTAAACCTACACCCAAACCTAAACCTGTCACCAAGCCAAAGAAGAAGGCAACTCCTGAGTACTTTATTCGGGATGAACCTACTCCTCCACCTTCTGACACCGAGTCTGAGTTCGATACAGAATCTGAAGAAGAAGAACCTGACTATGAACTGAGATACCGAGCACCTGATGAAGCATTTCCTGCAACAGAGATCGCCGTACAACAAAGTCTTGAAACTTATGAAGAAGAGACAAGGAAAAGAAAAGGGATTACTATTAATGAGCCTAATGATGATGAAGACGAACCAATCGTTGAACCATTGGTCGATAAACGCAAACTCAAAAGTATAGTTGTTGACACTAGAGCTGAAGAAAAGCGGCTTAGGAAAGAACAGAGGAAAGCAACTCTTGAAAGCCGACTCATGTCTCAACCTTTAACCCCACCACCTATTGATCAGTCTGAACATGTAGGAGCTACAAGCAGCATGATTCCTCCCGTCGTATCCACCACGATAGAATAAGCTCCACAGCCTGATGTCACCGTTAAAGATACAGACAAAACAGGAGATGTCACTATGACAGAGACTGCAACTATAGAGGAGAATGTTGGGGGTCAAGAGAACATAGCTACGGATCAGGAACATGAATATCTCATTACTCCAGAGTTTCTTGCACGAGAAGCAGAGGAAGCAGAAGAACGTCGTAGAAAGGAAAACGAAGAAAAGAACGCGTTCGACACCAACATATTTCTTAAGTCATCCTCTCAGCAGACTTCCTCAGCACAACCTCCACCTCCTCAAGACTCTCCACCAAAGGATCCGACTCCACCCGCTTCTTCTTCAAACTCTCACAACGAGTCATCGTCTGAATCATCACCAGAGCACTCATCTCCCACACCTTCTGACACTGTATCTAAACAGCATTCAATCAATGAACCAAAACAACCAGTTGATCTTCAGGAGCAAGTGAACAAACTTACCAACATGGTTACCAATCTTACCAAACAAGTTGAGGAATTCCAGGAGTCAACGCAGCTGATCGACAAGTTCTTGAAATCTGATTACGAAGGATTTATCAGAACTGCAACACATGATTTTCTCACTGAAAATCTGGTTGAGATGATCACTCCTGAGGTAGCAAACCTTCTCAAACCAATCAATGACAACTTGGATCACAGAATTAGAAGTGTTACGAGGAAAATGTTGTCTACTACACCATTCACGCTTCACACCGCAAAATCTTCTACTGTGGCTCCAACCGTCCAAGAATTGTCCTTCAATGATATGCTTGTCAAACTCTTCGACAACATTGCCACCAAAACCACACAGACAGCTGAAGAAAAAGCCCTGTATGATGCTATGGTAGCTTACATGTCAAAAGAGTCATGCAAAGATGCTGCTGGAACCAGAAAACGGACAAGAAAAGATGACGATCCTGACCCAAACTCCAAAGGCAAGAAACCTAAGTCTGGAACAGGTCCCTCATCCTCTCTACAACCACAAAAGGACTCCACTCCTCCTAGAACTCAACAACAACCCTCAACTACTGGTAAAGGTCAAACTGAAGATGAAGAAATTTTCATGGAACACACTGATGACTTCCAAGGTCAACCTGACACTGATTACCGTGCTCCACCTATTCCTGATTCTCATGCTGGGCCATCGTCACCATCCAAAGTTAAAGACAAAGATGCTACATCTAAGTCTAAGAAATCCAAGAAGAAAACACGTCATTCATGGCTCGACAATGATGACACTCCTCAAAATGATTGGCTGACGGACATGGTTCAAGCTCAACCTCCTCTGGAAGAAGAAGAACCCCTTCCTGGTAACACTCTACAGTTTACCCAAGTCATTATGAAGGATCTTCATATCGACAAACTCACAAAGGAAGAGCTCAGAAGAATCAATAGGGATGCACAAGAATTCCTCAAGAAAAGATCTGGAAACAAAGTCGAATACGAGTACCATATGCAGAATATAGCTAGTGCAATGTCTGCTGACTTTGACTGGCTAAATCCAGAAGTGAATATCGATCTAAGTTCCAAGGATCATGAAAAACCTTACTTCACCGACTGGACCAAACCATTACCATTGAAAGGATTTCCAGACAAACCAAAGATACCTTACAGCTTCTTCTTCAACAAAGATCTTCGTAACATCCAGCTCACTCAGGAGACATCCAAAAAGAAATATGCTTCCTCACTCACAATCTCAGTACCAGCCGCAAGATACGAAATTCCAGCCATTGAAGAAACCACTCGTATTTTCAGCAACTCCATCGTAGCTTACGACAGAGATGCTCTACATGGAATTCAACATTGGCCAGATCGTCGTCGTCTCGGTTATACCAGCAGATTAGGAGAAACATCATTGGAAAATGTGAAGCAGAAATCTAAGATCATCGCTATCTTGGAGATTCAACAGTCAAAACGATTTAACTACATTTTCATGCGTGAAATTGTTGTTAAACGACAAGATGAAAAGAAGTACAAGTTCTCCGAAGCCGACTTTCCCAACCTTAATCTCAATGACATAGAAGATATGTATCTTGAAAAGGTTCAAAGTAGAATGCGCGGATTCGATAGAGACGTACAGTACAACTTCATGGCATCACTACTTCTCTACATCCGACGACTGATTGTTCAAGAAAGAGTGGAAGATCTTCAGCTTGGAGTGGAAAGTTACCAACAGAAGATAAATTTGACAAAGCCACAATTCTACTTTGATGGTATCTATCAAACACCACAGTTTACTCTCAACCAAGAACCTTTTGGTTTCACCTACGTCAACAGCAAAAAGCTACAAAGTTTCATGAGGTTCGATGAGGTACACAAATTCTGTGATGTTACACTCAAGTCTGTTCGTGATGGGCTTGTCAAAAGGTTGGATGATGATCGCCGCAAGATAGCTAAGGGGGAACAACCTAGATGGAAATCCAGCATAAGAAGACAAGTTCGTAACTTTGTCTTAAAGATTGAAGAAAGGTTATTTCGACGTGAACAGATCAGACGACTGGAAAGCTATATCGGTGCCAGACCAACGTTTCCTGTCAGAAACCTCGAAAGACCAGAACCCAAGTTCACTGACTTTGACGCTCCACTTCCTGACGAAGATTAACTTGGTACATTTGGTTAACTTTTCAATATCATTTGTTTCATTTGATTGAATTTCACAATGGTTTGTGCACGCATTACAGTGCACAACCCGAACTTGTAAAGAAAGGACCCTGAGGTACGCTTCAGTGCCTCAATCCTAAACATAAGGAGCGAAGGCTTCTTACTTTTGAGTAGAATTAATCAAACATTTATGATTTTTCATAATTCTGCTCAAAAGGACAAGTATTTCACCTCAATAAGACCTGATCACTTGTTGAGGGGGAGCACTTGTCAAAAATAAATACTTTGCTCTAAATCAAAAGTTCTTGGTGAATCTCCCCGTAAGACTCAAAAGGCATATTTTAATCTAAAAAGTTTGTCAAAAACACCATTTTATATGCTATTTTTGAGGGGGAGAAAACGTAAAAGTGATTAAAATATACGAAGTCAAAGCTTAAAAGTTGTATCATGTGCGAGCTAGACTCAGTATTAACCCAGGAATTGACGAGACAATAAATGTTAGTAATATCGAAAAGACTTATCCTTGACGGGTAATAACATCGAGTTAGTTACTAGAGCTAGTTGTCACCTAAAAGCTGACAATGTATCTCTTTATCTAACCACGTAAGCGTGTCTCGAAAAGGATTAGTCTTAGTAGAAATGTACCGTCTCGAGAAACTTTCTGTGGACTTGACCAGGCCGGGTAATAACTTCAAGCTAGTTTAACTAGTGATGTAAGCGTGTCTCGAATCGGTCTTGTTCACGGAAAGTGGATCAATTCAAAAGTGATTGCTCCTCCCGCATGTGCAAATTTATTAAATACTTATGAGCACATGTGCAGGGGGAGCCCTTCAAAAGTGTACACAAAACTCTCAAAGTGTTAACCAAAATATTTGATTATCACAAACACTTTGAGAGATTTTCAATCAAAGGTTTCTTGGCTACTGTCGGAGTTATAAGGTGATTAAGATAGGAATATCCGTCCTATGATCCGCCAGAGCCGGAGGGATCTACCCAAGGACATCTCCCATAGTTAGAATTAGAAGTCCTTAAGGTATGATACGAAAAAAAAGGAGAAAAGAATGGAAGGGAAAGAAGGAGTTGAAGAATTAAAAAGAAATGTAAAGAAAAGGGTGAAAAGAAATAGCCCTCCATATGATTCAACCTTAGGGCAGACACCGGGTTCAATACATATGCTACTGGTTGTTGCAAAAGACAACACCGGTATTGAAGATTAAGTCGTCATGGACCCAGTGACGCAATGCACTAAACCTTCTTAACCACTCAAGTTCTCTTAAAAGAGCTTGTTTCATTCTCACGGGGAACCCGCGTAACCTATCGACCTATCTCTTAGAGACGGTTGATATTGAAGCAGGAGACACCTCCCCAGTCTCCGCATAGGAAACCTAGGTGTGCACTTATAGAGTCTAGAGCCATGAGATACATCAAAGATCTCTTAGGAACACTTAGCATTTCTGCAACTGGTGTTCTACATCAATGGGCTTCAGTTGTAAACTATCGAGTCCTTCGCAGATCTTAGCAATCTGCCGAGAACGTTTATGAGAGGATTACGTAAGTATTTCTCAATGATTGAACGGAAATCCTGCCAGGGTCAACATCAAACAGCCCTGACAGCAGGTCACTTCGGTAACCCCACAAGGGTTACGCTTAGTGTTTGCGGTGGTTCCATTACGGTCTACAGTCGTGGAGTGATCCCCAGCGACTCACCCAGTCATTGAGCTACCTAGTAGGTCTCGTAAGCTCCTTCGGGAGTATCTGATATGGGAACGGCCTGGATAAGGATTAGAAGGAGTCTTCACACTATGCTGTTGACGAGCTCTAATTCCTTATCCGTAAGTACCGGATGTTTTATTGCTAACTGTTTACATGCAGGGTTACATCATCTCCATGGCGACGGATTCCACATGCTCATACATGCATCTTGCAGTCATCAAAAGCTCCCTCAAAGATCAAAGCAACACAAAGTTCAAAGTAAGATTCTACGCCAAAAAGAAGAATCTACAAAGTATAAAGACCAAAGATCTTAAGTGAAAGAAAGGGACTACGTGCATGTATAAGTCAGAATTCAAAGATGTATGAGCATGTTGGAATGGCGGACAACCACCACAGACGCAGGAGTGACGAATGGCAGATTACATCATAACATAATCACTACAACATCATCAAAGAACAAAGACAAAGAGCAAAGTATATCCATCATTATTCTAATCATTTCTGAAGACGTCTGAAGCTATGAAAGTCAAAGATTACGACGAAGACGTCAAGCAACCCTGATGACCGACCCTTAGGGGGAGATTGTTGGAACCAAAGTTTTTACTATTTTGTCAAGTCTCGGTCATTTGTAATAATAGGTTGCTTAGGTTATTTATTACTTACAATATTGGTTAAGTTACATGTTTACTAGGCCTAAGTAATATGACCCATGGGCTTGAAGCCCACACGTTTACATGTAAGGATGGAGTAGGGATGTTGCCCTAGCTCCTTTCCTATAAATACTAGTCTTAGGCCTCATTTGTATTTGGTTGGTTACTTGAAAACATTAAGGAAACTCTTGCAATTCATATTCTCTAAATTTCTCATAATCATCCCACTCTCATTCTCATCTCATTTCTTACATAATCATACTTGTGTTTACTAAATGGTGACCTAACATACCTTTATATGTAATTAAGACAAAGTTAAAAACAAAATAAAGCATTTTCACAATTTACTTTGAACCATGATCCACAAACGATAAAAATAAAACAGGCATACGGAAACAAATGAAATCAAACAAACAAAACAAATAAAATAAATAAAACAAATAAAACAACCACAATAATGAGAATCCTAAATGCATAAAAGGAAATAGTAGTAAATATCCAATGACCAACAGAGGCCAATTCCTACACTATTACAAACCAAATTGTTCAAATCATACAACCAAAGATAAATTGTTCAGAAATCATGACACAACCATAAAAAACATCACTAGGAGGAGGACCAAAGCGGTAATCATAACTAGGAGGGAGATGTCCAGTGTACCCATAGGGTGGATAATCCTGCTCACGACCGGGGAATGGGTCAATCTGCAAATGAGGCTCGATGTGATCACGGGTCGATAGATGCTGCATCTGACAGATCGTGTGATCGTACATCCAATCAAACCTCTGGTCAGTAGTGGCCCTCCAGGCGTCCATCTGACCCATCCAGGCCCCTTGATGAGCCTGCCAATCCCCCCGACCCATGTGCCGATAGTAGTCCGCAGAGCCAACCTTATAATCCCCATACTGCTGCTGCTGGGGTGCACCTTAATCATCATCCTCATCATCATCATCAGCAGCCGCTCCCCTACAACCTTATATCGAGTAGTTTACGAGTCGATCTCGAATAGCTCGCGAGCTGTCTCGGCTCGTTTACACCCCTACCCCAACTCCATCACAGTACTCATTTGCTTGAGGGACTTGGCCTTCACAACCCTGCATGCACCACAATCGCTCAAGTATCCCATGATCTCCGGCACTAGGATCCCATAAGAACAAGCCAGGCGGGTCACAAACATCCCCCCATAGATCTTATCACCATCCCTCTCCCCTACACTCGTCTTTAGATAACTCGCCACCTAGAATGGGATGTTACAATACACATCCTCTGAAAAAATGGTGTACAGGTAGAAGAGGTCAAAAGCAGTGACGCGGTGAGTAGAGCTATGGCGTCCTGCTAAACTGTAGGTGATGCATCTGTGGGCTAACCTAACCCTCGGATCCCTAATGGAGGCCGCCCCAGTAGTCGAGGTATACACCCCATTCCCTATACTCGACCAAAATGTAGCACACCTCAAATCATTTCTCATCGTCTCACCACCCAACAATCTCTGCATAAACCCACCATGAATTGCCTCATGCTGATTATACAAACCTAACCTCCAACCAAACTCTGTAACCGAGCAAGTCCTAAGCTCACCCCCAGCCTAAAGTAAATGGTAGTATCACCCATATCAGTTCTAGCCTCAGCCAAATCAAAATGAAAAGTAGCAAAGAATTCTCGCACCAACTCACTATAAACCGGTTCCCGCACCCTGAACAACCTTTCCCATTGAGGACCGGTAAATGCATCAGTTTGGAACCTTTGAAGAAAAGCATTCTCGAGGCCCTGGGCCCTCAAGAAGTCCCAATCAATCACTGCCCCTTGTCAATCTGGTGGTAGAGCAATTCAACATATTTGGTCATAGAGGCATTATCCTCAAGCACACCCTAACTATGAACCGTGTCACCCAAGTTCTCGCGTTGAGATCTTGAAGAACTCCCTCGGTTTTGTCGGGTACGCTTGCTCATTTTCCTGGAGCAAGATGCAATGGAATGGAAGTGATTAGAATAAGAGTTCAATGAAGTCAAGCTGTCAGACCCTTCTGACGCCGTCAGACCATAAAGACTGACGCCGTCAGACTTAGCAGATGTTGAGACATGTAATTACGAGGGAAAAATCAATTTTCAAACTCTAAATCCATGAGCCAAACACCCCTTTTGACAGAAAACATGGGTGGGGGATCAAAAATTCGTGGTGTGAATTTTTTTTTGTTGCAATTGACTCATGAACCCTATCAATCACTACTACCCAATGCCTTAATTATGGTTACACAATACCTATAGAAGGGCATTACGAGTTCTAGGAATAAATCAATGTTAGGGTTTTGGATAATGGGGGTTTTCGAAATTGGTGGGTCCTAAGGATAATTGAACGAATAAGGATGAAGAAAAGTTACTTTCCACGTGGAGATCAGCTGCGGAAGATGTTGGACTTGATCTTGAAAGCTTGGTGGGGAAGTATCAATTGGATATGGTTTATGGGGTATGTGGTGAAAATGATGGATAGGAGGTTAATATTGCTGAGAATGTGAGGTGACGATGTCATGAATAAATTTTGACGCCGTCAGATGCCCGGATTATGAATACTTTGTGACAATTTCAAGTTGAGTCCCTGTACTTTTGTTAATAGCTAATCAAGGTTGTAAACTATGATTAGTCATTCCCATTAATGGAGTCCACCAGGATCAAACATTTTGTTACTATCACGAAGTGAGGTGTGGTTACGAATAGGGCTGATTCCAATCCCGTTCGGGTCACAATTTCCCTCTTGGTAAGTACCGGGTAAGGGCAAGGTTTGTTCCATAGAAATTTTCGGAGTGGAAGTGTGTTTGAGGTGCACCCTTTTCACACCAGGTTTAAAACCAAAGGAATGTTTCTTAGCTTCGTGTAAATTAGGGAGCGTGACTTAGAAACTTCCAATGAAGATGTTGTGAAATTGCAAGTTCTTTTCTTCTTGAGGAAGCTCATGGAAGTAAGGGGGAATTGAAGGTGAATCACTTGGAAAAGTTTTTTCATTATCCCCTCCGTCACACACCAAAGGGGTTGGGAGTTCAAAGATTTTTTTGATTTTCCTCGGTGTGGATTTTTCCCTAATCTTTTCCTTAATTCTTGATATAAACTTATTAGCCAAGTCCATAAAAGCATTTCTAGTGCTTTCCATGCGAGTTTCTAAGTGCTGAATATGTTTCTCCAGATTAGTCATAAAAGTTATCATTATCCCTTCGATCTCCTCTTGTCGTGAACGTTCAGGATAAGTATATTTGCTAATTGCACTCACATGTTTATCAGGGCTTACTCCGGCTTCAGCTGCAGACATTTCTGCTTCCATTAATTCCTTAACCTGCTTCTCGATGTTCTCCAATAACTGTTCTTGGGTTGTGTTTACGTAATTTAGACTCCCTTCTTCCAAGAACATTGGATCCTTCCATCCTTCTTCTTCATATTGTGCTAAACCCTCAATAACTTCCCAGCACTGATCAACGCTAAGTTTGTGTTGATATAAATAAAGGACTAAAAACATTATTCATATCTTTCGATATCTCTATGTTTTGATAATCACAAAACGAAAACCCATCAAACCAAAAATCATGACGTAAACAAGTATTTAGTAGTGAATACTCACTTTCACCATCAAATCACTTAAGGTATGAATAAACAAAGTGTCTAATGCATTATAAGATCATAGGAACATTTTTGTTAATCACTAGATTTTTATAAAATGTCACAAAATATTTTATTTATTTTATTAAACATTTTTGGAATTAAAAGAATATGTTTAATTCATTACAAATTTATGAATTCAAATTTTTAACCAAAAATGGCAAATCCAATCTAAAAAAACTTTGCTCACAAAAGGATAAGAAAATCCAACGTTCAGGAGGGCGGCCCCCTTAATTATACTAGGCGGCCCCCTTAATCAATAAGGGGACCGCCCCCCTAATTAAGGGGACCGGCACGCTCCAGAACAGTGTTTTCTGGTATCACAATTCGTAATTTCAGGTCCTTGTTCAAATGTCAAAATTTCATTATTCATCTCGGGAAGTTACTATTCATCAGTTACTATTCACCGATCACTATTCATCATTTTTGATGTCAGTTCAAAATTCCGAGAAGCGTTCAGAAAATTTACTATTCACATGACATTATTTGTTTCCGAAGAGAAAACACTATTCATGTACTTTACTCATTTCATCGTAAATTTAGTTTACGGGTATTCAAATTCGCGTAACCAAATTGGTTCAGGAGCGAATTCATCTATTATCATTGGGACACTTCATACGGACTAGAAATAGTCTGCATATCATCATTATAGCACTTGCATACTATTCCACTCGTAGGATAATTAAATTACTACTTTTGGTATAATTGACTTTTTACGCATGTTTATTTTTAAATAAACGTTAACACGCGACCAATAATGTGACTAACACGTCCGACACTCCCGACTATGATCCCAATATATTTTTATATTCATTTTAATAATATAAAAATTATAATATTAATTTACCCGGTGTTTTGGAAATTTATTTAATTATTATCGTAAGTTTACTAAAATTTCGACGGTTTTCGTAGAAATTAAATAATAATTATCTAAACACTCAATATTGTTGGATTTTGAGTTCTGCTGCTGAGTGAAACTGCTGCTATGATGAAATTGCTGCTAGAGTAAATGAAACTGCTGCTGATGACAAAGTGCTGCTAAGGAAAATGCTGCTAAAGGAAACTGCTGCTGATGAGATAAGGATGTATTCGTTATAGATAATTATAGAATAGATTGAATGTATATCTTATAAGTCTAGAATATTCTTATCTTGATTAGAAAGTTATTGTAAACCTAGTAGGACTCCTTGGCCTATAAAAGGAGGGTCCTAGGGTTAGATTATGTACGTATTTGTTTAGTTTTTGTTTACACTTCAAGGTTGTAAAACCCTAGCATTATTGAGTGCTCGTATTAATAATATTGAAGTGTTGATAGAGAATTATTCTTCTTAAGTTAAGCTTTTACATTCCGCATTCAAGCTTAAGTGTTTACTTTAAGTCAACTTCTCTATAAGATCGTTTGCTCAACTGGGATCAACAAGTGGTATCAGAGCTTGTGATCTAGAAGTTGTAATCAAGAAGAAACTGTTCTTTGCAAGTTTGGTGTTCCTAATCAACTGCTGAAGATGGGTGATGACACACATATGGTGACTGCTTCAAAGGTTCCAATGCTCAACCCTGGTGAATATGAGCTATGGAAGATGAGAATTCGACAATACATTCGCATGATTGACTATAACATGTGGAATGTTATCATGAATGGTGACTCTTTACCAAAGAAAGGCCCTGATGGTAAAGAAATACCAATCAAGTCTGCTGAAGAGAACTCTGTTAGGAAGATGGAGATCAAAGCTCACAGTATTCTCTTGATGGGAATACCTAATGAGTATCAGTTGGACTTTGAGAGTTGTGAGACTGCTAAAGAATTAATGGATGCTATTGAATTCAGGTTTGGAGGTAATGATGCTACCAAGAAGTCAAGGAAGAATATGTTGAAGCATCAGTTTGAGAACTTTACTGCTGAAAGTGGAGAGAAGATTATTGGCACCTACAACAGGCTCAATCAACTTGTCAGTCATCTAAAGCTTGTTGGATATGTGGTTCCACAAGGAGATGTGAATCTCAAGTTTCTCAGAAGTCTTTCACCTGAATGGAGTATGCACACTGTTGTTTGGAGGAATAAGCCTGACTTTGAAACCATGAAGTTGGAAAGCCTCTATAACAATTTAAGAGTGTATGAACCAGAATTATCTACTTCTTCTGCTTCTGGTTCACAAAATCTTGCCTTTGTATCTTCAAAGTCAAAGGGGTCTAAAGAATCTCACTCTGCTGCTTATAGAGTATCTACTACTGATGGATCTGCTGCTAGTTCTCATGATAATAACTCCACCAGTGATATGGCTTTATGTGCATTCTTGGCTGATCTAACATCAAGTATAAGGTCACAGGCACTTAATCAAGATCTAGATCACCTTGATGAAGATGATCTTGAAGAGATGGATCTTAAATGGCAGATGGCCATGTTGACCTTGAGAGCTAGAAAATTCTGGAAGAAAACTGGAAAAGAGATCAAGTACAGACCTAAAGAAAATGTTGGCTTTGACAAGTCAAAGATAGATTGTTACAACTGTAATAGAAAAGGTCACTTTGCCAGAGAATGTAGAGCTCCAAAGAAGAATGGTGAAGCATCAAAGAAGACTGAAGAGACAAAGAATACTACTACTGCATTAGTGTCTTGTGATGGACTGGGAGAGTATGATTGGAGTGATTTGGCTGATGAAGAACCAAATTATTCCTTGGTGGCTCAAGTTAAGCCTGAAGTGCATAACTTTACACTTATGGCTTATTCATCATCATCTTCTGGATCTGACTCTGAGGTATCTAATGATTCTGATTTATCTGAGTGTTCTTTTAAGTCTTGTGCTGATACTATAGAAGAACTTAAGTCTAGGAATGAGAGTCTAAATAAAGAAGTTGAAAACCTAAAACTTGATAACTTAGGTTATAAAGTAGGTATTCAAAATGTTGAAAGAAGACTTGAGTACTTAAAAAAGTGTGAGATGGAATATGTAGATAGAATTAACCAACAAGATGTTGAGATTTTTAAGAAAAACAGTGAAATTGAGTTTCTTAAAAATAAATTAGAAGAAGCAGAAAAAGATAGAGATGAAGCTCTTGCTGAAAAAGAAAAACATATAGTAAGAGTAAACAAACAGCAATATGCTTCTGATTTGGTTAATAAATCTATTGAGAGTACAATAATGAGGAAAGGAAGTGGAATAGGTTACAATGAGATTGCTCCTCCTGTTAAAAGTGCCTATGCTCCACCAGGAAAAGAATTGTCCTTCATTAGTGAGCTGAATATAGAAAAACCATTAGGTGAGTCTAATACAAGTGTCTTAGAAACATCTAAGGTAGAAGGAAGAAAATTTCCTGATGCTCCCATTATTGAAGATTGGTACTCAGATAGTGATGAGGAACAAGAACAGGTTGAACTAGAACATAATTTAGTAAAGGAAGAAATTCCTGCTAAAATTGAAATAGTTGAACCTAAAATTGAACAAGCGAAGTTTGTGAAACCTGTGCTAGGTCAAGGTATCTCTAGAAGAATGGTTGAGTATAAAGAGGTTTCTAGAGAAAGAATGAATGGTTTTAATAATAAGCCTAGGGGTAATCAGAGAAACTTTAATAACCTAGTTTCAAACAAATTAGGTAGTGAGTTTCAATTAAGGAAAAAGGCTTGTTATAAGTGTGGTAGCTTTGAACATTTAATTAATAGCTGTCCTGACCACAAGAAACCTGTTTGGAATCAATACTCTAGGGTGAATCACAAATATGTTAATCAGAATACTCACCCTCATCCAAATAGAAACATGATTCCTAGGGCTGTGTTGCTGAGATCTGGTGCAACTAGATCAATTTATGCTGTTAAATCAAATGGTGCTTTTAAAACCACAACTGGTTCTGTTGCTGGCTCTACTGCTAGTAAGCACTCTACTGCTAGTAAGCACTCTGCTGCTAGTAAGCAATCTGCTGCTAGTACAAAATTTTCTACTTCTGGGCCAAAAGTTTTGTCAAATACAGTTGTTGGAAATCATTTTTATGCTGTTAAGGCCCCAGCTTGTTGGGTTTGGAAACCAAAATCAAATGTTACAAACAATGTTTCCAAAACCAGCAGTGCATCAAGTGATTTAAAGAAATTTAACTATGTTGATGCACAAGGCAGATCCAAGTCAGTAATGGCTTGGGTCCCCAAGAGAAACTAATTTCTCTATTTTCATGTGCAGGGTAATCTACTGGATGAGCTTAAAGATATGGTTATAGTTGATAGTGGATGCTCTGGACATATGACAGGGGATGAGTCTCAGCTTGATGATTTTGAGGCTTTTGATGGTGGCTATGTTGCTTTTGGGAATGATCCAAAAGGTGGAAAGATTATTGGCAGAGGCACTCTAAAGACAGGGAATTTGGACTTTGAGAAGGTGTTTCTTGTGAAAGGGCTTAAGTTTAACCTCTTTAGTGTTTCACAAATGTGTGACAAAAGGAATTTTGTTCTTTTTACAGACACTGAACGTATGATCATTTCCCTTGATTTTCAGTTGCCAAATGATAAATTTGTGCTATTGAAGGTCCCTAGAAATGAAAATATATACAGTGACCATATTAAGAACATTATTCCCAAAAGAGCTTTAACTTGTCTAATTGCAAAAGCTACTGTTGATGAGTCCAAATTATGGCATAGAAGACTTGGGCATTTGAACTATAAGACAATGAATAAGTTGGTGAAAGGAAATCTGGTTTGAGGAATGCCCACAAATTTGTTTGAAAACTGTGAAACTTGTATTGCTTGTCAGAAGGGAAAACAACACAGAGTCTCATTCAAGTCAAAGATTGTGAATACAAATACTGAGCCCTTTCATTTGCTACACATGGATTTATTTGGGCCTGTTTTTGTAAAAAGTTTGAATAAAAAGTCATATTGCCTAGTTGTTACAGATGATTATAGCAGGTTCACCTGGGTGTTTTTCTTAACCACTAAAGATGAAACCCCAGTTGTACTTAAAGAATTTATTACAAGAGTAGAAAATCTGCACAACCACAAAGTAAAGATGTAGTCAACTAAAGGTGTGTGTGTCTAGGCGTCAAGTTCTTACAATGGACGCCTAGGGTTTGTAATAGTTGGTAGAGATGATGACGAAGAAACCTTGTTTTAATAATAAAGATGTTTACTTAGTCTGCTGTGCATTATTGTTAATCTTTGTTATTGTGTATCACCTAGATACTATGAGGACTAAACAACTTCGAGCTACAACGATCCTACAGGTGGTTCAAAAGAAAGATGGCATATTTATCAGTCAGGATAAGTATGTTAATGACATCTTGAAGAAGTTTGGATTTGAAGATGCTAAGCCTGCTAAGACAACCATGGATACCAACAAACCCTTGTTGAAGGATGAGAATGGAAAAGAAGTAGATGTTCACTTGTACAGGTCTATGATTGGCTCATTGATGTATCTTACAGCATCAAGGCCTGATATCATGTTTGCTATATGTGCCTGTGCAAGATTCCAAGTTTGTCCCAAAGAATCACATCTCAATGCAGTGAAAAGAATTTTTAGGTATCTAAGGCATCAACCTAAACTGGGCCTATGGTATCCTAAGGATTCACCTTTTGATTTGGTGGCATATTCAGACAGTGACTATGCTGGTGCTTGCTTGGATAGAAAGTCTACAACAGGAGGTTGTCAATTTCTTGAAAACAGATTGGTGTCATGGCAATGCAAGAAACAAACAGTGGTTGCAAATTCTATAACTGAAGCTGAGTATGTGGCTGCTTCAAGTTGCTGTGGTCAAGTGCTATGGATGCAAAATCAACTACTGGATTATGGGTACAATTTCATGAACACCAAAATTCATATTGATAACAACAACACACTTTGCATAATTAAAAATGCTGTTTTTTCATTCAAAACCAAAACATATAGAGATAAGACATCATTTCATAAGGGATTGCTATGAAAAGAAGTTAATTCAAATTGTCAAAATTCATACTGATAACAATGTTGCTGATCTTCTCACTAAACATTTTGATGTAGGAAGATTTCAATTCTTAATTGCAAACATTGGTATGATTAATCTTTGAAAAACTTATCTCTTAGTGTTTTTGTACCAAGTGTAAAGGTCTTGTGCTGATTGTTCATCTGTTTCTGCTGCTTATTAAGAAGCAAGTGATTAAGTTGTAATGTACTCTGCTGCTATTTTACTCTACTGCTAGTTTATTTTTTGTATACTTTGTGGTGTTTGGACTAACATTTTGCAGGATAAGTTGAAAATTGATGATTTGCAAGATTGATTAAACAGAAATTCACAAGATTTCATTCATCAATTCCAAAAGAGTACATTCAACAAAAGAAGAACATTCACATCATATTCTGAAATAACAAAAGACTGCTACATCACAACCTAACATAAAAGGAATTAACACATCATTTTCTAGGTCATGGAAGTCCAAGTACAATCTTCCTCTCCTTAGGAAGTGGAGGGCTTGCTTTTCTTGACTTGATAGATGTCTTGGATCTTGGCCTTGATGATGATGGTCTTTCTGGAGTGGATGGTGGATTGTAGTCTGGTTCATCCTCATCTGATGATGTGTAGATGAAGGGGGAAACAAGCTCCTTGGGAGATGGTGGTCTGATTGGGATCCAAGAAGGGTCTTCTGATGATTCTAAAGACGATGGAGACTTGGGGGACATCACCTCTTTACCCCTCGAAGTACTTGGGGTTTGATTCAAATGTAGGAGATCTTTGAAGACTGGAAGGTCATGCTTCCTCTTTCTTGCTTGCTCCTTGGTTCTACAACCATTGTGAGGAGGATGGAATGGAGGGACATATGTTTCAAAAGGAGATTCATCTTCCGAAGAAGAATCGGATGAGATGTTAATTATTTCGGGTGAAGATTTCATTGTGCTTGGATGAATTGATTTGGGTGATTTGAAGATTTGATTGTGTAATTGGCGTTTCAAATTGTAATTAGGGTTTGATTGTGATGATTTAGGGAAAAGATTACGTCCGGTTTTATAGGGATTTTGGAGTATCAAGCGCATTAATTGTTTTGGGTTATTGACTTTTTGACCAAGTTTGAATAGTCAACTCTGCTGCTGGCTTATTTTCACTCTGCTGCTAGTTGTTTTATTCCGCTGCTAGTTGTGGATGACTGGGTTATGCTGCTACGGTTGTAAGTGAGAGGGGGGTATGTGTAACTTCTACAAATCAGTTTAAAAACCTAATTAATCTTCATAATTGGTTTCTACACGCTCCAAATTGAAGTTATCACAAACCCTAACACTCCATCATTGTCACAATCAATTATCCCCAATTTCCCTAAACCCTAATTCATGGATATTGCACGTACCTGGGCTGATCAACACAATAGTGTGGCTGTTTTGGATGAAGAGTTGGTTCCTGCAGGGCTCACAGATATGGTTAAATTTTTGAATGCTACTTCTCTTAGGTATGCACTCACTGTGAATCCTACTATATATGTTTCCTACATCAAACAGTTTTGGCTTACTGCTAAAGTCAAATCTATGAATGGGGAAAAATATGTCAGTGCTTTGGTAGATAGGCAAAAGGTTCGTATCACTGAATCATCTATAAGGGAATCTCTTCTCTTAAATGATGAAACAGAGACTACTTGCCTTGCTAATTCTGCTATTTTTGCTGGTTTAAAAACTTTGGGGTATGAGGGCAAGCATAACAATTTAAAATTTCAAAAAGCTCTCCTCTGTCCTCAATACAAGTTTTTGGTACACCTTCTCCTTCATTGTTTGAGTCCTAAAACTTCTGGGTAGCATGAGTTTAGTACTACTATTGCTTCTGCAATGGTATGTTTAAGCACAGGTCAACCATTTAATTTTTCAAATATGATTTTGGAAGGGATTACTAAAAGTGTTAAAGAGTCTGGTTCTTATTTTCTCTATCCAAGATTTCTACAGCTCTTTATTGTTGACCAACTTACTGAGTTTAGATCCCATGCTGGTTATTATGAAGCTCCAAGATTGATTTCAAAAACTTTCACCTTCTTGGTTAAGCATGGAAAAGGTTTTTCAGGCACACATACAAATCTTACACCTTATATGGTGCAACTTGTGCAAAATATTCAGGGTGAAGGATCAGGAAATCCCACTAATTCCTATCACACACCCAATTTTTCTGCATCTGCTACCCAACCCAAAAAACACTATACCCATAGGAAAACCAAAAAGAACACTGATCTACCTCAGGATAGTGTTAGTATGGCTGTACCTGATGAGGCTGTCCTAGTTGATGGAGGGGACATGTTGGTGAGGGCTGTCACTACTGCTTCTAGCTTAGCAGCAGAGTAGGATAGTGATAACATAAATAAGACCCAATCCAAGGCAACATCTAGAGAAAAGGATTCTACTGAATCTACTTCTCTGGATGGTAACCCTAGCCAAATGGAAAATATAGGGGGCTCAGATGATCAAACTAGGTTTGATACTGAGTTTATGTCCCAAGATTCACCTCTCGGACCAGGTTACACAGGTCGAAGTGATGAGGACAGGCCAGTGACCAATGAATTGACGGAAAATCTTGTACATGATGACAATGTCCATGATTCACCTCTCGGACCAGGTAACACAGGTCGAAGTGATGAGACTACTATGCAACTCATTCAAGAATTGACGATTACTTGTACCAATTTGGGGTTGAAGTGTACTACTTTGGAAGATAAGGTTCTTACTCTGTCTACAGTTGTTGCAAGTCAAGGCAAGATTATCACAACATTGAAGAAACAGATTAAGAAATTGAAGAAATCAAGAACTTCAACCTCATTGAAAAGGCTAAAGAAGGTGGGCACTTCTCAAGTTATTAGTTCACCTGAACTCGCTACACATTTGGAAGAGGATGATGCTTCCAAACAGGGGAGGAATGAAGATGTAATGGGTTCAGGGGAGGCAAATTTGAAGAGGGTTGAAAGTGTTCAGGTTGTAAATGAAGAATTGGCTTCATGGGAGGTTCCAGTGATTGGAGACATGGATGTGGAAAGTCCTGAAGATGCTGAGAATTATGTGGTTGCTGATCAATCAGGGAATGAGGTGGTAATGGAAAAAGTGATTGCTACTCAAGAAAAGGTGGTGGAAAAACTCAAGACTTTGGAGCCTGAGCAATTAGTGAAGGCAACAGGAATAATGGGTGAAGCTTTAAAGACTTTGGGGGATTCAATGGTGAAAGAGCTTGAAAATGCTGCTATTGCTGACAAGACTAATGACTCTACTGCTGCTCATGATTCTGCTGCTAAGGATCCTGCTGATCCTGTTGCTAGTGGAAAAGTGACTTCTGCTGATGCACAAGACTCTGCTGCTGGGTCTAGTGATAATGCTGCTGCTGAAGCAATGGTTTTGTTAAGTAAGAAGACTTCAGAAGTTCCATGTGAATCATCTTCAAAACATACACCACTACCAACATCTTCACTACCACAACAACCTACAATAACAACCACATCATCCATACCAAGTTTACCTCTAAAAGGAGTTATAATTAGAGAACCTGCTGCTCAACCAAAGAAGATAGTATCTTCATCTACTGACAAAGGAAAGGGCAAGCAAGTTGCAGAACCTCAATAGGTGTATAAGGGGTTTGACTACTCTGTACTACCTTTTAATCTATGGCCTAAGGAACTACAAATTGAACATGACTCAGCTGCTACTTTGAAAGAACAAGAGATGATTGATCAAGAAGATCTACAGCTGACTCAGAAAGAAAAGGAAAAGATTGAAAAGGAGACAAAATATTTAAGAAGGTATGATGAGTGGTTGGATGAGAAGGTAAGAATAGAGGCTGATATTGAACTTAACAAAATGATCAAGATTGAGGATAATGAAGATCAAACTTTTGATGTGAGATCTTGGGTAAGTAAGTTCACAGCTAAGAAAAAGAAAGAAGATGCTGCTACTAGAAAGAAGAAAAAGGTACTTAGAGGTCCAACTCCATTACAAAAGAGAAAAGAGTATGAAAGATATCTGAAGAATATGAAAGGATGGAAATTGGTGTAGTTAAAACCTAAGTCTGATCAAGAGGTTTATGACTTGTATCAAGAGGCTAAAAGACAAACAGATACCTTTTATCCTATGGGTTGTGCTGAAGACTTGGAACATATTGCTCAGAGAAATAAGAAGTTGGTACCTGAAAAAGTAGTTGAAGCAGAGCATGTTCAAGAAGCAGATGTTGTTAAGCAGCTTGATGATGCAGTTAAGACTACTTCTTCTGTGCAAAGTGTTAAAAGAAAAGGTGTAGTTCAAAAATCATTTGCAAAGAAGAAGAGGAAAACAGGGGAAGAAAGCAGTTCTAAGCCAGAAGGAGATGAGTTCAAGAATGATTGTGATCATATTCCTCCTGAGCATTTAAAAGAACGATTGAAGGTTTACACTATGGTTGGCAAGATGGAAGATCCTAAAGTAGTTGATGCCAAACCATTAGGAGTCAAATATCCTATTATCAAAGTAACTACAGGATATGATACTAACATTGGATCATTTCATGATGTTCAGAGATCTGATGGTAAGACTCATAGATTTCTTAGATTTCAACAGATGTTACACTACTTTGATAGAGAGGATGTTGATGATTTGTGGAAGTTGTACAAAGCAAAGTTTGGAGCTGAGAAGTTTGATGGTAAAAAGTATGAGAAAGATCAACTTGATCACATCATAACTATGACAGATAATGTTCTGTGGAGAGCTCTAAAACTTATGTATGAACCTTCAATGGATGATTCTGAGTGGACAGAGATAGTACAATACAAAGTAAGAAGATGGAGATTCTTTCAAGATTCTGGAGTTCATATGCTGGAAATTGGACCAATTACTTTGTATATGCTAGCTGAAAAGGATTACCCAGTGGTAAGATACTGGAATACTGTCAATCAGATGGTTAATGGTGCTGGATTACTCAACTTGCAGAAAGACAATGATACTGATGATCAAGCATTCAATTTGCTGTCAAAGTATAAGAAGATACTTGATCAACAGACATCTCAAGACTTGAGTGTTTGGAAGCATCCTCCTGATGTTTAGATGAGCTTTGAAGAAACTTAATGATTTAGAAATAAATATTAAGTTTAGGGGAGGATTGTTGGGGTTTGAGTTCTGCTGCTGAGTGAAACTGCTGCTATGATGAAACTGCTGTTAGAGTAAATGAAACTGCTGCTGATGACAAAGTGCTGCTAAGGAAAATGCTGCTAAAGGAAACTGCTGCTGATGAGATAAGGATGTATTCGTAGTAGATAATTATAGAATAGATTGAATGTATATCTTATAAGTCTAGAATATTCTTATCTTGATTAGAAAGTTATTGTAAACCTAGTAGGACTCCTTGGCCTATAAAAGGAGGATCCTAGGGTTAGATTATGTACGTATTTGTTTAGTTTTTGTTTACACTTCAAGGTTGTAAAACCCTAGCATTATTGAGTGCTCGTATTAATAATATTGAACTGTTGATAGAGAATTATTCTTCTTAAGTTAAGCTTTTACATTCCGCATTCAAGCTTAAGTGTTTACTTTAAGTCAACTTCTATATAAGATCGTTTGCTCAACTGGGATCAACAAATATTTATACCCAACATATTTTTACAATTTTTACGACTTTATTATGTCCCGGTTAACTCTGTTAAAATTTATTTCTAGTTAACTCGGTACCCGGTATTCTCTAAAACCAAAATATCTAACTAACTTACACAATAATACATAAAAATCTCATCTTTTTTCTTCCTATCCCATCTTGCCCCCCCCCCCCCCCTACCATACCAATCAACTTACATATTGAAAATTTTTACTCAACCATTAATACTTGTCCTATTTTTGTTTAAATATAAAATATATATATCAAAACCTACACTTTTTCATCACATTTCACCAAATCAACTAGAAACCTTTCTTTCTCTTTTCTCTCTTCCTTTGGATCGGCCTCAACACAAAAACAAGCAAGAACCATAAAAATTTCAAGATCAAGTATATTTCAAGTTCCATTAGTTACCTATTTTAAGGTTTTGAAATAAAAACCTTTAGGTTAATTAGGTTTTCATCTCCAAAACTCTCCAATCTTTGAAGTAAGTATATCAAACTTATTTTTATAATTTTACCAAGTTTTTACAAGATTCATATGATATATATACTAGATCTACATGCATATGCTATTTATACCACTCCATTTTAAACATATCTAATTTTTGAGCCATAGAAATAGATTATAGTTAGATCCTTGTTAATCCACTTGATTTATGATGTTTAGGAACCCATGACACCCTAAGAAGGTGTATGGTAGGATTAGACTAGTTTTGTGGTGATTGAAAGTGGTTTGGTTGAAGTTGGAACTAGATTGGAACCCTAGAAATGGTTTTTGAAACAATACATGTACCTACTGTCCATATTTTGAAAACGTGGGAAAATCAGTAGATGATGGGTAATTTTTGACCAAAGATTTAGAAAATACTTTCAATAACGAAGCCATGGGCGAAAGAACGGATTAAAACGAGCTTATAACGAAGGAGTTATGATTTTTGCAAGTTTAATGACGAAAACTATTTTTCTGAAAATTACATGCTGTTGGACGATTTTCGACGGACAAATAGAGGCGTTAGACGTAATCTAGAGGAGCCGAGCTATCGAAAATATATTAATACATACTAAGACAAATCCGTGGATATAAAGAACGAGGAAAATGAACTTAAAGCGACAAAGTTATACATGTTCTAAAATCGTCAAAACTATATATATATTTAGTCACTACTAGAAATAATATAACTACGTACTAAATGCAATATTTTCTAGATTTCTTATTCAAGAGTTATATTCGTAACTAACGAAGTACGTACGACCCGAGGTTTATTTATGCGACTACTAGACGTTATTTTAAGGTTTTCAAAACGAGGAATATAACACTAACATTTTATATACGATATATTACGACAAGTTTCTATAAGTCTAGTTGGACTTATTTTTCCAAATATGGAAAATACTTTACTTTGACAATAACTAGTATTTTCAAGTTACGAGTGGTATAGGTATCATGTGCATGTACATTCATTTCATCACGGCATGATCTAAAGTAGATCGTTATTACTCATATTAGGTTGCGGCTAGTGTTCGCGCCTTGTTGTCCCGATTATTTCATCACATTGTACTATCACTTCAGGTGAGTTTTCATAGCCCCGTTTTCAATTCAATACTTTGATTTCAAATCCCACGGGGGAGAATACATTGCATCAATTATTTTTGTACATGCCCAAGTATTAAATTCCATACATTGCTTAAGTTGCCTTACTATCAAGTTAAGTCCCCTTTATTATCATGGACCGTTAATTATAATGCCAAGCGAGAGTGAGTGGATAGATCTATCGAGGGTGACGCCTCCATCCGTGTTGGGTTGCTCCAACGGAATTACGGATGCATTTCATGTCTAAACTATTTGAGTGTCTGGTAAACACTCCTTTGGGGCCAATACAATATTATGTCTAGCTTCGGGGTCATGAGCTTAAGAGACAATGTAGCATTTTGACATTTTTGTCGGTTTACTTTATACTTGTGGCTAGTGTACATACGATTTAACTTACAAACCTATGGAATTCACCAACATTCGTGTTGACGTTTTAGCAATGTATTTTTAGGTTGTTAAGGTAGCTCCTGCTTGCATGCATTTGGACCTTCATGGAGTCGCGGAGTCGACGCGTCTCACATATATATATTTCCTGCACTTACGAAATGTTTGATCTGGATTGAACTTGTTTTTATTAAACTTGCAACACCTGTTTGGGACCTATGTTTTGTAAACTCTGAATGTTTTAATGATCAAACGATGTATTTTCCCAAACGACACTTTAGGTCGTTCAATGTAACTGTAACTGTGGTGCTATGACAGTCACCACCAGGTATTCTATTCCGCTGCCATTCAGGTATTTTGGGGGTTTGACAGATTGGCATCAGAGCTAAGGTTATAGCGAACTAGGATGTATCATGGACCCTAGACTATAACCACATCATCATAGCATCTCATCATTTCATCATAGGTGCATATTCATTATACATGTTGTTTCATGCACACATTGTGCTAGTTATTTATACCCATACTCATATATATATATATATATATATATATATATATATATATATATATATATATATATATATATGATTATGTTGACCTGGTTCACAAGTGACATGTCTTCAGATACCCACCCTATTATCCTTTCGTTGGATTTCGACATTGAAGATGCCTTGTCATCTTCCACTACCATTGTACTACCAGTTACACTTACGCCGCCATTAGCACCATTGAATTGTTATAGGAACAAGGTTTTCCTATCATTCAGCCCATACTTAGATTTCCATTTGGCAGAGTATTCAGACTTAATCTTAATGGACAGATTAGGATGCTTATTGTAAAGAAGATAGTATGTTTTCTTTCCTTCACTAGTAGGGCGCTTACTACTCAGGTACTACCACCACCGTCAGCTACTTATTACACTATTGGTCGTCCCATAGTGTGTACTTCAGTTTTACCTCTTAGATGTCGCTAGGTTGTGCGAAAGAGGGTAGCATTCCATTTACTATTATCACCATCACATCTCAGAGACTCTACACCCATATATGACAGGCCGCTTAAGAAGCAACCACTATTTGACATACCACACGTTACACCACCTTATGGGTTTGAGGTTGGTGAGAGTTTGAGAGCCTCTACTGCTTGACAACCTACTACTCTTCATCGTTAGACGATGATCTCTAATTATTTGAGATTACCCACGAGTGTTTGGATGATACACTCTGAATAATACCACAAGCCTCACAAACACAATAAGAATTGCAACAAATCGCCCAAGGGTGGCATCTATCACAAGGACTCTATATTATCTTAGATATGATCGACTCATACCTCCATAACACGATAAACCAACAAGATGCCTTGAACGGTATTATACCATCATAATGGAACTCATCACAACTCTCCCTTCATTATCAAGTTTGATTACACCACATTCTTAGCCTATGATTACATCATTAGTCGCTCTAGCAACACTCTACCGAACAAGGTGGTCATATTAGTAGATTTGACATGTAATTACAACCTTGGGAAGATGCAAGTAAGACAATAAGATTAATAAAGACGAAGGTGTCTTTACAATTAAATGGTCATGTTGACCAAGATAAAAGTGACTACCCTAGTTTTCGTGTTTCGGAGATAATAACAATTCAAGTAAGTCAAAGCCAAATTAAATTTTTGTACAAACAAAAAGATTTCTTGCAAACCTTACGAAGTACGACAGATTGTTGATTTTCAATGGTTGGATTAAAACTCAATTTTTTTTTTTTTTTTAAATTTTAGCAACAATCTTCTTGATTTTTTTTTCTCCAAAGACATATATATATGAGATATCGTTTTTATCAAAATACAAAATATTTCGTAGTCACATCTTTTACATAACTATATTCATTACGAACTTCAAATAAAGTCACTCCAAGATACATTTATGACCAAATTTCACAATGTTTCACTCAAATAAATGTTGTTAATTTTAGAAACCATATCTCCAAGAAGGAACACGCATAACTCATGAACGAATCTCGAAAGCAACCACTATACCTACTTACTATTTGACCTTAAATGCAAAAGAAACCCCTCTACCAGAGATTACCAATATTGATACACCATGCCTTAACACTATTACTTCAAATTACGACTTTTTCGCTCATTCCATATTATAAGACCCTCACGCTAGTAGGAGCTCGTTGGATTAAAAGATCAAGGTACAATTACTCAACAAAATTTATATTCTTTTCGGAGATCGATATAGCTTAGTCACATTAGGACAAGACCTCATTTTCATGAAAGGACATCGAGAAGTTTCACCTGACCATAAGGCATTTAGCTTGCATTCACGGAAAATTAAACATCATACGATGTGGTACCTACTTGACTCAGACCACCCGTACAAAAATTTCCATTCTTTATACATTTTAGTCATGCCTAGAGGGATTACACATTTGAACCTGCGAGCTTTACCTAGTATAAATTCTCGAATACTTCAAATCATTGGCACCAATTTCTGCCCTATATCCTTTGACACATAGACTATCATTTTCAGTTGACTATAGATGCCTTAACGACACGTTCATCCTTCATGCTCTTAATATCACTACCATATTCTCGACCACTTCATAAGCATAAACCACCGCCCTGTTATGAACTAGGATATTTACATTCTTTAAATAAGTGGATTAGTAGACTATTACCATACCATAAGATTCACCCATGTATCCAATAAACCATTCAACAAATTTTGTTTCAAACTATTTTACTACCCTATGGGGAAATTGTTTTACAGAATTTCTAAAGTATGTTATTTTGTTACCACTCTATAAATTGATTTTCTGTTATTACACAAAGTATTTAATAATATTACGCGGAATAATTTTCATGTTACCTTGAAAGGAAATATCAGGATACCATTTTTAATAACAATGCGTTGAACACCATCTAAAACTTTTGAGAAAAGTAATACTATTTCGACTAAATCAAGGATTGCATCATTAGTCCTCAATTATACATAGCCTGATCACCTATGTATAATTCAGGAAGGATTATGCCATGAAGTAAATAATTATTTTTTTAGTATTGCTAATAACAATCTTCATGTAAAAGCATTTTAAACAAGTAAACTCTTTTATAAATGTCTCTTTCTGACAAACTTTCCCTTGGATACTTACCCCACATGTCACTCACTTAGCCATTAAGTTGGACTTTCCATTGACTTCTTTAGGAGAGACTTTCCCTATCAAGTACTAGGAGGATTACTCGATACAAGAAAAACAATAAAAGGATTACGGAACTACTAAACCTAGACTAAGAAAATTCATAATCCAACAACAATCCTAAGATACCATGATACCATCCGAATCACCATTTCTGACCTAGTTGCCAAATTTTATCATTCAAAGGTACTAGCAAGACTGAGCTACAGGATCGAACACATTGTGAAGGTACGCTAAACAACACTATAGGAATAATCCAAGCACCTAATTGAGACTGTAAAGCAATTCATTTAAACATGGCCTCATCTAAACGCAAACTTCCCTGCAGTGAGTTTATGCCAAGAATGATTGATTCGAATTATAGATATCGATATAGATTCCCCTAAAGCATTGTGTCCTCAAGAAATTCTAGATAACCTCACCTATACATCAAGAGAGGCATCAGGCCCAAGCATATCTCCCCAGCTTCATGTGGAAATGAAATAGACATTCATCGACATAGTATCAATTGACACTTCTATTTTGCCAACGTGATGACAATTTCAACGATAAACCATTTCAGGACTTAAGTTGGTTGAATACCTAGGCTTGTAGTTTTGCCAGATAATCCCCAATAGGCATCTTCCAATATCAGGAACCGAATGTTAGACATCTATGCATTTATGTGAACATTTCCTATCCTACTATTTTATCCTTGTTAGTATTTTTACTTTTAAATGAAGTTGATTTCAAAATTTTATTTATACAAATCCCATATCTTGTAGAAAATAATTTTGAATTGCCTATTTTTAACAAATACGATCCTTTTTAGCCAATATTTAGCAGAACCATTGTACAATGAGAAATATTTAAACATCAAACTTTGGTAAACAGTCCTACTTACAACATGTTTGAAAACCGCGTCACATGTCATAACTATTGAATTTTGAATCATCAAGAAAGATATTATTTAGTAGACCATTTGTTCCATTTTCTAAATTCGTTTATTCAGAAAAAGATTTCGACCAAAAACTCAAAATCGTGAGATAAATTTTGATGACAAATCACCATACTACCTCGCTTATGCATTTAGGGCTTTGAGATTTGACAATAAGGAATATTGGAATATGAGATCGATTACAAACGTCAGCAATGGGGACCAAGCACAATGGGCAAAGAAAGACACATGTCGTAGCATCCATTAGACCAAAACACAAGGAATCAAGAACTGTTATCCCTATTCTATCTTCTCCGTATAACGCCCTTTTCGAAAAGTATAACATTGTAGAATTAGCCACCAGATTCATTGTAACCGTTTTAGTTATTCCTGATAAAGGTGATCGAATCACCTCAGACTTCTAGCAATCATTTTAAGATTTCCTTCGGAACCCCATTTAGATGTAAACACCGCCTATCATCCTCAGACCAATGGTCAGATCGAGAGGACAATCCAAACATAGGAAAGATATGCTCAGAGAGTGAGCGATTGACTCTAGAAATGGTTGGACTAACCATTTATCATAAATCAGATTCGTTTGCAACGATAGTTATTGCACGAGCATAGAGACTACACTATTTGAGGCATTTTATGGTCGAAGTACCAATTACTCATTTACAGACCGAAATTGGAAAGTTAAATTCACTGGTCTAGAACTAAACTATGGAACAACAAAGGAAATTTCACAAGTCAAGAACCAGCTACAAGCAACGAGAAACTGGTAAAAGTAGGGTTGGTGCATGATGCACATCATGCGGATTAGGTATCCCTGAGCAGCAAACCATCTAGATTCAAGTGGGAGAACGAACTAAATTGAAATCTTTGCCTTGGAGAGGCATGATACGAATTTGGTAACACGAGAGATTAAACCTCTAGTATATTGGACCATTTAAGATTCATTTTAGAATCGACCAGCTGACATACAAATTTGAGTTCTGGCAGAGTTCAGCAACATATATTACCAATATTACATTGTAAACCTCAAGAAGCACTGATCATCTATTAACGGACAAAACGCGGAAAAAGCCAAACTCACTATTCCTGTAAGTACTCATGAAATAACCAGGAATTTCCTGCAAATCAAGAATCAGTTACAAGTCGATAAATTGTAAACCCTTAAAATTTCAAGTTGGTGGTAGGGTCACGTTAAAAGTTCTGCCTAGGAAAGGCATGATACCATTCAGAAAGATCCGGGAAGTTAAACTCGATGTACACTGGACCATTTAATATTTCAAACAGAGTAGGCCAGTAACCCTCAGACTTAAGCCTTGTTGGAAAGTAGTAAGATTACACAAACATGTTTCATAATTTCAAATCCCGAGAAACGACTTTCAGATTAGCGACTCATGATTCCATTGGAAGGAATCAAAACCAATGACAAACCTAAATCTGGTAGGAAAACCAGTAGAAATCATGGACCGTGAGGTTGAACGGTTGAAGCAAAGTCGAATTCCTATCGTGAAAGTTCGCTAGAATTCTCGAAGAGGTCCCGAATTTACTTGGGAACGGTAAGACCAAATGCAACTCAAGTATCCATGTCTTTTTACCAAATATACTTCAGAGACCAACCAAAACAGAACTTCGGGACGAAGTTCCTTTTAGAGGGGAAGACTGTCACAATTCGTAATTTCAGGTCCTTGTTCAGATGTCGAAATTTCATTATTCATCTCGGAAAGTTACTATTCATCAGTTACTATTCACTGATCACTATTCATCATTTTACTATTCATCATTTTTGGTGTCAGTTCGAAATTCCGAGAAGCGTTCAGAAAATTTACTATTCACATGACACTATTCATTTCTGAAGAGAAAACACTATTCATGTACTTTACTCATTTCATCGTAAATTTAGTTTACGGGTATTCAAATTCGCGTAACCAAATTGGTTCAGGAGCGAATTCATGCATTATCATTGGGACACTTCATACGGACTAGAAATAGTTTGCATATCATCATTATGGCACTTGCATACTATTCCACTCGTAGGATAATTAAATTACTACTTTTGGTATAATTGACTTTTTACGTATGTTTATTTTTAAATAAACGTTAACACGCGACCAATAATGTGACTAACACGTCCGACACTCCCGACTATGATCCCAATATATTTTTATATTCATTTTAATAATATAAAAATTATAATATTAATTTACCCGGTGTTTTGAAAATTTATTTAATTATTATCGTAAGTTTACTAAAATTTCGACGGTTTTCGTAGAAATTAAATAATAATTATCTAAACACTCAATATTTATACCCAACATATTTTTACAATTTTTACGACTTTATTATGTCCCGGTTAACTCTGTTAAAATTTATTTCTAGTTAACTCGGTACCCGATATTCTCTAAAACCAAAATATCTAACTAACTTACACAATAATACATAAAAATCTCATCTTTTTTCTTCCTATCCCATCTTGCCCCCCCCCCCCCCTACCATACCAATCAACTTACATATTGAAAATTTTTACTCAACCATTAATACTTGTCCTATTTTTGTTTAAATATAAAATATATATATCAAAACCTACACTTTTTCATCACATTTCACCAAATCAACTAGAAACCTTTCTTTCTCTTTTCTCTCTTCCTTTGGATCGGCCTCAACACAAAAACAAGCAAGAACCATAAAAATTTCAAGATCAAGTATATTTCAAGTTCCATTAGTTACCTATTTTAAGGTTTTGAAATAAAAACCTTTAGGTTAATTAGGTTTTCATCTCCAAAACTCTCCAATCTTTGAAGTAAGTATATCAAACTTATTTTTATAATTTTACCAAGTTTTTACAAGATTCATATGATATATATACTAGATCTACAAGCATATGCTATTTATACCACTCCATTTTAAACATATCTAATTTTTGAGCCATAGAAATAGATTATAGATAGATCCTTGTTAGATCCACTTGATTTATGATGTTTAGGAACCCATGACACCCTAAGAAGGTGTATGGTAGGATTAGACTAGTTTTGTGGTGATTGAAAGTGGTTTGGTTGAAGTTGGAACTAGATTGGAACCCTAGAAATGGTTTTTGAAACAATACATGTACCTACTGTCCATATTTTGAAAATGTGGGAAAATCAGTAGATGATGGGTAATTTTTGACCAAAGATTTAGAAAATACTTTCAATAACGAAGCTGTGGGCGAAAGAACGGATTAAAACGTGCTTATAACGAAGGAGTTATGATTTTTGCAAGTTTAATGACGAAAACTATTTTTCTGATAATTACATGCTGTTGGACGATTTTCGACGGACAAATAGAGGCGTTAGACGTAACCTAGAGGAGCCGAGCTATCGAAAATATATTAATACATACTAAGACAAATCCGTGGATATAAAGAACGAGGAAAATGAACTTAAAACGACAAAGTTATACATGTTCTAAAATCGTCAAAACTATATATATATTTAGTCACTACTAGAAATAATATAACTACGTACTAAATGCAATATTTTCTAGATTTCTTATTCAAGAGTTATATTCGTAACTAACGAAGTACGTACGACCCGAGGTTTATTTATGCGACTACTAGACGTCATTTTAAGGTTTTAAAAACGAGGAATATAACACTAACATTTTATATACGATATATTACGACAAGTTTCTATAAGTCTAGTTTGACTTATTTTTCTAAATATGGAAAATACTTTACTTTGACAATAACTAGTATTTTCAAGTTACGAGTGGTATAGGTATCATGTGCATGTACATTCATTTCATCACGGCATGATCTAAAGTAGATCGTTATTACTCATATTAGGTTGCGGCTAGTGTTCGCGCCTTGTTGTCCAGATTATTTCATCACATTGTACTATCACTTCAGGTGAGTTTTCATAGCCCCGTTTTCTATTCAATACTTTGATTTCAAATCCCACGGGGGAGAATACATTGCATCAATTATTTTTGTACATGCCCAAGTATTAAATTCCATACATTGCTTAAGTTGCCTTACTACCAAGTTAAGTCCCCTTTATTATCATGGACCGTTAATTATAATGCCAAGCGAGAGTGAGTGGATAGATCTATCGAGGGTGACGCCTCCATCCGTGTTAGGTTGCTCCAACGGAATTACGGATGCATTTCATGTCTAAACTATTTGAGTGTCTGGTAAACACTCCTTTGGGGCCAATACAATATTATGTCTAGCTTCGGGGTCATGAGCTTAAGAGACAATGTAGCGTTTTGACATTTTTGTCGGTTTACTTTATACTTGTGGCTACTGTACATACGATTTAACTTATAAACCTATGGAATTCACCAACATTCGTGTTGACGTTTTAGCAATGTATTTTCAGGTTGTTAAGGTAGCTCCTGCTTGCATGCATTTGGACCTTCATGGAGTCGCGGAGTCGACGCGTCTCACATATATATATTTCCTGCACTTACGAAACGTTTGCTCTGGATTGAACTTGTTTTTATTAAACTTGCAACACCTTTTTGGGACCTAGGTTTTGTAAACTCTGAATGTTTTAATGATCAAACGATGTATTTTCCCAAACGACACTTTAGGTCGTTCAATGTAACTGTAACTGTGGTGCTATGACAGTCACCCTCAGGTATTCCATTCCACTGCCATTCAGGTATTTTGGGGGTGTGACATCTGGCCCTTTAAATACTGGATCATTCCACATATTTTTCTTACCTTTTTGCACTAAAAACTTTCTGATTCAAACCTCCATTTCTATCTCAAAAATCCTTTGATCATATAATTCACAAGTCTTTGTTTCTAAGTGATCCAAAGCTTCATCCACTCAAGTGCAAAGAGAAGAATACTTCTATCTATCAAGACTAGAAGTATTACAACTTAGTATCATCTTGCTATCTAAGTTGTTTGATCATTTCATCTTGTAAATCATTCATTCTTTGGTGTATAAAGTGTATACGTTGGTTAGCTAGATTTAGTTATAGGATCTAGATTTGTTGAAGGTGTGAAGTGGTACTAGAAGTGAAGAAGTAAAGGTGCATAGGATTAGTGGTAGGAGATATAAGAAGTGGTAGTATATTGTAGTAGAGATTAGTAGTGAAGACAAAGAAGTTGAAGCCTTAAAGTTGAGAAGACATACAAGCCTAGAAGTTGTGAAGAAGTATAAGTCTTGAAGTAGTGGATAGATAGAAGTTGTGAAGGTGTGAAGAAACAAGTGGTGTGAAGAAGTGTAGAAGGTGTGAAAGAGTGTAGACGAAGTTGTGTTGTGATTATAGTTGTGAGATTGGTTCTAGCTACGATTAGAACCCGACATTTAGCTTTGTGTCGTTTAATTGGTGTAAGCTAAGTTGTGTACGGTTTTCTCCGCCATAAGGGAGGTTATTGACCTAGTGAAGAAAACTCTCGAGTTCGGTGCTCGGGGAGTGGAGTAGGGCAAGGAAGGTGTCCTTGTAGCCGAACCACTATAAATCCTTTGTCTCTCGGTTTGATCTTTTCATCTCTCACTCTTTGGTTTATTTACTTGTTAGAATTTCACATATAGTTATAATTGCTTGTGTTGTGCATATATTGATTTCACATAAAGATCAAACTAGACTCCATTCACAACATTAATTTTATACAAACAAACCAAGAAGATAAACTCATATTAAAACACATAAACATATATATATTTATATGTGATGTATGAAATTAAAATTCTTACTCAACATTCTATATAAGTAATGTTTATACGAAAACTGTGAATAAACTAGTATCTATATTTTTGTGTCAAAAATTTTTGAAATTTGCGTCTATTCTTTAGAAGCAAACTTTTATAAAACGAAAAAGACGAAAAACTATTCAACCCCCCCTTCTAGTTTTTCACAATTGTTATCAAGAGCCACGTCTAGCAAGATTTTTAAAATATATTGTATTTTAAAACTTGTAACGATCTATGGAATTTGAAAAATATCTAGAAGGGGAATTTACGCAAAAACCACCATTATTTGAAAATGATCATTTTCTTGAATGGAAAAATAAATTTGAAAATTATGTGAAATCAATAGATCTTGATCTTTGGCATATCATTTCAATTGGTGATCTTAAATCAACTATACTGGATTTTGAAAATCAATATAATAATCTTCAAATAAAGATCGATAAAAATACTAAAACTAAATTACTGATTTACAAAACTCTACTAAGAGTTGAATATGAAAGAGTACTCTTTTGTAAAATGGCAAATGATATTTAGAAATGTCTTTTAAATTTTCACCAAGAGAAATGTAAAACCAAAGATGATAAACTTGATGTTGCACAAGAATTAGTCACTCTAGAAAATTTGATAGACAAATATTTTGTTAAAATAAACACAAGTACTACTAGTTCAAATGTGATCATTGAAGGTATCAATAACAATGAATACATGAGTCAAATCTGAAGAAAGAGTGTAAATAAATCATGGGGTGACAAGGACGAAGAAGATGATGAAAATATGGCGTGCGAAGATATTCAAACAAATGTAAATACAAGTATTAATGACAAGGATTACATGTTTCAAGATCTAAGCGAAACTACAAATAAAACATGGAGCGACATAGACGATGGAATTGATCAACATATAGCATGTGAAGATTGTACAACTACAAATAAGGTACAATCCGAAACCAAACATCTTTGCTATGATCAATTTATATTAGAATTTTCAAAATTGAAAAACAACTTCAAACATCTTTGCAACATTGACTCAAAAATTATTTTTAAAAATGGATCTTCAATTTTCGTTGAAAATAACTTTGAAAAAGAAATAATTTTAGAAGATAAAATGTCTAGACTTGAAAGTAATATTGAAATTGATCTTGAATGTAAAAAATGCCAAGATTACAAACATGAAATTCAAATGGAAAATGAAAAAGCAAAAATGTTAGCTAAATTTGAAAATAGTTCTAAATCTTTAAAATATCTACTTAACATTCAAAAGTCATTTTATGATAAAACCGGTTTAGGATTTACCGCAAATGATCCTTTAAGAAATATATCAAAACAAATAAAATTTGTTAAACCTAGTGGAGAAATTTAGAACTAATATTATTTGCACCCATTATTTATCACTCTAGTCAAGAAAGTCATTGTTTGTTAGTTAAAACAAACTATTGATGAATTCTTGTACTTCTCGGCGACACCCTCATCATGTGCATTTAAATGCAATGGATGTCCTCAACTAACCATCTCGGACCCATGAGAATCTGGGTACCAGGTTTTTTTTTTTTTTTTTTTTTTTTTTTTTTTTTTTTTTTTTTTCATGTTTAGGTAGTTAACGAACGAAGAGACTATTACTTTTTGGATCACTCACTTTGCTCTCTTACATTTGATGACTATTGGTTCCTATCACTCTGATTCACATTCTACACACGATTTGCTTATGACGTTGTTGCGGCCATTTACTGTTTCGGCGTTGTGTTCTTCACTTTTGGAGTATTGATTTTATGGCGTGTTCGTTACTACCTCATGATGAAGGATTCAAGCGCAATTATTCTTGATCTACACGACTTATGATAATTGTTGTGATCAATTAAGTATTTCGGATCAAGCCTCCTTGAATTTTATTGCATTGGGATTTTACCTTGCTACTTCGTGTAGGACCTTAGATATACCAACTTTATCACAAATATAGAAGATTAGAAGAAGAAAGATGGTGACTTGGTGACTTATATGTAATTCGTGTATATGTAGAAAGAGAGATGGAAATGAGAGAGCTTTTATTAAGAAAACACACACAAATACACACACAAGCACACACCTCAAATGAGCCTTTGAGGTGTTTAAATAGTAAGATACATGAGATGCCCTATGGGCTTTCTATGGGCTTGGGCTTGGACTTGGTTACATGGTTGGATAACTAGGCTTATGAAACATAGCACATAACATATTAGCTTGCCAAGTCCAAGGCCCAATGACTAAACTATTACTAATCTTAACCAACGACACAAAGTTACAATATGAGAATGACCATCACTTCATAATACATATTTTTAATGCTAACAATCTCCCCCTAAGGGGTGGTCATTCGAATGATGCTCCACGTGAGTGGGTCTTCCGTGTTCTTTGTCTTTAACTTTGTGTGTCGTTGTAGAATAGTCTTTAGTCTTTGTTCCTTCATGCTTTGTGATCTTTGATAACTGATTTTTCATCGTTCTTTGTTCCTTTGTGATTGTGGAGTTATCTGCCTTTCGTCACTTCTGCGTCTGTGGTGGTTGTTTGCCATTCCAACATGCTCATACATCTTTGGACTTTGATATTCATAAGCACGTAGTTCCCTTTCTTTTACTTTGATCTTTAGTCTTTATACTTTCTAGATTCTTCTTTTTGGCGTAGAATCTTTCTTTGAACTTTGTGTTGTATAGATCTTTGAGGGAGCTTTCTTTAACTTCCAGATGTATGTATGAGCATGTGGAATCTGGCGCCATGGAGATGAAGTGTCCCTGCATATAAACAGTTAGCAATAAAACAACCGGTACTTACAGATAAGAATTAGAGATCGTCAACAGCATAGTGTGAAGACTCCTTCTAACCCTTACCATGGCCGTTCCCATGTCAGATACTCTCGAGAGAGCTTACGAGACCTACTTAGTAGCTCAATGACTGGGTGAGTCGCTGGGGATCACTCCACGACTGTAGACCGTTTGAAACCACCGCGAACACTAAGCGTAACCCATAAAGAATTACCGAAGTGACCTACTGTCAGGGCTGTTTGATGTTGACCCTGGCAGGAATTTCCATTCAATCATTGAGAAACACTTGTGTGAATTCTCTCATAAATGTTCTGGCAGATTGCTAAGATCTGCGTAGGACTCTTAAGTTTACATCTGGCATCCTTATTGTTGGACCACCAGTGTAGAAATATCATGTGTTCCTATGAGATCTTTTGATGAATCTCGGGGCTCTAGACTCGATAAGTGCACATTTGATTTCCTATGCGGAGATTAGGGAGAGGTCTCCTGCTTCAATATCAACCATCTCTAAGAGACAGGTCGATAGATTACGCCGGTTCCCCGTGAGAATGAAACAAGCTCTTTTAAGAGAACTTGAGTGGTTAAGAAGGTTTAGTGCAGTGCGTCACTGGGTCCATGACGTCTCTGTCTTTAATACCGGTGTCACCTTAGCAACAACCAGTAGCATATGAGTTGAACCCGGTGTCTGCCCTAAGGTTGAACATTTGGAGGGCTATTTCTTTTCACCCTTTTTCATAACTTTTCTTTTTAATTCTTCAACCCCTTCTTTCTCCTTTCTCATTTTCTCCTTTTTTCAATCATACCTAAGGACTTCTAATTCTATTCTATTGGAATTGTCCTTGGGTAGATCCCTCCAGCTCTGGCGGATCATAGGACGGTTTTTCCTAACCTTAGTCACCTTATAACTCCATGACTATCCTATACTTGATCACGTGCCATAGAACCTTTTTGTGAAAAATCTCTCAAAGTGTTTATGATAATAAAACACATTGTTGTTACCACTTTGAGAGTTTTGTAATTTTGAAGGACTCCCCCTTCACATGTGCTCATGAATATTTAAGAAATTTTCACATGCGAGAGGAGTTTGCACTTTTGAATTGATCCACTTTCAGCGAACATGACCGATTCGAGACACGCTTACATCACTAGTTAGACTAGCTTGAAGTTATTACCCATCCTGGTCAAGTCCAAAGAAAGTCTCTTGATACGGTACACTCTACTCAGACAAGTCCTATTCGAGACATGCTTACATCACTAGTTAGACTAGCTTGAAATTATTACCCGTCCAGGACAAGTCTTTTCGATTACTGACATTTTAAGCTTCGTCAATTCATTGGTACATACTGAGTCGATCTCTTTTGAGATTCAGTCATAAACTTTAAACATCTTGATCACATTTTAATCATGTCTTCTCCCCCTCAAAAATAGCATAACGTGATGTTTTTGATATCAACTGATTAATAAAAAGCTTTTTGGAGAGAAAGACAGATTTGATTTTGCATGAAATCGGAACATTTTAGTTGTTTATACTCCCCCTTAATGATAGCTCATTTAAAATCAATTTTAAGGGTGTAGAGGGAGTTTTCTTGAGCACTAATTTTGAGAGATTTTGAGAAATCTTTTGAACAATCTTGAAAAAATGCTCAAGAATTTTGTTTTGAAAACGAGTTTATGTTTGAAATCTTTTTCGTTTGTTTAGACTCGAACTTTTTGAAGAAGATTTCGTCATTGAACGTACGAGTCCTTGATTTGAAAATTAATCAGAAGTCATCGTTTAATGTCCGGGTTTCGTACTGAAGTATACGAAAGCCATTGTGAAGAAAATTTTGAGAAACGACATGTTTTAGAAAAACATTAAAAAGAACTCCCGCTCAAGCATCTGTACATATCCGTGTCATTGTTGAATAACATTTCTAGAAACGTACAGAATATTGATTTATACGAGAGACATGTCGTGAGAAGAATATTTTTGAATTTTTTGATTTTATATTGTTTTTGTATTTTTTGAAAGATTTTATATTTTTGTATTTTGTTTTTGTTGGTTTTTCAAATTTTGTATTTTGATTTTCAAAAATATTTACAGCGAAGCGGTTTTGAAAATATTTTTCAAGAAGATTCGAGAAGACGTTCTAGCTCCTCAGGAGTTAGGCTTCGCATGCCAATTCGTCGAACTAAATAGTCAAACCTTTCTTTTGGAAGGGCTTTAGTAAAAAGATCGGCGAGTTGATAATCAGTCTTAATGAAAAATAATTCAACAGTACCCTCTTCCACGTGTTCTTTGATGAAATGGTAGCGGACTTTGATATGCTTCGTCTTAGAGTGATGTACGGGATTGCACGAGATGGCTATGGCACTTTTTGAGTCACAATACATAGGTATTCTGTCAAAAGTAAAGCCATAATCTGTGAGCTATGTCCACATCCAAAGAACTTGGGCACAACACGCAGATAGAGACACATACTCGGCTTCGGCGGTTGAAAGTGCAGTACAATCCTGTTTCTTTGAAGACCAGCATACTAGCTTTTCACCCAAAAATTGTGCTCCACCTAATGTACTCTTTGCTGTAACTTGATCACTAGCATGGTCTGCATCTGAAAATGCTGTTAGATTAAACTCCGAATCCTTCGGATACCAAAGTCCCATGTTAATGGTGCTTCGTAGGTACCGAAAGATCCGTTTAACCTCTTTGAGGTGAAGTTCGGTAGGCTTTGCCTGAAACCGTGCTAACAAACATACAGCAAATTGAATATCGGGTCGACTAGCAGTCAGGTACATGAGAGAACCGATCATGCTCCGATATTTCTTCGGATAGATAGGTTTCCCAAACAAATCAGCACCTATTTTTGGTGAAGTGACCATTGGTGTACCAACAGAATCACAATTTTCCATTCCATGTTTTTTCAAAATCTCTATTGTATATTTAGCTTGATTGATAAAAATACCACGAGGGGATTGATGGATTTGTAAACCAAGAAAGAATTTTAGTTCCCCCATCATGGACATTTCAAATTTGCTTTTCATGAGATTTTCAAAATGTTTTGAATGGTTAGGATTGGTTGATCCAAAAATAATGTCGTCCACGTAAATTTGAACGATCAAAATATCATCTTTGAATTTTTTGATAAACAAGGTGTCATCAACCGTTCCTTTTGTGAAATTGTTTTTGAGCAAGAAAGATGATAGTTCGTCATACCACGCTCTTGGAGCTTGTTTTAGACCATAAATTGCTTTCTTAAGCTTGTAGACGTAGTCTGGATGATCTTTGTCGATGAATCCCTCTGGCTGACTCACATACACTTCTTCTTTCAGAGTTCCATTCAAGAAAGCTGTCTTAATGTCCATCTGATAGACTGTGATGTTTTTGTGAGCTGCATAGGCTAAGAAAATCCGGACTGCTTCAAGTCTAGCTACAGGCGCGAATGATTCTTCGAAATCTATCCCTTCTTCTTGTGGATATCCTTTAGCCACGAGACGAGCTTTGTTACGAATTACAGTCATTTCCTCATCCAGTTTGTTCTTCCACAACCACTTGAGATCAAGAACACGTTTATCAAGTGGTCGTTCAACAAGTTCCCAACTATCGTGTAATAGATATTGAAGAAATTCCTCCTGCATCGCTTCAATCCATGGGTTTTCTGCCATTGCTTCCCGAATGTTCTTAGGTACTTTGGTGCTTATTGAGCAAATATAAATGCACAATTCGAGATCGGTGGCAAGTTGTCTCCTCGTCTGAACTGGCATTGAAGGATCACCAATAACATGTACTAGCGGATGGTCTTTTGTCCATTGAAACGTAGAAGGGTACCTTTGGTTGAACGAATGTGTGTTAGATGGTTCTTGTAACCTCGAAGAAGATTCAGCAGAGTCTGATGCAAACGGGTTTTCAAATACTTCTTCTTCTTCTAACGCAGCATCGTTTCAATTATTTGTTGGTTCTTCTTGAAAATTTGTGTTTTGGTTTTGCTCATCAACTCTTGGTATTTCAGTGTCAAGTACTGGAGTTGCTTGAGTAGATGTAGATGATGTTGATGTAGTTGGTGCTTCAGCTTCGATTGTGGTAGATGCATCCTGTGGTGGTGGTTGACGGTTTTGAGCAGGTGCAGCGGAATGTTGTGGAGATGCATTTGTCGAAGTTCCACCATAGTATTCATCAAACATTAACTCGAAGAAATTTTCCAGTTCTTGTTCTGAAGGTTTATCCGTGTTTGTTGACTGAGCTCCTTGAGGCACGAGTCCTGAACTGATGTGTCCAGAAGTCTGATGGTTTGGTGCGGGTCCTAATCCGTTTTGATTAGAAGCCATTGGATTAAGCGCGGGTTCTGGAGCGTATCTCTCAGAAGCCATTTGTGAAATCTCGTCAAACTTCACATTCATCGTCTCCATTATCTTTTTCGTTCTTCTATTATACATCCTGAATGCCCTCGAGTTTTTTGAATATCCAATGAAGATTCCAATATCACCCTTAGCTTTTAACTTCCCTAGATCTTCTCTGTCATTCGTCGGATAGCACAAAGCGCCAAACACGTGAAGGTAAGAGATATCAGGTTTACGGTTGTTCACTAGCTCATATGGGGTTTTATTGAATCTTGGATGTACTAGGGATCGGTTTTGAGTAAAACAAGCAGTGGCTACAGCATCAGCCCATAAGAATAGAGGTGCACTAGAGAAAATCAGCATTGTGCGAGCAGCTTCGACAAGAGTTCTATTTCTTCTTTCAACTACCCCATTCTGTTGTGGAGTTTTAACAGCTGATGTTTGGTGTGTGATTCCAACATCTTCAAGGTAAGTTCTTAACTCCTGGTTTGTAAATTATGTGCCATTATCTGTTCTTATAATCCTTACTGGAGCTTGAAGTAGAACTTGAATACGCTTCAGAAAGGTGATGATGATGCCTGGTGCTTCGTCTTTTGATCTCAAAAACTTTACCCAAGTGTATCTTGAATAATCATCAACAATAACGAGAATATACTTTTTCCCATTAATGCTTTCAACTCTCATTGGGCCACATAAGTCCATGTGCAACATATGTAACCTTGCTTCCGAACTAGGTACGGTTTTGGGTTTATATGATGCTCTTTTGCTTTTTCCTTGTTCGCATGATGGACATAGGTGGTCCTTGGTGTATTTGAACTTAGGAAGTCCGGTGACGATGTTGTCTTTGGCTAACTTGTTGATGGTGTTGAAATTGAGATGGGATAAACGTCTATGCCACAGCCAGGACTTAGTTTCGGTTGCCCTTGTCATAAGACAAATTGGTGATGTAGAAGCCATTTGGTTGATGTCGATAGCATACAAGTTTGTACTACGATTACCAGTTAAGAGATCATCACCAACCAAATTTCTAATAAAAACCATGTTTCTTCTGAAAGCCACTTCTAAATCTGCATCACAAAACTGCCCGACTGAAAACAAGTTGTGTCCCAACCCTTCGACGTAGTAAACTCGAGTGATTAAAAAATTCTCAAACCGAAGATCTCCATAACCCTGAATAGCTGCTACATGATCATTTCCAAAGCGTACAGTTCCCATGAATTTCCAGACGAAATTGATCAGCAGCTTTAAATTTCCGGTCATGTGCTTGGAGCAACCCGAGTCGACGATCCAAAGACATATTTCGATAACCTGCCAAGAACAGAAGAGTTTGTGTTAGCATTAAAATATTTATATATAGAAGTGATGGTCATTCTCATATTGTAACTTTGTGTCGTTGGTTAAGATTAGTAATAGTTTAGTCATTGGGCCTTGGACTTGGCAAGCTAATATGTTATGTGCTATGTTTCATAAGCCTTGTTATCTATCCATGTAACCAAGTCCAAGCCCAAGCCCATAGAAAGCCCATAGGGCATCTCATGTATCTTACTATTTAAACACCTCAAAGGCTCATTTGAGGTGTGTGCTTGTGTGTGTATTGTGTGTGTTTTTAATAAAAGTTCTCTTCATCTTCATCTCTATTTCATACTTATTAACGCCATACATATACATACAAAGTCACCATCTTTACTTCATCTAGTTCTTGTATTTGTGTTAAAGTTGATATATCTAAGGTCTTACAAGTGGTATCAATCGCCTAACAATGATTTAGGAGTGTGTGGAAATCGTTTGTATCAAGTTTTTTGTGTCTAAAGTTGCGTTTTTCATATTTAACGTGTACTTTTCTTGCAAAAAGTCTTGATCTTTAAGTGTTTTAGTGTTAAAGTTGTTGTTTTTCTTGAAGCTTTAGTGATTCTAAGTGTTTTGGGAAAGATTTGATCAAAAGAATCAAGTGGAAAAAGTGTTTTTGGGTGAAAAAATCGGATTTTTTGGCTGTTTGGGTCATTCTACGCGTAACATTTTAAGCATAGTACGATTTCAAAGCTGTCAATAGTACATTTTGGTACTTTTTACGCATAAAAGTACTGTTTACGCGTAAGTTTGAGGTCAAAACCCTTTTCCTACGCGTAACTCTGGTCAAAACCCTCTTCTTACGCATAACTTTGGTTTTCTACGCGTCAAGTTGAGATTCTACGCATAAGATCTTACGCCTAATATTGTTTACGCGTAAGTTTCAGAATTCTACGCATAACTTCATCAAAGGTCTTATCTTCGTGCTACGGTGACTCAGTACTTCCCTGACTTGGATAAGTTTGTGGAATACTTCGACACGGGATATCTTTCAAGCTTGGATAAGTTTGAGAGATCAATTTGGTTGAAAAAAAACCTTACGCGTAACAATTCTTACGCATAAACTCTAAGTTTACGCGTAAAATCAAAGTCTACGCATAAAAATTATTGTTTACGCATAACTTAGATCTTACGCATAACTTACAGGTTACGCATAACATCTTACGCGTAAGTTTATTCAAGGTTTACGCGTAAAATCAAGCTTTACGCGTAAGTTTTTGACTTTTTGACAACCAAACTTCAAACGGCCATAACTTTTGAACCGTAACTCCGTTTTCGACGAATCAGCTATCAAAACGACCGCGAGACCGAGAAGAAGGACACGTTGAATTAATTTATTCATTCAACCCAAGTTTCGAGGCCTAAAAACGCTCCGAGAAGAAGTTATTGAGGTTTTAAGGTCCCAGATCAAAATTTTCACCATAAAAACTTGCATCAACTTACACTAAACACAACTCCTACTTCGTTGAAACGATCCAAGAATCAACTTTATCCATCTACACTTCATCAATGGCATCTCAGCAAGATATTCATGCAGCAGGTGCGGAAAACCGACCTCCTATGCTTGAAAAAGGTGGATATCTCCCATGGACAAGCCGTATGCTTCGTTACATCAAAACAAAGGATACCGGGCACCTAATGATCAAATCCATAGAAAACGGTCCATTTCAGCCACGACAAGTTCAAATTCAAGGTAATCCAAATACAACACCTCCTACTGAACCAGTAGTGCGTATACAAACAGAAGCATATTACACTGATGAAGACAAGGCACAGATCAAAGCTGATGATATGGCAATGCATTTAATCCAACTTGGATTACCTCGGGAGATCTTTGCTGCGGTTGACAGTTGTGAAAGTGCTCATGCTATGTGGGAACGTGTTAGAAGAATATGTCATGGAACAGAAATTGGACAACAAGATGTTGAGAACAAACTTCTTACTGAATGGGAGAACTTTACATCCACTAAAGGTGAACAGATTGAATCTTACTACACAAGGTTTTGCACTTTGATGAATGAGTTAATCAGAAACAAGTTGACACCACGAGCAATTGCAACAAACATCAAATTCCTCAATAACCTTCCAGAGGAATGGGGTCGTTATGTTACAATTGTTAATCAGACAAAGGACTTACATCAGGTGAATTATGATCAACTCTATGACTTTCTGAAGCAAAACCAAGCAGAGGCTAATGAAGTGAGGAAAGAAAGATTGGCAAAGAATCATGATCCTCTCGCACTAATTGCTAATACACCAACACCATTACAAGTGAACACTCAACAACCATCATCATCCACTCACAACTACATGCAACCATCATACATTCAACAACCATCACCGGTCTACCAACAACAATTCTACCCACAACAACAACAAGAAGTTATTCCACAACAGACATATCCACAATTCCAAGAACCAGAATTCACTGACAATGATGAAGCTGCTGCAGCATTGACTCAAGCGTTTGCTTTTCTGTCTAAGGCATTCCAAGGACGCTATTCTACACCAACAAACAACAACCAAAGGATTTCATCGAATACTCGCAACAGGCAGATCGCTCAGCCGAGTTTCAATATGGGCAACGGAGGCCAAATGGTTGGAGTTTATGGGAATCAGCAAGGATATGCTACGGGATTTAATATGGGCAATCAGAATATGCAGAATGCAGGTCAGTATGCAGGGAATCAGTATGGTCAGAATGCAGGGAATCGGTTGGGTTAGATTGTTGGAAATCAGAGGGGTCAGAATGTTGGTAATCAGGCAATGGGTAATCAGAATAGAAATGTTGCAGCTCCAGTATTTGGGAAATGTGAATCAGGGTAATCCGGTAAAGTGTTTCAACTGCCAGGGTGTAGGTCATATGGCAAGGAACTGTCCTACTAAGCCAAACAAGAAAGATCTAGCGTACTTGCAGAAAGCAGTAATGTTGGCACAAAAGGCAGAGGCAGGGTTTCAGTTGAATGCAGAGGAGAATGGTTTTATGGCTCTTATGGATGATATGGAAGATAGAGAAGATATCGATGCGAACTGCATATTCATGGCGAATCTTCAGGAAGCTAAGTATGACACGGATTCTGACACACTTCCTGTTTATGACACCAATGCACCATCTGAGGTATCTAATTTCAACACATGTCACAATAATGATATATTTGATATGTCTCCTCATGAGGAACAGCATTTTGAGAAGCAAGCACCCACTTATGATACATTCCTGGACACGCCAAGTAGTAGCAATACTCCTTTAGCAACTCCAGATGTGAATCATAATGGAGGCTTCGTTTCACAGCATGCTGAGAATGATGAGGAAACACGTGCTTTGTTTGAATCATTATTGAATAATTGTCGTATTGAAATTGAGAATGTGCAAAAGGTCAATCGCGATGTTAAGGCCGCGAATGTTAAATTGACCGCTGAGCTTGAGAGTTACAAATCAACCGTTAAAGCTTTTGAATTTCATAACAAAAGATTGTCTGAATTAGAAACTGGTTATCAAAATTCCGTTTCAGAGAAACAACAATTGCAACTCAAGTTTGACACACTTGATGTTAATTCTTTCAAAAAGATAAAATCTTTAAACACGGAAATTTCTGATTTACAAAACCAACTTTCTAAACAAAAAACAGCTTACTCCAATCTTGAAAAAGAAAAGGATGAGTTGAAAAAGGATTTTGCAAAGAAAGAAGACAAACTTTTGGAAGAAATCGTAGAGTCAGAACACATGATTGCTCATTTAGAGGAATTAGTGGTTAAGTCAGGTCAGTCGAGTCAAACAATGAAAATGATTTCAAATCAAATTAACCCGATTTACCATACGAAACATAAAATGGCTCTTGGTAACAACACCCCTTGTAATCTCAAGAAAGCTCAGCAAGAACAGAATGTTTTGTACAATGGTAATGTGATTTATACCAAACATGATCCTCCCGTCGTTCGGGATTCTGTGCTAACGATAGAACATGTCGAAGAGAGCATTAATAAAATGAAACAAAAGGATTTGAAACCCATTGATTACAACAAATTGAACAAACTTTCGGGAATCACTTTTGTTCCACAAACAGAACCATCTGCGTTTTCCATAAAACGACCATTTGCGAAATTCTTGTCTAAAAAGAAAGTTGTTTCCAAATCTCTTTCAAAACTGGAACAAATTTCCTCTAACAACACTTTTAATACAAGTGAGGCTAGAGAAATTCTTGATGACGTTAAAAAGAGAATTCAAGAACTTCAAAATATTGTTGCATCGAAAACTACCATCAATATTAACAACTGGCATTCTAGTTTTCATATCGAACAGAAAAAGGTGTTTCAAAACGAAATTACTATCCCTCTGAATAACATAAGTGCAAGGGTAATCCATTTTGAACAAGCTTTCTTAAAAGAAATGGCCGAATTTGTCAAGGACCACAAATCCCTGGTAAACGAAGCTAATGATGCTCGTGAAAACATGAATGTTTTGGAAAACCTAAATGACTCTCTCTTCGAAGCTGTTATGACTACTGACATCATGTCCATCATTTTACAAACATATTCTGTTCAAGACGATGAACGACTGAGAGCTGAGACCTCCGAAATTGTCTCCAAATATGAAAATGCTCTTATAAAGCTAGAAAAAGAAAATGTGTCATGTTTTAAACAACTTGATCGAAAAAAGGAAGAATGTAAGTATGACAAACTGTCGTATGAGCGTGCTTTCAAGAACATGAAAGAGCAAAATGATCTTTTGAGGGCTCAGCTTGAAAGTCAAAAAGGAAAGGGTGAGGAAACTAAGTTTGCAAAACCATTGACTTCGGAGAAACCAAATGTTTCAAACACGGTTCAAAAACCAAAAATGTCAATTTCACGGTTTGCTCCAAAAGTCGATGAGAAAAAGGATTTGACAAAACCAGTCACTCCAACACCCTTGCCTAAGAAAAGTGAAAATGATAAGATTGTTGATAAAGGAAAAGCGGTTGTCGATTCACCAAAAGTGATAGCACCTGGCCTTTTTAGGATTAGTCCCACTAATGCGTCTGCCTCCACTTCTAAGACAAATGCGTACAAAAAGGATAATTCTAAAGAGTCTAGGAATGCTAAAAAGGACAACAACATAAATCCTAACGCGTGTGCCTTACCTTCTACAGGATTAGAAAGCACCTCTAGGAGCAGCAGACTAAAGCCTAGGAGCAATACAAGGAACAATAGAGTCTCGCCTGTCTCTAAGAGTAGTAGCAAGAATAAAGCTGAAGAAGTAGAAGAACACCATAGGAATTTATCGCTTTGTAATAAGAAACATGATTCATCTGAATGTAATGTCGAAAGTACTGTTTCTAATGCATGTAATGACTCTGTTTGTTTAATATGCAAGAAATGTTTAATTAATGATGTTCATGATGAATGTGTTTCTAAGAATGTGAATGTTACGCCTGAACAAAAGAATGTTCCAAAAAGACCTAGTGCTAGATCCAGATCCATCGAAAGATTAGTTACACGATTTAGGACTACCACTATTAGTCGAATGCCTAGGAACTACCTTAAGTTTTGTATGTGGATTCCAACGGGTAGAGAGTTCACTCTTAAGGACGGCAAATTAGAAATAACTCAAGCTAAACAAGTAGCAAATGTCTATGAGTGTGATTCTGCTTTTACTCCTAACCCCACGGAACCAAATTCAAAACGGTTTCCAAATCCAAACTCTTCTGTTCTTGGCAGGTTATCGAAATATGTCTTTGGATCGTCGACTCGGGTTGCTCCAAGCACATGACCGGGAATTTAAAGCTGCTGATCAACTTCATCTGGAAATTTATGGGAACTGTACGCTTTGGAAATGATCATGTAGCAGCTATCCAGGGTTATGGAGATCTACAATTTGGGAATATTTTAATCACTCGAGTTTACTACGTCGAAGGGTTGGGACACAACTTGTTTTCAGTCGGACAGTTTTGTGATGCTGATTTAGAAGTTGCTTTCAGAAGAAACACGGTTTTTATTAGAAATTTGGTTGGTGATGATCTCTTAACTGGTAATCGTAGTACAAACTTGTATGCTATCGACATCAACCAAATGGCTTCTACATCACCAATTTGTCTTATGACAAGGGCAACCGAAACTAAGTCCTGGCTGTGGCATAGACGTTTATCCCATCTCAATTTCGACACGATCAACAAGTTAGCCAAAGACAACATCGTCACCGGACTTCCTAAATTCAAATACACCAAGGAACACTTATGTCCATCATGCGAACAAGGAAAAAGTAAAAGAGCATCATATAAACCCAAAACCGTACCTAGTTCGGAAGCAAGGTTACATATGTTGCACATGGACTTATGTGGCCCAATGAGAGTTGAAAGCATTAATGGGAAGAAGTATATTCTCGTTGTTGTTGATGATTATTCACGATATACTTGGGTAAAGTTTTTGAGATCAAAAGACGAAGCACCAGGCATCATCATCACCTTTCTGAAGCGTATTCAAGTTCTACTTCAAGCTCCAGTAAGGATTGTAAGAACAGATAATGGCACAGAATTCACTAATCAGGAGTTAAGAACCTACTTTGAAGATGTGGGAATCACTCACCAAACATCAGTTGTTAGAACTCCACAGCAGAATGGGGTAGTTGAAAGAAGAAACCGAACTCTTGTGGAAGCTGCTCGCACAATGCTAATCTATTCTAGTGCACCACTATTCTTATGGGCTGATGCTGTAGCCACTGCTTGTTTTACTCAAAACCGATCCCTAGTCCATCCAAGATTCAATAAAACCCCATATGAGCTAGTGAACAACCGTAAACCTGACATCTCTTACCTTCACGTATTTGGCGCTTTGTGCTATCCGACGAATGACAGAGAAGATCTAGGGAAGTTAAAAGCTAAGGGTGATATTGGAATCTTCATTGGATATTCAGAAAACTCGAGTGCATTCAGGGTGTACAATAGAAGAACGAAAAAGATAATGGAGACGATGAATGTGAAGTTTGACGAGATTTCACAAATGGCTTCTGAGAGATATGCTCTAGAACCCGCGCTTAATCCAATGGCTTCTAATCAAAACGGATTAGGACCCGCACCAAACATGCAGACTTCTGGACACATCAGTTCAGGACTCGTACCTCAAGGAGCTCAGTCAACAAACACGGATAAACCTTCAGAACAAGAACTGGAAAATTTCTTCGAGTTAATGTTTGATGAATATTATGGTGGACCTTCGACAAATGCATCTCAACAACATTCCGCTGCACCCGCTCAAAACCATCAACCACCACCACCACCACAAGATGCATCTATAACAATCGAAGCTGAAGCACCAACTACATCAACATCATCTACATCTACTCAAGCAACTCCAGTAATTGAAACTGATCTACCAAGAGTTGATGAGCAAAACCAAAATACAAATTTTCAAGAAGAACCAACAAATAATTCAAACGATGTTACGTTAGAAGAAGAAGAAGAAGAAGTATTTGAAAACCCGTTTGCAACAGACTCTGCTGAATCTTCTTCAAGGTTACAAGAACCATCTAACACACATTCGTTACAGCAAGGTACCCTTCTACGTTTCAATGGACAAAAGACCATCCAATAGAACATATTATTGGTGAACCTTCAAAGCCAGTTCAGACAAGGAGACAACTTGCCACCGATCTCGAATTATGCATTTACGTTTGCTCAATCAGCCTCAAAGAACCAAAGAACATTCGGGAAGCAATGGCAGAAAACCCTTGGATTGAAGCAATGCAGGAGGAATTTCTTCAATACCTGTTACATGACAGTTGGGAACTTGTTGAACGACCACTTGATAAACGTGTTCTTGACCTCAAGTGGTTATGGAAGAACAAACTGGATGAGGAAATGACTGTTATTCGCAACAAAGCTCGTCTCGTGGCTAAAGGTTATCCACAAGAAGAAGGGATAGATTTCGAGGAATCATTCGCGCCTGTAGCTAGACTTGAAGCAGTCCGGATTTTCTTAGCCTATGCAGCTCACAAAAACATCACAGTCTATCAGATGGACATTAAGACAGCTTTCTTGAATGGAACTCTGAAAGAAGAAGTGTATGTGAGTCAGCCAGAGGGATTCATCAACAAAGATCATCCAGACTACGTCTACAAGCTTAAGAAAGCAATTTATGGTCTAAAACAAGCTCCAAGAGCGTGGTATGACGAACTATCATCTTTCTTGCTTAAAAACAATTTCACAAAAGGAACGGTTGATGACACCTTGTTTATCAAAAAGTTCAAAGATGACATTTTGATCGTTCAAATTTACGTGGACGACATAATTTTTGGATCAACCAATCCTAACCATTCAAAACATTTTGAAAATCTCATGAAAAGCAAATTTGAAATGTCCATGATGGGGGAACTAAAATTCTTTCTTGGTTTACAAATACATCAATCCCCTCGTGGTATTTTTATCAATCAAGCTAAATATACAATAGAGATTTTGAAAAAACATGGAATGGAAAATTGTGATTCTGTTGGTACACCAATGGTCACTTCACCAAAAACAGGTGCTGATTTGTTTGGAAAACCCATCGATCCGAAAAAATATCGGGGCATGATCGGTTCTCTCATGTACCTAACTGCTAGTCGACCAGATATTCAATTTGCTGTTTGTTTGTTAGCACGGTTTCAGGCAAAGCCTACCGAACTTCACCTCAAAGAGGTTAAACGGATCTTTCGATACCTACGAAGCACCATTAACATGGGACTTTGGTATCCGAAGGATTCGGGGTTTAATCTAACAGCATTTTCAGACGCAGACCATGCTGGTGATCAAGTTACAGCAAAGAGTACATCAGGTGGAGCACAATTTTTGGGTGAAAAGCTAGTAAGCTGGTCGTCAAAGAAACAGGATTGTACTGCACTTTCAACCGCCGAAGCCGAGTATGTGTCTCTATCTGCGTGTTGTGCCCAAATTCTTTGGATGCGGACACAGCTCACAGATTATGGCTTTACTTTTGACCGAATACCTATGTATTGTGACTCAAAAAGTGCCATAGCCATCTCGTGCAATCCCGTACATCACTCTAAGACGAAGCATATCAAAGTCCGCTACCATTTCATCAAAGAACACGTGGAAGAGGGTACTGTTGAATTATTTTTCGTTAAGACTGATTATCAACTCGCCGATCTTTTTACTAAAGCCCTTCCAAAAGAAAGGTTTGACTATTTAGTTCGACGAATTGGCATGCGAAGCCTAACTCCTGAGGAGCTAGAACGTCTTCTCGAATCTTCTTGAAAAATGTTTTCAAAATCGCTTCGCTGTAAATATTTTTGAAAAAACAAAATACAAAATTTGAAAAACCAACAAAAACAAAATACAAAAATATAAAATTTTCAAAAAATACAAAAACAATATAAAATCAAAAAATCCAAAAATATTCTTCTCACGACATGTCTCTCGTATAAATCAATATTATGTACGTCTCTAGAAATGTCATTCAACAATGATACGGACATGTACAGATGCTTGAGCGTGAGTTCCTTATAATGTTTTTCTAAAACATGTCGTTTCTCAAATGTTTCTTCACAATGGCTTTCGTATACTTCAGTACGAAACCCGTACGTAAACGATGACTTCTGATTATTTTTCAAATCAAGGACTCGTACGTTCAATGACGAAATCTTTTTCAAAAAGTTCGAGTCTAAACAAACGAAAAGGATTTCAAACATAAACTCGTTTTTCAAAATACAGTTCTTGAGCACTTTTTCAAGATTGTTCAAAAGATTTCTCAAAATCTTTCAAATGAGTTCTCAAGATAGCTCCCTCAAAACCCTTAATTGATTTTAAAATGTGCTATCATTAAGGGGGAGTACAAAAACAAAATGTTCCGAATTCATGCAAAATGAAATCTGTCTATCTCTCCAAAAAGCTTTTTCTTAATCAGTTGATATCAAAAATATCACGATAAGCTATTTTTGAGGGGGAGAAGACATGATTAAAATGTGATCAAAGATGTTTAAAGATTGTGACGGAATCTCAAAAGAGCTCGACTCAGAAAGTACCAATGGATTGACGAAGCTTAAAATGTCAGTAATCGAAAAGACTTGTCCTGGACGGGTAATAATTTCAAGCTAGTCTAACTAGTGATGTAAGCGTGTCTCGAATAGGACTTGTCTGAGTAGAGTGTACCGTATCGAGAAACTTTCTTTGGACTTGACCAGGACGGGTAATAATTTCAAGCTAGTCTAACTAGTGATGTAAGCGTGTCTCGAATCGGTCATGTTCACTGAAAGTGGATCAATTCAAAAAGTGCAAACTCCTCACGCATGTGCAAATTTCTTAAAAATTCATGAGCACATGTGAAGGGGGAGTCCTTCAAAAGAAATAAAAACTCTCAAAGTGTCAACAAAAAATGTGTTTATATTCATAAACACTTTGAGAGATTTTCAATCAAAAAGGTTTCATGGCAACAATAGGATAGTCATGGAGTTATAAGGTGACTAAGGTTAGGAAAAACCGTCCTATGATCCGCCAGAGCCGGAGGGATCTACCCAAGGACAAATCCAATAGATTAGTATTAGAAGTCCTTAGGTATGATTGAAAAAAGGAGAAAATGAGAAAGGAGAAAGAAGGGGTTGAAGAATTAAAAAGAAAAGATATGAAAAAGGGTGAAAAGAAATAGCCCTCCACATGTTCAACCTTAGGGCAGACACCGGGTTCAACTCATATGCTACTGGCTGTTACCAAGGTGACACCGGTATTGAAGACAAAGACATCATGGACCCAGTGACGCACTGCACTTAACCTTCTTAACCACTCAAGTTCTCTTAAAAGAGCTTGTTTCATTCTCACGGGGAACCGGCATAATCTATCGATCTGTCTCTTAGAGATGGTTGATATTGAAGCAGGAGACCTCTCCCTAATCTCCGCATAGGAAATCAAATGTGCACTTATCGAGTCTAGAGCCCCGAGATTCATCAAAAGATCTCATAAGAACACATAATATTTCTACACTGGTTGGTCATCATTAAGGACGCCAGATGTAAACTTTAGAGTCCTACGCAGATCTTAGCAATCTGCCAGAACATTTATGAGAGGATTCACTTTTGTAATTCTCAATGATTGAATGGAAATTCCTGCCAGGGTCAACATCAAGCAGCCCTGACAGCAGGTCACTTCGGTAATTATTTATGGGTTACGCTTAGTGTTCGCGGTGGTTTCAAACGGTCTACAGTCATGGAGTGATCCCCAGCGACTCACCCAGTCATTGAGCTACTAAGTAGGTCTTGTAAGCTCTCTCGAGAGTATCTGACATGGGAACGGCCTTGGTAAGGGTTAGAAGGAGTCTTCACACTATGCTGTTGACGATCTCTAATTCCTTATCTGTAAGTACCGGTTGATTTATTGCTAACTGTTTTCATGCAGCTACACATCACCTCCATGGCGACAGATTCCACATGCTCATACATGCATCTCGAAGTCAAAGGAAAGTTCTCACAAAGATCAAAGCAAAGAAAGGTTCAAAGAAAGATTCTACGCAATGTGAAAGAATCTACAGAAGTAAAGTGACAAAGATCTATGTGAAAGAATGGGAACTACAAATGCATGTATCACAAAGACTGAAGATGTATGAGCATGTTGGAATGACAAACAACCACCACAGACGCAGAAGTGACGAAAGGCAGATAACTCCACATCACAAAGGAACAAAGAACGATGAAAAATCAGTTATCAAAGATCACAAAGCATGAAGGAACAAAGACTAAAGACTATTCTACAACGACACACAAAGTTAAAGACAAAGAACACGGAAGACCCACTCACGTGGAGCATCATTCGAATGACCACCCCTTAGGGGGAGATTGTTAGCATTAAAATATTTATATATAGAAGTGATGGTCATTCTCATATTGTAACTTTGTGTCGTTGGTTAAGATTAGTAATAGTTTAGTCATTGGGCCTTGGACTTGGGAAGCTAATATGTTATGTGCTATGTTTCATAAGCCTTGTTATCTATCCATGTAACCAAGTCCAAGCCCAAGCCCATAGAAAGCCCATAGGGCATCTCATGTATCTTACTATTTAAACACCTCAAAGGCTCATTTGAGGTGTGTGCTTGTGTGTGTATTGTGTGTGTTTTTAATAAAAGTTCTCTTCATCTTCATCTCTATTTCATACTTATTAACGCCATACATATACATACAAAGTCACCATCTTTACTTCATCTAGTTCTTGTATTTGTGTTAAAGTTGATATATCTAAGGTCTTACAGTTTGTATTTGGAAACCGTGTTGAATTTGGTTCCATGGGGTTAGGAGTAAAAGCAGAATCACACTCATGGACAGTTGCTACTTGTTTAGCTTGAGTTATTTCTAATTTGCCGTCCTTAAGAGTGAACTCTCTACCCGTCGGAATCCACATACAAAACTTAAGATAGTTCCTAGGCATTCGACTAATAGTGGTAGTCCTAAATCGTGCAACTAATCGTTCTAAAGATCTGGATCTAGCACTAGGTCTTTTTGGAACATTCTTCTGTTCAGGCGTAACATTCACATTCTTAGAAACACATTCATCATGAACATCATTAATTAAACATTTCTTGCATATTAAACAAACAGAGTCATTACATGCATTAGAAACAGTACGTTCGACATTACATTCAGATGAAACATGTCTCTTATTAAAAAGCGATAAATTCCTATGGTGTTCTTCTACTTCTTCAACTTTATTCTTGCTACTACTCGTAGAGACAGGCGAGACTCTATTGTTCCTTGTATTGCTCCTAGGCTTTAGTCTGCTGCTCCTAGAGGTGCTTTCTAATCCTGTAGAAGGTAAGGCACACACATTAGGATTTATATTGTTGTCCTTTTTAGCATCCCTAGATTCTTTAGAATTATCCTTAATGCACTTGTCATTTGTCTTAGTTGTTGAGGCAGACGCACTAGTGGGACTAATCCTAAAAAGGCCAGGTGCTATCACTTTTGGTGTTTCGACAACCGCTTTTCCTTTATCAACAATCTTTTCATTTTCACTTTTCTTGGGCAAGGGTGTTGGAGTGACTGGTTTTGTCAAATCCTTTTTCTCATCGACTTTTGGAGCAAACCTTGAAATTGACATTTTTGGTTTTTGAACCGTGTTTGAAACATTTGGTTTCTCCGAAGTCAATGGTTTTGCAAACTTAGTTTCCTCACCCTTTCCTTTTTGACTTTCAAGCTGAGCCCTCAAAAGATCATTTTGCTCTTTCAGTTTCTTTAAGTCACGCTCATACGACAATTTGTCATACTTGCATTCTTCCTTTTTCCGATCAAGTTGTTTAAAAGATGACACATTTTCTTTTTCAAGCTTTATAAGAGCATTTTCATATTTTGAAACAATTGCGAAGGTCTCAGCTCTTAGTCGTTCATCGTCTTGAATAGAATATGTTTGTAAAATGATGGACATAATGTCAATGGTCATAACAGCTACGAAGAGAGAATCATTTAGGTTTTCCAAAACATTGATTTGCTCAAAAGATTCATTAGCCTTCTTTATCAGGGATTTGTGATCCGTGACGAAGCCAGCTGTTTCTTTCAAAAATGCTTGTTCAAAGTGAATTACACGAGCATGAATGTTATTAATTTGAGGAGCAAATTCATTTTCGAGAATCTTTTTAAGCTGTAAATGAACCGTGGAATTCCAGTTGATCTCATTAAGTCTCGTTTTAGATTCTAAAGTCGTTTTAAGTTGCCCAATTCTGGTTTTAAGATCATCTAGATATCCCCGTGCAACACTTGAGTTAAAAGTGTTGTTTGAAGACATCTGTTCCATGTTAGAAATCGATTTGGAAGCAACTTCTTTTTTAGAAAACATTTTCGAGAATGGTCGTTTTATGGAAAACACAGATGGTTCTTTTTGAGGAACAAAAGTAATACCCGAAAGTTTGTTCAATTTGTTGTAATCAATGGGTTTCAAATCCTTTTGTTTCATTTTAATAATGCTCTCTTCGACATGTTCTATCGTTTGCACAGAATCCCGAACGACGGGAGGATCATGTTTGGTGTAAAAAACACTACCATTATACAAAACATTCTGTTCATCCTGAGCTTTCTTGAGATTACAAGGATTGTTGTTACCGAGAGCCATTTTGTGTTTCGTATGGTAAATCGGATTAGTTTGATTTGAAATCATTTTCATAGTTTGACTTGACTGACCCGACTTAACCACTAATTCTTCTAGATGTGCAATCTTGTGTTCTGACTCTACGATTTCTTCCAAAAGTTTATCTTCTTTCTTTGCAAAGTCCTTTTTCAACTCATCTCGTTCTTTTTCAAGATTGGTATAAGCTGTTTTTTGTTTTGAAAGTTGGTTTGTTAATTCAGAAATTTCTTGATTTAAAGAGTTAATGGTTTTTGTTGAACTTATTTCAAGATTAGCAAACTTGTTTTTCCATTCCCTATCTTTAACAAGTAATTTCTTATAACCAATTTCAAATTCTGACTCGCGTTCTTTGTGAATTTGAAAACTTTTTACATTTTCCTTGTATCTCTCAAGCTCAGTGGTCAATTTCTCATTCGCGGCCTTAACATCGCGATTGACCTTTTTCACTTTCTCGATTTCAATACCACAATTATTTAATAATGATTCAAATAAAGCACGTGTTTCCTCATCATTCTCAGCATGCTGTGAAACGAAGCCTCCATTATGATTCACATCTGGAGTTGCTGAAGGAGTATTGCTACTACTTGGCATGTCCAGGTATGTATTATAAGTGGGTGCTAGCTTCTCAGAATGCTGTTCCTCATGAGGAGACATATCAAATATATCATTATTATGACATGTGTTGAAATTTGATACCTCAGATGGTGCACTGGTGTCATAAACAGGAAGTGTGTCAGAATCCGTGTCATACTTAGCTTCCTGAAGATTCGCCATGAATATGCAGTTCGCATCGATATCTTCTCTATCTTCCATGTCATCCATAAGAGCCATAAAGTCATTCTCCTCTGCATTCAACTGAAATCCTGCCTCTGCCTTTTGTGCCAACATCACAGCTTTCTGCAAGTATGCTAGATCTTTCTTGTTTGGCTTAGTAGGACAGTTCCTTGCCATATGACCTACACCCTGGCAGTTGAAACACTTTATCGGATTACCCTGATTCACATTTCCATAATTCCCAACAACTGGAGCAGCCACATTCCTATTCTGATTACCCATTACCTGATTACCAACATTCTGACCCCTCTGATTTCCAACATGCTGACCCATCTGATTCCCTGCATACTGACCATACTGATTCCCTGCATACTGACCTGCATTTTGCATATTCTGATTACCCATGTTAATTCCAGTAGCATATCCTTGCTGATTCCCATAAACTCCAACCATTTGGCCTCCATTGCCCATATTGAAATTCGGCTGAGCGATCTGCCTGTTGCGAGTATTCGATGAAATCCTTTGGTTGTTGTTTGTTGGGGTAGAATAGCGTCCTTGGAATGCTTTTGTCAGAAAAGCAAACGCTTGTGTCAAGGCTGCAGTAGCTTCATCATTGTCAGTGAATTCTGGTTCTTGGAAATGTGGGTATTGCTGTTGTGGAATAAGATGTTGTTGTTGCTGTGGGTAGAACTGTTGTTGGTAGACCGGTGTTGGTTGTTAAATGTAGGATGGTTGCATGTAGTTGTGAGTGGAAGATGATGATGGTTGTTGTTGTGTGTTCACTGGTATAGGTGTTGGTGTATCAGCCATTAATGCTAGAGGATCATGTTTTTTAGCTAGTAATTCAGCTCTTACTTCATTAGCTTCATCCTGATTTTGCTTCAAGAAATCATACACCTGATCATAAGTCACTTCATGCAAATTCTTTGTCTGATAAACAATAGTGACATATCTTCCCCATTCTGGTTGTAACTCATTCAGAAAAATGGTGTTGTTAGCAATATTTGTCTGACTGAGGCTGTGTCTTGATAAATCATTCATGATCTTACAGAATCTGTGGTAGTACGTCTCTATGGATTCACCAGGAATTGAAGTAAACTTGCGAAGTTCCTTAAGCAGTTGTGTTTCCATTTCCTGTTTCCCGATGTCTGTCCCATACATTAACCTCTTGACTCTTTCCCAGACTGCATGAGCACTTACTTCACTGTCAACAGTAGCATAGATGGTTTCAGGTAAACCAAGAACGACGTAATGAAATGCCTGATCATCAGCTTCAATCTGTTTTCTGTCTTCCACAGTGTATTCAGTCTCATTCTGATCTCTGTAGTATGGTTGTACTGGGGGGGTACCATTTGGATCACCAGGGTCTAGTACTTGTGATGGTTTGAAGGGTCCATCCATAATGGATTTGATGAGAAGACTTCCATTTGTTTTGCTCTTAAGATAACGCATCATACGACTAGCCCACTGTGAGTATCCACCCTTTGACAGCATGGGAGGTCGGTTTTTGGCACCGGCGGCATGAATGTCTTGCTGAGTTGCCATTAGATGAAGTTTAGATGGATAAAGTTGATTCTTGGATCGTTCCAACGAAATAGGAGTAGAGTTTAGAGTGAGTTGATGCAAGTTTTTATGGTGAAAATTTTGACTAAAAACCTTAAAACCTCAATAACTTCTTCTCGGAGCGTTTTTAGGCCTCGAAACTTCGCCTAAATCGATAAATCATTTAGCGTGTCGTTCTCCTCTGTCTGACGGTCGTTTTGACAGCTGATTCATCGAAAACGGAGTTACGGTTCAAAAGTTATGGCCGTTTGAAGTTTGGTCGTCAAAAACCTCACTTTTGTCAAAATTCTCGAAACTTTGCTATGTTCTCGAAAATATAAGTTCTCGAAAGTTTGTCCAAGTTCTCGAAAGTTTCAGGTTTGCGAAAATTTGTCCAAGTTTCTCGAAAATTTTACAAGATTGCAAAAATTTTCAAGTTTCTCGAAAATTTTACAAGATTGCGAAAATTTTCAAGTTTCTCGAAAATTTTACAAGATTGCGAAAATTTTCAAGTTTCTCGAAAATTTTACAAGATTGCGAAAATTTTCAAGTTTCTCGAAAATTTTCAAGATTGCGAAAATTTTCAAGTTTCTCGAAAATTTTACAAGATTGCGAAAATTTTCAAGTTTCTCGAAAATTTTCAAGATCTCGAAATATTTTGCAAACCTTTCTCGAAAATCTTCACTTATCGAGAAAATTCAAAACTTATCTAAATTATACAATTTAGAAAGTTATTCCAAGTCGAAGTGTTTTTACTAACTTATACAAGTAAGAAAAACACTGAGTAAACCACGGAATCGTCTGAAGATACTTGTTGAAAAATTCTCGATAAAAGGTGGTGTGAGGTTCTCGATAAATGGCAGAAAAATCGTTTAACTTAAAGCACTCCAAAATCAGGTTTGTGTTCCAAGATACTTGTACTTCTATGCTTAAAAACACCAAAATTTGAAGAAAGTTCCAAACTTGATGATTTTTTATGAAAAATTTTAAGATCTCGAAAACAAGTACAATACCAAAGTCGAACTTTTAAGCTTGAAATTTTCAAAAAGGTTGAAACTTTCTTGTTAGAAAAGGTTTATAACACTAGTTTGTAATCAAAAAAGTATTAAAAACCAAGAAAAACAAGAAAAGTAAGAACTTTTCTTAAAAAAACTCGTGAAATATGGCTTAAAGAACACGAACCACACAAACTCTCAACCCTCCTAAATCATTGTTAGGCGATTGATACCACTTGTAGGACCTTAGATATACCAACTTTATCACAAATATAGAAGATTAGAAGAAGAAAGATGGTGACTTGGTGACTTATATGTAATTCGTGTATATGTAGAAAGAGAGATGGAAATGAGAGAGCTTTTATTAAGAAAACACACACAAATACACACACAAGCACACACCTCAAATGAGCCTTTGAGGTGTTTAAATAGTAAGATACATGAGATGCCCTATGGGCTTTCTATGGGCTTGGGCTTGGACTTGGTTACATGGTTGGATAACTAGGCTTATGAAACATAGCACATAACATATTAGCTTGCCAAGTCCAAGGCCCAATGACTAAACTATTACTAATCTTAACCAACGACACAAAGTTACAATATGAGAATGACCATCACTTCATAATACATATTTTTAATGCTAACACTTCGACATGCTTTGGGCTAACCTTAAAGATGTCTTCTTACATGCTCACTCTTAAGGAAAAGCTGGACCTGAGGTAAGTTTTCTTTTCAAAAACTTGTCAATATCACATTATATTAAAGTATGCTATAATTAGTATATTAATATGATTAAATTTATAGGTTGCCCTGTTCATATATCATTAATACTAATATATGTATACATGAAATTAGGCTAGTTAACCCTCTTGATTTTAAGTCTATTACCATTCTTCTTATTCATCATTTATATTGAAAATCATCTATGATAAATAGTAGAATACTTACTATTTAGACTAAATGACTATTCTAGTTGCATTAATAGATGTGCTATAATTAAGACTTGTTAGCATTCAATACTAAGATGAGTTTAGTATATATATACATGTGTTAATCTTGTATCTATAGATGATTTACTTTATCCCTCTTAATCATATTGCATTAAGATCATTAAAATTTACCATCACTCATCCATGTCTTTAATTGCCATTAAAGATGATTATATGTGACAATGGGCTCAACTGATTTTCTTGAATATGATAAGTTTCTATTTCAAATCCTTCATTTGTGATTTCTTGCTATCAAAAATAAAATATCATGTTTAAAACCTCTGGCTTTGAAAAATTATCTTTCAAATATCTATCTCATCTTTCTTCAAATAACATATTTAACTGTAAGCTAGCATAATTTTATTTTAATCAAAATCAAGATTGAAAAAATTTTCTTATCCAATTTGTCAACATGTTATGAAGCAAAACTCAATCTATTTTACTCTAATACACACTTGAATCTATTTCAAAGCATTGTTGAATAAAACTAAAAATGTTTTATTAAAAATATATTTGATTATCTCATATGTGTCATACACTTCTAAGGAAATGACATTCACAATTTTATCAAATCATTTCATGAGAATCATGGTTTGCCCATATGGATCTTGTTTGTAACAAGTCTTGAAGTCCATACAATCATATCTTCCCATTTGTTACTTGTAAGTACTCATCAATATGTTTGAACTAGCCTACATATTATCATTTTCATATAGATGCATATTTGACTAGTTTGTTTTATTGCTTCCTTGGTTGTTTAACTTAATTGGCCAATAAGTAGATTGCATGTAAATTAAAAATTACTTGTCTACTTTATTTATTTTTATAACTTTCTCTATATTTATGAGTTGTATACCCTATATTGCCTAGAAGAGTTGAAATTACTTGAATCAAAACCCAAAAACACAACCATTCTGAAAATTTTCTGCCAAAAACCCAATTCTGGCATCTGGAATTCACCAGATGGGCGGCCCCCTTAATTATATAAGGCGGCCCCCTTAATGATTAAGGGGACCGGCCATCTGATGGTTGGGGTTACTGTTTTCTTTATCACTTTTTGACCCTCTTCACCCTATACTTCCCAAAATTCACAAACATATTTTGTCCCATACTATACCTCACAATGTACCTTCCTAAACAACATTTCTCTTACACTATAAATACCTTCTTCCCATCATAAATGCAATCACATCCAAACATGTCATCCCCCAACAACCAAAAACCTAAGGTTTCAAGAACCGCAAGGATCTCCGTCAAACCCGTTTGGAGGAGGAAACTTGATTCTTGTCACAACTCAAGTGATGTTGTTCCAAGTCAACCAACAAATAAACCTCAAACCCACACTAATGACTCATCTCACAACCTATCATCCACTCATGCCCTCATTAATGCTTCTTCATATGATGAGCATGCTTAATCCCAATCTCTCAATCAATACTTCACATGTTGCTCATTCAACAAAAACACCATCCACTCATGAAGCACCTCTTCCACCGATATCATATTTTCATGATTACCCAAGCTCAATCATGTCTCCACCACCAAGAGTACCACCACCACATCCTACAACCTCACATGCCATTCCTATGTTGCATGTTCAAACCTTCACCCAAGACAACTATCATGCTCCTCCACCATCACCTTCCTCCGAACACTTGAAGTTCGTTGAGGAGCTAAAAGAAGCTCATGAGCTTAGTGCTCTTTTAGCATTACATCTTGCTCAACGCAATTTGGATCCACCTCAATCAAGCTCACCATCATCACCACACAACATTAACCAAATTGAGAAGCATGTTAACAATTGCCCTTGTTGCATCTTCCTCCAACAACAAACAATTGCATTGAATGAGCACTTTTCTTGGATTGAGTATCTTCTTACTAGATCTCAACAAACACCATCACTTGAACAACATCAAAACCCTCAACCAACAAACCCAACTTCAAATTGACCACCTCCAAGCTCTACATCTCCAAACTCACCAACATCCATGAAAACAAAAGCTTACCTCCATTAAGCCACTAACATGATCCCCATTTACCATTCTCACCCAAGCATTCTATATGCTTATGTTTCTTATTTTTCAAATAAAATACCTCAACCATTTTGGGATGCAAGAAAGTTTAATGACACTCTTTGTTGGCACAATAGGATATTCTACTTGGTTTAGAATTCTAGCATTATGGCTTATGTAACAATGATTATGTGGTTGACATAATCATTTTGAATTAATGAATGCTTTTATATGTGTTTCACATTCTCCTTTGCCATGCTTGTTATTTGTTATTAGTATGTTATATATTTTTGCTTGTGCTTCTAATATTTTTCTTGCAAGAATTCCATAGCTCGAACCCTTGGTGCCCTCAAACGAGGGGGAGCATACATCAAGGGGGAGCTTTCATCTTATCGGCTTAAACCTTTTTTATTCTACTAAAAGGGGGAGAAGTGAATATAAACTCACTAAATACTTGTCTAAAAATTAATTTTTGGATTTAATGAGTTCAGGTTTTGTAATCATCAAAAAGGGGGAGATTGTTGATATAAATAAATGACTAAAAACTTTATTCATATCTTTCGATATCTCTATGTTTTGATAATCACAAAACGAAAACACATCAAACCAAAAATCATGACGTAAACAAGTATTTAGTAGTGAATACTCACTTTCATCATCTAATCACTTAAGGTATGAATAAACAAAGTGTCTAATGCATTATAAAATCAAAGGAACATTTTTGTTAATCACTAGATTTTTATAAAATGTCACAAAACATTTTATATCTTTTATTAAACATTTTTGGAATTAAAAGAATATGTTTTATTCATTACAAATTTATGAATTCAAATTTTTAAACAAAAACGGCAAATCTAATCCAGAAAAACTTTGCTCACAAAAGGACAAGAAAATCCAACGTTCAGGAGGGCGGCCCCCTTAATTATACTAGGCGGCCCCCTTAATAATTAAGGGGACCGCCCCCTAATTAAGGGAACCGGCACGCTCCAGAACAGTGTTAGGCCCTTTAAATACTGGATCATTCCACATATTTTTCTTACCTTTTTGCACTAAAAACTTTCTGATTCAAACCTCCATTGCTATCTCAAAAATCCTTTGATCATATAATTCATAAGTCTTTGTTTCTAAGTGATCCAAAGCTACATCCACTCAAGTGCAAAGAGAAGAATACTTCTATCTATCAAGACTAGAAGTATTACAACTTAGTATCATCTTGCTATCTAAGTTGTTTGATCACTTCATCTTGTAAATCATTCATTCTTTGGTGTATAAAGTGTATACATTGGTTAGCTATATTTAGATATAGGATCTAGATTTGTTGAAGGTGTGAAGTGGTACTAGAAGTGAAGAAGTAAAGGTGCATAGGATTAGTGGTAGGAGATATAAGAAGTGGTAGTATATTGTAGTAGAGATTAGTAGTGAAGACAAAGAAGTTGAAACCTTAAAGTTGAGAAGACATACAAGCCTAGAAGTTGTGAAGAAGTATAAGTCTTGAAGTAGTGGATAGATCGATGTTGTGAAGGTGTGAAGAAACAAGTGGTGTGAAGAAGTGTAGAAGGTGTGAAAGAGTGTAGACGAGTTGTGTGTTGTGATTATAGTTGTGAGATTGGTTCTAGCAACGATTAGAACCCGCCATTTAGCTTTGTGTCGTTAAATTGGTGTAAGCTAAGGTGTGTACGGTTTTCTCCGCCGTAAGGGAGGTTATTGACCTAGTGAAAAAAACTCTCGAGTTCGGTGCTCGGGGAGTAGAGTAGGGCAAGGAAGGTGCCCTTGTAGCCGAACCACTATAAATCCTTTGTCTCTCGGTTTGATCTTTCCATCTCTCACTCTTTGTTTATTTACTTGTTAGCATTTCACATATAGTTATAATTGCTTGTGTTGTGCATATATTGATTTCACATAAAGATCAAACTAGACTCCATTCACAACATTAATTTTATACAAACAAACCAAGAAGATAAACTCATATTAAAACACATATACATATATATATATATATATATATATATATATATATATATATATATATATATATATATATATATATATATATATATATATATATATATATATATATATATATTATATGTGATATATGAAATTAAAATTCTTACTCAACATTCTATATAAGTAATGTTTATACGAAAACTGTGAATAAACTAGTATCTATATTTTTGTGTCAAAGATTTTTGAAATTTGCGTCTATTCTTTAGAAGCAAACTTTTATAAAACGAAAAAGACAAAAAACTATTCAACCCCCCCCCCCCTTCTAGTTCTCCACAGTTTGTTTAGTCTACCATTGGCAACGTAATCTATGGCCCTTTTCATTTGATAATTAACTTTATCGTAAAAGATTTGAATTTGAAGCCAAGGATCTATGCCATGATGAGGGACTTTTGGAGAAAGTCCTTGAAACGAGTCCATGCTTCATAGAGAGTTTCACCTTGACGTTGTTGGAACATCAAGATGTCATTTCTAAGCTTAGTAGTTCTCCCCGGTGGGAAAAATTGAGCAAGGAAACGAGTGTTGAGATCATCCCAAGAGGTGATGGATCCCGTGGGTAAACGCTCAAGCCATTGACTAGCTTGGTCACGTAGAGAGAATTGGAAGAGACGCAATCGGGTCATCTCTCGAGTGACAAAATCAAGGTCTACAATTTTAAGGAAATCCTTGAGATGTTGATTAGGATCTTCGGAACAAAGTCCATGGAATGCACATCCGCTTTGCACCAACCGGATGGTGTCGGATTGCAAGGGAGACACATTGGCTCCTTGAGTGAGCTCAATGGTGTTTCGATAGCCTTGGTGGCTAAAGAAAACCTATAAAATAAAATAAAAATCTTACCAGAAAGGAATCTAGCAAGTAGACCTAATAAAAGGAAACTCTAACCTAGACAATAACTATTCTCCGGGTTGCGGCGCCAAAAACTTGATGCGTGGATTTGCACCCTCGCAAAAGGTTTTACCTCTCAAAGGATCTTCAGAAGCTTGCAATCCCCACCAGGCAGTGTACCTGTTCGTTGTAGTATAGTATAGTGACAAGTACCCAGGGATTGATCGTTCAACTCAGGAATAGTGTTCCCTAGGATTAAAAAGTCTATTAAACTAGGTCTAAAGGTGAGAGATGATTCTTTTTGTATTTTTATATTTTTATAAAAGCAAGTAAAATCTCGGGTTTTGAAGGAGTGGGCGGAATTAGTTACTAGTCAGCTAACCAAATTAACTAAATGATGCAATCAAAATAAAATAAAATAAACTAAAACTACTTTGTGGTGTAAACAATAATAAGAGAAAATGTGTTTACTTAGAATTCATTACTCCCTAGACATCTTTTACCGGTTGAATAGCTTGTTACAATTGCATGGATGACGGGTTATATTCCTTAATATCATTCGTAGTGTACGAAATTCCCAAACTCTATAAGCTCCTACTTCACTCTTATGTCGAGCCGACTAAAAGCTCCTAACATGAGATCACTAGAATTCACTTATGCATTAAATACAACCATAAATCATAGTACACCTCCGATCATGTTTCTTAAGAAGTTCAAGCAAGTTACCAATTGGAAGTCTGCCAATTTTCTTAAGCCTAACATCGAATACAATCATCCACAACAACTATAAACAAACCATCAACCAATAATCAACATCTAGGTTTCATTACATCTAAGCAAACACAAGAAAAACCTAGCCTAGCATGTTAAAAAGAAGACAAGCATAAGATAGAATCAAACAACACATAGACATATTGAATGATTATTGGAAAACTTATCTTCAATTGAACATGGATGGAACAAGGGCTGAAACCCTTATTATTACATAAAATTCGTCTAGGGTTTTCACAAAGAAGCTCTCCAAAAGTTCCACACTTAATGAATGAAAATTAGAAAACTATATATATATTTTACACCTTGACGGCGTCACGTTATAGCTTGTGACGCCGTCAACTCGCCGCCAAGATAAAATTCGTATTGCCTAGATCCACTTCTGACGCTGTCATGTGTAATTTTACTCTGGGCCGTTACATGTATTTTGACCCTGATGGCCTTGGTGACGCTGTCAGGCCAAATTGCCTTGAAATTGTTCTGGGCCGTCATGTGTGTTTTCCACATCCACCTCCTTTGCCAAGCTTGACGCCATCACTTGCATGGTCTTGACGCCGTCAGGTACTGTTCCCAGCAAGGATTTTGAGACTTTGTGTTGGATCGATATACTCTGATCAAACTACTTTGTAGCTTGTAAGGTTTTAACAATCTTGAATAACTCAAAATAATTAATAATGAAACATTGATATTACTTTGTAAAGTATGCGGAATCTACTAACACAAAGCTAAGAAGAACTTTGAATTATATTAAAACCAACTTTGAACCTGCTTCTCTAAAACACAGATTCACTGACAATCCCTAACTTATCTAATATCGTATTTTAGAAGTTGTATTGTGAAACTCTAAAACTCATATGTCTAATACCATCCTAAGGCTCCTTTTATAGGCACCCTTAAGTCGGTTTACAATAATTACTTGAACGATAAGTAAACTATCCCTAACTAATTCTAGAACATTCTTATAATATTACATAATAATCCTTAAACAATATTGCATATTAGTCCTTGTTGTTAAAAGTACTTTGAGTAATCTTCAATCACGAGCAGTACTTTGATCTTGAACAGCACTTTGACTTTTTGAGCAGTACTTTGACATAGCAGTACTTTGATCTTCCAAAAGTACTTTGATCTTCATATCCCAACAATCTTCCCCTAACTTGAACTCTACTTGCTTGATTTCAAGTTTCTTTGTTATCTTTGATCTTCAACATGTTTATCATCAAGGAAAATTGTATCTTTATCTCTTATCTATCTTGTATGTCAAAGTGCTCTTTATCAGCTTCAGATGATATCTTCACAGCAACTTATCAGTATTTTGACAAAGTGTACATCAAATCTTTAAAGTTTCATACTATTCTCATCACTTCCAGATGTGTAACCTTTTGTGAGAGATGAATCATTGAATTTTAATGGATTTTGATGTCTCTTTACCAAAGCCATTAACTCTAGAGTAGCCAATGTTTAGGTTAGAACAACCATGGTACATTGATAAGCATATGACTTTTAGAAAATCATCAGCTATCAACGGATTTGATTAGTCTTTACCAAGAGCCGTTTGCTTTTGGACTAGTTAGTTCTTTGATTACAACCATGGTGAACTAATTACCATAAAATGGATTTTCCACAGCCTTTACCACAAGCCATTTCCTTGTGGGCTAGTCAACTCTTCATTTTTACAGATATGGTGAGTTGAACACCATACAATTTTTAGTAAATTGTCAACTAAAACGGATTTGATTATCACATCAGAGCCGTACCCTCATGATGAGTCAAACTCTTTCTTGTCTGCTAAACATGGTGAGTTGATTACCATTTGTTGTGTAGTACAAGAACTAACACCATGTATTACTCTCAAATCCTTTTATTGATATCATCTTATGCTTCAAAAACTTTTATTTTATTTTACAAAAAGCTTTTACTGGTTTTGTGCAGCAAGCAGTACTTTGATAAAGTATTGTTTGTCCTGCAGTACTTTGAGAAAAGTACTTTTTATTCAAAAAGATTTATATAATTAAGATCATACCAGTACTTATGCAATATCATCATCATCTGAAGTAGTCCATATTATAAACAGCTTTATCATCATCAATGCTACTTCAGTTTCATTCTCAACCTCCATTCCATGATCCAACATCCTAAGCATAAGATCCCTTATCAGAGGATATCTTCTTTCTGCTAACATATGAACCATGGTACCATCTTCCATCTCAAGTGAATGTACCCCTGATGACTCAAAGAATCTCCATCTTGTTATCTCCCAGTTTTCTTGATCATTCCACAGAGTACCATTACTTGTTTCTTCAATCTCCCAGATGGTTATTAAATCACCCAATAAGATTAATCCTACTCTAGTTGCTTCAATATTCTCATAGTAAGTCTGCACTTGCAAATACAAATTGTATAGATCTTCTCTATCTATCATGTGCAGTACATCCCACAGCATATTGAATATTGTAAAGCTTTCATCCTCTCTATGAAAAATGAGATAATTTCCTTCAATTGATTCAACCACAGAGAATGAGATAATCTTAGACTTCTTTCCAGAATCTTCTGTTTTCTTAAAATTTTCAAAATCAACAACTCTGAAATAATTCTTCAGTTCATCAATTGTATCTGATCTGATCATTTTAAGCCTCTTTGACAATTGATCATCCTGAATAGCTCTCTTTCTTTTTAACTTTCTTATTTCACCTTGTTCTCTCATCAAATCTTCTAACTTCTTTTCTTTATCAGCATCCATAGGCACAAAACTATCTAGTTCTCTCTTAATTGATTCTTGAACACTATCCCACAGTGCTTTCACTTCTGGATATCTTAGCCTTTGTAGATTCTTATATCCTCTTCCTTTCAAAAAGCTTATCATCCAATTTCTTTCTTGAGCTCTAGTCATTGGTCTTCTTGTTTCAGCAACTGACTTTCTTGACTCTATTAAATACTCAGCATCATAAATAACTTGTTGCTGTCTAGCAATCTCTTCATTCTTAGCTATTTCAAACTCTCTTAGCTGTGCTAGAGTGAACTTCTTCTTCTTCTTCTTCTTAGTTTCCTTCATGATCCCTTTTCCTTTGTCTTTAGTATCTAATTCTTCAGGTTCAGAAGAAGATTCTGAGACTTGTTGTGCAGGCTCAGAAATACTTATACCTATTGGTCTATCCAAATTAAGCATTATCTGAGCTATTGTCTCATCATCACTAGCTGTATACTCCTTGATTTCTTCTTGCTGAATTAGATTAGAAGGACCAGCTTCTTTATCAAAAGTACTGGTAGAAGGTCCAGCTATAGAAAGTCCAACTTCATCAACATTCATTGCAGCAGTACCTTGATTGCCTTGATCCAAAGTACTTTGCACACGAGTACTTTGAACACCAGTACTTTGAGTGTTGTCACCTTGAACTCCAGTATCTTGCTCAACATCAATATTCTCTTCTTGAACAATATTCTTAGCTTCATCAGTCTGTTTCTCTTGCTCAAAGTGCAAAGGTACTTCTGGATAATGCCATAGATGATCATCTTCTGAATATTGAAACACAACATCATCTTCATTCAAATTATCATCCTGATTCCTCCCCAATTTGAAAGATGATGACTTCTGCTTACTCCTCTTAGATTTAGAGACTTTCTTTGTTGTCTTATGAAACTTAGACTTTTTCTTTTTGGATTTCTTCTATTCCTTCACATAAAGTCTAAAATTTTGAACAAGTGGCCACACAAATCTCTTCAATCTTCTGAACTTATTCCTTAATCTCTTGATCTCTGCAGCCTGAGTATTAATTACTTTCTTCATCTTTCTAAACTCCCTTGTCAAAGCATAATTATCCATGGGTCCCTTACCTCCCTCATCTCCTCCAGGTGTTTGAAACCCTCCTGTGGAAGTATAATCATTGGGAGTTGGTGGTGTAGCATGCTCTGAAGCAGTACCTTGCAGAGAAGTACTTTCCTTTGAAATAGGATGTTGAGAAGTACCTTCAACAGAAACAGTCTTTTCCCTTGAAACAGGTACTGAAGCAGTTCTTTCACTTGAATCAACAGGGTGAGGTGAAGCAAGAGGTGGTGTTTGAGTATGTGCTGATACATAATGCTCAGAGTGGTCAGATTGTTCAGCATGTTCAGAACCACTAGCTTTAGCTACTTCATCCCTAACAACTTGTGCTACTTCCAATATATAAGCATTCAAAGTTGTATTGTGACCAGAAAACTTAACACTCTTGTTAGACATAAAAGTAAACACCTTATGTGGACATAATAGTAGGTATATTATCCTGAGGTTTTGGTATACCTTCAAGTGGTTTTTCTAAGAAAAGCTGAACAAATCTAGGGTACATCAAGAATGGTGAACCAGCTTTGATGTGTGCAATCAGACCATCAAGAATCATATAAGAAAAATTAAATGGCTGATTGGTAACTAATCCAACTAGAGCAGATGCTATGGCATGTCCAAATTGATCCCAAGCAGTACTTTTGGGACTTAAGCAATGAAGCAAAACATGGATAAGATATTTCCAATGAGGACTTACCAGTGCTTTTTGAAAAGTAAGCTTGTTTAAAGCACCTTCATAGCCAATCTCCCTAAGTGCATCCCAAACAACTAGCTTATCAAACAAAACAGTACCTTCTTCATCATCAAACAACAAGATCTCCCTGATTGTTGCTTCAGTAATACGAATAGCCCTCCCTACAACTGTGGCAGTAATAACATCTTCTCCTTCCTCCAAGTCAGACCTAGCCGTATCCCAAAATTCTTGTATCCAAGGACCAATGATTTCTGGATTGACTAAAAGTGAATAGCGTATGGATGAGCCAGTGAGAAAGTCAATGATTCCATGAAAATCAAGATTCTTTTGTGTCTTCTCCAAGTTAGCAATCATATTATGTTTGGTAATAGTGGGACGGTTTGCCATTGTAAGTGTTATTGAAAGAAGAATGAAAGAAGATGATGAATTTGGGTATGATTGATGAGTGAATGAGGGTTTGTAAAGATGAAAAAGATATGCTCAAGGAAGGATAATATACAAAAAAAATCACGGTTAATAAATGATTTTACCGTTATTTTTGGAATTTATCTTCCCCATATCTTTCGAAAATTTGATACCCCGTATTTCTGTCTGTTGGAACAGTATCCTGACACGTCAGTACTTCATATAAAACTCCAAGCAGTACTTTCCATGTATCATGGAGCAGTACTTTCATCTTTTAACGAAGCAGTACTTTGGCAAAAGTACTTTCCACCAAAATATCTAACAATGTTGACTGTTTGACCAAAATATCTTCTGAAAGTCAACCCGAGACATTTAATACCTTCTATATTTACTCCTCAAAGCTACCAAAGCAAGTAGAAATTAATGATCATCATAAATAACCCATAAGATTTTACTTGCCTATAAAAATAACTTGCATTAACACATAACTTCATCAAAACTTGGTATTTTCATCACAAAAACCCTAGCAGCACCATGAGCCACTTCCCATTAATATACATCTCATCTGATGACTCCTCTGATTCAGAAATTAGCTACTACTCTGATTCTGATTCTAGATGGAGTGGTTACTTTCCTCCTAGTGCATCAAGCTCAACCAACCTTAAGCCAAATAAAAAGGTGTCTGTCCCTGCTCCTGCTCCAACTCTCTCCAGTGAATTGCCACAAGCTTTCACACAAGCTCTTGAGTCTGCCTTAAAGAACATGAAGTGGCCTACTCAAAGAAAGCCTGCAAGACCAGAAAGACCTCCAAAGCAAGTGCTTGGCCTGGCTTGCCCAAGGAAGCAATTATCTTTTGATGAAAAGAGAAAGCAAAGCTATCAAGGAAAAGGAAAAAGGCCTATGGAGTAGGGTGTGTAGGTTGTAGGTTGGTTAGGGTTTGGTTAGTTTGTTTTGATGATGTATCTCTGGCTTGACTATGTCTTTGTCTCTTGAATGCTGAATGTAACAACTTGAATGATGTGGAATAAAATTGCTTTACTGTTGAATGATATGTGTAGCCTCCCCTCAAATAATGACTAAATACTAATGCCTCCCCTAAAAAATAGCTTAATTATTTATCATACCAATACTCACTACTAAAAAAGTAAATCTTGAAACATCAAAGCCTTTTGTGAGTAAATCTGCTACATTATCATCTGTGTGAACTTTAACCACATTTATAAGCCTGTGCTCATAACAATCTCTGATAAAATGATGCCTGATCTGAATATGCTTTGTCTTGGAGTGATTGACAGGATTCTTCACAATACAGATTGTACTCTCATTATCAATGTTGATAGGAGTGCTCTTAAAGTTGAATCCATAGTCCAAGAGCTGATTTTGCAACCAAAGTACTTGTGCACAACAACTTGCAACAACCACATATTCTGCTTCTGTGGAAGATGTTGCTGCAATTGTTTGCTTTTTGCATTGCCATGAAACTAATCTACTTCCAAGATATTGGCCTCCTCCAGTTGTTGATCTTCTGTCATAGTTATCACCAGCATAATCACTGTCTGAGAAAGCTTCTAGATGAAAAGGAGACTCCCTAGGATACCATAACCCTAGCTTAGGTTGTTGCCTAAGGTACCTAAAAATCCTTTTGACAGCATTTAGATGTGAAACCTTGGGTTTAACCAGATGTCTTGCACATAAACACACAGCAAAAGTAATATCAGGTCTAGATGTTGTTAAGTACATTAGACATCCAATCATAGATCTGTAGAGTTTAACATCAATATCTTCTCCATCTTCATCTTTTCCCAAAGGTTTATTGGCATCAATAGGTGTGGATGTTGGCTTGACAGTGGTGAAGTTGAATCTCTTAAGAATGTCTGCAACATACTTATCTTGACTTATGAAAATTCCACTGCTTTATTGTTGAACTTGAAGTCCCAAAAAGAATGAGTTCACCAATGGAACTCATTTGAAACTCTTTTTGCATAAGATCATCAAATTCCTTCACCATTAACTGCTTTATAGCTCCAAAAATAATATCATTTACATACACTTGGACAAGCATGATATCCTTTTTATCTCTTTTGATAAATAAGGTCTTATCAATTGCACCTCTCCTGTAACCATGTTGCAATAGAAAAGTGGAGAGTCTTTCATACCATGCTCTATGGGCTTGATAAAGGCCATATAGAGCCTTAATAACCTTGTAAACTTTGTTTGGATGTATAGGATCTTCAAAACCAGGAAGTTGTTTAACATAAACTTCCTATGTGATAGTGCCATATAGAAAAGCACTTTTAACATCCATCTGATATACAGGAAAGCCCATATATGATGCAAAGGCCATAAATAGCCTTATGGCTTCAATCCTTGCAACAGGAGCAAATACTTCATCATAGTCTACTCCTTCTTCTTGTCTATATCCTTGAGCCACTAACCTTGCTTTATTCTTGATGACATTCCCTCTTTCATCTCTTTTAACTCTGAAGACCCATTTTGTTCCAATTAGTCTCTTACCATCAGGTAAATCACATAATACCCATACTTCTTGAAGTTTAAATTGTAAGAGTTCTTATTGCATAGCTTCAACCCAACTCTCCTTGGCTAATGCTTGTGCTACTGTCTTAGGTTCTTCTTGAGACAAAAAGCAAGCAAATAAGCACAATTGCTGTTCTGCTTGTAAATAAAGCTAAGTAAATAAGTATGTTGTTGAGAAAGATTCTTAGCCTTAGTTCTTGTGAGCACTCCTAAAGTAGAAGGTCCAATAATTGTACTGACAGGATGATCTTTATGACTTCTTAGTGTAGGAGTTGTGAAACTTCAAGATTGTCTTCCAAATTTGTGAAATCAAGGTCTTCATTGGAATCTAAGAAAATGCCTTCTTTTTCCAATTCATCATCAGTATCTTCTAAGGCAGGCATGGTTGGATCAGTTAAATCATCAGCATTTATCCAATTTGAAGTATCTAAGACATTAGAAGTACATTCAAATGGATTAGCAGTACTTTGAGGCAAAGTAACGTCAGTGCCTTTAGCCTTCTTCTTTTCTGCTTCATAAGCTTTCCTTTGACCATCTTCATAGGACTTAGCAATACTTTCTTGAAGAAGCATCCTATTAAGTTCATCTTGGATAGCTTGGTCTTCATCAGATACTGTGGTCTTTGGTTGAACAGTACTTTGTGGATCAACAGTACTTTGAGGTTCAACAGTACTTTGAGGTTCAAAAGTACTTTTCTTCTCATCACTTGGTGCTTCATCAGAATCATCTTTAGATCTTATATCGACTCCATGAACAATGTATTGTGATTCTTCTTCATTGTGAACAACTTGATTTTCTTCCCTTACAGGTACATAGTTCATAGATGAGTGATATGTGCTTTTTTGCACATATCTTTTCGCCCAATTTTCGAGTCAGAACGATCAAAAACACTTCAAAATGGTCAAATAACATCACAAATATCCTTGGAGTATGTTTTTGTGTGTTTCAAGTACAAAGGATTGAAAACAGACGAAAAACGAGCAAAATATGAAGAGTTGTCAAAATCAGTCCTTGAACTTTCACAAATTGACAAAATTGGTCCCTGGTAAAATAATTTTGAAAGAAAAGTCAACCTGAGTCCTTTGAAAGTCAAAAGTTATCAATTATGGTCCTTGGGTAATAAGTTTGAGGAAATTATGATTTAGGTCCCTTAACTTTGGTTTTTGGCAAAAATGACCCCTGGGTGTTGTAAATTGGAAAAGTACATCAAACATCCTTGTGGAAATTATAATATGGCAAAATTGGTCCTTGTAATACTTTGGCAGGTTGGTAGAAACACCCCTCAGAAATCAGCTGTGTACAATATTGGTCCTTGTGCTAATCTACATACCAATTGGACCCTTATATTATTTCTATCCAACCCAAAATAAATAAACCAATCCAAATCCCTTCATTATCCTTAGCCCATACCACACTCCAATCCACTTATCCTTGGGCCCAAAACAATCACTAGCTCACGTTTAAAAAACACCCCAACCCTTAAAACATGTATGATAAAAACGCCTCTTTGTGTTTATCCCTCTTTTACCTGGTCAAACGAACACAACCTTCCTCCTCCCTGCCTCTCCTTTACCCACCATACAATCCTCCACCTCCACTCAACCCCCTGCTACACTCCACCCATTTCCTCAAAAGCTCCCCATTCCCTCACATGTTACCACTCCACCTCATCAATCCAAGACCTTCAATTTGATTCTACGGCTGAGATTAAAAGTTTTGGACTCCAAGGCATAATCAATGGGTGAAAAGAAGAGAAGGAAGCACATGTGGATACAAGGCTCGTTCCTCTCACAAAACTAACACAAAAAGAAACACAAGGAGGACAAGAATCGAAGTCACAAACCCTAGCACCTTAGTATAAATTGAAAACGTTTTTCATTGTTGTAGGGGTCCAACTTTTCATGTTTTAGGAAAGTTTTGGCCAATTTACTTGTTTCATTAGTCCAGCATTTTAGTAAAATTGTAATTTTAATTTCTTTGTTGTACTCAAGTTTTGTTAATGAAAATTCAGTTTTCACGTTGTACCTCAAAAGCTTATTTTGTGTTTTCTAAATCTTAAAAGCCTTATTGTTACTGTTTCATAAGTATCTCAGAAGCTCACTCATAGTTCATTCATGTTCATTTAGTTAATAGGAATACATTAAGTGGTGTTTGGCACAACTTTATTTTTTTTAGCTTAAAACTGTTTTTGACCAATCCTTCAGTTTCAATTAGCTTTATCTAGCTTAAGGTAGTCGCTTAGAATCAAGTCTTTACATTTCTATTAAGTCTTTAAGTTGTTTAGTGTGTCTTCTAATTTTCCTCATTTTGCGACTGTTTCATTAAGAACCTAGGTAGGAATCTGATTTAGGACCTTTGTAGTTGCAGTTTTGTGGTTGGCTTTGTTAATGACCTTAGTGTTGTTTGCCAAAATTCACTTGTTGACCCATTTTGCATACCCACTGTAGCAGTTACTACATTGCCTAAACCCCACTTTGATTCCTATTTTTAGTTTGCTTATTTGTAGGACTCATGACCTATAAAATGGGACTTTGTGTATTTGATAGCTTGTGTATTTGAGAATACTTTTAGTTTATCTTTTTGATTTTTGTTTAGTAGTCTTTGGCAGCCCCAAAGTAGCCCCCCAAGGTCTACTGCAACTGTCCCCAAACAGCTCACCATTTGCCCCACTTTTACCCATGTTGTACCCCAACTGCATCAGCAGCCATCTGGTCCAAACCACCCTTTTGACCCCAAATTCAGTAAGGATCAGGTTAGATTAGGCCTGGATTTTGGGATTTTATTGTTAGTTTGTAGTAAAGCTTCATTTAGATCTAGCTTATCTATGTTTATAGCTGCTTTTGGTAGCCTGAATTGAGGCTGCAATTAGTTCCCCTGCTGCATTAGCTTAACTGTCATATTCTTTTTTTTGTTTTGGTTAACTGTTGGTCTATTAAGCCCCACCTCTTAGACCCAATTTTGCTGTTGCTTCTGCTAGTACCACTGATCAGTTGTTCTTGTTTGATTCTTAGTGCTTGAGTGTTGTTATTAAATTGCTTACATGCTTGCTTGAGCTTATACTTGTTTGTGCTCACCTCAGTTTTTGCTTAGATGAGTGTTTGGTTAAAGATCTTGTGGTTTTAAATAATGATTCACTTGAATCACAACCTGAAATCTGATTAAATTTGGAGGTAGCACAAGCCTTATTTTTCAGTATGATTCCCTTCTCAAAAGTGGTTTAAATTGGTTGTTAGAATGCTTTGCAAAAAGAAAATCTGATAATAAAAATTATTGCAAATGTCAGGGGTCGAACCCCTGACCTCTTGGTAACCAGGGGAACAGACACAAACATCACCCATCTGTGCTACTCTTCCTTTGTGTGATTATTTTCCTTATTTATCTATTTAATGTAGTGTTCGTTTTAAATTGCTTATTACTAGTTCATGTTTCTATTTTGCTTAATTTCTGCTTAATACAACTGCTTATTTCATGTTTTTATTTTTCTTAGGTTTATTTTAGGTATATTTAGTTTTCAAAAAAATTTCACAATTTCTAGGAGTAGTTTAGTATTTTTAATATTTAATTTAGTTTATTTAGTAATTAAGTCCTTATAAAAAAAATAAAAAGCAAAAAAATATTTTCCTTTTTCAAAAATTTTCTTTCATCATTAGAGTCGTAGGAAATGATTTTCACACCCGTAGGATTAGCGTAGCTCTCAATTCACTTTTTATTTTGCGCACTCGCGTTTTTCTTAAATTAATTTTACGTTTTTTTTTTTTAATTTAGATTACGTTTTAGGTTTCCCCTATTCCCTATTATCATTCCCGTAGTTTTTAAGTTTTAATTCTCATTCCTTGTTTGTATTTCTAGTTTGGTTGCGTTTATTTTATTTTTCGTACATTATTTGTAATTTCTCGTAAATTCAACAATTCCAAATAATCTCTCAACATCCTTACAAGCATTTTAATCTCGAATCTCACACGCTATTGCCCGTTCACACCTCGTTGGGACACGACCCGGGTAATCACTTACCCGGTATCACATATATATATTGTATTCACGAGTTTTCGCAAGTCTTCCTTTTCCTAAAGGTTGATTAGCGAATTCCACTCACGTCTACCTTGTATATTTTTGATACGCACTCAAAAACGCAATATCAATGAGGCCATTAAATCAAAATCAAACATCCAATCAGGACCTTTACCTTTTTGATTTTCTTGTTCTTCTAGAAATTCAACATGAAGACATTCTTGAACCTTCTTGGTAGCCCTGTTGTATACTCTGAATCCTTTGCTATTGGTACAATAACCCAATAAGTATCCTTCATCTGACTTACCATCAAATTTACCCAAATTATCAGCAATATTCAAAATAGTCAGGGGACATCCAAAAGGTTTCATAAACTTAATGTTTCGTTTCTTTCCCATGAGTAACTCATAAGGTGTCTTCAGCTGAGGTTTTGTCAATGATACTCTATTCAACACATAACAAGTAGCACTTATAGCTTCAGCCCAAAATGGAATAGGTAATTGGGAATCTATAAGCAATGTCCTTGCTGCTTCTATCAAAGTTCTATTCTTCCTTTCTGCAACTCCATTCTGCTGAGGAGTTCTGGCAATACTAAAATCTCTCTTAATTCCTTTCTTGGCACAAAATTCATCCATTAGCTGATTCTTGAATTCAGTCCCATTATCACATCTAATGGATCTAACCTTGAGTCTTAACTGACTTTCAAGTGCTATTATAAAATCATGAATGGCATCAAAAGTTTCATCTTTAAATCCCAAGAAAAAGACCCAGCTAAATCTTCTACAGTCATCTGTTATAACCAAACAGTACTTCTTCTTGTTTAAACTAACAACTGAAACAGGTCCAAACAGATCCATATGCAGCAATTCCAAAGGCTCTCTAATGGTTCTTTCTTCAATCTTTTTACATGAAGCCTTGTGTTGTTTACCCTTCTTGCAAGCCAGACATGAATGATCATTCTTGAATGTTTTAGAAGGTAAACCTCTAACTAAATTTCCTTTGACCAACTTGTTGATGTTCTTGAAATTTACATGCCCTAATCTTCTGTGCCATTGATGTGCTTCTTCCATTGTTGCTCTTGCTATCAAGCATGTTGCTCTTTCAGTAGAATTGATATTCTTCAAGTCTATGCTATACACATCATTGGTTCTTGGTTCTCTCAGCATCACCAAGTTTTCATCTTCTAATTTAAACTCAGGGGAGAGAATAAGACATTCTGTGTCAAGAAATAACACAGGATACTTCTTGTCACAAATCTGAGAGACTGACAAAAGGTTGAATTTAAGCTCCTTCACATATCTAACATTCTCAAAATCAATTGATCCAGCCTTAATGGTTCCTTTGCTAGTGATTCTCCCTCCATCAGGATCATTCCCAAATGTCACTCTTCCTCCAAAATAAGCCTTAAAATCTGACAAGAGCTCCTTTTCTCCTGTCATGCTTCCAGAGCAACCACTATCCACAATAAGATGATCTTTAAGCTCCTCTGCTGGGTTGCCCTGCATAAAAATGAAAAGGGTTAGTTTCTTTTAGGAACCCAAGCCATTACTGACTTGTGTTCCCTTTGTGGAGTAACATACTCAAATTCTTTGAGTATGTAATCACCACTGTTTTTGAAAGCACTATCAAGAATTAATGTCTTTGATTCCAAAACCTGTGTTGAATTGTTATCAACACTCCCTTTTTCACCCTTATTTTCTGAAAGTACTTTTTCACCCTCAGCAATACTTTCTTTCTTAACCCATTTAGTTGTAACTTTTGATGTTGGGTTCTTTGTTCTAGCTACTTTTCTTAAGTTGTAAGGCCTTCTAGGTTTGTAACAATTGAATCTCCTAGGTCTTACACTAGAGTTTTTGCTAGCAGTACCTTGATTGGGGGTATTCCTAACATTACTTTGAGAAAGTACTGCTTGACCAGTACTTTGAGAAGTATTTCTTGAAGGTACTGTGGGTTTGGAGAATGGTCTTTTCTGATGAGGGTACCTATAATCTTTTGAGAAATTACTATGGTTAATCCTATTTGAGTAATTCCAAGCTGGTTTATTCTCCCTTGGTTTATTCTCTTTGTGCTTATGGTATGCAGATGTGGTCTTTGGGTATTTTCTTAAGTATTCTGAATGATAATCACAGTCCTTGATCAAATGATGAGGACTATAACATACAAAGCATAACTTTGGACCTATATTCCCAAATCCACTCCCAAAAGGTTTTCTATAATAAGCAGTATTTTGAAAAGATTTCCTTGTAGGTACTGCTGAATGATCAACAGTACTTTGAGAAGTTTTTGGAAGTACTGCTTGTTTTGAAAAACCTTTTTCACTCCCAGATCCCTTATTACCATCCCTAGGTGTCTCAACAGATTCTCTTAAGGACTCAGGACTAGATTGACTTGAATTAGATTGACCTTTAAGCTTTTTCCTGAATTCTAGATTGTCTACTCCAAAACAAGAAACATCTGTCCTAGGTGGTTGAAAACTACCTGTGGGTGGAGGAACTTCATTATATCCTTTGTTTTTCTTAAATTCAGGAGGTGTTGAACAAGGTGATTCCTCATCACTAGATGTGTTTTCCTCTAAGCTTATGAATTCTTCATCACTAGTTGAGGTCTCCTGAGAAAGCCTTAAGTTTTGGTTCCTAGTTGAAAGTACTTCTGAACTATTATCATAACCTAGGCCAGTTTTAATGTTTGCTGTTCTCTGTTTTTCAACAAAACTAACATGTGACAGACCTGATTCTTTCCAAACAGCAAGTTTTTCTAGCAACTTATCTCTTTCTTTAGTGACCTTTTCTAATTCAGAAACTTTACATCCTAACTTCCACTCACTTAACTTTAATTGATAATCTTGTTGCTCATATTTTTCAGCCCAAGCTACTTCATTATTCTCATGAGTGATTATCTTGGCTTCCATTGACTCTAAAGTCAATTGGTAAACAGCTATCTTAGACCTAGCCCTTTTATAGTTATCTCTTTCAGTTTCATATTCTTTAAGCATCTTTTGATAAGAGTTACTACATTTGGAACATACCTCAGAGATAGTGGATGAACTTGGTGAAGTAGCCATCATTGCAAGCTAAACAGGTTCTTCCTCACTTTCCATGCTCCAATCAAAGCTTCCTAGACCATCTCTTGACTCCAAAGCCGAATATCCAGGTTCTTCATCAAAAGCTGTGCTCCAATCAACCTCTTCCAATGCAACCAAAGAGTAGGTTACTGGTTCATCATCAAATTCATTACTCCAGTCAACTTCTGATAAATTTTCTTGAGCCACCAAAGCCTGTGACTTTGGCTCAGCAATAGGAACCTCTTTTCTTTCAACCTTGGGTTGTTCAATTATTTTATTTGCTTGATACTTTGCAAACTTGCATTCCCTTGCAAAGTGACCAGTCCTTTGACAATTGAAGCATTCAATCTTAGACTTATCGAATGCTATCCCTTGCTTAGCTTTGAAATCAATGCCTCTCCCTGTCTTGTTCATGAACTTCTTGATCCTTGCAGTGATCATGGCAACCTGTCATCTTATATCAATTTCTTCCATAGCATCTTCATCAATTTGCAAGACATCTTCTTAATAAGTAACAGGTAGAGTGGCTTGTTGAGCAAAGAATGAACATACAACATCATCTGAATTGGTGGTATGTGATGGTGATGAAGTGGTAGTGACCATGGTTGTACATGGATGCTGTTTTTCTGCAGCAGTACTTTGGACAGGGTAAGCAGTACTTTTAGTGGAAGTACTGCCTCTGTTTTCAGAAGATACAAAAGCAATGCTGTGAGAACTTGAACCTTTGTTACTCTTCATCTCATGCTCATACACCTTTAGATTGTTGTAGAGATCATCAAAGTCCATAGTGTCCAAACCAGGCTGTCCTCTAATCATGGTAGCAACCACATGCCATGCAGATGGCAAACTTCTTAAGAACTTCAAGTTTGCATCTTCAACAGATGCCCCTGCTCCATATAACTCTAGCATACTGAGAAGATTTTGATATCTGTCATAGGCAGAGTCAAGGCTTTCTCTTTCACCAACAGTGAAGGTTTCAAACTGTTGCTTCAATAGGTTCCTGTGCATCTTCTTGGAAGCATCATTACCTCCAAATCTTGTTTTAATAGCAGCCCATAGTTGTTTTGCATCCTTGGCATCATGAAACTTCAATAGGTGACCATCAGGAATGGCAGAAAGCAGTATGTTGAGAGCCTTATCTTGATTTCTTTTGGTAGCAGATGGCAGGGTTGGCTTAGGTGGTATAGGTTGTCCTGGGATCTCCACTGGTTCTTCAATTACCACATTGCCATTGACAATCACATCCCATAGAGCATGGTCTGTGATGGCAATGTACTGCCTCATCTTCATGCTCCATAGATCATATTCTCCCTTCTTGACAATAGGAATTCTGACTGCTGTAATGGATGGAACAGGTGCAACATCTGTCGACATCTTGAAGGGTTTGTAGTAAAATCGGTTTTAAAGGTTTTCTTCTTAATCAAAGTTTCCATACAAGCTCTGATACCACTTGTTGGATCGATATACTCTGATCAAACTACTTTGTAGCTTGTAAGGTTTTAACAATCTTGAATAACTCGAAATAATTAATAATGAAACACTGATATTACTTTGTAAAGTATGCGGAATCTACTAACTCAAAGCTAAGAAGAACTTTGAATTATATTAAAACCAACTTTGAACCTGCTTCTGTAAAACACAGATTCACTGACAATCCCTAACTTATCGAATATCGTATTCTAGAAATCGTATTGTGAAACTCTAAAACTCATATGTCTAATACCATCCTAAGGCTCCTTTTATAGGCACCCTTAAGTCGGTTTACAATAATTACTTGAACGAAAAGTAAAATATCCCTAACTAATTCTAGAACATTCTTATAATATTACATAATAATCCTTAAACAATATTGCATGTTAGTCCTTGTTGTTAAAAGTACTTTGAGTAATCTTCAATCACGAGCAGTACTTTGACCTTAAACAACACTTTGACTTTTTGAGCAGTACTTTGATCTTCCAGAAGTACTTTGATCTTCATATCCCAACACTTTGTCGTATTCTTCACTAAATTGCTCAAAAAATGTCCAAAATGCTTTCTTTTGTGAATTTTTTCTCAAAAGTACCTAAAATGACAAAAGGAACGATTTAGGGCAATAATTGATCAAATAATCATGAATTCGGGCTTAAATAACCCCCCAAAAGTGGTACAATTTTCGCCTTATCAAAATCTAATCGAACTAAACATAAAACCATAAACCAAACTAAAAATTCGAGCAACCACTAAATGATCAAACCGTGGCTCTAATACCAATTATAGGTTCCTCATAATTCAAACATACATGGTGCTTGTGGTTTGATTCAAATTGTAGAGAGACAAAGAGAAGAATATGGAACTTTAGAGAGAGAAAGTGAAATGTTAGATTAAAATTGTATGAAAGGTCCAACCCTCTCCTTTGGTGGAGAGGGGTATTTATAGTTACAAATAGAACGACCTTCACGGGCTGTGGAGCGAGCTGACAGTGGGTAAATACCCGACCCAACTCCACAAATACTACGTTAACTAACTCCATACTAGCTAAATATTACTAATACGAGCTACGCAATGATAATCTATACTCGGGGTGACTGAGTCTTTCTCATGAATATTATATTCCTAACAGAGGGTGTCAATCCAATTTACCACAAATTCAATAGTAATTCAATAAAAGAGAAAACAATACTTGTATGGAAACAATATTCATTGTATAGGGTATTTATACTAGGTTAGGTTAAAAACATGGAGTGATTGAACAAATCAATTATAAGTGATCATTTATCAATGGTGTATATCCAAACAATTACTTTGGAATTCAATAATAAGTGAACCCTTTTGAGCTATGAACACTAATATACTAAATTCATTGTGACTCATTTGTTTGGAAACTTTATTTAACCAATTTGTTTCTACGAGCCTTTTCGGTCTATACTCGAGTTGAAATCGTTACTAGTCCGTTTTAATAAGCGAATATGATAGATGTCAATTATTATATTCCATGCTAATTCGTGCACTACATTTTTAGAATAACACAAAACAAAAATCCTTTCGACCTTTAAATCCATTTGTGATTTTACCAACTTATTAATCGAAACTTGTTATTACTTCAACAAACTCATAAGTTATATCTAGTTTTCATGCAATCAAGTAATCACATAGAGTTTCATCCCCGTGATATACTCATGTTTAAGCAAGAAAGCTTTTAATCTATCGTACCAAGCTTTACGAGCTTGTTTAAGACCATAGAGTGCTTTCTTGAGTTTATAAACATGATTATGTTTTTCAAATCAACAAACCCAGGAGGTTGTGCAATGTACGCCCCCTCGTTAATAAAACCATTTAGAAATGTACTTTTCACATCCATTTGATATAACTTAAATTCTAGTGCACATGTGTATGCAAGAAGTATTCTAATGTATTCCAACCGGGCTACCGGTACGTAAGTCTCAACATAATCTATGCCTTCTTGTTGATTATAACATTGTGCATGATGAGTGTCTAAATACTTATCATTTTATACCAATCTGAGCTGCCAAAACATCCAAAAACACTCAAATATGTATCAAAATACTTAAAATATCTTAGAAGTGTGTTTTATATGTTTCAAATGCAAAATATGCAAAAACAGATGAAAAACATACAAAGTTTGCATAATTGGCAGTTTCAGTCCCTCAAGTTTCATAAATTGGCAAAACTAGTCCCTGGTTATTCTAAAAACTTGAAAAAGTCACCAAAGGTCCTTTTTAATCATAAAATTACATATTTAGTCCTTTGGTGCAAAGTTTCATAAAATTACAAGTTTAGTCCCTATACTTTGGAAATTGACAGAAATGGTCCCTGGGATGTAAAAACTTTGAGAAAAATCAATTTTGGTCCTTGTACTAATAATATTTTGCAGGAATGGTCCTTGGTGTGAAGTTTGGTGAAATTGCATATTTAGTCCCTGAAGTTTGGTGAATTGGCAATTTTGGTCCCCGGATATTAAAATATGAGAAATTATTATTTATTGTCCTTGGGGTATTCAATCATGGCAAGTTTAGTCCTTAAATAAACTTTGGAAAAGTCACACATCAGCCCCCAAACTTTCAGCTAATTACAACTTTGGTCCTTGTGGTGTTTTTATTACAAATCAAACGGACCCTCTTTAATAAATAAAACAAACAAACCCAACACAACCATTACCCCAGCCCAACCCTTCTACCAATCCATCAGGCCCAACCCTACAAGCCCAAACCAACACCCCGTTATAATATTACCAGGGTCAACGCCCAGGTCAAACACCCCCTTTTCCCTCCCAATACCACCACCATCGCTGCTACCAAAACCACCCTCCACCTGGCCTTCCACCTCATCACCCACCTCTCCACGCAAACCCTCCACCTCACACATGCCCCCAAACGCATTTAAACCCCTAAAATCCTCTCCAAGTAATCCACAGTACCCCCTAGGACTTTTGGCGCCAAGTTGCAGTTTCAAACGGCCAAGATTAAACAGACCAATCCAATGGTCCACAACTAGTGGGAAATGTCAATATGGGTCCCAATTACCCTGGAAGTTGCTATAAAGAAGAAAAGAGGCAGTGGTGATAGAGTATTAGTTTAGTCTTAGCTTAATGTAATCGTAGGTAGTGTAGAATAAGTTCTAGTTGTTATTTTCAGTTTCAAACACTTGTTCTCAGTTAGTTTAATGTACTTTAATCTTTAAATCAAGTTAATTTCAAGTTTCATTTGTTATCTCAGTTTATGCATTTTCATAAAATTCTCAAAAATCTCACAAAAGTTGTATGTTGTTTATTGTTGTTGTATTGAATTGTTAAGTTCACATAAGCCTTGACAAAGCTTATTAAAGCTTTTAGATATCTCAGAATCCAGTTTAGTAGTTAAATACAAAAATTCCAAGAAAATCAAATAAAATAGTGAAAAATAAAAATCATAAGAAGAAGAAGGAAAAGCAGTGGAGCAGGTGTCATTTGGATTGTTCATGGTTTAGAATCCTATGGGGGATACTAGGTTATGAGTTTGTTCACTGGTTCACTCAGTCCTCAGCTTATACCATTTGTAAGCCTTTATATCCATTGTAATTATTTTACTGTTTAAGTATTTAATTAGCTTAGATATTGTTAATTTTAGGTTTCTGTATTGTTAATTAGTTATAATCTCAATTAAAATCAGTTATTTGTTCTTAAGATCCATTAGTTCTAAAAAATCAAAATTCTCACAGTGAAAAACTCATTTTTGACAAATCTGATTTATAAGCTTGTGTTGTGATTGATTCATGTTCATTTGATCTTATAATATCATAATTTAGTGTTTTGAAACTGTGTGGTGGCTTAAACTCACCATTTACTTCACAAAATCTTCATAACATGTTTAGTAGGGGTGTTTGGATTAGGATATTTCACCCCTAGGTTCTAAGTTTCATCTGTTGTTCTTGGTTCTTACCTACTTAGTCAAGTATTTGTAGGTCATAAGTAGTTTAAAATTCAGGTCTTAAACATTAAATAGTCAAAATCATCCTTGATCACCCCTCACAGTTAACTGTGAGGGATTTGTGATCCACAAACCATCACTTTAGCGCATAAGTTGTAGCTTTAGCTTATTTTAGGTCTATAATAGCTTATTATAACTTAATTAGTCAGTTAGAAATGTTAGACTCTCATATAAGTCAAACTAGCAAGTTTCACTAAAAAGTCAATTTGCACATCAGATTTTCTCAAATCTTAGGAGAATTGTTTAGAATTTAGGAATAGGTTTTAGAACCTGAAACTTGTTCCTAGTTGTAGTCTACTAGCTCATTTTTAAGTTCCCATAAGCTTTGTATTTTCAGGAATTTTACCCTGGGCCCCACAGACCCTCAAACTCACTTGCAGGGCAAGGGTGTGCCCTGCACCAGCAGATTCAGTCTATTACCACCACTTTGGTGGTGATTAGTGACCACCTCAGTGGGCCCCAGACCTCAAATTTAGTTCCTTAGAACCCCCCTCCTACCAGGGAGTAGCCATTGACCTTTTGTTTGACTTGAATCCCAGTGGACCCCACCTGGAATAAGCCCTAAAGTTTGTCCCTATTCTGTGTTGTTTTTAAGTTTTGGATTAGCTTAATTTGGCTTATCAGCTTATCTACTGAGCTTATTTGGCCATTTTGAGCTTAGACAAGTCCAAAGTACTTATTAGGATCAGAATAATCCATAGTGGGTCCCACATAAGCTCATTTGAGCTTATTTGCCATTCCAGTCAACAAAAGTCAACTGTGGTAGCAATAAGCTTCCACAGTGCTTATTATTAGCTTATAAATTATTTGTTTTTACAAAAGTTAGTTATTTTTATATATAATATAGTTTTGTAAAAGAAAAATCCAGAAAATACAACATAAAAATAAGTGACAGTTTCTATTTAATTTAATTTAATTTTAATTTTCATTTTTAGATTTTAATTAAGTAATTTGTGTTTTTATATTTTTATTAATTTCCTCTTAGGTTAAAGTAATTTTAATAATTTTCTCAGATTTTTATTTTGTAATTTAGTATTTATTATAATTAATAATAGTTTTATTAGTAATTAATTAATAAATAAGTTTTAAATAGCATAATTACTTTTTATATAGCAACACCTAGATTTTATAATTTTTATAGCTTTTATAAGTTACAAAATAGTTTTATAAATTTTCTCATAATTTTCTAAGTCATTTTAGTATTATTTGTAATTTAAAATAGTTTAATTAGTATAATTAATATAAATAGTTTTTAATTAATAAAAAGCTCATAAAAAGACAAAAACATTTATTTTTATTTTTTATACTTTCTTCAAGTTCATTTTTAAGTTTAGAAATTATTTTTATAAGTTTTTAGTTTAATTTGTAGTATTTATAATTTTCTAATTAAATAGTTAAATAAGTTTTTAATTAAATAATTAATAATAAATAATATAATAATCCAAAAAATAGTTTTCTTTTTAATTTAATTTTATTTTAAGTTTAAGTTTATAGGATTTTCATTTTTAACCCCTGTAGTTTATTTTTCTTAAAAACTCACCTTTTTCTCAGTACGCAGTCGCGTCTGATTTTAAATTGGTGAACGTTTAAACGTTTTAGATACCTAGCTTTCACGTAATCATTCCATTAGCTTATTTAAGTCATTTTATTTTATAGAACCCTAGTTAAATCACACACACACACACTTTATACACTTTCCTGTTCACATTCACTGATCACCGATTCGTTTTTAATACCATCACAACCTCGTTGGGACATTACGACCCGGGAAAACACTGTATTTCACGGAAGCATTTGCCTCAGCTGTTTGACTATCATAATTGACCATTCACAAGTGGTTGACCAATAATTATCTGACTATTTGAGGCGAATCAGTGCAACTAACCTAGCTTTGTTCCTAGATACAATGCCATTCTCATCAAGTTTATTTCTAAATACCCATTTAGACCTATTATTTCAAATACTTAGGTGGTCGTACTAACTCCCGAACATCATTTGTAGTGAATTGGTTTAAATATTCTTGCATAGCACTACCCAACTTTTGTCCTTTAATGCTTCACCGATGTTCTTAGGTTCTATCATAGATATAAAACATCTAGTGCACATGTGTATGCAAGAAGTATTCTAACGTATTCCAACCGGGCTACCGGTGCGTAAGTCTCATTATAATCTATGCCTTCTTGTTGATTATAACATTGTGTAACTAACCTAGCTTTGTTCCTAGATACAATGCCATTCTCATCAAGTTTATTTCTAAATACCCATTTAGACCTATTATTTCAAATACTTAGGTGGTCGTACTAACTCCCGAACATCATTTGCAGTGAATTGGTTTAAATATTCTTGCATAGCACTACCCAACTTTCGTCCTTTAATGCTTCACCGATGTTCTTAGGTTCTATCATAGATATAAAACATCTAGTGCACATGTGTATGCAAGAAGTATTCTAATGTATTCCAACTGGGCTACCGGTGCGTAAGTTTCATCATAATATATGCCTTCTTGTTGATTATAACATTGTGCAACTAACTTAGCTTTGTTCCTAGATACAATGCCATTCTCATCAAGTTTATTTCTAAATACCCATTTAGACCTATTATTTCAAATACTTAGGTGGTCATACTAACTCCCGAACATCATTTGCAGTGAATTGGTTTAAATATTCTTGCATGGCACTACCCAAATTTCATCCTTTAATGCTTCACCGATGTTCTTAGGTTCTATCATAGATATAAAACAAAAGAAGTTACTTTTGCTTTGGGCTTGTGATCTAAGTGTCCTTTGGTTAAGGTTTCCTCTAACATTGTCTATTGGATGATAATTAGATTCCTTAATGTTGACTGCTTTGTCAACTTCTATAGTTTCTTCCTCACTATTGCTTTCTATAGTTCTTGCCATTATCCTTCATTGCTTCTTCTTCGTCTAAATCATCAACTACCAAAGGTGACGATTTAGGTAGAGGAGGACTTTCATCGAATGTCACATTTAAGGACTCTTCGACTACCATAGTCTCTTTTTTAGAACGATGTAAGCTTAATTTTTAGGAATATCCTAGGAAAACACCTTCATATGACTTTGGGTAAAACTTGGTGAGGTAGTCTTTTATGTTTAAAATGAAGCACTTGCTTCCAAACACTCTGAAATAATCTAAAGTAGGTTTCCTACCTTTTAGAATTTCATATGGTGTTTTTCCTAAGAATTGGTCTAATTAATATCCTGTTGAGAATATAAGTCGAGGTTTCTACGATGTTACACCAAAAATTTTGAGGTATAGATTTTTCGTTTAACATGGTTCTATTCATTTCTTGAAGAGTAAGAATATTCCTCATTACTACGCCATTTGATTGTAGAGTATGAGGAGCTAAGAAATTGTCAGTGATCCCAACATTGTCACAATAGGCTCCAATTTGTACTTCATTATCAAATTCTCGGCTATGATCCGTACTAATAAAAACAATTGAACAACCTAATTGGTTTTAGATTTCCTTACTGAATATTTCGAATTGATCGAAGGCCTCAGATTTAATCTTAAGAAATTTTGTCCAAGTATACCTAGAATAGTCATATAATATTACTAAGGTGTAAAGATTTCATCTGTAACTCCGTACGGTGGATGGACTAAAAAACCCCATATGTAGAAGTTCTAGGCATCTAGTTGTTGATACTATGTTCTTAGCCTTGTGACTAGCATGAGACTATTTCCCTACTTTACAAGCATCACAAAAGTGTTGATAAAACTCAAGCTTAGATATATTTCTGTCTAATTCCTTTGATGCTAAAAATTGGATTAGACGCTGATAACGCTCATTTTGTCTATATTAGAGTCGCGTTATTTGTATACTTTATATATTATTTAGTTATGTTTATGAGCATTTTTACGCTTATTTGTTATTAAGATGTGTTCAAGTCTAGGTGCAAGGAAATATCCAAGGTTGACGAAGAAATGATAAAAGATGAAGAAAATATTAAAGAAAAGAATTTCGTCAAAGATGCTAATTCAAGTATGATGATTTCCGTTGCATAGGTGTTATTTGAGAGGATCTCTAATGAAAGATAGAGGTGTGATTTGGTGACAAAAATATTATTAAAGGATGGAGTTTTATGTTAACTTAAAGAGGAAATTATGGAGCAAAATACGTCTCAACCTATGGTTGAAAGCTGAGGTTCAAACCCGTGGTTCAAACACAAACCTAAGGTTGAGCAGTCAAGTCCGAACCTCCAGGTTCAAGTTCCAACCGGCAGGTTCACAGCAATATGAGATGAAAAGTTGCATTAACTCAAGGTTTTAAGTGCCATTAATCTTCAAGTCCGATCATTACCTCTACATTATGATTATAGGGTGTTTGTAACAGCTTTTTGTGATGAATTCAAGCATAAATAAGACCTAAGCACCCATTATCAACGCACACTACCACAGACATTCTAAGGGAATAATTAGAGGTTACTCCCAAGTTACAAGAGAAAGGTTACTTGATCCTTATTCAAGCCTTACACCCTAAGGTCTTGAACACACTTTATCTAACCCGAAAGAGCTCAATAATTCGTGTCATTCCTAAGAAACCAAGAAGAGTTGGTGATACTTGTAAGAAGAGGCGGAGAATTCCCTTGTTCGATTGGAGGCCCGAGGAGTGCTATAACTCTTACATTTCTTTCTCGTTGTAATCTTGTTTTTGGGTAACTTTCTTCTTATTTTACTTATGATGTTGAACAATTTTATGTTGAATGATATGTTACGTTTGCTGATGAAACTTGTTATAGAATAATTTGTGATACTTGTTTGGGAATCATGTAGACTTACGTATGAATGTTGAATGATTAGTCGGTTAGAAAAGTGATTGTTTTCATAAGTTTGTTTAAATACGGTTCGTGTTCTAAACTTGTTAATATAACATTATTGGATTTATTGGTCGAAAGGATTTCTAAATTCTAATATTGTTTTATTCCAAGAAGTTGGTGCACAAATGGATTGGTACATGACAATTGACAACTATCTAGTATTCAAGTTTTAAATGAATTTGGAAATATTTAATCACGAGATTGGGTCGAAAGGACTCATAAGAACTAATGTTTCTAGTCATCTTTTCATACATTTGATAAAACAAAGAGCTAACGTAATGGGATGACGTATAGGCCGAAAGGAATCACCCATGAAACTAGTAAAAACTTGGTTTTTCTTGATATTACCCATTGACTAGAAAACCTTGTAAAAGTAGACATGTGCCTTCTACATATATGTTTCACCCAAACATGTTCAACATTGTATCACGTTTGTTTACGATTCCTAAACAAGTCCTTATTTGATTGATTGCTTGAATTTAAGAACCATTGTTTGTTTATTTTCGGTACATTAGAGGTGACAATCTTAAGTGCTATTTGCTTTACAACTTTTGCTAACCTTAATAACGTATATGTCTCTTGGGATGATCCCTATTTGCCACAAACCATATTACATGCGGACGAGTATACTTGCTCGTATGCGTTGCCTTTATAATTGGTAAAAAGGTGTTTTATAAATTTAAAATTTGAGTTAAAATTGAGTAGTATTATAATCTAGTACTCCACACATGCATCAGACGCATATTTGCGTGTCCTAATCTTCTATGCCGTAATGTGGATTTTTCGTCCATGGTCGCTAGGCAAAGTTTATCTCTCAGCTTATTTCCTAATTCATCACATATAAGCCGCTTTTCCTAGTTCCTCTACCTGTAGTCGTTCCATCCTTAGTTATTTCACTACAGTCCTCGAAAAATATTACTTTACACTTATTATCACATATTTGACTTATACTAAGCAAGTTAAATCATAAGTTGTCTACATGCTCAACATTATTAATAGTGAGGGAGTCATGAGAAATCGTACCTTTGCCAATTACTAGCAAAAGTGACATTACCTCCATTGTATGCTTTGTATGAAGAGAAGAGACTTCTATTGCCCGTCATATCCTTGTGCATCCACTATCTTTGACCCATTCTTCGGGCTTAATTCAATTGCAAAGCATATCTATTTATATTACACAAAGACTCAAACATTCGGTCCCCAATATCTTATGGGTCCAAAGTTGTTAGCATTAAACATCCCTTGCATTTTTTCATTTGGTTAGGATGTTAAAATGGTGGACAAATTCCCCAAGGTACGTATCCTTGTTGAAAATTATTCCAAGTCACAGGATAACTACTTGGGTAGTTTTTTCCTCTGAAGTTGCTTCTAGGTTGTGGTGTTCTGGACCAAGGTTGAGATGCATTAATTTCCCTAGGTGGTGGAGTTTTTGATCTTTGTTCAGGTTCTACAAATCTAATTCCGGGTTTCAAGGAAGGTTTGTAAAATTGTTTGATTTCTTCTTTACTAGCTACTGGTACTTTCTTTTTAACTACAATGACAAACTCAATTCTAGAATTCATATCAGATTTAAGTTTTGAAGATGAGCTTTCTCCAGATGCAGATGGTAGCATGGTACCTTTGTTGATAAACGTATCGTCTGTACCATTAAGGGTACCATTTGGTACTTTTAGAGTTTCTGGCTGTTTGACAAATTTTACTTCTTTAGTTTCACTGTTAAATGTTCTTCTAAGTTAAAACCTACTCCTGTTTTATCACCGAAGATCTTTTGAGCACCTAACATCTCTTTAAGTGATTGAGTACTCTTTTCAAACTTAGAAAATTTTATTGCTTCTTCTTTAAGTCTTTCGTTTTCTACCCTTAGGTTTTCACATGTCGAACATCCGACATCAATTTCTTTGTTTCTTTCTACTTTCTTAACCCTTTCTTTTAATTCAACAATTTCCTTTTTTCCCCTAGTTCTAGCTACTTTTAACATCTTATATGATTGTTATACTAGTTTCACATAGTCTATTATATTCGTTATGCAATGTGTCATTATCTATTGACGAAGCATCTTCACTCTAATAGGAAGTATCAGAATGTACCTCACTCCAAGAGCCTCCGACAAATGACTTTTGGTTCTTGCTTCTCGCGGGTTTAGGAAATTCTCCAATGAAGTGATTCGGATCTCTGCATCTAAAACATTCCCTATCTCCTTTACCTTTCTTGTTATCCCGGTTCTTTTGGAATGATTTCTTTTCATTACGCGGTTGTCTAACATATCTACCTCTTTTTCTAAAGAACTTCCTAAAATCTCTAACCACCATTGCATGTTTTTCATCTACGCTTTTGGACATCAGATCTTTGTCATCACCAGACTCCTTCTTAACTTTCAAGGCAAGGGACCTAACTTTTTCTCCTTTACCCTTAACTATATCGGAGTCTTTCTTGATTATAATTTCATGAACTTTCAAATTACTGATAAGTTCATTAAGTGATAATGATCCTAAGTCTTTAGATTTCTTAATTGTTGTAACCTTTGCTCTCCATTTTGAATGTAATGCTCTAAGAAACTTCCTAACATAGTTTTTGCTAGAATAATCTTCATCAAGAGCTTTAAAACTAGTAATAATAGTATTAAGTCTAGCAAATGTACTATCTATAAATTCATCTTCGGGAATAGTAAATTGTTCATATTATTGTATAAGAAAATAAATCTTGTTCTCTTTGACTTCACTATTACCTTTGTGAGTGACTAACAAAGTTTTCCAAATTTCTTTTGCTGTATTACACATAAAAATTCTTTCAACCTTTTTCGGCTAAGCATTATAAATCATCATTTTAGACTCATTATTTTTTGCTAGTTTCTTTTTAAGATTGTCACTTTGTTTTTCATAAGGGACTATTTCATCCCTTTTTAGTTTCCGGATTCTTTCAATTGGTTGAAAGTCACCCTCGGTAATGACATGCCAAAGATCAAGATCTTTTGATTTCACATACGTTTCGAATCTTGTTTCCAATAGATAAAATAATCGGTTTCAAAAAGTGATGGTCTTTCTATAGATTGCTCTTCTTGATATTTATCGAAATCCATAGATCGATTCACGTTTTAAAATACAATATATTTTAAAAATGCTTGGTTAACAAAGCTCTAGTACCAACTGTGAAAAACTAGAAAGGGGGGTTGAATAGTTTTTACCAATTTATCGTTTTCGGAAACTTTAGATTCTACTTTATGTGAGATCAATTGACAAACAATATGAATACTAAACACAATAAACAATATCAACTAATAACTATGAAATAATAAAAGTAAAGTAAAAGTAAAAAGTTAGAAAGATGACACCGTGATATATAGTGCTTCACTAACAAAGCTACTATTCGCCCTACTCCACTTCTCGAGTACAACTTGAGAGTTCACTTAACTATGTCTACAAGCTCCTTTCAGACGGAGTAAGCCGTACATGTTGCTTATATCAATTTCTGACACTAAGATAGATGTCGAGTTCTAATCTTAGCTAGAACCAATTTACCACACGATCAACCCGATTTTCTTACAAACTACACAATTCACAAGATCCACCCGATGTTGACACAATCTACCCAATCACCTCACACACTACACAATATAAAAGATCCACACAATCAACTCAAGCTTCCTAATAATACAATTACACAAGAATGATGATGGTTGATTTGATGTATGCTAAAATACAACAAGAAAGTAACCAATGTTGCTTATGCACTAACTAATCTAAAACACTTGATATCTTGGTGATTGTAAGTGTTCTTCTCTTGCACTTGTAATGGAAGAATGTTTGTGTCACTAGTGAATGAAATCAAACTATGTTTATGATCAAAGAATTAAGCTAGGAAGTGGAAAAATGATAAAAGAAAATGTAGGTGCAAGGAGGTGAGTGAAAATATGAAATTTAAGCTACAATTTATAGGATAGGGAAATTTGGGCGTCTAACGAACAAATGGTACCTTTAATTATAGAGTGTACCTTTAATTATTTAAAGGCGCCGTCTGGAGTTGTTGGTATCGTAGATGCTCCAGAATTTGTCCTTTTGTTGGGAAGTTAAAATCTGGCATTGGTTGATATTTTGAGGGAAAAAATATTTTTAAAACTTAAATATTTTATTGAAATAAACATTTTATTATAATTAGAAAATAATTGTCTACCTAACTTTGTGTAAAATATTTTATGTGACATTTGTGTAAAAAAATGTTTCTTTGATAATTCAAAATGTTTAATGTTCATTCTTCATACCTTTAGTGATTTTGGTGTTGAGACGGAGTTTTACGACTAAAAACTTTGTTTACGTTAACTTTTATGTAGAACGTTTTTATGTTTTGTTATTATCAAAATGCAGAGAAAACGAATAACGTTTTTAGATATTATTTGTAAACAATGTTCAAAATAATAATAATAATAATCAACGTTATAAATATCACGGTTTTGTAATGTAAGTACAATTGTAAATCATACGAACAAATTAAATGAATCGTTACCGTAACTTGATTTTTATTACGATTTATAAATCAAATTTGTGATTTATAAATTTGATTCACTATTAATTGATGTATGCTAGTGAATAAAGGTGTGGTAACGAGAAGGGCTCGTCGTGCCTACGTGGCAGGCTCGCCACAACTCGCCACCATACCATGGTCTCTCGCCACCATTCGCCAAAGATGCTCTCGTCTTCTGAACGACGAGCTAAAACCTCTGAATTGTAATTTTGGAGCGGGGCCAAGTTTGGAGGAAAACAGTAACAATTTTAAAAACTAGCTGTTTTTGTTTTTATTTTTTTTCTCAAATCTTACATTTTTAAAAACACTATAAATACCACATAAACACACTATATTTCACACAATAAACATACAATTCCTTACCAAAATATCAATGCTCTCTATTTACAACCTTAAAAAAAAATATCTCAAAATCCAAACAAGGGCGGGTATTTTACGTCGCTTCTCACCTCAAACTAACAACAATACGAGAGCTCTTCAAACCCGTCTACCCTATCGTCACAAAAATCTAATTCTTCCACGCAAAAGATTCCACCATTTGGTATGCAATTGACACCCGAACAAATTTACCAAAATCAACAATATGCGTTGCAAGGATTCACAAATTTCCAAAATCTAAGAAATCCGGCACCACAATTTTTTAACCCACAATCATCACAACCATCACAGTTTCTTCAATCTTAATCACAACAATACTTTAAATCACAACCATCAGAACCACAATTCAAAGTACCACAATCCTGTGCATCGGCCAAAGGTAAAGTGAAAAAAGGTACAAAAAAGTCAAAGAGATTTGTAAATTTGGATGTAGAAGACGAGTAGGATGTAGAGGATGTTGCGCGTGTGAATACTCGTTGGAGTAAAGAAGAAGAAAAGTTGCTAGCTGAAACTTGGATGGAAGTATCCCAAGACAGAGACATCGGGAATGACCATTCTGATGACGCAATTTGGAACCAGATTCTAGAAGATTTCAACAGGGGTACGAACTGTGACCAACGTACCAAAAATATGCTCACGGGTAAATGGACCAGGCTTCACGCTGATTGTCAAAAATTCAACGCTATTTACAAACATTTGGTGCGTAGAAGCGGAGAAAATGAGGTTAATCATCTCGAGAATGCAATGACCAATTTTAGCCAACGCTTTGGTGACAGAGTGTTCATATATGTTCATGTGTGGGAGATTTTGAGAAAATACCCCAAATGAGACGCGGAGGACTCGATTGATCTCTTAAATCTCGATGATCTGTTCAGCGATAACAAACGATCTTGTTCGTCGGCTCAAACAAAAGAGCTGGAAAAAAAATCCAAGTTGGCGGAGACGTCGAACGCCAGGGATAGCTCTTGGGGGAATCAAACGAGTACTTTTTCGGGTATGTTATCAGAAAATTATATGTGGAAAGCCGAAGCTCAAACACTCGCGTACGAGGCGGGGAGACAGAACGAGGTGCAGAACTTAGAGATGGAAGAGTTGAAGTTTCTCATGATTGATCCCGACTAGACCATATCGGCCAAAGCCGCTTTCATCCGCAAGAAACAAGAAGAAATCATGAAGAAACATCAATCCGCCCAATAAAATGCTTAAGTTTTGTATGTTTTTTATGTGTTGTATGTTTTTTTCCGTGTGTATATATATATATATATATATATATATATATATATATATATATATATATATATATATATATATATATATATATATATATATATATATGTGTGTGTGTGTGTGTGTGTGTGTGTGTGTAACAATTCGTATTTTCAGGTTACTATCCAATCCCGAATTTTTACTATTCATTTTCACTATTCATTTCCTAAATTTTTATTTTATTTCATATTCTCGTGTGATAAATCATTTCCATGATTAAATAAAAGTTTGACACTCATCAGATCATTTTCGCGAAAGTTATTAAGGAACTACACGTTTGGCTTAAACGTCGTTTAAAAATCCTACGCACAACGAAAACCAACCGCGTCAATTTTCCCCTCTTCAGATAAATGTTTACTACACTCATGATTAATTAGAGAATTTTTGATGATTAAGAAAAATGTTACCAAATAGAACCTCGGCCGTGAAAAACAGAAATTTACGTTTTAAGTACTTTTACTTATCTGTAACCTTAGCCTATACCTGCACCGCGTTTTTTAAGACGATTAGAAACTTTCATAATTTGGAAAAGTCAACATATTTTCCCTCCTCCTTTGACCAAAAATCATTCTTTGAATTTTATAAATCATTCTTTGATTTTTAGGCTTACGATTTTATGTCTAAAAGACATTAAATACCAACTAACACTAGACTGATCCCAGTCTAGACATTATAAGTCATTTTAATTCATTATTATTCTATTAGAAAAGTAACATTTTACTTTTCTCAATTTTACACAATATTCGTACGTTTTACGTATTAGGCGTTTTAGACCCGTGTTTCCAGTTTTAACAGGGTTTGAGCAACCCAATGGAACCTACCACTCATTTTATATTTTATTATGGAGTATATTGACAAGTTTAGTCATTTTTTCAAGTTTCACATTTATACGATACCGGTTTTTCGTTTTGTGGCTTAACAACTTACGGTTAGCAATTTACGAAGTCAAAACTAACTCCATAAGTAGGATAATACCACCAAGGACCAAGTCATCCATCCTATCCCCTTGTGAACCTCCTATAGGGGGGGGGAGTCACCCTTGTGTGGCTTGATCTCATGCATTTAGCTCTAAGATTCAACCATGTGTACAAGCTTTCTTTGTAAGCTTTGACTAGTCTTGAAAGTAACCTCCTCAAGCTCCTATAAAAGCCTCTCCTCCCCTCTCCTTGCCGTCCCATATACCACACACAAACACCATCAACTTTTCTAGTTTACTTCAAGAATTATTCAAGAAATCAAGTGCAATATCAACACATAAACTCTTGTTAGGTTTTGATTAATCCAAACTACTTCAAATCCTTAGAAACTTTTGGTGATTCTCTTGAGTTTAGATCCACTCAAGTCACCTAAACCTTCATCACAAATCCTTCAAGAATACAAGGGTGTAGAAGGATTGCCATAGTGAAGAGAAGCTTGTTCAATCAAAGTCCTATCCTTACTTATTACTTTCCTTTCTTAGAAAGCCTAAAGTTGTAAGAAACCCTAATACACTTTCTTGCTCAATATCATTTTCATGCTCATTGTATTTCATTCATTCTATATATGATCTTTGTATTATATTCATGATGTATAAAAACTAGTAAAACAAGTTATGGAAACTATATGTTAACTTATGTAAAGAAAACAAGAAAACTAGTGACTTATATGGAGAAATTCGACCAAAATGGTATAATCATGATATTAGACAATTACATATTGTAGTAGAGGACTTAACAAGGAAAAGATAGCAATTTGAACCACCTAAAATGAGTATATGAGTCAAAAGTTATGACTAATAGAAGTTACTAAAACCTTGCGGCAAAACTATCTCAACACTTTCTGTGACAGAAGCTAAAACACTCAAAACGAGGACCTTCTGGTCCGTTTCATCAAAAAGTTAAAGCACGAAAGTTGTCTGGAACGATGTTTTCTTCAAAAACTCAAGAGCACGGGTCCAGAAAACCCATAATGAATGATATTTTCTTCAATTTCTTAACAGCTCATTTAAATACCCAAGTGACTATATAATGGTTATGGTTAAATAAAATCAAGAGGTCTAATGACCTTAAAGCCAAGACCACAACCATGGCTAAGGCCAAGAATGAGTCTCAAGACCATGGTAACAATGACCAAGGTCACGGCAAAGCCACGGCTAATGACCATATAACTTTCCAAGACGAAAACATGAAATAAAGAGTTAGTTGTAACATAATCATCCAATTTGGATCTACTCCATCAAAATGACCATGAGACTTTGCAAGTAATATTCATTCTAGACTTAAGAAACTCATTGAAATAACAATCTTCATTTAAAATAAACTTTCCTAAGTTTATTCAATTATTTGAACATGTAAATTTTCGGAACAAAAACTTATATATTCTTATCAAATACAACAACACTAGGGAGCTTCATGTGAGGGGTTTCATTTGGGTAAACGGATCGACGAGTTGCTGGATTTACAAATTAAAGTGTCCTAGCTCCTCGAACGTTTACTGCGTGACCTCTGAATTATGTCGGCCCGAACGGTAGTAAGAGATATACAAACTATACATGTTTCATAAACCACTTTTATTTCAAAGATCTACACAACATACTAAGTACTACATCATGAACAATATGCAAGACATATATAGGTGATTCTTCGTATTCTTTGACATTACTCCAAACCTAAGTAGTAACGTTCTATTATAGGTTGCTCTTAGAGACTTTCACAATTCGACTACCATTTTCATTTCTCACTACATAACTTAAGGTGAGTCATAGCCCCTCTTTTTTAATTGTTTTTTTAACTCTTTGGGGGAGAATACATGCTCGTTTTACATGAATGCAATACTTGTTTTACTTGAACATGCTACTTGCTTACTTAAACACCAATTGCCTTACTTAATGTTTGTGGTTTACTCAAATGCTTTATGTGTTTACATGTTACATACTTCATTATCTTCCCATTGACACTAGTGTTCAAAAACGTAGTATTATGGCTTACACTTCATTGTCAGCATTGTTTATATAACCTCATTGTCAAAAATTGCTTATATAGCTGTATTGCTACACTTATCTTTGAATCTAGATACAAGTATTACTTTTGTTCACATAAACCATATCATATTTGGCAGTGGGTCGTAAACACACAGGTTGTAAGTCTTGTATGGGCGGGACTTGGAACTGAGTGGATTTACGATGCCTTTGCTAGGAAATCATCATTCAAATGTTTTACATTACATTTTTGTCACTAAACTCTATGAACTCACCAACCTCGTGTTGACACTATAGCATGTATTTTCAGGTTCATAATGAACAAGGCTGGCACGGATATTCAAGAGGGCTATAAATTTTATTATCATTCGAAAACTCATTTACTGTAATTTGTAAACATGGAACCATCTGGGACCTCATTTTGTAATCTCTGATATTTATATAATTTGAATGATAAATCTTTTAAAACGACTCAATTAGAGTTCATTTTCTATTATTATGACTGTTGTGCCGTCGAGTAACACCCAGTTTGAATTCCTCTGCATCATTGAATTGGGGGTGTTACAATATATATATATATATATATATATATATATATATATATATATATATATATATATATATATATATATATATATATATGTTTTGGTTAAAATAAAAAGTATAGGAAGAGCCTGCCATGTGTCCCAAATAGTCCTCTATTTTTTTTATACTTGTAGGGGTAAATTCGTCATTCTACCATCATCACTATAAATAATCTTTTTTTTTTAGCTTTCCTTTTATTTTTACTTCATCAGTTACCTTTTTTCTCTCAACCTTGCTTCCCACCTCTTCCATCTTGTTCGATCGATAACCTCCGTACCTTATCACCCCATTCTTCCACCGTCGTTCCTACCAAGTTATCTACAACCATTAACCACTGTAGCTTTACACCGTCTATCATTAACAACCAAACAATGATAGTAAGATTCATTATTTTTTTTTAACTTTTTTTGAATCGTAATTATATGTTTTTAGTTTATATGTTTTTGTTGATTGTTAGTGCAACTTTAAGAAAATTCTCATTTGATCTTTATATATATATATATATATATATATATATATATATATATATATATATATGTATGTATGTATGTATGTATGTATGTATGTATGTATGTATGTATGTATGTGTGTGTGATTGTATATATATATATATATATATATATATATATATATATATATATATATATATATATTGTATCGGTAGTTTAGGATTCGTATGTTTTTTAATTATGATGTATTGTATTTTAATTTTAATGAATGGATTTTAGTTTATTTGAATAATTGGAAAAAGATTAGGGATTCAGTGAGAAGTAAATTAAAATAAGAAGTGGTGAGAAGTGATTAAAACCACGCATCTGAGATGCAACGACTTGCATTAGATGTATTTCTATTCATGTAGATGCAATATCTTGAATTTCGAAAGTTAATTTGATGTATAGATGGTGCAAATTGATGTTCATGATTTCGGCATGTGCAGAGGAACAAAATACATGATAAATCATGAAATACATCTGATTTAAAGATAGAAAACACATTATTGTGCGTTATAATGCATATAAGATTATAAGGATGCATCTAATTTAGGTCGGTGTGTCTCGGATTTGCGGTTATAGTTCTTCTTATTCCATCTTATTTTAAGTAATCTTTTTATTTGATCTTATTTGGAAGAAAAAAATAAATAAAAAATAGAAGTGATGAGAATTAAATGAGTAAGTTGTAGTATGTTATGGTAAGATAGTTGTTGAAAAAGTTATGTTGTAATGATGTGACACCCAGTAAGACTCAAACGAGGAAGTATGGCTCTTCACCGCACCTTTCACTCTTAATTTCTACCCAATGAAACCGGATCCTGTTGAGAAGTATAATTTTTAGATTGTCTTCTTCCTAATTGGTTGTTTGATTTATAAATAAATACATTTAATAACTTTGCATATTGAGTAGTTCAATTGGCTATATAAGGTCTTATAGATAATATATTTTATTCAACAATAAATTGAATTTATGCATGTGGGCTGTGGCATGTGAGTTGAGAAAATTGAGATCGGAAGTGTGAAGGTTGTTAGAGCATCCACAATGCTCCAAGTCTTCAATGACTTGAAGCATTTAATGCATTAAATGCATATTATATTTATTAGGTAAAACTTTTGTGAAAGACTTGGTGTATGCCAAGTCTTTATGTAAAGCTTTTGAAAAAGCTATTGATGTAATGGCAAAAACCACTTCAAAAAGGCTTTTTAGAATAGGAAAAAGCTTTTGCAATTTGACCCATTGCAAGTGCTCTTAGGTACGTTCTATTGCAAAAAAACCGTGTGACTGGAGTAAATTAATGAACTAGGCTCTCTATGATTTAACTATTTTACTTTGAAATATACTGTATTTTAATATAATATAACATTTTTTTGAAAGAAATATAATTTAACATTGACAAGTACTCATTGCTTAGTATAATAGTTTGTATTGTTTCACCCAACATTAATTAGTTCATTGTAACTTGTAAGCGGTAGATACTAGTAGTGTAGAACACTCTCTTTAAACATGTATTAGGGAAAGTTTTTGTAATTCTCATACTAGTAGTTACACACTTACACTAATGCAAAAATAGTAATACAATGGAGTCATTGCAAAGTCCTAAAAAGAAAACGTCATACTTAGACGGCTTCAATTGGGAAAAAGGTGCAAAGGGCCAAATATATGAGAACCAAATCAAGGGTGCCGTTAGGTCAATTTAATCTGTCAAAAGGTGTTTTGTATGGGAATACCCATGTACACAGGGAATGACTTCAATTTGGGTTTCGTTCATTACATGTCAATATACCGGTGGCCAGTTAGGGATGGCAACGGGATGGTTTGGGACAGCGCAACCATCTTTATTTTCAAACTAGATTATTAAAGTCATCCCCTAAACTAGTCCCGATCTTCATCTGGGATTTAATAGGGCACCCCGTTAGGGCGCGATATGATGCTTTCTCAAACCCGCTCCATTCTCGTCAAGGATCTTATTGAGTTGTCCTCTTTGAAAGCGATTCTCGACAAAACCAACATTGTTACACGTTTCTTATATTATTTACGCCATTAGCAATATGATTATATGTAATAACTTGAAAAATTAAGAATCTATTAAGAATCTATTATGCACTAGCCTTATTAAACCTTCAACGATAGTAGTAAACATATGTAATGATAATGTACACCGTCTATCATTACACCGTTACAAATGACAATTCTTAAGGATATGACAATATATAAAAAGTTCATAGTTACAATTTACAATATAGAAAACTATCAAAGATTAGAGAAACATATTAACATAAATACTAACAAATGATTATATTATTATAGACACATATGTATGTGTGTGTCTGTGTATATATGGATAATAATGGTTACTATTACAATTATCATGTTTTATTGTCTGAGATGACTTTTTGAATGGTTTAAGAACACCTCACATGTTTGAGACTTTCTTAGTCTTTGTTTATTTCGGAGAAAAGTCATTAGGAGTAAAAGGAAAAAAGTTTGATTCCACCAAATGTCTGCATAAATACAAGTGTCTCACCTACGTTGGTAAAATACCATTTTGTACTTCTTCGTCCCTAAATGTCTGGAGCAATGAAGGCTTTCCTATTTTTCTTGACGACGATCGCTGTAATTATTGTTATGTTTGTTGCCATATATAAAACCCGATTGCTCCCCAGAATCCGTTTAGAAGAATTTTATGTTCCTGGCCTTAACACCACCTCCAATAATGCCACTGCACCCAACAACACTATCTATATCAACATTAAACTTAAAAATAGAAATCCGAAGACAGGCCTTCACTATGATCCATTATATCTGAATATATCTTTCATCCCCAAAGAAACAAATAAAAGCATCCCGTTAGGGGAATACAGGATGAAAGGATTCTACCAAGGAAATGGGAAAGCTAAACAAGTTATGGGCCTGTTGATGACACGTGGGTTGCAGCCGACTATCTCAAACCTAACGAGTAGTGCACTTTTCAAGGTTGACGTTTATGGCTCGGTGCGATACAAGTTAGTTGGGTACAAGATGAGACATGCTATGAAGTTGGCAGCCAATGTAGAAGTTGATTACAAATCCGGCAAGAAAGTTGAAAACGAAGCCATCACATTGGTGAAGTCGTGAATAACCACGCTTCAACATCTTCCACATTTTTATCTAAACTACGCCTGATTTACGTTTAGTTATCTATGTTACTTAAAAATCATTATCTTTGTCAAGATGTTTATTTTTAGCATCCTCTTTTGAATGTCTAAGCAAAATAGCTAGTTGCATCATTTACGTATTTGAATTTTGGATACGTTACTGGATTGGTGTATTTCATTCCGTACTAAGTTGCAAACACTAACACATGAAACCACATAACAAACACATAAACTATAGTGAATAGCTTTATACAATGGGCATAAAAGTTAAATCAATATACTTACGACTTACCAGCTTATGAGCTCAATCGAATGGTAAAACAAAATCGAAAATATAGAACTCACCAAGAAAAATCAAAATCTGTATAAAACCAACTGCAAACATAGCACAAGAGGTGCGATCCCTTACAAAGGGGACAAAAAATACAAAGTCTACAAAGTAATTGTAGCCATCCGATCCCCTTTGCTTTCCATCTAACGATTCAAAATTAAGTGGGGAAAAAAAGCGCTCATCCCTATTAAAAAGGGTATATCCGTCAATCAACCACCAAAACCCGTCTCTTCTTTCCCTCCATCTTCTCACTCACTCTCTATTCATTTCAATTTCACTCTCCATCTTCTCTCTCTAAACCGATATAAATTTGGGGAAAAAATTAGGGTTTCAATTTTTGATCATCTCTAATCGATTAAAACACATAAAATTAAGGTCGAAAAGATGAATCCAACTGGTAAGTTTATCATTTATGTTTTAATTTTGATTAAATTAAATTTTTTGTATGCGTATTTTTTTAAAACTCTTCACACCGTCACCATCAGGTACCAACTAATAAAACTCTTTTTTGTACTTTTCAAATTCATAATAATCGGGTAAACATACAAGATCTGTTGTTGAAATGTGATCGATATAATGATGCACACCAAGTGCTCGATGAAATGCTTCAACTAGATTCAGGTCATAAATGTAATAGAAATCTGGTTTTAATGGCGATTGTTGATCTTCAGGTTCATCATTTAGTGCATTTTTTGTTCACTTACTAGCTTGCGGGTTCGATAGAGTAACTTGTTAGAATAGGTTAGAATAAAGTTCATCAGTTATTGATTGGATCATGGTTTACTTAGTAGCTTCCTGGTTCGATAGAGTAACTTGTTGGAATAGGTTAGAATGAGGTTCATCGGTTATTGATTGGATCATGGTTTACTTAGTAGCTTGCGGATTCGATAGAGTAACTTTATAGAATACATAAGAATGAGGTTCATAAATTATTTGAAAATAGGTTCATCAGTTATTGCTTGTATGTTTGATCATCAGTTATTTGAAAAATAGGTTCATCAGTTATTGCTAATGCGTTTGATAATCAGTTATTTGAAAATAGGTTCATCAGTTATTTAAAAATAGGTTCATCAGTTATTTAAAAATAGGTTCATCAGTTAGCGTCGGTTGTTTTTCAAAGTATTTTGGTTCATCAGTTAGTGTTTGTTAATTTTCATCATGTTTTCAAAGTATTTTATTGATTGGATCATGGTTTACTTAGTAGCTTGCGGATTCGATAAAGTAACTTTATAGAATACATAAGAATGGGGTTCATCAGTTATTTGAAAATAGGTTCATCAGTTATTGCTAGTACGTTTGATCACCAGTTATTTGAAAAATAGGTTCATCAGTTATTGCTAATGCGTTTGATAATAAGTTATTTGAAAATAGGTTCATCAGTTATTTAAAAATAGGTTCATCAGTTATTTAAAAATTGGTTCATCAGCTAGCGTCGGTTGTTTTTTAAAGTATTTTGGTTCATCAGTTAGTGTTTGTTAATTTTCATCATGTTTTTTATACAGCAAAATGTTCATCAGTTTTATGTATGTTCACCAGTTAGCGCCGGTTGTTTTTTAAAATGTTTTGGTTCATCAGTTAGTGTCAATTATCGTCGGTTGTTTTTCAAAGTGTTTTAGTTCATCAGTTAGCGTCGGTTGTTTTTCAAAATGTTTTGTTTCATCAGTTATTTATTTTTTCATTTATTGTTTTTGTTCATCAATTATTACTAATTATGATTATAATAATAACAGGAATTCAATTATTGCAGGAATGGATGTATAGGCTTGTAAACAGGATGAAGAGTGATAGCTCACAGAGTGAGGATGACAACTCGGTGTAGACACTTTTTCCTTATGTTGATGACAAAGATGTAGAAGCAGCTTATCAAGATGATGATAAATATCTGAAGACAAAGAAGGCGCTCTAACAAAAATAGGTTCATCAGTTATTTAAAAATAGGTTCATCAGTTACTTTTGTTAAGTAGCGTTTGGTTTGGTTAAGTAGTCTTGAATGTTTGGTTACTTTTCTTAATTAGCTTTAGATTTCTAAAACATTATGATGTACTTGGTGAATATCTTGGTTTAAATATCAATGCAGTCGCTTGTTTAGTATATCAGTTAAGTTAAATCAGTTCATCTAATAGAGTTGCTCATCAATATAACCGATGAACGTCTCTAAAATAAACTGATTAACAAAAGCTATATGTGTTCAGTATATCAATTAAGCTACATCAACTCATCTAATAGAGTTGTTCATCAATATAACTGATGAACATCTGTAAAATAAAACTGATGAACAAAAGCTTTATTAATCAAAGTTTACTCTATAGAGGTGTGTAAAATTAACAAAAGCATCACTTTTAAAATCTTACATTAATAAAATGATTAATGATGAATTGTGGTACAAAAATTTGTTCATTTGACGCAATTTTAACAATAAAAACCTAAGCTAGACATTTTATCAAACACCTTGTGTACAACAAATATGACTAAAACGCTATCTTTAACGTGTGATATCTCACTCATATCATTTCAGATTTGAGTGATTCAAAATTCTGGATAAAGAGTGGACGGAAATCTATAACTTTTATGTTTTAAGCTTTTTACGATTCGGCATCTATAAAGGTAAAAAATAGGGCCGAAAATGCCCAAAAAATCAAGAAAATCAATACACATTTAATATGTAAAAAAAAAGTTCGAAATATTTAACAAGATTTGTACCAAATTAAAGAGCATGAAATTTTAAAAATTATGGTGAAATCGGTTTTTTCTAAAAGTTTGTCGTTTAAAAGATATGCGCGTTTGAAAATTGAGGTGGAAAAGTAAAAAACAAGTAAAATTACGATTTTGCCCCTAAACGGATATTTTAAGTAAAATAGATTGAGGACACGCGTCGCTTGCTGGTTACTTTTTATACTTTTTAAAATATGCTCTCTTTCTAATTGATCCGGTACCTATACCACAATACTCTCTTAAGCCAAAAATTGAAAGACAAAGCATCCTTCAAAACAAATAAATACATAAAACTTCCACGTTCCACAAACACAAAAAACTGATAATATACTAACCATATCTCATATGTGGATATCAAATTTTCATACAAATAAAACTGAAATGTGATGATATTGTAATTTTATTAGGGAAATTTGATGAAAGGTGATTCATTATGTACACTTTTTAATCCAAGTAATTTAAAAGTATACTCTTTTAATTTTCATGCTTCAAAATCAAAATACTAAGAGTACCCTTGCTCTCTCCATATCATGTGTTGGCAACGTGAAACTGTCAAGATCTTTCTGAAAAAGCTATCGCTATTGTCTAATCAATGCCTCACGATATGAAATCTATGATTTAAGAGAATAATTGATACTAATAAGATACCAATTGATAGCAATACAATACCGGTTGATAAAAAACGATATTATGACATACGACTCCATGATATTACACGATGGAGGTGATACCATTTGACTTTCCTAAAGTGATTCAACAAGATTTATTACACTCCAAAGAGAAAATAATCAATTATACAATATATATATATATATATATATATATATATATATATATATATATATATATATATATATATATATATATATATATATATATATATATATATATATATATATATATATATATATATATATGTGGGATCATGAAAAAAACTCACTTTGGTAGAAAAGTGGGAAAAGTGTACAAATCTCACCCTCCCATTCCCCTTTCTTTTTTTTTCCCAACTCAAGGGGCCTTATTATAACTTTTTATATTTTTCAAGGGCTGTTTTGTGTTTCATCTAATTTTGTTGTGACACAATAGTATCTTTGAGTTTTTTTGTTACTGCTCGCATTTTAGGAATTCACCCGATCAATTATTTTTTTAAGGGTTGTTTTGCATATCATGTCATTCTTTTATATTTTATAGAGCAGTATTGCAACGCTTGTTGCTTTCGAAACACAAATATCATTTAAAACATGTATTAAAAGACTGATTTTGGTTAAAAACACAACAACAAGAAAAATGAAACGATTATAAAACACCAGCAAGAAAAATATAAAATAAGACATGAATTGTCCGAAATATATTATGCTTTAAGAAAGCCATAAATAGTATGCTTAAATCTTTCAAGTTGGGTAAACAATAAATTGAAGCAAAAGGGTAAACATATAGTAAAGTAGTCAGGATTGTCAAACAAAAGCTTCATGTTTACCACTAGTCTCTGGTAATTTTCTTCATTCATTTTTCTTCATCTTTTCGAGTCTTTTCTTGGTATCTTATAGCTCCGAGACATACCTAGTCCATTGGCATCTGGATGGAGAATCACCAGGCTTCCAACCAGGTGGTGGAGTCCTAAAAGGTTCTCAGCGTCCTTCCTGATTTTAGGAATATCAGCATCCTCGAGCCAGTTTTCCATCATACCAAAAGTATTATGTGACCGTCGGAACCGTAATGTGCCACCAGGATTCACCTCGTTTGCAACATGCTTGAGGAGGTGATCTAAGAGCCTAGTGTCGCCAAAATGCCTACAGCAAAACTTCAGCAGTTACTATACACTATTAAACTATCATGACTTCCAATTAGCACAACATAAAATATAACTATTCATATACTTGTTCATTCTTAAATGTACTGATACAGGAACTAACTATTAAGAATTGTTTATTGACAATTATCAGATAAATAGTTTCAAAAAACAAAACCAGACACCACCAAAGACAAACAATTCACTTATTTTAGGGGGTGTTTGGAATTGCTTATTTAAAGGTGTTTATCTCCTAAAAAATAAGTAGGTTGATACCAAACACATTGGAACAATGTAATTATTTTACACCAGTTATACCCAAAACAAAGTCTTAATATAAACAACACACTAGACCCATCTGTATCAAATAGCTTGAAAGCTTCTTTGATCTCCTGCCTCTTTTACCGAGTCAACCCATGATGACGCCCTATGGGCTTGTCTCTCCTGGATGGTTCTCCGTAAACCCCCTGAGAAAGAAATCAAATGTAAGAACCACATTGTATCTTCTCTTTGATGCACTAATTATACAAAAAGATGCATTAGTTGCTCATTGCAACAAGATCAGACATTAACCATTTAGATCAACTTCAAACGGGTTATGTAGTATTGAATTCACCATATAACTAATCATTAGTTTCAATTTGACACTAAACTACTTGGTTTGGAACGTCGACAGAACACCTCACTGAAGTTCAAAACTCAGTGGTGATACCAACTCGGTAACCAATTATTGGAGGTGAATCCCATTGCTAAAACTACACTATAACAAACAAAAATGAAACAAGTAAGTGAACTGAATTTCGCACACAACAACTTAGGCATGAAGCAACAATTCTTGGTTTAAGTACATAGCAATATAGTATGACTGAATGGTACACACTACTGAATCAAGGGCATGCAATTGGATTCACTAATGTGTCCAAACAGATGCATTAAACATGCAAATAGATGCCTTAATAAGTCTAACACGTAAAGGAGTGAAAACTAGCTAAAAGTGGGATAGGTCAAACAAGTTGTCAATTATAGTCTATTTTTATGGCATACAACCTCCTGAAACTATGTTTTCAAAAGCTCATATATGCTTCTTATAATGACATTGACAATGTTAAAAAGTGTCATCATACATGCAATCAGCAACTGTTGTGATATACGTGGCACTTATTGTGACACAATTCTTTTATTCAGCTGTATGAGTAAGATTTATGATATGTGAATTCTGGATCACAACCCAAATAAAACTGTTGTGTGCATGGCAAACTTATGTGTGGTATCTGGGCATATGGTAAGATAAACTTACATTTTGTAATCTTCTTTGTTTTTCCGAGGGAACTAGCTCATCTACCACTTTTCACAAGAGAATATCCACTTAATCTTACCATGTAATCCTGTAGTTTTAAGCTGCTATATGGCCAACTAAGTTCCAAAATAAGACCAATGGCATAACTCCTAAACGATGGCTCAAACTTTGCAGCCCTGAACTTAGTAGTGAAACTATAACAAAATGGTTGAAAACAGATAAGTGGGTGACTAATCTAGACCTCCTTGTAGGTTTTCGAGAGGTATAGATCCCTTTTGTTGCTATCCTATCTGTTATTGAATATGTTATGCCCGCAACAATATGTATATTAATTATTTGATTCCTTGAAAGCCACCTTAGTGTGCCAGAATTTTGGATTTTCTAATTATCAGCTACAAGGAAGAACCGGCTTACTTTGAGCAATTCTATGGATGCACTAAAGTGCCTCAAACTGATGCACTAAAGTACTTCCCGAGCCACAGTTAACAAGCACAAGGAGGGACTATGTGAAACAAGATGAGGCACAACAGTTAACAGGAGGACAAACAAAATCAGGAAACTGGAGAAACCAAATGAGTACCAAGTAAAATAGATGTCATGACTCAAATATACTATCAACTACAAGGAAGAACCGACTTACTTTGGGCAATTCTATAACAGGGGGCTGCATCTGGAGTGGTGTTGATTGTGGCGCTAAGAGCTGAGATTGACTAGCCACTAAATTGATATCTTCATCTTTTATGTCGTACATGCTCAATATCCTACATATATTTACCCCAATATCAGCAAAACTTTTATAGAAAGATAACTAGAACTCTAACAAAATAGCTGTAACGACATTAATATATATGAAGTCCCTAGAAGCCAAGCATGAGGCAGCAACTTACATCTATTATTGTTTTTAGCTTAATAAGTTTTCAGCTTTTTAGGGCAAATAAGCTAAAACCTTAAACCTATAAGCTACCTAATCCTAAAGTGCAACTAAATTAAGCTAACTATCCTGAATAAGCAGTATAATATAAGCAGATAAGCACCACAATAAGCAAAAAGTAAATGGGCTAAAGCTGATGCTAAACAGCCTGAAGGGCCAACTTCAAGCTACCTAAAAGCTATTTTAACTAAAACCAAACAGATGCACCAAAACCAAACACCTTCAGATGCACCAAAAATAATCAAACAGATGCACCAAAACCAAACACCTTCAGATGCACCAAAAAATAATCAGACAGATGCATTAAAAAATAATGTAAAATCCTCGTGAATTGTCCAATTTCCTCCTCTGACTTACTATTTTGTGACTTCTCTGCTTCATATTATGGTGTTTTGTTTTCCTCTCATTCAGTTTCCAGTTCTGTTGCTGTAATCGAAATTGAAGAAAAGTGTCATTTTCATGGTAAAAAAAATTAATAAAATGGCATAATAAAAATATGCATATTTTCTACTACAAATGCATTATTTGCATAAAACATATGCATTGACTATTTTTTAACAGATATGTTAACTAATTATAGTATCACATACTTTTTTTTACAGATGCGTACGTTAACTGATATAGTCATATAACCAACTAGATGGTAGCAGGTCATAACTTCTTAGCTTTTTTAATATAGGGAAGCAGCAGGCAAGATCAAGTATCTGTTGGAGCAAGGATGTAAAACTAACTATTGAGAGGAAATAAGCATTTAAAGCTCATTTACATTTTTTACGTTGACTACACCAGCCTAAAGTGACAGGAGTAGAGACTTGCCGGCCATGTTGATCCCAAACAGAAGCCCGAACTTATAACATGATACTATTGTCATACTAACAGATGCCGCAACACATTTTTTTGATGCACTAATCAAACAAATAAATGCCCTAATAATAATACACAATGGATACATCAATCTATCTCGCGATGCTCTAATCTAACAAATAGATGCTGTAAATCGAATTCCTTATAACCAAACAAATAGATGCCCTAATAATACACAACGGATGCATCAACAGATGTTGTGACGTTTATTTCAGATGCAATAACCAAACCAAACAGATGCCTTAACTTTTTCCTTGATGCTCTAATCATACTAACAGATGCACTATCATGAATTTCTGATACATTAATCATTTAAACAATTGACGCACTAATCATTTGAATATCTTGTAACAATTCGCATTTTCAGGTTAACTTCTATTCCCGAAAATTTTACTATTCATTTTTACTATTCACTATTACTATTCACTTTCACTATTCACTCCCGAAATTTTTATTTCATATTCTCGTAAGTTAAACTATTTTACTGATAATCCGAGAGTTTGACACTCGTCGGATCATTTCTGCAAAAATCACGAAACCGTGTCCGAGATTTACTTTTAGGTTTAAACGTCATTCCAGCATCCCGATATGTCCATAAAACACTATAAACAATAGAAATATGATTTTCTCTCATTTTACGACAATTCCAAAAGTTTTGGAATTTTACGTTTTCCAGTTCAGCGTTTTACGCGAATTATGCGTTTTAGACCCGTGTTTCCAGTTTTAACAGCGTTTAAGCAACCCGATAGAACTTATCACTCATTAAATATGCTATGATAGGTTATATTAATAAGTTCTAACATGTTTATTAGTTTCATATTTTTAGGATACTCGATTTTAAGTTTCATGACTTAACGACTTACCGTTAGCGATTACCGGGACCAAGACTCACTCCGTAAGTCTAGATAAGTATCCAAGTCATACAAGACTTCCCAAAATTCTATCCTAAGCCACATGGGGCGTTTCTGAATGAGTCACAAGGATAAGATCATAGGAAACTTACATAGGAAGCTTTAGCATGTGAAGTAAACTTCATCCTTAAGTCTTAGGAAATATCCTAATATTTGCACCTCCTTAAGGCACCTTCCTAACCTCCTCTTCATGCTATAAATGCAAGGCTCATTCCTTCCTTTCTCTTCATTCCAAACGACACACACACAATCCATAAAACTTGATCCTTTGATTTCCAAGTTCCAAGTTACACATAAGAGTTGAAGGCCTAGTTAGTCTCTACATGAATTAAGAGTTTGTTTGGTGATTCCATGGTTGAATTAGGAGCTACACAAGGTGATTAGGGGCTGAGGTTAATTGGTTTTCACAAGGGTTATGTAAAGGTTAGCAAGGGTTTACAAGAGTTGTAGTGAAGGGTTTACAAGCATAAGTTTAGTGTCCTAGTTTCATACTTGACTTCCTTTCTTTAGA